>CM060430.1:40248807-40914922 GCA_030545235.1 Helianthus tuberosus
GACCACCGCCACCACCATCAACCCACCACCACCATAAAGCGGGGTGAACCGAAGCGGATCTGAACCGTACAGAGTGAAATCAGAGATCGTGGAGTCAATCATGCTCTCCATCCACTCATCAGTATCAAACTCGCCTACAGATCCAGACGCCACTACAAAATCCGCAAACCTAAACCCTGGCTGGTGGTGGTGATGACTCTCTAAACTCGAAAACTGAAATCCAGCCGCCTCTTCACCTCCGGCAACATCCACCGCTCCTCCGTCAAACGGATCGGAAACTTGGAAAAAGGGGGGAAATTGAAACGGCGGCGGTGCGTTGTTACATCAGTGGGGGATAGTGACGAAGAGTGAGTATAATGGAGCAAAGGAAAGCAAAAGGAGAAGGTGAACAACATGGTTTTGTTTGATAAGGCCACCTATGATAAGCTTCAAGCTCATTACTCCTTCCATTTTATCAGAAAGATTGAGGGTACTCATATATTCTTTTACAAAACTTTTTTGCATCTTTGATTGGAGGATAAATTACACTTTTCGTCCTTTATGTTTATAGGTAGTTGCAATGGATGACCTTTACCTTTAATAATTACAGCCACAGTCCTTTATTTGCAAAACATGTTACACCTTAGGTCCTTTGACCCTAACCAGGTTAAAATTTTCAGTTAAGTTATATCACATAAGGGTAATTTAGTCTTTTAACCAATTAAAATAAATTAAAAATAGTTTAATAAAAAAACAATAAACTAAAATATATATAACACATCTCACATCTCAGATCTGAGATCTCTTTCTCAACCCTTTCTTCCCCAACCAAACCCACCACCATCTGCCACCACACCACCACCGTTATGCGGCGTCGCCAAACTGCTGCCGCTACCACCACCACCCCAACCGGTTCCGTCACATCCTTCTCTCTCTCTCTCACATAACCCTAACCATTAAAACCCCAAGTATAAAACCCAAATCCGTCACATCGCAACCTTTTGGGGCGTTTTTGTGTGGCCATTGATTTGTCGTCGGAGTTTCAGATCTACCTGCACTGTTTCGTTCTCCGATGATCCAAGTACTTTGTCGAGCTTTCATCTGAAATTAGCTAGGAAGAAAGGGGATGGGAGATAAGATGGGACTGGAGGTGGTACCGTTGGAGAAGGAAGAAAGGGGATGGGTGATAAGATGGGACTGGAGGTGGTGATCGGCGGTGGTTTCCCAGGTTCAAGATCAGAGGATTGGGGTGATCAGTTTGAATATTCTGGGTTAAGCAATGGTGGAGATGTGATGGAGGATTGGGGTTTGTTTGATCAGTCTTATTGGTTGAGTAATTCTGATCAACAGCTTAATTATCTTCTTGGATCCTATCTTCTTTGATGACTCCAGGTTAAGTTAAGTTAACTCAATTTCCGACTGATTGAATCCATTGCAACACTCAAGTAGTTTTGGTGTTGAAAGACGTTACATTTGGTATAAACTTTTTAACTTGTGTGAAGTTTCTTTAATTGGGTTTCTATTATCTTACTTGTAAAACTTTATGTTTGATTGCCCACTGGTTCCGTATATGTGTTCAAAACTATGTGTTGATGGTGGTGACTGATTAGCAGTGTTTGTTCTTTGATCGATATGCAAAACCCAATTTTGTGAGCCAGATTTGGGGGTGTTTGGTAGTGGTTACAGACGGTGGCTGTCGGATTTGAGCTAAATTTTGGTGGTGTTTTGTTGTGGTTGTCGGTTTTGGATATGTCAGCTAGATTTGGCGGAGGTTAGTGGTGGTCAGAGCAGTGGTTTTATTTCCAGATGATTTAAAGAGGGGTGAAGGGGAGAGTGTGAGTTGAGAGAGAGATGAGGGGGGTGATGGTAAATATTAAAGCTTTGTTTTAAATTTTAATTTAATTTAATTGGTTAAAAGACTAAATTACCCTTATGTGATATAACTTAACTGAAAATTTTAACCTGGTTAGGGTCAAAGGACCTAAGGTGTAACATGTTTTGCAAATAAAGGACTGTGGCTGTAATTATTAAAGGTAAAGGTCATCCATTGCAACTACCTACAAACATAAAGGACGAAAAGTGTAATTTATCCTTGATTGGATTTGTATGAGTCTATAACGTTGTTTAAAATTTTGTTTTGATTTAGATTAATGGGTCATTGGCAAGAAAGGCAATCAAGGATTTGATGGCAAGAGGTGCAACTAGTATGGTATCTGCACATGATAGTCAGCAAATCTACACCAGGGCCACTAATACTTGAGAGTTGCTAATTATTTCTAGACAATGCTCTTTTCGTTTTATGATTTTGATTTTGGTTCATTGCAAGATCAAGTATCTTTGTCAACTTGCACTTTTGTCAGCTTAAGAAGCCTGTATTTTGATACTGAATTGTGTGTTTTTGTTTATTTTAATCATCCTTATATTATTTATCATCAGCTATATGTAGAAGGGGGTTCTGGGTAATTGGGGGAGAGTAAAGAATTAAAAAAAAAAAGGAGAATTGAGGGTTTCATTGGTGGTGGTTAGGTGGAGTTGGGTGGTGACATGGTGATTGCAGGTGGTGGTGTTAGGAGGAAGAAGAGGTTGAGGGGTGGGGTGGGGTGGGGCCTTTATACACATACATAAATATATGTATATATTTATACATATTTACAAAAATTGTCCTTTATACATATAAATACTAAACTACCATCATGTGACTTGCATGTGAGCAGATTTAACAAAAAAATCTAACTGGGTTAGGGTTAAAGGTCAAAACGTGTAACAAAATTTCCTATAAAGGGTAAAACCTGTTAAAATTCGTTGGAAAGGACACCGTCTGTAAAAGAGTATAAAGATAAAGGACAAAACTTGTAATTTTTCCTTATTTTTATGTCTAATATCACAAAATATATACCTCAACATGGAAGAAATATTGATGGGGTAAAACTTTCAATGAAAGTGAATTTGCAAAGTGTAAATTGACAACCGGAAAACCATCATCGATGCTGCAAACAGGAAACACAAGACAAAATAAGTCATTTTGGTCATATTTAAAGTCAAAGTAAACAGCTCTTTGACACTCAAAAGTCAAAAGTCAAATGTGAAATACACATGTATGAAATCAAAAAATTGGGAATGTGCTACAAAAAACAATTTTATATGCTACAAAATTAATTTCAGGGTATACACATGGATACCCTACGAAGCATGGTAAGCAAAACAAGTAGAACTGAAAATACAAAAAAAAAAAAAAAAATAGAAAACACCGATACCCATAAAAAATTAATGGTCAAATGCAAATAGGGTTGTAATCGAGCCAAGCCAGGTTGAGCTCGAGCTCGAACTTAAACGAGCCAACTCGGCTCAGCTCCTTTATTTAATCGAGCTGAAAAATCTAGCTCGAGCTTAAAAATCTATTCACAAGCCGAGCTTGAGCTTTAGAAATAGAGTTCGAAACAAGTCAAACTAGAGCTTTAGGTCTCTTAAGTTAAAACCGCCAAGCTCGAGCTTGGGCTTGGCTTGGTTTGTTTACACTAGTTAAAAGAAGCCTTACTTCCCCGAGTACTTGTAGCATTTAAACATCTTCTCAACTACATGCGGCTTCTTTCCGGGTTGTGCAGCCATGATCTAGGGTCAAAGAATATCATCAACAATTATATTAAAAAAAATCCAAAAATATTAACAAAATAAATAGATAACTTACATATGGAGCTTAAATATTTTAGCATACCTTTTCCATTAGTTGGTTGTAAACCTCATCAGGAAAATAAGCCAAAGTCGTACCGCTATCAACTACAACTGCTTGCTTCTTTATAAAGTCAAGTATACTTGTTGGAAGTTTTATATCCTCACCATTCACATCAATAGACTTCAGTTCAATATTATAATGTGTCCTGCAACATGTATATAAACCACAAATTCATATACCACTGATTTTATTTTGTTTTTCTTTTTCAAATTTTTATTTCATTTTTAGGGTAAATCACATGAAACCGGTCACATCTATCTCACTCACAGTCAATATAAAATAATGCAAATGTAAAGAAACACAACTTACTGATCATCTATATGTGGTGTTGTTTTTATCTTTGGCTTCACCACCTCTCCAATAACAAAAATGCCACCTCCTCCTCTACCATCCAAACAATGTGAAAACATTTTTCGGACCTTTTTAGCCGAAGAAAGCTGCGAAAGCATCGATGTATCCGACTGCCCGAACCCAAGAATCCCATCGAGTGCTTGGTCTGACGAACCTAGCTGCCCGGATTGCTTAGCCCCACATCTATCTTGGATCATAAAGTGAACAACATTACATGTAAACTCAAAGACTTGATTCCTTTTTTTTCAAAAAAAAAAAAAAAGCAATTCTAGTACTAATTAGGCTATATTCTTCAACTTAGAGATGTAAATGCATGTACATAGGGCTGCAAACGAACCGAACGAACATGAACAACACCTTGTTCGTGTTTGTTTGTGAAGGAAATATATGTTGTACGAGTTTTATGTTCGTGTTCGTTCGTTAAGAAAATAAGCGCATTCGTGTGTATTCGTTTGTTAAATTAGGCAACGAAAGCAAACAAACATTCATGAACACAAATGGAAACAAAAGAACACAAACAAACGTTCATGAATATAATATAATATATAAATACACTGATACTCATTAAATATTTTATTTGACGGGAATTTTGAAGTATTTAAATAAAATTTAATACGAAAAACGCTAATGAACTATTAAACACAAACGAACATAAACGAGCAAGTTACTGAACGTTCATGAACATAAATGAACGAATGCTACCTCTGTTCATGTTCATTCATTTAACCAGTCACATGGTTCGCGGTACGCTCCGGTACGGGAACGTAAAACAGGATCGCAATTCGCTAGGTCCCTAAAATTCGGTACGAGGAGGGGTAGGCTCATTTCGGATCGCTTCGGTACGATGTACTATATAATGTGGTACGATTACTACATAAAGAAGCACGAAAACCCTTTAATACATTCAATGTACAACTAACCAAGCTATATGTACAATAAAGAAACTCAAAAAAGAAGAAAATAAACAAATTAGAAATATTAGGGTCAAATTTGACCAAAACTGTAACATTAAGGATTAAACTGTAACATAAAGGAAATAATAAGATGTATTGTAAAGTGTAAACCCTAGAAAAATAACTGCAGTCACTTTCATCGTCTTCCACATTCCACCTGGTTTTCTTTCCAAATACAATGGTTCAACATTTCAATAGAAAAATCAGAATTGCGAATTGAGAATGGGAATGAGGGAACTCGGAAGTCAGAATACTCAAGAAACGTGTTTTGCAAATTAGGAATTCGTGATTCCTATATCAACAGGTATGACTCAATTAATTGTTCGGAATGCTAATTTCACTGTCGAATTCGTGATTTGGAGCGTTCCCGGAACGCGTTCGTACCGCGAATCGGTACGCTCGATCCGGATCGTAGATCGTGGCCTATTGAGCGATTTATGTGACTATGCATTTAACTAAACGAACGAACACATACGAACTTCCCGTCGAACAGTTCACGAACTGTACGTTGAATGTTCGGTTTGTTTGCAGCCCTACGAGTAAGTTAGAACCTGTTTTGACCCGAACCAAAGTGATACTTTTTTAAAACAGCCCGTTTCAACCCTAACCCATTTTGACCGACCCGACCCACCCCTTTTGCCAGGCTTACTTTAGACAAAATTTTAAGAGACAGCATAAAAAGACACACCCCAAAATTACATTCCCACTCATAGGTGTAGTTTGACGGTTTCCAGAAGCTTGGGCAATTTGTACATTGTCATTGACAAAATAACCAGTGGTTGAACTCCCGTCACCATATTTAACACCATATGCACACAACATTCCCGCCTTACACTCGTCACTTGGGCCATTAAATGTAGATTTGCAAAACTCATCATCGCAACCGGGCCTCTACTTGAATTTTATGTAGTAATCACCCGGTTGCAAAACTCATCATCGCAACGGCTGCGGCGGTGGGGCGGCTGTCGCCACCGAGAGGGAGTTCGGCGGCGGAGAGAATTCTCCGGTGGCGTTTGGCGTCGTGAGTTATAACTTGTTTTAAAGTCGTTTCTCTCCCCGTAAATTTATGGTGAACCTCCAACACCACATTGCCTGATGATGATGATGATGATGATGATGATGATAATGATGATGATGATGATGCCAAAACAACAAACCCAATTATGACCAAAACAACTCCTCTTCCATTCACACCCATTTGGATTTCTCAAATCTCTTGAATAAATGCAATGCAATTCGGATGAAAGGAAGAAACCAAAGCCAAAAAGAAAAGGAACGGAAACATACGACGACAATGGGAGGATTGGGTTAAAAACGTTATTTACTTTAATCATTTGGTTAGGAAACTAGTATTTTTTTTTTGGAGGAGGATGTTGACGAGATATATTATAGACTTTATTCCATGGTTCAGACCTTGGTTCAGCACTTAAACATTCAGAAGTTGCCAAACAGCCCCTAAATCCAATCCCATTTTAATAGAAACCGAAACCGATTATTAAAAATTTCCAAAGCTAGGAACAAAAACCCGTAACCGAGTACCACTCCTAGAAATATGGTTTTGAGCCGATGGCTTTATAGGCTAGTGACATCTTGGGGGTGGGATAAAACTTTGGGACCAATAGGTCCTGATTTGATTCCCACAAGGGGTTTTTCCTATATTTGTTGGGTTTCCTCCTGAATTAGTGTATAGTCATTATGCCTAGTGGAGATGGATATGATCGGGTGGTTCCGCTGGTGGCACGATGATACTCGTCCGTCAGTTATCCAAATTTGCAGTTCAAAAAAAAAAAAAAAAAAGAAATATGGTTTTGAGTATCTTGGCAACACAAAATGGTTTAATAAATCTGTCATGGTTCAAATGCCAATAAACAATCTAGCAGTCTCTTAATGGTTTTAGTTTTTTTTTTTTTTAGAACTTCAGTTACCTTTTATATATTTATTTCGAGTAGGCTTGTTTATGGAGCGTTTTTAACAAAAGTTCCGAGCTGGATTGGTTGGGTCTGCCGGACCAAGTGACCAACTAAATCATAACTTGCATCACGGTGATTCAGATTATGTATTGAAGCAACTGATTCTTAAAACTATGTTATCGTCACATCATTTGGTAACACAAACGATTAAAGTTAAACACCAAAATCATCCACGCGTATGTGATATGTGCCGTTACCTACATCAACCCATGAAGCACGGTATTAGTGGGCTGAAACTTGGTTGTATCAGTTTGATTACGTCGGCTTGTATCAATTGGTGTCAGAGCAGCCGTGAACCATAGTCGTTCAAACTTCCGAAGACGAGTGACGCCGACATGTATGTGAAACCATGGCGAGAAACGAATCCCAGCTTCAAACCATCTTTACCGGGCTTTGATTGATTCGGACCACATTGAAGTCCTCTACACCCCAACACCCCCATCACCCGCATCCGCTAACGCCTCACCACCCAGTTCCACCACAAAGCTACCACCAGTTGCAGCAGTAATAAAAAGTTATAAATTTTCAAGTGGGCTACATGGTGTTAATTTATCAGTTGATGCATTGCGTGAGACATTAAAAGTTACGGAGTAGCATCCACCGTGGTGTTTCACCAAAGTCTTATCTGGATGCCACGTGAGTGGCGACTGTCGTGGTGTATCTTTATAGCGTTCATCCTCGAGAACATTACCTACCTACATCAATCCATGAAGCACTATAAATGAATGTTAGTTCTTTTATTGTCTCTTTATTTTAGTAATAGTGGGTGAGTGGTAAACGGTTAGTATTAGTGGCAGAGTATTTCCATCGTAACACTATTTAATTAGTCAATGTCTTGTGTTAATTTATTATGAATGAAATGAAATGAACTAGTCTCTTTCAAAAATTTCTAAATTCTCTCAAGCTCCATTCTATTTTCTTTGGATCATTTGATTATGATTCGATTCGTATCAGTATGTAAGCCCTTACGTTTTTTGTGATAGGATTTGAGTTGATAAAGTCTGGAACCTCTAAATTAGTCTCCTCCTCCACCATCACATGGCATAGGACGTTCAACGAATGTGTTATGAAACAAGTGATACACTATGTTCTTAATGTGAACTCATTCATAACGAAACTGATAAAATGAGAATGTAAATGTTTGTAACCATTGTATTTGAGATGTGATTGATATATTACGCATATCTATGTCAAAAAAATCTGAAACTAAACTCCTACTTGTCAGTATTTTTTTCTATGAATTTGTGTTTATTAAATTGTGAAATAACGAATGAGTATTATTGAATGGTTAGGTTATTATATATAGAGACCTTAGAAATCTAACTAAGTCAGTGGGCTCATAATAAAGTCTAGTATGAATAGCGGATCCAAGTTTTTTTTTTTTACTAGGGGGTTACTTTTGGTAGATTTTCACTAATTCTCACTATTTTTTTTTTTCAAATCATACAAGGTTTTCACAATTTTTTTCCAAACCAAGGGAACCCCGAAAAACTCCTTGGATCTGCCCCTAAGTATGATAATACAGCCTAATACCTACAACAAACCCCTACCCTTATTGTTTGGTGTTTCTTTGAATTCTTGCTCGATAACCATCAATTCTAACTTAATCGCATGCCTTTATAATGAATTCATGGTTTGTAAGTGCGAGTACTAACCCAAACGACAGTAATGTTGGGGAAATTTCAGAAACCGAATGATCAGAGAGGCGTGTAATCACTCTCAGATCAAATTATTTCGGTGATTCACCCGAATAATTCAATCGGATACAACTCTGATTTTGAGAAATTGAACCAGGGTATGTTTTTTTTGCGTGAATTGTATGAACCAGAAAAAAACTATGATCAAAACCGTATGCAAATTTTGGGGTGTTTCTTCAGGTAACTGCCTCTGCCCCTTGGACCCCGCCAGGGGCTGCCCCCCTTGGACCCTGCTCCCAGGGGCACTGCCCCCGGACCCCCGCCAAGGGGGCGCTGCCCCCTTGGAACCCCCGTAGGGTACGGGCTCCGCCCGTACACTCCGAATAATAATAACTCAAACAAGCGTGCACTCCCGCACCTCCTAACTTGCTTGATGTGTATTATTATTCGCTTTGATCACCAAGTCAATCCCCGATTACACTAAAAAATCTAACAAGTAACAATACACTAAAGTAGTTTTCTGAGAATCCATTTACTTGATAAGTTAATCAAATTTGAGACTGTATAAAACTATAAATCCATGGTTACCAAGCAGGTTTTTAGGGGCTTTCGATATCCAACTTCAAACAAATAAGCCAAAGTCGTTTTAAACCAAATCGAATTCTATATAACAACAATATCAAACATGAACAGTACAAATTCTTAATTAGGTCATTTGCCTTTTTACTTATAGGATTACAATATTGGTCCACTTAATATAAATTCTTGATTGGTTCATTTGTTTATAGGATTACAATATTGGTTCATTTAACATTATTGGTTTTTTAGTAAATTGATGTTTTTAACCTTAACTTTAATAGAGTTATCATACGACCTCTAAACACTAATAATTCGATTATAGTTAATTTGTCCCGCTTGTGGTATGCGCATATAATGTATAAATGTGTGGGCCCTTTGGGGGGGGGGGAGTGAAAGTGCACTAATTTTAACATTATTTTACTAATTTTGTGAAAATAACGTTAAAAAGCGAGAGACGGTATGCATCATGTGGTGGCGTTGATAGCCGAAAGACAAGGGGGTACATGCACTAATCAGTTTTTGTCCCAATTGCTGAGTGTTATGTGCCTTATGTCCAAGGCTTGATGCAAAACTACTATCGAGCCGGAAAGTCACTGGAAACAGCATCTCCATTCATACGAGATAGAGGTAAGGCTATCTACATCTTACTCTACTCAGACCCTACCTTACCTTTGCTATTAGTTGGATTTACTAAGTATGATGATGATGAGGACGCTTCTAACCTTTAACTTTAATAGAGTTATCATATGACCCCTAAAAGCTAATAATTTTTTTTTATAAACGATTTACACTTTAATCCCTAATTTGTATACAGAAGTTTAATAATAATTCTTTTCCTATAAGCGATCTATAGTTCGACCCTCAAACTTTAATGGAGTTATAATACGGCTCTTAAAGTTTGATAAAGTTATTTTTCTTATTTCTTTAACAAATATTTGCTCTTTTATCTTTTTTTTTAATTGTTACTTATTTAACTTATGATAATAAAAGTTAACATTTAATTCTATACATGTCTACTTAACCGTGATAATTGCTTAGGGTGGCCGGTATGGATTCGGTGACCCCAATCAGGGATATGATTCACCGATCGGTTAACCACACCGTGGTGATGAAGGTGCTCGGTGACTTCCTTCGGGGATGAGAGAATCGGTGTATAGTCACTGATGATTGAGAGGAGAGATATAACCAATGAAGTTTTTTTTTTTAAATTAAGGGGTGTTTGAACCATACCTAGTGATTGAGTGTAAAATAGGGAGCAGAATGGGGAGTTGGCAATTTGGCATGGCATGCTATTATTGGGTAGAGAATGACTCAAACACCTTAGAGTGATTGAATCATACCATCCACCCTTAATTTTCCGGTCCTTAACACTATGTTCCCGAGTCATTTAACAGGGGGAGGTGAGGTGAGGGGAGGGGAGGGGAAGGAAAATTTTCTCTCATAATCTCTCCAAATTGGGAGGATGAATATATGGTTATATTTGGTCATATTTTCATCTCTTTTCCCTCCCCTCCCCCTGTTAAATGAAACTCGGGAACATGGTTTTTAATATTTTCATCTCTTTTCCCTCCCCTCCCCTGTTAAATGAGTCTCGGGAACAGAGTGTAAGTGCTGAACCAACCATTAAGAGTCAGTATAATGCTTAACCATTTCAGAGACAAATGTCTGACCAATTCAGATTAAAGATCCTAACCATTCAGACTCTATATAATATTTAATGATTCAGAGGCAAATGTCTGAACCATTCAGACATCTGCTCACGAAACAAACAGTCTGAACCATTAAGTGTTGAACCAGTAAGAGGTCTAAACCATTAAGACTATCATTAAGAGGTAAACAAACAGCCCCTTATGCCAAATGAGATTCGGATTCCTCATTTTTAATTAAATTAAGTTTTCTATAACGGAAATTGATCACTAGTTCATCTCGGTTTTAAATTGAATGAGTAATTCGGTTAAGCATAAAAGGTTTCGATCCAGTTTTTGGTTAACTGATTTCAACCAAATATTATTGCACAAGTGAGATTGTGAGAATAATTACATTTTCCTACCATCGACTGATGTTTCCATGCGCCTGTATAACCCCTAGAGGTGCACATAACCGGGTTTTCTGAATAACCCCTGGAGCTAGGGGTGTAAACGAACTGAACGAACACGAACAAGACCATGTTCGTGTTCGTTCGTTAAAGGAAATTAACATGTTCGCGAACTGTTCACGAACGCGTATCGAACATAAGTGTATGTTTGTGTTCGTTCGTTAAGGAAATTAAGTTGTTCACGAGCAGTTCATGAACACAAACGAACACACGCAAATAAAAATGAACATTTAGCTTGAAATAAAAAATAAAAACATTGTTATCTTTAAACATTGGATATAAGAAGTTAAATATAACAATCAAATGATAAAGCAAAACACAAGAAGTCTTCTGCAACCACCAAACGATGAATGAAGTTGAACTAACTTAGAGATAATTATTGAAAGTTTAACTAACTTAGACATAATTATCCCAAAAATAATGTCTTAGAATGTCCAAAGTTTAGCTAACTTAGAAAAATTAGGGTTTCAAGTTTTCAATCTGTTTAGTTATGTCCAAAGTTTAGCTAACTTAGAAAAAAAATAGAGTTTCAAGTTTTCAATATGTTAAAATAAAAGGTTTCTTATTTATTATTTTTTAATATAATCAAACGAACACAAACGAAAGTAACCGAACGTTCACGAACGCAATCGAACGAACAAGACCTGTGTTCGTGTTCGTTCGCTAAGCTAACCGAATAAAATTTTTTGTTCGTGTTCGTTTATTAAGCAAATCGAACGAACATAAACGAACTTCCCGCCAGACGGTTCACGAACTGTTCGCTGAACATTCGGTTCGTTTACAGCCTTACCTGGAGGTGCACATAACCGGTTTTTCTGAATACCCGGGTACGGGTATGACCGAGTATTGATTTTTCAGGTATTGGCCAAAAACCATACCTGGTGTACCGGATTCGGGTTTTCTATAACCGGGTATTCAAATACCCTATTTGTGGGAATAAAAAAAATCCACTTTCGGGGTCGAGTATTAGAAAACCCTATACGGGTATGCAAGAAAAACCCGATGCCGTGGCTTTTTTTATCTCATATTTTTTTTGTAATGTTATGTTTCCAACTCCATTTTTGGGTTTATAAACTTTAACACTTATTAGACATAAAACTTCCAATATATTAGAAACCTAGAAATATTACAAGATTACATATCATAAAATTGCATACATAATAGGGTATCAAATAACCCGGTGTGGTTATTAAAAAACCCGGGTACAAGTATTAACAAAACCCAGATATAGATAAAACCCGGGTTTAAATTAGGTTGAAAAAAACCTAGGTTCGTGTTCTCACAACAAATACCATACCCAGACCCGACCCTTCGGGTTCGGTTTTACAATACCCAGTTTTTATAAAACCCTGGTTCGTGTTTTTTGGGTTCGGGCCTGGGTTCGGGTTTTTTGTGCACCTCTAAATTTTTTTTTTTGAACGGCAAGGAACGACGTGCCAACCACCGTGACATCGGGCGTTGCGGCCAAGGTCGACTAATCGACCGCCGTCAGCCCCTTGGCTCTCCCAGATGCGCGGAAACCCGACATCCACCCGCCCGAAGGCACGACAGTGGAATAATCGGTAAAACCTCATCTCTCATCCAAGACGAACCGGTACTACCCGTATTCGCCCTTTACCTGGATACCGCAAAAAATAATAGGAAGAGTGGGAGTCGAACCTGGGTCACAAGGAACACCAAGTTTTTCCCCAACCACTTCACTACTACCTCATTGGCTTTTTGTGCACCTCTAATAACCCCCCACTACGCATGGCCTAATGGGACAATACATATCTATACTATATTATAATGCAGGAGGGAAGGATTCCCAAAAGTTAAGAACTTCTTCCCCCCTTATTTATAAATAAACCCCTAAAATGAGGGTAAACTGGTCTTTTAAACCATAATTATTTTTTAGTCCCTCAATCTATTACATTTAAATCCTTGACATTTAACATAATTATGGGTAATTAATTACACTTCCCCCCTCTTTAATTCTTTAACGTATTCCTGTGATATCTTACAAGCTGTAATATTTTAAAAAAATCCGAAGGTACCATGACGATCGGCACATTTTTTTAAACGTTTCGATAGTTGTCTTTTTTAGTTTCGCCGTGCGTTCATAAAGTACAAATAGCCGATGCGTAAATGTACAATTGATTAAAGCCAACATTTGTTTTTTACCCAAGCCCGCTTTGACCATTACCTAGCTACCGTGCATTAACAAACTGACTCTGTACAAGTTTTTTTGTTTTGAACGGCATGTAAGAGATGTGATATAGACGTACTAACCAACACATTATAATCTATCTACATCTACGTCGTGTCCGTAAAGTAATGAAAACAAATAAATCTTATATAAGAACAATAGTTCATACGTTAAAAGAATAACTTATTAAAAGAAATTCAAATTTTAACTATTTATTCAAATAAAAAGGATCCGCTCCATTTTTTCAAATTCTAAACCTAACAAATCTCTTTATTCGCCGGATGACGGAGATTGTGAAGAGTTTGTTAAATCCCAAGTTAAGCCTATTAAATCGCAACTCACATTTCATCCCCTCCCTTTTCATCATTCTTTCTCTCTGTTAAATTTCTCTACCAGTATCTCAACATCAACAGCCACCGCAATTAGTAAAATTCCTCTACCTCTCAACATCAACATCAGCAGCCACCACAATTAGTAGCCACCATACTCCTTCGTTGTTGCTAGGGTTCAACGATTTGGAAGCATGAGGAAGCTACGTGGCTGTGACGCTCCGGAACCGACGATAAAGAAGATGACGTTGATGGTGAGTTCATGTATTTACATCTCTATGTTTTTTAATGTGATGATTTTATATGTATTTTGAAGGATGGTAGGCCTTGGTCTCTGTTCCAATTAGCGTCAACTGAAAGAAGATGAACTAGGAAATGGGTTGCACACAATAAGGAGGGTAGTTCGAGCACTAAATGCAGTGAAAAGATAATACTTGTTTGCACATTCCTGTTGATATAACATATATATCTCTAAATGGTTAGATTGTCTTAAAAATTTACATTATTATTTTGGCATCAGGGGTGGCCTATTTAGTCGTGTCTCCTTCCGAAAGAAACCGACGCTTCGACCGAAGCATTGTGAGTGTCTCTTTCCTTATTTTGAACTCTTAAATGATCCAACAATTATGTAAATATTCAAACTTGTAATTGGACATGGAACGGGGTTTAGTGGTGGTACATGAAGTTTAGTTGAATGGCAGCATTGAGAAACACGAATCACAACCGCTGGATGCTTATGATGTTGTTAGTGAGATGTATCGGAAAACATGAAAAATACGAACCCCCTTAAAATATTAATGTTTGTACTTTGTAATTATGTTTTGTATGTCATGTAGGATGACGGGTATAATGTGAGATATTGGAGGCTTAGGTCTTAGGCAGCTGTGAGCAAGCTGAAAACATGAAAATATGTGGCTTTTAGATAACATTAAGGTTATTGTTGTAACCTTTTATCTTTAAGTTGCCTGCAATAATGTATTTGGTAATGTGAATTAACTAATAATATAGTTGAAATAGTGAGCAAGCTGATTACATTTTACTTGTAGGGGACACTCCTTATTGTGATAGCACGCTCGCTCATATTCTTTAACCTGCACTTGGTGGCAATGCCAAAACTTCAATTATTTGTAGTGTGGCACCATATGAGGTATAACCACATCATTTTCTTATCATGTTGTCCTCTTACATAGTCAATGTAGACCCATATGTGGTATTATTTAACTTTTAGTGGTGCTGATACAGGTGCGTAGGGATGAGCAAATGGCACCGAGAGTACTGGTTAGGAATTGGTACCGAATTTCCCGAACCGGTACCATTTTCGGTACCGATTCAGTACTGACATTTAGCGTTTTCGGTACCGGTTTTTACCTCCAAATACCAATGTGTACCGGTACCAAACTGTGCAGAACCGGGTATTTTCGGTACCGATATGAGTACCCGTTTTTTGGGATTTTCGGTATCGGTTGGTACCGAGCTCATCCCTACCGGTGTGTGTTTGTTGTGTTATTTTTCTTTTATGGAACTGGTACACGATAAACAAGATTTTGACAGATCATATGTGTTTTCAAGGATGGACCTAAAGCTAAAACATATGCAAATGGAAATACCGATTCTTTTTTTGTTAACACCATCAAATTTTAGTAATTTACTTTAGAGTTGTTATGGTAATTTATTTCCATTGGAATACATCTCCTATCCCAAACAATGTTTTTCATATGGTCATGTATGATTTGTGGTCACGTCATTCTATCATAAAATGCTAAACTATAAGTTTGTAAGTCATACATGCTTCAAAATTTTGTTTTGAGTTACTTTACATATATATTTTTTTTGCAACAAATGTGTAGTAATACAACCAGGTCATGTCTGTTTCTAATGGTATTTTAACTGAGCTCTGGTTTGTCAACTATTGTACTGATCATGAGATAACATTTAGTTTATGTTTGACCTTCTTCATTGCACTTTAGACCTATACCAAAATTTTCATTGCAAAACATGTTTTTTTGTTACAGATACCATGATTCAAAGTAGATTGTTCCTCGACTTGCAAATGGCCCTTCTTATCAGTTCCATGTGGTGATTATTTATATCTGAAATGACAAGTTCATGTGGCATGGTGTGAGCAATGGTGGTGGCTTACGAATCAACAACAGGTAGCAAGCCTGCATCAAGTGGAGGCATGTTTCTTTTCAACTGAAGTAAAGACTCGCAGCCGTTACCGAATGCTACGATCCTTTGCTTGTGATCTTGAGGTAGTGGCTGACATCCAAGACTATGAGATTTGGTAGTGGTTTATGTTCTTAAATACCATTTGGTCAGTAACATCTGTTATTAACATTTGCAGCGGTTTTCGAAAAAAAAATATTACATTGAAAAAGACATACAATAAGAGAGTTTCAAAATATTAATTGAACATATAGTTTTTATAATCTAGATTCAAACACTAAATATGTTCTTTATAACACTATAAATAAATTGTGCTGGACAGGTCATTTTAACCTGACCCGACCCGTTTTAAGTTTGTGTTTACCTAGCCTGGCCCGTTTTATGTCGGTCTAACCGGATCAATCTATTTTAAGTCGGTCTAACATGGCCCGGCCTGTTTTATCTACCACGATAATGCTACCATAAATATTATACGAATTAGAAAACTACCAGAAACAAGTGCCACAATGCAAAGTGCCGTAATGCAAAGTGTCTCCCCCGCCGCATCGCGCGGGCACCATACTAGTTACTAAGAACTGATAAATAAATTTAAATGAGTACTTAAACAAGTTTTCAAAAACGCAAATGAACAAAGGGGAGATGTATTCATACCCAGTTGTTTAATTAAGAGAACAAGATTTTTTATACATGTTTGTCGTATTTAAATAAACGAACATAAACAAACTTTACGCTCACAAAAGATGTGGAATGTTCATTTACAGGCCTAACAATAATACTTATATTTCTAGGAGAGGATACAAACTCTAATGAAATCAAAGTGGAATAACAGCTTGATAAATATATATTATTTATTTAATATTATACACAAAGATGTATACTTCAAGAAGATCTAACCTCCTCTATTGCCACAACTAAATTATCAAACTTAGCCCCTGTAACTTCTTTTACAATCTTACTGTCTTTCAGTATCTTGAAGGTAGGAACCACCTTTATTCCTAGCTCCTTTGTTAATGCCTGTCAGTTTTATTAAAGTGTGAATCGTGTCAGGTTGGCGGGTAGACTTGTACTGCCCTCGCACGACCCTCATATTTGTGGCAAAAACATCAACCCTAACCCTCACACTACATGCCCTGTTTAATACATTTATCTAAAAGTGTAAAATGGGTTGCCAGGTAGAATTTAAGATGTAAATGTGCTAAGGGTTGTTGGATTGTAAAAAAAGGGGTTTACCTGTTTAATTAAATAGGTTGACGGGTTGACCTGTTTGATTATATGGGTTAAACAAGTAAACCCACATGACCTATTTATTAAACTGGTAACATATAAGGCCATGGGGTATACTTTCACGCCCCTTAACTACACGTAGGCGCTACATCACCCACTTGACCCTCTTTCACTTCACCACACACCAAGGAATTGGTTTAACCCCCATTAACGCCCTTAAATTAATTAAAATACATATATATAGCATGTTATGTGTGTGCAAATTTTCCTATGCTTGATTCCCTCCCTCTCTCTCCTAGTTAACATCTTAAAATGTGAAGCTTTTAAGGCCCCTTAACACTCTCCAGGAGTGGTATGACGAGTGTTAACGGATGCCAACTAGGATTAACACCTACGGGTGTTAGAGTATACCAGGCGGCCTAAGAAACCAAAACTTGATTGCTTCCGTGTCATGTTTCCACGGTCGTGTCGAAAATCGCCACCACTAAGTTTCATCATGGCGTTAGTCAAAAGGTGGTAAAGTGAATGGGTCAAAACGGGTGCACACACTTTTCTTAGCTAACTACTAATTGATTTTATGTGTACTTGAATGTGTGAAGCATATCTACAGAAACTATTTGACTGTTTCTTCTACATTTAAATACATATTGAATGACTTGCGACCCGTTTCTTTTTTAGCTAAAACTTTTACCTTAAACCATATAACTCTTTTTTGGCACCTTCAGTATTAGTCGATCTCTACAACCCCTGTGTTTGTCGAGTTTTCAAATATGGGTGTGTGGTGTTAGGGAAAGATGATGCTTTAAAGGAATTCAAGTTAAGAACGAACCTTGTTGTCCTGATTGCAATCAAGCTTTAGAAAGACCACATCAAGATACTTCTCAGACAATTCTTTGAATTTTGGAGCAATGACCTTGCAAGGACCGCACCTATCAAGTTTATCGGACAATCAACAGTTCAACACCACATGACTAGGGAAAGAGGCAATATAAGAAAAGAATACAGCTAACTAGCTAAGTAGTAATCTTAATTCTAAAATATTCAAAACCACAACGCTGCTGTACTTTGTGTGGTTGAACCGGATACCTTTAAGTACAAACTTAATTTCCCTCTAGAAACAAAAAATAAACAAGTTTATGAAGCCGCTTGAAATATTTAAAACCAACTATGCATTCGACATTCGTCTAAATCTAGCTTTGAACAGTATACAAACATTATAAGAGATGTTGAGGGGTGTGAGACCGTGTGTTGATCAGTTCTATGTTAATAATTTAGCAAGTAATAATCTCCATGTGGTTCAACTTCATATTTTCTTGGTTCTTTAAAATGTGAGTAACAAATATACATATTTGTGTTGTGATACCCATTATCATATTAATTCCCATTACTTTGTCCGATATTAGTTAAGATTACTAGCACAAAAGAATGATTGATTGTCAATATACGTAACTAACATTCCTAGGAAAGTATAGACTAATAACATTGTGTGTTCAAGTATGTAACTAAAGAAAAATGTGTGACAAGTATGACATAGTATTTATGCATTTTTTGCAAACGATGAAATACAATTTATTTGTATATGCTACTTCTGTTCTGTTTGTGGGTATATATACATCCAAGAATTGACATTGGAGGCGAACTATATGAAATTTTGTTGACTTCCTCCAATACTGAAGTTGAGAACTCTGCTGTGATGGAGTTGCCCTATTTGCAAATTTTGAGTAGTTTTAATTAATCAAACTCTGTTGCACTCAATGTTTTAAAAACCGGTTTATACCGGCCGGAGCCGGTTAAACCGGATGTTGGAAGTTTGGCCGGCACGAATCACACCGGTAAACGGTGGGAACCGCAAAGAAGTTGTACCGCCGGTAAATTGGGTTATACCGGTACCGGGTCAAATGTTAAAATTTAGAGTTTTAATCTTTTATGGCCCAAAAAGATGATGACTTACTCAGCGTCAAAAAAGTACCAGTGAATTTTTTGATTATATTTTATTATGGATTAATTTTTAGAATATTTTTATTATGAAATGATGTAGTTTTGGATTACTTTTTGAATAAAAATTGTATTTTATGGATTATAGTGTTTATCAGTCAGTCACCAGTACAACCGAGTTGAACCCTGAGCCTAATCCGGTACGATTTAAAAACCTGTTTTTAAAACCTAACAAGTTTCCGAAACAAAAACTGCCTGAATTCTGTACACACAAATCAGGTATATATTCAATCTACATAACCGTATCACATCTTCAAAAACTAAACAATTCTACTCAAAATTGGACTTACCACTGAGTGTACATATCGAGAACAACAGTCTTATCACCGGCTGCATTCACAATCGGCCAAAACGTATCCTGGCTAACCTCCGTCACCTGACCGACAACCACCGCGGTTTCTAAACTTGACCTAACCGTCACCAGTGACCTCAATCCTTTCTTCATATTCACAGATTTAAACCGGTAACTGTCTCCGGAAACGGTAGACTGCTTTGTAAAGCATGACGGCAGTGAGCCGATCGCCGCCGTAGACGGTGGTGGTGGTACCGGCCGGCAGAGTTGATGAATCTGTACGGCCATTGAGACAGTGTATATCGTGTGGGTGAGAGAGACGAGGGTATTTAAAAGGTTTTGGGGGAAAAACTTGATCGTTTATTCAAGGACGAGAAATTACGGTGTTGTCCTTGGGGTTGATGGATTTTAATCGTTTTATGCGAATATCTTGGGGTAGTGTAGTAATAAACTAATAATAAATTTCTTGTGGGAGATTTTTTGTGGACATAAATTATGAAGATAGTTATTTTCTTCTAGCTTCTTTTAAGAGTAAAATTCACGGATAGTTTACGTGATTTGGTGAAATTTCACCTTTAGCTCTTAACTTTTTAAAATTACACTTTTAGTTTATGTGGTTTGACAAGTTGTTACTCAAATAGTCTCCAAAGCCGGTAGAGGTTAGTTTTTCTAGTTAAGTGGGTGTGAAATGACAAAGACTATCCGAGTAACAACTTGTTAAACCACAGGGACTATCCGAGTAACCTTCATCCGCTTTAGGGACTATCCAACTAACAACTTGTCAAACCACAGGAACTAAGAGTGTAATTCTGAAAAATTGGGGACTAAAGGTGAAATTTCACCAAACCACAGAGAGACTGTTCGTGCATTTTACTCTTCTCTTAATTATGATGTAATAAACTAATAATAGATAGTTTTGGTTATCGTTTGATTTTAGGTTTTATACTTGGTTTTAAAATGTTTTGGCTCCAGAAAAATTGGCCAATATGGCTCCGAAGCATTTTGTCTTAAATTTTTGGTAATCATTTATCAATGATTTTGAGTCAATAATTTTTTTGTTAAGCACGTATTGAATCTATAACTTTTATCATAAAATATCAAGTTTGGGTTATAAACCAATGACAAACACTCAAACATGGTTGGTGTGGTTCAGTACTTCAGTTTGGTTTGGATTTGAAGCTTGGTATTACTAAAACAAAATCACAATTTCGCTTTTCTAGCAAAAGAAAAATAAAGAACCATTAGTTATTTCGATGTACTTTTGTCGATTAGTTCAGTTTCTTTTCAATTTTTTTATAAAGGCTTATGGTTAGGATATCACAAACCGGGTTAGTAATTAATATGTTAGAATCACCAAGTTAGTATTAAAACTCCCTTGCCTGTACTTGGACCCAGAACTTCCAAGAGAAACAAAATTTTCCACCTCACCCTTAACCATTAAACCAAGAGATCATTGGTAGTTTCTTTTCAGTTAATCATTTTTTCTCACCCCTAATGGAGACTTTAACTAAAAAAAGAAAGGACATGGCTTTCGCACAAGGAAAACCTTTTTAAGTCAACTTTGGGAGGTTTTCTAAAGTGGTACTCTATCGACATTTTTTTATAAAAAAAGTACATTATCGACATCTATTCTATGAACAAATTGTCTTGATAAATAAGTAGTGAGATTCTTCCGCGCTTCGCGGCGGGAATTAGTCGGTATTAGTTCGATTCGTCACGATACTGGCTTTTGCTATAGTCTTATTCCAAAGAGAAAACATTACATCAGTCGAAAATAATAAAAACGTATATCAATACCAGTACTAATCTTGTTCAGTTGATATCGGTTATGTTCGTTTGCATTTTTTGTTTATTTTATTTAAACATTGTAATTTTTTTTAAACGGACGTATCACTATTGTACCAAACTAAATTGAAAACGCTTAAACAACATTTGTATCATCCGGTACCAAAAGTTAATTTCATTGTTAATACTTTCGATAAACTGACACCCTATCATTAGGATACCGTATCGAACTGAAACAAACAACATAGGTACTAGTACGCATTTATTTTTATAGTTTTTTGTTTGATAACGGATACTTTGACCGTATGTTAAAAGTAATATTAGAAAAAGATAACTAAAATCAATTAAGGAAATAAAACAATAAAATAATAAAAACTTAGGAAAAAAACAATATTGAAAAAAAATATTGAAGTACTCTTCATCATAAGTTTCTATTCATATAGATAATAACACTTCTCACCTCCAAGTGCATACGGTGGTGAATACATTTAAAAAAAAAGTACATTATCGACATCTATTCTATGAGACGGAAGGGTGTGGGGATAGTCCCCCCTCGTCTCCGGCTCGTCCCCCTCGTCCCACACCGCCCCCTCCCCCTCGTCAGGTCGCTGGCGTCACTTGGAAGACGGAAGCGACGAGCCTGCCTCTCTCTCTCCCTCTCCTTCAGGTTTCTCTCTCTCTCTCTCTCTCTCTCTCTCTCCTTCAATTATTTATTGATTTTTTAATTAAATTGGGTAGTCCTCCACACCCTTGGTTAGTCCCCAAACTGATGATCATCTACCAATGTGACGTGGCACCTACGTGGCGGATAGTCCCCAAAGGGACTACCCAAACCACACTCAATGGTCTTAACAATTGTCTTAACGAGTTTTTGGACACACGCGTTGTGGTGGGACCGTTAAACAAACAAAACATAGGCGTACAAACGTTGAACCATGCACGTGTGTTACGGAATGTTAAATCGTCAAATTTAGATCTATATGTAAAACAATATCGTAAAAAAATAACCAAATCAGCACTGTTATGGTAATTGTACCGAAAGAGAAAAGAAAAAAAAATTATAAAGCTTTTCTTCACATTCATGTTTCAATTCATCACCACATTAAAATTTCCTAGTATACAAAACTAAGCAAATAATTCTTAGTAAGAGTTCATTACGATAAATAATACATACTCCAATACATGTCAAATTTAGCTTATGTTACAATCTTCAAATAATTCAAGCAATTTTCAAAGTATTTATACTGATTTAAATTAATTAATTAATAACATTTATCAAAAATTTAATAATTTAGTTTTATGGAGATATGTGAAAATTGTGAATCTACCAAAATGTTTGAATCCCACTTTCTTAGAAACCATTATAAACCCACTGACTTCTTTACCCACTTATTCAAAACCCTTCGTTACCTACTGAAACCTTTGAATCGTATACACATGCGGTAGAGAGAGAAAGTTAAGCGGTGGTTTGGGTGGCCTTATTTGATGGCGCCGATAGTGGCCGCCACCATACGTCCCTCATCGATTACTAAGCGGTCAGCGCCACCACACCAAGACACCACCGCCGTGGCCTGATAATTGGAAAAAATGCACCACCGCTGAAACCACCACCACAACCGGAAATCGGCCTTCTCTCCTCTCCGAGTTCTCTGCCATCCACACCACCAAGCCACTACCGCCACATCCTAGTGCTGATGGCATACTGTCAACACATGTTCATCTTGAACTCTTGTTGGCTAGGACTTATACTTGTCAATTGTCATGCACTTAATCAATACCAACTAAAACACATTTAAAACTAACATCCTAATCTAATTAATGTCATAATCTAAATCATTAAATACAAGACTAGCAACATCCCGGAATTAGTTCATCAAATTATTGTAATTTATAAGCTCAAGCCACTTGATCTCCATCAAACACCAATTATGTTATTCTTTGTTCTTTTGTTATAAAACTAGTTATAAGCCCCCGCGTTGCGGGGCGGGGGCATAAACTGTGCTATCAGCATTTAGGGGTAGAACCGTCCTAAGTGGCAAGTCAAAAACAAACAAAACCGGAAAAAAACGTAAAAGAAAAAACACGGATTTATAACACCAAGTAACTCACACGATGTAAAACGTAGATGAACTCGAAATTATACCGACAAGTATTAGAAAGTCGAGGGGTCAAAAGAAACTTTTAGAAAATGAAGGGACAAAGGTGACAATTTTAAAACTTAAAAGAGGCAGACTAAATTACCTTTTGAGTCCTTTAGTTTTAATGGTTTTAACCACTTAGATCTAAAATAAAAAAGTTTAACGCCCTAAGTTTCTAACCGCTTATTTTATACTCCCTCTGTCCCATTTTAGATGTCATGGGACCCACATTCACACAATTTAAGAAATATTTGAGTATTTTATTTTTTGGGTTGTAAAATGACAATAATGTCCTTAGAAATGACAATTAAATTGGGACAACAAAAAATGAAAGTTTGTAATGGTAAGGGCAAAACTGGAAATTATATTTACATTTTTAGAAATGACAATTAAATTGGGAGAACCAAAAGTGAAAATTTGGACATTTAAAATGGGACGGAGGGGCCCATGGCTTTATAGCCTAGTGGCATCTTGGTGGTGGGATAAGGCTTTGGGACCAATAGGTCCTGGGTTCGATTCCCACAAGGGGGGTTTTCCCATATTTATTGGGTTTCCTCCTGAATTGGTGTGGCATTATGCCTAGTGGAGATGGATATGATCGGGTGGTTCCTCTGGTGGCACGATGATACTCCAGTGGTCCGTCAGTGATCCAAATTTGCCGTTAAAAAAAAAAAAAATGGGACGGAGGGAGTAACATTTTGATTCCAATTTTTTTAACACTATTTTGATTTTGCTAAATAAACATCACTACCCTTTTTCCATTTGCCTTTTATACCATCCCATCGTCAAACCTAAAACAATATCTTGATATCTCGGCCATTCCCAACGTCACAACACTACTGCTACATCTCCGTGGAAAACACCAAGATTTTCATCTCTTTCTCCCTTAAATCGATATATGCATCCATATTCCCATTTACCCATCTTCAAGCATTCAAATCACTTCATCTCTCTCTCTGTCTCTCTTTGCAAATACTATTTCTGCCTGAATAAACGACCTGTAGGGGTTGGGTAGGTTTGGGTTGGATGTTGTTTTTCGGTGAAGACCGAAAGTTTCGATCATATTGCGTACCACATTCTAATCCCAGGTGTAGATTTCGTTCCCTCTCTCTAGAAAACCAAACTTTTTCTTTCTCTACCACAAATCGGTATCATCGCCTGATCTAAAACATGCAAGCATCGGTATCATCGTCTGATCTAAAACATGTAAGCATCGAGCAGTCCATTGGCTCTTGCCGAAAATCTCACCGTCTTTGTTGGAGGGAATTTAAATCACCACCGACGCCACCGATCGAAACCCTAACTGTCGCCGCTGCCGCCCTGCGTCCTCCATATTATGATTTTGTCAAGCAGATTTACCATGTCCTCGCCACTTTCACTGTTATTCCAAGCATCAACTTTGAAAATGGCACTTTTGTAAATTTGTTGGTTAACCATGGGTGGTCTCGTCATTTCCGTTTGAAAACCACAAAAGGACAAACATTATACTGTAGATAAGACGAACGCAAATTGTATATATTGAATAATGAGAGGAAAGCTCATGTACATGTACAAAAGGTTTATCATATAAAACGTACAAAAGCATGAAAAAAAAATTGCTGACTTTTTTTTTGTAATTATTTTTCACGTATGGTAATTATCAAAATTACTCTACAAATGAACTTGTAGAGTAATTTTGATCTTATAGGCATGGCCGGCCCTGAAGGTGGGCGGGGAGGACCACCGGCCAGGGCCCGATATTTCGAAGGGCACATTATTTTAAAATAAAATCCAATATTTAAATGTAAAAAAAATAAATTAATAGGGTATACCCATATAAACACCAACATAGGCTCACAAAACTATTTTTATGGTTTAGATTAGTTATTAGCCCATTGTCATTAGGTTTAGACCGCCTAATATCCAATTTCTTTAAGCCCTAAGGGCATGCTTTTTCGAGTTCGAACAGAGTACACGGATTCTCGGGGCCGGCCCTGCTTTTAGGGTAATATTGTAAAATAATCTTGTAGGATAATTATCATAATTACTCTACAAGTGTATCAAAATTACCCTACAAGTTTATCAAACATACAGTTCAAAATTACTTTACAAGATCATTTGTAGAGTAATTATGATACTCTACAAAATTATCTTACAAGATCAAAATTACCTTACAAGATCATTTTACAAAGAGTAAAATGCACGGATAGTCCCTGTGGTTTGGTGAAATTTCATCTTTAGTCCCCAACTTTTCAGAATTACACTCTTAGTCCCTGTGGTTTGACAAGTTGTTACTCGGATAGTCCCTAAAGCGGATGAAGGTTACTCGGATAGTTCCTATGGTTTGAAAAGTTGTTACTCGAATAGTCCATGTGGTTTGACAAGTTGTTACTCGGATAGTCCTTGTCATTTCACACCCACTTAACCAGAAAAACTAACCTCCGTCCGCTTTAGGGACTATCCGAGTAATAACTTCTCAAACCACATGGACTAAGAGTGTAATTTTGAAAAGTTGGGGACTAAAGGTGAAATTTCACCAAACCATAGGGACTATCCGTGCATTTTACTTTTTTACAAAATTACACTACAAGATCAAAATTACCCTACAAGATCACTTGTAAGGTAATTTTGATAAAATACTATACGAGTAAATAATTACGAAAATGCTTCCACGTTTCTTTACCTTTTCACCATATTCGTACGTTTTGTATGATAAGGTTATTTGCATTTGATATACTCAATTATCGGCAACTAAGCACTAATAATGTTCGACAACTTTGCTTCAAAAGGTTTGCTTTAGGCTGTTAATTATGCATTTGCTTCATATTAATTTATTAACTTCGTATTTAAATTTTCACTTGTTTGAAAAAGAAAAACTACTTTATCTTGAGATAAGATAATTGAAAACCTATAAAAAAAGAACAATCTTTGCAACTCAATCATAACCAACCCTCGTTATCCGACCCGAAAGACAAGGGTTTACCCGATTTGCCTGACCCACACATCTCGTTTTGTCAGATTAGGGCCTACGCATGCATCATATGTAAAGAAGCAATGATAAGACAAACAAGATATGATAGGATAGGAAAGGTATGGAAGAATGCTCCACCATACTCTTCACATATTTTGCCCATGACACACACATTGTTCATACATTGATGCCATTAATACCTCTTGAGAGTTGAGACTATGTCAAAATGTAAGCACCGGGCGTAGGTTGGATAGCCATTTAAGTTTTTAGTTTTTACACGGATCAGGTCTTGTTTACACAAAACACTTTCGGATAAAACTATTTATAATTCATTACAAACACGTTTTTGAGCGATTTTTGACCTGTTTCATATATAGCTAAAACTTCATGATCACATCCGTTGGCTCGAAATATAACCCGAACCAACCCGTTTATAGTAAAAGGACCAAATCCGCCACCTCTAAACTAGAATAAGGGTAGATATTAATAAACTCTTTTTTTATTACAGGATCACGCATATATTCAGGATTTTAGGTACAATAAACCGTCTCTAGGGCTAGAAATGACATACGAACATAGTAGCGACAATACCATGGAAAATTATATCTACTCTTCCTTGTACCTCTTTTCGACTTCCTCCATACTCTGAATCTCCTTGTGGTACTTGCAAACACGATAGATACACCTGCACCGATTTCATTAAAAATGATCAAATTGAAGTATGTGCCAGAAAGCTATGAGCAGTTTGGTGGTGTTTTGAGTCAAGTATTTTTAACAAATTTTGTATGATGACTACACGTATGTTGGAGGTGTTAAACCTTGGACAGATTTGGAAAAACAAAGTTACCTATACTGCTATACATATACAGGAAACGGCCCAAATGGGTCAAAACATAACTCAAATGTAGTTTTAAGTTATAAACTCTCAATCATGTTAATCTAAAAAAAACTAAATACAATTGAAATAATTTAATTTTCATAAGCAAATTTGACGTATTAATTGTTTACAGAAAATCGAAAAGCCTAAAAACTTAACAAAAAGCAGGTAAGGTCAACCTGACCTGACCCATTCAACCCGTACCAGAAGACAAAGTTCACCTGTTACCCAACCCGCCCATTGCCACATCTAACATATATGTTCTGTTTCATTTCATGATATAACCATGTACCAGTAGAGAAGACATGCTGAAAAACACAGAATCACATTCCTCTGAGCCTTGAATATCTGCACATCATGAGTTGCATAAACAGTTAATATACACTGATCAAATTCACTATGGAGCAGATGCAGAGTTTTATAAAATTACACCCATCTGAACTGTAGACATGGTCAAGGAGAGGACTTTGTGAAGACGTATAAAATTAAGATTAAGGACAATTTGCATGTTAATTCCATGTTGTCTTCTTGTCTCTGTTGTGTACTAATTGTTAAGAGTATGTATGCCCACCTTTACAACAATCATAATTACGGATAGCTTGTTTTAATACTATACTGTGACTTCTTCTGTTGTTGCTATGTGTATATTCTAATCAAGATTTAAATATGGTGAAACACCTACCCTTATTATAAACTTTAACAACATAAAACAATGTCCAATTATAACGAGTTACACCCATTTAGCTATCGTGATTCTAAAGATACATTATTATGATGTTTATTTTTTTTCCTACTTCACGTTCTAGGCGTACCAAATAATTATTACTTAACAACTATAGAATTTAGAGTAAGCATACTTTCAACTAGTTACTTTCAATATAATGACCACATAGTACAGCAGACTGAAAATTAGAAAAAGGCAAAAAGCAAAAAATAAAAAAAGCCGTTCAAGGCCCATGTTTGAGTCCCAGATTACGGATCTTGATTCCACAATCCAGCTCTCGTTGCCATACTCCAGTTTCGAGTTTACCATCATAAATTTTGTCTTGTGGATAGGCTTCATGTAATTAGTGCAACAAGTCAGGCATCATTAACATTTCTTTCTGATTTGAGGAGGGTGTTACAAATGTCAACACGATACAAACTGAGTAGATTTGATTCTACTTCCTAAGGGTTCACCTAGTTCCTTTTACATAGCCTTGTATCTTATATAAACATAAGTCATTAACACAAAAGAAATAGCAACAAAAAAAAAATATTACATAAAGAGAGACACGTAGAACAAAATTGAAAACAAAAATTATCCCAAGTTTACGTATCATAATCACTTATAACTTTACAATGTTGGCCATAATATAAAGTTGTCACAAAATTCTCCTAAGCACACTATTCAGCCACCCAGATACCTTTTATTGAATTACAAGCAAAGAACAAAATGTCCAAATATGCTAATGATGATGAAGCAACCTATAAAGAACAAAAGATCCTACCATTGATATTTCTTGAATAGACTAGTAATCTTTATATAGCAGTGAAGCCAGATAATCTACAAAGAGAGATTTAATACTACAATTTGGTTATAATAATTCGTTTAGGGGTTCAAAAGTTTGTTAATTATGATTTGACACTAGAAAATGTTAGCTACAAATATTAGAGGGGACAAGCGTACCCATAACCCGTTAGCCCTTCCGTAAGCCTATTACAGTGTCACTTGTTTTATCGTAGAATCTCTAAAAACAAGAACAATTAATCTGAACTCTGTAGGATAGGACACTAAGTACTTACAAGTGAGGTCCATAAATGCTTTTCAAAGTTCAAACTAGGTGACAACGTCTATGAAGACAAATCCAAAGCAGTTTACTAGACATGGGAACTTCTTCATACTTAATAAAAAATACTAACATACTGAAAGAGCAAATTGAAGTATGAAACCAAATCTTTGTTTAAAAAAGTGTGAGGCGCTTCGAGGTGTTTTGGTCCCGAAAGCCAAGGCGTGAGGCAAGAGCTTCAGGGAGTAAGGCGTTGCTCTATGTTGTTTTACATTATTGCCTTTTATCAAGAAAAAACATTCATAATCTCTTCATCCTTTTGTTTGTTTTTACATATTACCCTCCTACAAACCCCAAATTTACCCAACTTTGACACAGATGTGCATACGGCGCAACCTCAAGGCCGTGAGACATTTTCCTAATCACCCCGTGCATCAGGAGCGTCTTTTTAAACCAAGAACCAGATGAAATGAATTAATATGGACAATTACAAATCAATAAACTCTTAACCACCTTTAAATTATGTAAAACTTCCCAATAAACTGAATCATTCCTAAACTCTTTACAACCCTCATAACCAAAAGACACAAAATGCGGATTGATGACTGAATAGATAGA
Organism: Helianthus tuberosus; assembly: GCA_030545235.1. NCBI lineage: Eukaryota > Viridiplantae > Streptophyta > Magnoliopsida > Asterales > Asteraceae > Helianthus > Helianthus tuberosus. The sequence continues at coordinate 40,278,433 of CM060430.1, forward strand.
TAGATAGATAAAAATTTTGTAGCAGTTCAGTCTTTTGGACTTTGGAGTGACTACAAACTTTCCCCCAAAAATTCGGAAGAACACATCCATAGGTCCTCTCTACCCGTTGTAAATTAGACACCTATCTCCTGCCAAACTCGCTAATTATCCCCAAAAAACACAAGATCTCTAAGATTGAAAACCCTAAATCAACTAACAACAAAGGTTAAACTAATCACAAAAACTTACCGATCTCTCGTATCGATCTCGTTCAGCAGCAGTACAGGTCTCACCAGAGCACATCAACCTATGCTCATTCTTCCAGTAGATATCTAAAAAATCACAAAAACAATAAAAATAAAAAACTAAAACCAACAATCACAGCAACCGATGAGCAAAAGTAACAAACCTAGAAGCTGAAAGCCAGCAAAGGGGACGATGAACATCGATGGCTGCAAGATGAGTGAAATTAGAGAAACGAGAGTAGATTTCAACGCTTTTGGGGACGGCAAAGTGAGCAAGAAGGCTATGGCAGCTTCGGCCGCAACGACGTACGTCAGAATCATCCATTGCAACGCCATTGGTGTGAGATCGATTGTGATAGATTAGGGTTTTCAAAACCAGAGCTTACTTGTCAACCAAGGTAGACGAATGTTCTTCGCACGTGAAACGCACGACCTGCCACTAGGGTTGTACAAACTGTTCGGCCCTAGAAGATCGTTCGAAAAAGCTCCGAAATTTGCTCGTTCAATTTCTTACTCGGTTAAAACTGAGCCGAGCAGCTCGGTTCGTTTTTAAAACGAACCAAGCATGAGTATAGGTACGCTCACTCGTCACTCGTTCGGTTTCGATCGAATTAGATGACTATCGAAGCTCTCTATCAAAGGATATGGTAGAACTTTTTGTTTGCGGTAGTGATTGGTTAAAATCCATCTCAAAAACAACGATAAAAACATTGGCCGTAGCCCGTAAGATTAAATTCATTTTTTTAAGTTCATTTCTATATTTTATACTTTATATACTAACCTTTATACTTTTTAATGTGTCGCAATATGCAAAACACGAAGAAAACTTGGATATTGATGTTTGTATTTTGTTAAATTGTTAAGTGTGTGTGAGACATATAAGTTGGTGAATTTTGGTGAATGAATAGCTCTATAGGAATGCTAAATAAAACTGAGCAAAAGCGAACCAAACCGAACTGAGCGGCTCGGTTCAAAACCGAACTGAACCGAGTTCGAGCATAAGATTTCCGCTTGATTTCCTAAATCTGAACCGAACCGAGCACGAGCATACCTCCGTTCGGTTCGGCTCATGAACACCCCTACCTGCCACGGTGAAAATACAAGGGTGGAAGGGTGCTCCACACGTGAGAAACTCTCCACCTATCCAACCACCTCATGTCATCTCAACTTCCCTTTCACTTTCCACTTCTCATTTTACACTAAATACTAGGGGTCTTTATCCAGACAATTTTTTTCTAAAAAAAAGTTACACTAAATAGTAGAGGTGTTTCATCCAAACAATTTTTTTCCTAAAAAAAGTTAAATGTGTGATTGATTGTAAGAGGATGGGTCCACCAGTAACCATCTTTCTCACTCCTCTTCCCCACCTCGATAACTACTCCCCGATATTTACCGCACGGTGAACCCCATCCCCACACCAACTCACCGCACACATCCCGTCGCCCTAAAAGATATGGGGATAATGCTCCACTTTTATCGAATGGTTAGACATTTTAATTTTATTTTATTTATTTATTTTTGTTTACTTTAAAAAAAAATCACTATACGGCTTTATTGGAAATAAAAATTCCAGAAAACAGTGAAATCTAGGGTGTACGATTCAGTTTTCAGTCTTTTTGGTTTGGAGGTCGAAATAAAACAGAGGCGTGTCAGATATGATATCTTTTTAGTTTATTCTTATAAATATGTTTTTATTTAAACTTTATTAAGGATCGAGTATGTCAAGATAAAGATACGAAGGTAGTGGAGGTGGTGGCTGAAGTGAAATCATGGTTTTTTTGTGGTTAAAAAATATGTTGAACTTTAAATGTATAGATTGGAAGGATTGGGCCACTTATCCTTTGTACATGTGTAATTAGATTTGGCGGTTCTCGCGTTTGAGAGCTAGCCGTGTTTAATGATAGTCAATGTTCAAAAAAATATATATTGAGTAAATTGTCATTTTCATTGTCCCTATAATTTGGGAGTTTCATCCAAAAGGTTTATTTTTCACCTTTGGGTCCTTGTGGTTTCAAGATCTCGTCATTTTCATTGTCCCTGTCTAATTTTAACATTAAATCAGGTACGTTTTTGTCCTTTTTTTTACATTTATTTATTTTATTCACTTTTAACCCCTTTATTTATTCACGTTTCTTGTAATCTTTTAAATCCCAAATAACTATTAACTCAAGCAATGTTTTCATCTTCTTAATCAACCCGATATTCAAGATAAATCGAACGATTTCTCAAGAAATTCAAAGTTGACCCAATTAAAGTATTAGCATTTGTTGGCGTTCCACATAAATTAGTCTCGTCACTCAACACATTGATCTATACCACTGTTCGAAGCTACAAGTTCCAGTTTTTTAACTTTAGTGATTCACCCATTTGGTACCCATGAAACTTAACTTTTTAATATGCCAATCTATACATCATCATCTCCAATTTTTGGATATGGTTCAGTGACTATCAGTTGGTTTTGATTTCTGGTTTCGGTGACTAAAACCATAATATTCATCATGAAGACCAGAAATAGCAAGCATGACTAAGACCTTGTCTTTGAAAGGCTTGCCAATATTAACAAAATTTGTGGTGTATTCTTGCACGCGACTGAGGTTGGAGGCTGAACATTCATCACCATCCATTTGAATCTCTAACAGTTGAGTTTGGGCTTGTATTCTCTGGAATAGTAGTTTGGTGTTATGCTCTTTCAAGCGAGAGCCATAGATCCCCTAGATGTTGTGCCTTGTACATGTTTAAAAGAGGATTCAGAGATGGTGGAGATGATAACTAATCAGACATGTTGATTGGAGTGTCGCGCTCCGGTCAAAGATAATATTTTTAGTCCCGAGTTACCCTTAACAATGCGTTAGTGGTAGTAAGAAGAGTTTGTGGTTTGCGAATGGACATGATTGATTTTAAATGTTATCACTTTAATTATGAAGCTTGCTATGAATTTTATCAATTGGTTTGTTTGAAAGTGTATCGGAATTGACAGACAAATTTGGTTTGAATGATTTAACTACTAAAAACTTAAACCATTGCACGAAAACTTTAATTAACAATCTAAAACAATAAATGAAAACGAGGTTCACACCCGGTTCGGTAATTGAAGTCCTAGGGTTTCTACACATTTTAGATTCAATTCAATTGCAAATATGACTAAAGAATTTAGTGTTACGAGGCTTAGGTGCCAATAGCTATCAACGTTACAAAGAATGGACAAAGATGCACTTCGTTACCAAGAACATGTTAATTCTAACCTAGACAAGGCATGATTGCACATAACATTTTTTAAAGTCAAATTCAATTTTCACTCGACAATTTAAGAATTCAATACAAATGCAAGACAATTATCATAAGTTTCAAAATCAAATAGCAACTTGTCACAAAATCAAACTAAACAAAATGTTTAAACCCTAGACACTTACAAAAACCTACACCTGGGTGAAACCCACAAGAATCTAGCCACTCATAGTCGAATGAAGGCGATCATCGGATGTTGAGAGCTTGAACATCATCATCTTGAAGCTTTGAAGTGGTGGAAATGGTGATTAGGGTTTTGAATGATTGGTGGTGATGAATGGATTGAAGGATGAATGATGATTAGGGTTATGGAATGAAGGTGAATGGTGAAATCGAATGATTATGGATGATAGGATGGATTGGGGATGAAGTGAGATGGTATCTAGGCTCCAAGAACAATATTCAAACTCAATATGAAGTGTAACTCCCGAATAATGACCCCAAGATGTGTTTTAATTCGTCAAAACTCGAAAGAAACCTAAAATTCGCGTCGGCACGCAGAAGGGGGCGTCGCCGATGCCCAAGGGAGAAGCCAGTTTGCTGTCGACGCTAATCCCCTCTGTCTACGCCAAATTCTGCCTACGCGACTCAATAATTGGCATCGACGACGGCCCCTAGGCGTCGCCGACGCCCCCTGTATGTGGGTTTTCATGTTTTCTTCATTTCTCACTCCTGGTTGACCCGTGTTCCATCCTGATGCTCCGTTTGGCTCCTGAATAGCTCCTTAAACTCTGCTAAACCTGCAAAACACAACTCCAATCAAAAGTAGGGTATTCAAAACTAAAATTCACGTAAAAACATCAACTTAAACAAAAACGAACACCAGTTTTCGACCACGCATCACATCCCCACATTTGTCTTTTGCTTGCCCTCAAGCAAATCTGTTTTTCACTTTCATGTGGGTCGAACGAGAAACACACATCCCATTCTCGAGACTAAAGTTAAGGCCTAATGCCATACCCATTCATGATCTTTACAAATTTTAAAACATTTAGCGGTAAAGTGAATAATCACATAAGAAATGGTTACCCAAGATTAACCCGCCCTTGAAACTAACAAACCATGCACATCCTTGAAATAGTTTTGGCGGTTCTCGCGTTTGAGAGCTAGTCGTGTTTAATGATAGTCAATGTTCAAAAAAATATATATATATATAGAGAGAGAGAGAGGGAGAGAGTAAATTGTCATTTTCATTGTCCCTATGATTTGGGAGTTTCATCCAAAAGGTTTATTTTTCGCGTTTGGGTCCTTGTGGTTTCAAGATCTCGGCATTTTCATTGTGCCTATCTAATTTTAACATTAAACCAGGTACATTTTTGTCCTTTATTTACATTATTTATTTTATTCACTTTTAACCCCCTTATTTATTCACGTTTCTTGTAATCTTTTAAATCCCAAATAACTATTAACTCAAGCAATGTTTTCATCTTCTTAATCAATCTGATACCAAGATAAATCGAACGGTTTCTCAAGAAATTCAAAGTTGACCCAATCAAAGTATTAGCATTTGTTGGCGTTTCACATAAATTAGTCTCGTCACTCAACACATTGATCTATACCACTGTTCAAAGCTGCAAGTTCCAGTTTATTAACTTTAGTGATTCACCCATTTGGTACCCATCAAACTTAACTTTTTAATATGCCAATCTATACCTCATCATCTCCGTTTTTTGGATATGGTTCAGTGACTATCAGTTGGTTTTGATTTCTGGTTTCGGTGACTAAAACCATAATATTCATCATGAAGACCAGAAATAGTAAGCATGACTAAGTCCTTGTCTTTGAAAGGCTCGCCAATATTAGCAAAATATGTGGCGTATTCTTGCACGCGACTGAGGTTGGAGGCTAAACATTCATCATCATCCATTTGAATCTTTAATAGTTGAGTTTGGGCTTGTATTCTCTGGAATAGTAGTTTGGTGCTATGCCCTTTCAAGCGAGAGCAATAGATCCCTAGATGTTGTGCCTTGTACATGTTTAAAAGAGGATTCAGAGATGGTGGAGATGATAACTATTCGGACATGTGCATTGTTGCGATCCAATGGAGGTAACTAAGGTGGTCAACAAAGGTTGTATCAGTGGTGGCCATTTGATGGTACCTGATGTGTTGTAAAACACACACATTTATATTTTGTAAATTGTAGAATTTTAAATAGTTTTATAGTCTTTTTTATTTTTTTTATCTTTTTATTTAATTATTTGGTGTATTCGTAGGTCCTAGTGCGATAAAGAATCATAAACGAGCTTAAACGAATAAATAAACGACGAAGCGGGAGTGTGAAATAAACTCAAGAGACCTAAGTGCACAAGTGTTGATCCCAAATAAACAATGTTTAACTAAACTTGGCAAGTGATTTCAACAAATATAGAAATTAATCTGCGGAATTATAAATCGAACTTTCAAGAAAATCAGATACAAAATTTTCAAGTTTATATCTATTTGAAAAGTTACACGGCGATTGTGTGGTTATTGACTATTACAACGAATACTTAGAGAATTTTGTGATGAAGGACAATGGAGTTTTGTAAGATGTATTAAATGCAAGACTTAACTCACTTTGCTTTTCGGTGTTTTTATTCTCTATTTATAGAGAATAGTGGGCATGAATAAGCATTTGTTTAGTCATGCACTTGTATTGTGAATAGTAGCTTTTTGGCATATTCATTGAATCCTTAAGTCCACTAGTCACTTTGGAGTTCGTACAGAACCTTGTCAGTTTAGCAAGTTGCTTCATGAGAATTCTAATGAACTCTTTATCAGAAATATGATGTCTTTGATCATCAAATTTCTGATGACGGATCTGATTAGATTTTTATGATAAATATCAGAGTAAATTACAAGTTGTGTCCTTTATCTATATATCAAATTACAGGCGGTGTCCTTTGGCGCAAAACTTGACGAGTTTCTGTACTTAATGTTTTAAAATCCTACACGTTATGTCCTTTGCCCTAACCCATTTAATTTTTTTGGTTAAATCTGATCACCCAAGGACATTTTAGTCTTTTTATCCATTTATTTATTATTATTTTAAAAATTAAAACAACCACACCATCAACCACCCACCTGTCACCAATCTCGCCACCAACCAACCACCCACTTCCACCGCCACCAACAAACACCATCAATCCTGGCACCATCCCGTCACCAACCACCCACTTCCACCGCCGCCAACAACCACCGTTAACCATACACCTTCAATCAACAACCAAAATCCCCAAATCCCCTAAATCAACTCAACAACCAAATATTCACAAATCCTCAATCGTTTCAATGTCGACAGCATTGAGGATTGAAATATTCGTGCAAATTAGAACACAAATATACAAATGGGGTTTTAAAGAGATGGAGAGAGAAAATGAAATCAAACGGATTCGGCGGTGCTGGTAGTCATTTCTCAGGTCCAGCAATGGTACTGGTCATTTTTCAGACGATGTTGACAGTGATCAGCGGCAGTGGTTGTTGTCCCCGTGCGGTGTAGTTTTGGATCAAGGTTTAGAATGAGGAGGGGAATTGGATGGGGGTTGTGCATACCAGTGACTTTAGGTATTGCAGTTTAATGAAATCAAATACTATTTTGAATGAATTTGTTGGTGCTGATGATGCTGTGTTTCCCATGGCACCATATTTAAGAAATAATGTTTGATAAAATGTTACGGGGAAAGGAAATGATGTTTGATAAAAATGTTAAAGGGGAATATATGTTGAGATAGAGAGAAAACAAAGAGAGAGAACATGTGATAGAGAGAGACAAGACAGAGAGAACCTATGATAGAGACAAAGGCCCATATCTTTTTCTTATTTATTATTATTTTTATTATTTTTTACATATTAGTCCCTAAATATTACTTGTTTTACACAATAGCCCTTGTAGAGATGAAATGACAAGAATGCCCTCATGTGCAAGGCACATGACCAGATTTAACAAAAAACAATTAATTGGGTTAGGGCAAAAGGACATAACGTGCAGGATTTTAAAATATTAAGTACAGAACTCGTCAAGTTTTGCGCCAAAGGACACCGCATGCAATTTGATATATAGATAAAGGACATAACTTGTAATTTACTCTAAATATCAGATTTATCATCAGAACCATCAGATTCTTCTGATCTAATCTTCTTCTTTTGTTGGAGATGAGTTTCTGATCTTCTTGATGTTGATATTCTCTTTCTCTTGTCCAATAGCCGTGTATCTACTTTTTTTGTGACTCTTTGACTTTGTCAGCACCAAATCTGATCAGAAAGATTAGATTCCTTCATCATTTTTCTTCAACACTTACAAAAAGTTTCCTCATAATTTCTCCCTAAGTATTGTAAGTAAAATGACTACTATAACATACGAATTGAAACATAATAATCAAAAGGAAATTTTAAAGATTACATCAAAATAGAATAATTGTTCAGCCAGATATCCAAAAGTACATAAAATTATTTTCAAGAAAAACGATAAAGATCTCCTTTCTTCAACTACTTGTTTTATTGGATAAGCTTGTTGCATTCTTTGTATAGAGCATTTGTAGACTTTTCTGGCTTCGATCCATTCATTAATTATCTCTTCAATCTGCTTCATGAGGTCTATCTTGGCGCGTCCTGTGGTCATCAATTGTTCTTGTTTTTTGTTCATGCATTCTTTAATGTAGTTTAGAGTCTTGTTTGAGTACTTGCATATCTCACTGAGTCTGAACATTGATCTTTCTTCATTGATGTCCCTGTATGACAGATAACTCAGGTTTTTCAAAGATCAAACTTGTTCTTACTTCAGCTTTGAGTTCATCAGGGATCTTTGTATTTGGTGGAGTTATGAGCAATTTTCCGTTGACTTCATAATCAAAGTGAATGCATAAATCAAAATCAATTAAAGCAATTCTGGTGAAAAGCTTTATGCCACTAGTAGTGATGTTGTTCATTGCTCTTCTGACAGTTTTACTATGTGATTTTTCTTCTTCATATGTCTTTCTCAACTTTATCAGATCAATTGGATGAATTAGAGAAGCCAGATCAACATCAGTGAAAACTTGTTCTTCACCCTAGTCTTTAATCATTGTATACTTGTTCTGATCATGAAATCCCAATATGCCATAAAGAGTTGAGTAATTGTCCACTTTTCTCATTCTCTTTATTGGATTAGTAAGAGGTTTGGGAAGACTGAATTTCTCTCTAACACTTCTTTCTATAAGAAAGTTCCTGGTTACAGGACTCAATGGTCTGTCAATCTTTTCTTTCTCATCCCTATTGAAATGTTTTAGGTGATAATCTGGAAAGAGCATATCTTCTTTTGCAACCTCCAATGTGGACCCTGTGATATTCAATGGGAGATCTGATCTGGGAACTATTCTTTGCTTCTTTGAAGAAGTTGTTGTTTCTTCCCACCTTCTCTTAGCACCTTGAACTAGAGACATATTGAAGGTTGTGTCACCAGATTTGTTCTTTTGGGTGATGCTTGCAGTTTCTCCTTGTTCTTTGGTTAAGAAAAAGTTTATCTTCTTGCTTGTTCACTTGTTGCTGGATATTCTGTTGTTGCTGGTGTAGTTTCTTTTGTTGAGTACAAGATCATTGCAGTTTCTTGATTTAACATAGGTGGTGGTGGACCCATTGGTTCTATTCTTTGTGTATTGGCTGGTGTTTCTTTTCTTTGTTCTGTTGTTATGGGTGCTGCTGCCTTAGTTGCTCCTACTGAAGTTCCTTGTTCTGAAGATTCCTCTGGTATTGGCCTTATCAGATCATGTATCTTTATCTTTGACACTAGGGCAATGTTGAAGGACAATCTCTTCAACAAGGATTTTTTAAAAACCCGACCTTTCGGCTGTCCCTATTTTGTCGTTGTTTCATATGCAGACGCTTGTACTCTGAGATTCAATGGCCGTTATGGGTTGACTATATTTAAAACGCATTTTATATCACTCATTTATCGCAGTATTGCATTTAAACGCTTATTACCTAAACGCTTATCGCAACGCAAAATCAACGCAAACTCGAAGCGCAAATTTATTTATATTATTTGTGTTATTTGTGTGATTATATGTTAGATGTTGTTGGACAGTTCTACGACCTTGAAACGTCAGTTAAGGCAGTTCATCTTTGAGTACGAAGGCGGAATCAACGTAAACAAAGTCATAACAGCTAGTTTCCTTTTAATCTTTCCTTTCTGATTGATAATCGTGCTTTTACAATGTAATCTGATACAAATCCGGCAGCACTTCGTCTCACACACAATGACCAAGTCATTTTCAAATGACACACACATCATCTATATATAGCCATGTTGATTTCGCTTGAACCATTTCAAGCTAAATCTGATTTCACTTGAATCCATTTCAAGCTAAATCTGATTTCACTTGAATCCATTTCAAGCTAAATCTTCTGTGTTGATTTAGCTTGAAACACACATAAACTCTTTCAAGCGGAATCCACAAGTTTAAACATATAAAACCCTAATTTAAACCCTATTGTGTGTTCATTCAACCTATCTAGACACAAGACTTGATTAAGACGTAATCAGCAGACATTTAGTGCACCAACAGACTCCCCCTTGGATGTTGATGAAGTCTTTGGCTTCAAGTCTTTGTCTTTATCATTCTTCAAACATTGTAAAAATTCTCTTCAATCTTTATCTTCAAGCTTTAAACTTTAAACTTCTGTTGGTGCACTAAATGTCTGCTGATTACGTCTTAATCAAGTCTTGTGTCTAGATAGGTTGAATGAACACACAATAGGGTTTAAATTAGGGTTTTATATGTTTAAACTTGTGGATTTCGCTTGAAAGAGTTTATGTGTGTTTCAAGCTAAATCAACACAGAAGATTTAGCTTGAAATGGATTCAAGTGAAATCAGATTTAGCTTGAAATGGATTCAAGTGAAATCAGATTTAGCTTGAAATGGTTCAAGCGAAATCAACATGGCTATATATAGATGATGTGTGTGTCATTTGAAAATGACTTGGTCATTGTGTGTGAGATGAAGTGCTGCCGGATTTGTATCAGATTACATTGTAAAAGCACGAATATCAATCAGAAAGGAAAGATTAAAAGGAAACTAGCTGTTATGACTTTGTTTACGTTGATTCCGCCTTCATACTCAAAGATGAACTGCCTTAACTGACGTTTCAAGGTCGTAGAACGGTCCAACAAGTGGTATCAGAGCTCAAGACGAGGAGTTCATACCATAGCAGCTTGATATTACCGGATTCTCTTCTTTCTACTCGTTTCTTTTTATACTTTTCTGATCTGAACGAGTTCCAACGGTCGAAATGGTCTGATTTTCGAGTATATTGTGTAAAACAGAGTTTTAACAAAGCCTACAAAGATTCGGATTAAATTTCAGATTAAAACTTGTGAAAAATGGACTAAAACCAGATTTCGCTTGAAAGAGTTCGAATTATAAGATCGATTTCGCTTGAAACTCAAAGGATTTTGCTTGACAAGTTCAAGCGAAATTGATTGGTTATTGATTTCGCTTGTATAAGAACTGGTCTTAGATTTCGCTTGAACAGTTCAAGCGAAATTGATTGGCTGGATTTCGCTTGAATCGGTTGGATTTGTATTAGAAGATTTCGCTTGAACTGATTGTATTGAGAATAACAATTTCGCTTGAAAATCTTGGACATTACAAGCGAAATAGTAGATTTCGCTTGAAATCAGTTTGGATCAGATTTCGCTTGAGTGTAATAGTGTGATTTCGCTTGAACAGTTTAAAGTGCTGATTTCGCTTGAAGTGATTTCACTTCAAGAAATTTCGCTTGAACTTGCTGATTTTTAAAACCTAAAAATTTTCTAAGTGTTTGCTGATTTTGCAGGAACATTCAAAATGGATGATATTTTCATGAACCCGTTTAGTGACATGTACGCGTTTGCTGGAAACTCGGGAGACGATTCATCTTCAAACAACAATAATGATAACTCGCCGAAAGAAAAGAAAAAGGAAGCTTGGGAATCGGAAAGTGCCTTCGGAACGTTCAATAAACCTCCAAAGCTAATGGCTATTGAGGAATACAGTAGGTGGTCAAGAAAGTTTGAGGACTGGTTGATGGCATTCGCATTTCCTAGCTGGAAGAGTTTGAAAAACGGTTATGAACATGGAAACAAATATGGTGAAACTTTAAGAGTTGCTGAGGAGATTGATTCGTTTATAGCTGAACAGAAGTGTGTAGCATTGTTATTTCAGTCCGTCCAGGAAGACATAATCTCATTGATTGATTATTCAAACGCTAAAGATCTTTGGGAAAAGTTAGAAAAGAAATGTTTAGGAAGTACTGAAATCGTGAAAAACAAAAAGAAACTTCTTAGAAAAGAGTTTGATCTGTTTGGATGTTTAAAGAACGAGTCAGTTTGTAAAATGATAGAAAGGTTTGGTCATCTAAAGCTAGAATTAGTAAGACATAATATTGATATTCCTGAAGAAGATCTTATCGAGAAATTGTTCGATTCGTTGCCTGACGAGATGGATTGGAGATATTATGCGTTGATACTGAAGAATACCATCAAAGAACCAGAAAAGTTGACATTAGATTTGCTGATTGAGAAACTCGAGAGTCATGAGTTGGAGTTGAAGAAGACATACAAAGTCAACCACTCATCTTACCAGCAGAATTTGGATTTGTATTATCCAAAAAGCATGATGCCAAAAGCAACTTCTCCCAAGACTGCGTTTTCTGCTGAAAATGTGTCTACAGTTGGCAAAGAAAGTTAAAACAATCTGCAATGGTTTGTCGTATTTTTACTTGTTTTGGTATTTAGGGGGAGTAGATATTTGTATATAGTTTATATTTTCAGAAAATACAAAAACAGTAAAAAATGAAAAAATACAAAAACATGATAAAATCTGAAAAAGAGCTTGTGTTTATAGGGAAAATGATAGTACATCGGCTAGACGGTTACAGTATGCTAAAGATTTGTAAAGTATAAATGAGTTAAACAGTCTCACTGATGATGTGTCGATAGGTTTTCGCACATTTAGTAGATTTATTCGGGATATAATCCTAATTTTAAACTTGCGAAATTCGTGGGGAACACTACTTGGATATATAGGTAACCCCTGAAATCTCATTTGAAAGGTCTCTTAATCTGATATACTAGGTCTTTATACTCAAAGATGTCTGGGGTATTATTCCAGGACTTCTGCTGAACGGTAGTTCTGACCTAGTCCTTGGATAATACTTTCTGCAATACTTGAAACATAGCATTAAACCCTCAGCATGCCGATGAAACAATAAAATTGATAGTTGCTGCTGTTGTAGCAAAAATATCCTCTAAAGGGGACATACCGTAAAGTCGAAGCTGATATCTCTCTGCGTATACGGAAGTATCGACCTGAGATCCCTCGGCCCTCGCATACCTAATTTATATACAGATATCATTGTAGTATACTCACCTGTAAGACTTATTATTGAGATTCTGGATACGGGAGTATATTCAAGAGGTGGGACACATGAATGAGCTAAGTTCATAATTCATCTAAATCGTATCCTGAGTAAATTGAAATTTGTGTGAGAATTTAAGATGGATCAGTATATCGACAATTGAGGTGAATTGTTTAAGTCTGAGTATGAAATGAAGCTTAACGGTGCTTGTAATTTGTCTGAAAAGCTGATATGATTCCCTGACACGCTCGCCAAAAATTTGTTTGTAAATAGTTTACTTTGTTTACTTTCTGCATTTTAAGTTTTCTGTATTTCATTTCTTAGTTTAGAACACTTTGATAAAATCCAAAAAGATTTTATTTCTGCTTTATTTTCTGACAAACCAAAGTGGAGAGTTGATTGTTGGATTCTCAGTTGTTTAAAGCAGATGCAGGAGATTCTGGACTGAAGAATGAGGAGAGCTTACTTTGATGAAGTTTGAATTTTTGGAAAGTCAAAAACAAGTTCATTAACTTGATACTTGTTATTTTCAGAAATTGTTTGAAATTGTTGTTTTAAAATCAGTATTGATTCGTCAAAAGATCAACCAAGGTCATTAAATTGGACTTGGTAGATTAATTGAGTAATCAGGGTCATTAACTTGGACCCGACTACTTGAGTGGATTGCTATAACTGATTGAGTTTGTGAGTTATTGTTGGAAAGACAGTTTGTAATGTTTGTTGGTTGAGTAACAGGATTGGACTTCATTATTCCCAACGGAAGCTAATTGTCAAAGCTTGAACCAGATATCTCAGATTCTAGCATATCGAGAGGGGGAGTCTGTGAAAGGGGGGATCAACAACCAATCAATTTCGCTTGAACTTGTCAAGCGAAATCCTTTGAGTTTCAAGCGAAATCGATCTTATAATTCGAACTCTTTCAAGCGAAATCTGGTTTTAGTCCATTTTTCACAAGTTTTAATCTGAATTTTAATCCGAATCATTGTAGGCTTTGTTAAAACTCTATTTTACATAATATACTCGAAAATCAGACCATTTCGACCGTTGGAACTCGTTCAGATCAGAAAAGTATAAAAAGAAACGAGTAGAAAGAAGAGCTATGGTATGAACTCCTCGTCCTGAGCTCTGATACCACTTGTTGGACCGTTCTACGACCTTGAAACGTCAGTTAAGGCAGTTCATCTTTGAGTACGAAGGCGGAATCAACGTAAACAAAGTCATAACAGCTAGTTTCCTTTTAATCTTTCCTTTCTGATTGATATTCGTGCTTTTACAATGTAATCTGATACAAATCCGGCAGCACTTCGTCTCACACACAATGACCAAGTCATTTTCAAATGACACACACATCATCTATATATAGCCATGTTGATTTCGCTTGAACCATTTCAAGCTAAATCTGATTTCACTTGAATCCATTTCAAGCTAAATCTGATTTCACTTGAATCCATTTCAAGCTAAATCTTCTGTGTTGATTTAGCTTGAAACACACATAAACAATTTCAAGTGAAATCCACAAGTTTAAACATATAAAACCCTAATTTAAACCCTATTGTGTGTTCATTCAACCTATCTAGACACAAGACTTGATTAAGACGTAATCAGCAGACATTTAGTGCACCAACAGATGTGTTATATGTATTGTTTACTCGCTTAAAATGCTTACTCGCACAACTGATTTATCTCGCTAAAACGCAACACCACACAACACTTGATATCTCGCCAAAATACTTAAAGTACTCGAACTAACTAACACAACAAAACGAACCTAACGAGTATCCTACACGTGAAACGAAAGTTTTCCACACCAAACTGGTCCCCTCGTACAAAGACACCCGGCTTCGTACGAAGCCACTGGCTTCGTACGAAGGCAGGGCCTTCGCACAAGACAACCAGCGCGCATGCTCCCCTCCTATAAATACCCAAACCTCCTTTTTCATTCTAACTTGTTGCCATTCTCTCCAAAACGCACCCGAATTGTTGCCCTTCTATTTTCCAAGTAAGATATACTATTCTTACGTGTTTAACAACGTTTTTCACTACGATTTTACACGAGTTTAACTCCGATTGCCTCCAAACTTCTTTATTTTCTCATCTTTTTCATCTAAACTTCATTCTTTTTTCAAAAACCTTCATCTTTTTTTCATCAAATCTTCTTATTTTACTGCGGATCTACATTTAACCAAGTGTATTGGGCCTAGCTTCGGCTTCCCGAGTTAGAAAACTGTAGATTTCACACTCAACAAGTGTTAATCCAAGTGAAAACCCTTTTTAAACTCGATTTTCACATAAAAACGGACCAAAACCGACACTTATTTCGTTCACTGGATAGTGGGACGAGGTGGTGTCGAAACCGCCACGAAAAGGAATCGATACATCCGATTCAGGAGAAAACACAACTCCGAACGCAAAAACAGCCACGTGTACGAGCTGCACTGTTCTGTGCGAAGCCCCGGCTTCGTACAAAGGCACTGACTTCGCACAACCCAGCCCAAGTATAACACCCCTCAAGAAACACCCCTAAACGCTCCTAAATACATCCCGTATGTGAGAAACGGACCCGAATAACCTTTATATTAATAAATAACAAATAAAATTAATTAATTAATGCCGTCGTGGCCCGCGACAGCCGAAGGAGACTCCTTCTCAGTGTGACGACTGTGCTCTATAATCGATGTACGATGTAAAACAATATCAATTACCAATAAGACAATGTGTTTTGGTGTTATTATATGTGTTTTGGTGTTATTATGTGTGTATTTGTGTTTGATGATTTTACGATTTGATTCGAGTTTAGATTTCAAGCTCTAAATCGCTTTCTGGAAAGTTATACGCAAAATGGTTCATAAACGCAGTTAGTTTAACGCGAAAAACACTCCGGAATAGTGACATAGGCTTAACATACCTTAAATAACTTCTATATAACTTAGAAATAAGTTTTGGAAGGTTTGATGAGTCGAAAACAAGTTTATTCGATCGCAGGGACTATTTCTGCCAAACTGCGAAACTATGTCGATTTGTACAGTAACGAACATTTTGGAACTTGATCATAAGTTAAACATAGCCTAAATATCCTTTACATAGCTTAGAAATAGGCTTTGAGGAGTTCGGTATGCGAAAATTAACTTTTTGATCAAACAGGGACTAAAAGCGTCAAAAAGTGCATAAGTTTGTACTTTCGCGCATATCTTACGTTCTGAATATATTCGGACATCCAAAATTTTTTTGTGATCATTAAAATATGTTATTTTAGTGATTGGAATGCAAAAATACCATTCGTCGCGCAAATTGGATCGTACACGCGTTCGTTACGATTTCCGTCGTAATTAACCGAACAACGCAATCGTATGGCCAAACGAATTGACATCCGAGATATTTTCAAGCATATTTCATGTTCCCTATGCCTTAATATCTTTTTGGAGCTTGAAAATGGGCTTGACGGGTGTTAGAAGTGCCGAAACGTGACAAAACAAGGTGTAGGGGCTAAACTGTCATTTTATGAAAGTTGCTGTTCTGTAAGGTCCTTACGGACCGTATGGACTATAGATTATGGTCCGTAAGCTAGTTCCAACACCTCAGATTTCAGAATCTTCCATTCTAGCTTTTGCAACTAGTTTTAATCCTTGTTTTTGCAATCTATGGACTGGTATTTGAATTCCCTTGGTTTTCTAGACCTTGTGCCCAAATGTATGGCTAGGATTAATCCCTCTAAACACATAGAATGATCTTAGAACTCCATGCCTCCTCTAAATAGCAAGGATCTTTCATTGGGTTCTTTGCTCATTTCATTCAAGATCAGCTCTAAGTTGGGGTTTTCACTTGTTGAAGCTTCATACCTGAGTTTACTTGATCTTGATCCTAGCTTGGACCCTTTGTAAGTTTCTTTCATGCTCATTTATGTTTTTCAAGTGTGAAAGTCAAACAGTGTTTGACTTTCTGCTTTGACCATGAATTGGTCAACACAAAGTTTGTTCGAACTTTGCAACGTGAGCGTAATCACGATGGTCATAGTCCTTTGTGACTATACCTACTGATTACCACGTTGATTAGGTGTAGTGACGAGTCATAGTTTCGGTCAAAATCCGTATTATGCGTATTTTGTAACCAAACTATTCTTGGGTATCAAAACCGTTTGTTTTGATATCAAAACCTGTTTTCTAACTTAGTTAAACATGTTTCAACATGTTTAACTCGTCACTTTTAGTCTAGTGCTTGTGTAGGGTCGTAAGATAAGCTGTCTTAACAACCGCTTAGAATTTCAAACCCGACCCGTTTGGTCGATCATTAGGATCCGACCAAGCATATTTGTGACCATAGTTGTATAGGGAATAACCTTCTGAGGTTATACCTTATGGTCACTTAGTTTGATTAGTTGTATGATAGGTAGTTTATATGCCTTAGGTAAATGACCAAAATGCCCTTTTTATGCATAATTGGTAATTAAGTATATGTAACTTAACTTTTGTCACTTAAACTAATTAAGTAACATGTTTAGGTATATAATACTTGTCATAGGACTAATTAGGCGTCTCGAACAATTATTTGCGCGAACGACGCGTTAAAGTAGCATAAGCTACCGTAATGGGTCGTAACGGGTCGAAAGCACTTAGGATAGGTTCCGATTTAGAATGTAGGCTTTGTTAAACCATATCACATGAGTTCCAATACTCGTTTGGTTTACAAGACCTCATTCTATCCGATCTTACGATTTAGGTGTCGATTTATTAACTAGTGATCCGATTTACTAGGTGCTATTTGATTTCCTTGGTTTACTCGAGCTTTGCTAGTTCACTTTAATCAAGGATACTTTGCACTTCGATGTGAGTACATAGTTCCCCTATTTTACTTTTTCCGATTGTTTTGGGGTGATTCATATGTGTTAAACGATTTTTATGCTTTTAACGACGCTTTTCTAAAACGAATACTATGGTTTATATTAAACAAGAACGATTTCGATAATGTGAACGAACTTGTTGGACGTAATTACATAACGAATAACATTCATTAACATTGATCAAGCCGACCAGTATTAGGTTATGGTACCATAGGATCTGATAAATCCCGTTATCGGACTGCACCCATGGTTATGTATGGGGGTTATGTGGGTAACGACTGAATCTGATGATTGTTAACCTGCCCTTTGGTGGTTTGTTAATACGAGTTGAACGAGTTGAACGATGGACGAGTTACGAAGGTTTGAATGTTGTAAACGAGACGACCAAAAGTCGTTTTTCACAATTAAAACGAGAACGATTTGAACGAGAACAATTTGGAATGATTGAAACGAATAAACGATTTGAACGATTTAAACAAGTTAAACGGATTAAACAAACGATTGGTTTTTGGTTAGTGTTTAGATAACGGGACGGGTGTAATGTGATAAAAACATGGTAGATACACCAATGGTACTTCTTATATATAAGTGTTTTTATCATATTACATACCGTGGCGTTATTTAGTTCATTTGGACGAACGATTTGAAACAATGTCACACAAACGATGTTTACTAAACGATATAAACCATACGAGTTATTTTACGAGAACGAATTTACGACTTGGGTTTACATAAACAAATGTTTTGAGTTAAGATTCATGGCATCAAGGTTTTATAAACTATGACCAACTTGTTTTGAATTGGTTATTCATTTTACTATACAAATATTTCACAAAACAAGGTTTTCTAATATTGATTAACGAAGTTGTACGAGTTATTTTAACATGTAAACGAGCCATGAATCTGACACTCACACAAAACCTACGTGCTTGCCAGCATTTCTTTGCTGACTTTAGTTTTACATATGTTTCAGGTGGTGATTGATGATGATGTTTGTGACTAGGATGCATGTTCACATAGGATCTGGACGAGGCCTTAGTGACATAATAACAAAGATAGACGATGTGTAACTTGTTTGTTTTGCTTTAAGACAATTTAAATTATCTAATGAATCAATAAAACGAAACTTTTGAATCCATGGTTGTGAAACAATGTTTCTGCCACGACACTCCCTGACGTTTCCGCCGCGGTTTCGTTGTTTTAATGCGGTCGGGGTGTGACAGAAGAAGTTGGTATCAGAGCCAATGGTTATAGGGAATTAGGTTATTAGCAATGCTTTGACCTAGACTATAACTTTCTAGGACCCTAACGCGAGTCTTCTTGCGTTTAGATTTTAAAACAATATCGTCACCTATCCTTAGGTGATAACCACAACAAGAACACAATAACAAAACCGCTTTGAAAACCAATCATCTCTTCGTAGATGATTTTTTATAAGGTTTTGAACCCTCTAAGTTTCCAAAATGATTTTGAAAATAATCACCCTCCTTTCCGAATGATTGTTTTTGGCTTAGTGCCTTCCGAATTTTCAAAATCTCATCAAGGTTTGGGTCTTATAGTGTGAACACGTGCAATCTGGAAGAGTGGATGCCTGTACCTCGGGTTTTCTGTCTAAGGCTAGAGTGTTCATATAAATCCACATAATCGGACCAATCACTCTTACCTGGGAACTCTTGGGGTGAGTGTCCACTTATAGGCTAAAGCAGGTCTTCGCGATACATTATATTGACCCATTTACTTTGATTAGTCACTGTGTAACATTTGTTTGTTCGAGGTAACGAACGAATGATCGCCTTCCTTATGTTTTGTCGATGTTTTCTATACCTCTTTTGCTTATCCAATTGTTGATATCACCCGTTTCTCATGTTTCCTTATTCTTTCTAGAACATGCCTCCACGACGAGATGCACAACCTCTATCTAACGAATAAAGTGCAGCCCTTGTCTCTCAGCAAATGGCTGTTGTCCTTCCGAACGTAGTAACCCAGATCCATTAATTATACAACAATAATAATAACAACAATGCTCAGTTTAGTTTCAAGAATTTCAATTCTGCTAAACCGTTGAAGTTTTCTGGGTCTCAAGGAGCAACTGCGCTCCTGCAATGGTTCAAAAGTTTGGAGAGCACATTTAGACATGTTCAGTGTCTGAGTGAGCGTAAGGTTGAGTTTGCGTCAAGTGTGTTCGAGAAGCGTGCTTTAACATGGTGGAATGGTGTTATGCATGATAGGGGTGCCGAGATGGCAATGGCACAAACATGGGAAGAGCTTCGAGCTCTCATGATGAAAGAGTTCTGTCCCCGTCACGAGATTCGAGCTTTGGAACGAGAATTTGACGATTTGAAACAAGATGGGGGAGAACACCGTGCGTATACGGATCGTTATGAGGAGCTCAGTTTGTTGTGTCCTACTATGGTTACCCCGTTGGAAAAAGCGATTGAGAGGTACATCGATGGTTTGCCCGATTCTGTGCAAGATATTGTCACTGGTAGTAATCCTACCACTGTTCGTCAAGCGATCGAATTGGCTGCTTACTCTGACCGAGTCTCAGGTCAGAAAAGGGAAACTGACCCGAAAGGGGGACAAGAAGCAATCGGCTGATTCCATTCAAGATAAGGGTAAAGGTAAGGTTAAGAAAGGCGAGTCATCAAAGAGGTCAAGGAAGCGCAAGGCTTCCTAGAACTTTGCAGTCACTGCACAGAATGCTCAGAACCCGCCAACACAACCCCCGCGAAGAAACAGTATGTTGGTACTGCACCTCACTGTGCTCGATGTAATGGTCATCATGCTGCCCAACAAGCTTGCAAGCAGTGTACTACTTGTGGTAAACTCGGGCATCTGGCCAACATTTATCGTCTGGGTCAGAACCAAGCTGTCAGAATCAAGCTCCAGTTCAAGGGAATGCCGTTAGATTCCCACCAGGCTCGTGTTACAACTGCGGAGAAATGGGTCATTTCCGCAACAACTGCCCGAGGATGGTAAACACGAATGCCAATGCGAACGCGAATGTGAATTCCGCTCGTGGACGAGCATACAATCTGAATGCGAACGAAGCTCGAGCTGACAACGAGGTTGTTAATGGTATATTCCTTGTTAATCATTGACCTACATCTGTTCTTTTCGATTCGGGTGCCGATAGAAGTTTTATTTCGTTATCTTTTGAGCCTTTGATTGCGATACCTAGAACTAAGCTGAGGAAACCCTTATCTGTCGAAGTTGCTACTGGTAAACCTCTTGAACTCGATTCTGTTATTCGTAATTGTCAATTGAACCTTGATAACCATTATTTTCCTATTGACCTCGTACCGATGCAACTTGGGAGTTTCGATATTATCGTTGGGATGGATTGGTTAACTAAACATCATGCTGAGGTGGTTTGTTTCGACAAGATTGTTCGTATTCCTCTTTCGTCTGGTTATGTCCTAGAGGTTCGTGGCGAGAAACCATCAGGTGGTTTGAAACTTATGTCATGTATGAAAGCCCAAAGTTATTTACGAAAAGGATATGTCGCCTTTCTGGCACATGTCACCGAGGAGAAAGGCAAGAACAAAAGTATTCAAGATATTCTAATTGTTCGAGATTATCCAGAGGTGTTTTCTGATGAACTGCCTGGTTTGCCTCCAGTTCGTCAAGTCGAGTTTCATATTGATCTTGTTCCTAATGCTAACCCGATTGCGAAAGCACCTTATCGTCTTGCACCTTCTGAGATGCAAGAGTTATCTAAACAGCTTTAAGAGTTATCTGATAAAGGATTCATCCGACCAAGTTATTCACCGTGGGGCTCTCCAGTCCTGTTTGTTAAAAAGAAAGATGGGTCTTTTCGAATGTGTATCGATTATCGTGAGCTTAACAAGCTTACCATCAAGAATCGATATCCCCTACCATGAATCAATGATCTCTTTAATCAGCTGCAAGGTGCTACATGTTTCTCCAAGATCGATCTGCGTTCTGGGTATCATCAGCTTCGTGTACTCGAAGAAGACATTCCCAAAACTGCTTTCCGTACGAGATATGGGCATTACGAGTTCACTGTCATGCCTTTTGGTTTGACGAATGCCCCAGCTATCTTCATGGACTTAATGAATAGGGTTTGTAAACCTTATTTAGACAAGTTCATCATTGTGTTCATCGACGATATTCTTGTTTATTCAAAATCTCGAGCCGATCACGAACAACATCTTCGTTTGACTATGGAACTCCTAAAGAAAGAACAACTATTTGCCAAGTTCTCCAAGTGTGAATTCTGGCTTAAGGAAGTTCAATTTTTGGGTCATATAGATAACGAGCAGGGTATTCATATGGATCCTTCCAAAACTGCTGCAATTAGGATTGGAATACATCTACGACACCTACAGAAGTTTGATCTTTTCTTGGTCTTGCTGGTTATTATCGATGGTTTATTTCGAACTTCTCGAAGATTGCGGTTCCACTCACTTCTTTGACTCTAAAGAATAAGCCTTTTGAGTGGGGACCCAAACAAGAAGAAGCGTTACGAATACTGAAATGAAAACTATGTGACGCTCCTGTTTTGTATTTGCCC
The DNA here is from genome assembly GCA_030545235.1 of Helianthus tuberosus. Taxonomy (NCBI): domain Eukaryota; kingdom Viridiplantae; phylum Streptophyta; class Magnoliopsida; order Asterales; family Asteraceae; genus Helianthus; species Helianthus tuberosus. Next base: position 40,300,666 of record CM060430.1, read on the forward strand.
GAAGGAAACGATGACTTCGTTGTCTATTGTGATGCATCGAATCTATGCCTTGGTTGTGTTCTTATGCAACGAGGTAAAGTTATTGCGTATGCGTCAAGACAACTGAAAATTCACGAGAAGAACTACACCACTCATGATCTTGAGTTGGGTGCTGTGGTATTCGCTCTCAAAATCTGGTGACACTATCTCTATGGAACAAAGTGTGTGGTTTTCACAGACCACAAAAGTCTCCAACATTTTCTCAATCAGAAGGAGCTGAACATGAGGCAACGACGCTGGGTTGAACTCTTAAACGACTACGATTGCGAAATTCGCTGCCATCATGGTAAGGCGAATGTCGTAGCCGATGCGCTTAGCCAAAAGGAACGAGTCAAGCTTCATTTTGTTCGAACTCTATTTGATATCCAATCTCATGTCCTTCAAGCTCAACGATCATGTGTAACCGAAGGCATATTGAAATATGAGCTACCACTTCAACTCGAGCTTAAACTCGAAACGAAAGACAATGGGTTACTTTATTTCAAGGATCGATTATGGGTTCCGAAACAAGACGATCTTCGCACTTTAGTGATGGACGAATCTCATAAGTCTCGATATTCTATCCATCCTGGTGCTAACAAAATGTACAAGGATCTTCGTACTCACTACTGGTAGCCTGGTATGAAGAGGGATATTGCCTTGTACGTATCGAAATCCCTAACTTGTATCAAAGTCAAGGCTGAACATCAACGACCATCTGGTTTGCTTGTATAGCCAGAGATACCGGTTTGGAAGTGGGAGAACATTGCTATGGATCTTATCACTAAATTACCGAGTACATCTAGAGGTCACGATGCTATTTGGGTTGTTATTGATCGATTAACGAAGTCAGCTCATTTTATACCGATTCGCGAGGATCTATCTGCTGATAAACTTGCCAATATTTATGTTGATGAGATTGTATCTCGACATGGTGTTCCTTTGGATATCATTTCCGATCGTGATGCTCGATTTTCATCTCATTTTTGGAAGACCATGCAATCTGCTATGGGAACCCAACTAAATCTAAGCACTGCTTATCATCCCCAAACAGATGGACAATCTGAGAGGACGATTCAAACATTGGAGGATATGCTTGGAGTATGCGTGATAGACTTTGGTGGTAACTGGGATTCTCATCTGCCGTTGATCGAGTTCCTTACAATAATAGTTATCATGCTAGCATTAATATGGCACCATTCGAAGCTTTATACGGTCGAAAATGTCGTTCACCTGTCTGTTGGAATGAGATCGGTGAAGCTCAGCTTACTGGACCTGAGCTCATTCTGGAAACAACAGACAAAATCAAGAAAATTCGCGATAATCTTGTGAAATCTAGAAGCTGTCAAAAGAGTTATAAGGATATGTGACGCAAGCCCTTGGAATTTCAAGTCGGAGACCGTGTCCTACTCAAGGTATCCCCTTGGAAGGGAGTGGTGAGATTTGGAAAGAAAGGAAAACTTGCACCACGATATGTTGGACCATTTAAGATTGTTGAAAGAATCGAAAAGGTTGCCTATCAATTAGATCTACCTCAAGAGCTTGGGAATATTCACCCAACATTCCACATGTCCAATTTATGAAAGTGTTTAGCCGATACAGATCTTCACATACCACTCGACGAAATTCAAGTTGATGAAACGATGCACTTTGTCGAGAAACCTTTGGAGATAATGGATCGTGCAGTCAAACAGTTGAAGAACAAGCGAATACGTTTGGTCAAAGTTCGCTGGGAGTCAAAACGTGGTCCAGAGTTTACTTGGGAACGTGAGGACCAAATGAAAGCAAAATATCCGCATTTGTTTTCTCAAGTTTCCTCTAGGTAAAAATTTCGGGACGAAATTTCCTAAACTAGGGGAGACTGTGACGACTGTGCTCTAAATCGATGTACGATGTAAAAAAATATTATTTATCAATAAGACAATGTGTTTTGGTGTTATTATATGTGTATTTGTGTTTGATGATTTTACGATTTGATTCGAGTTTAGATTTTAAGCTCTAAATCGCTTTCTGGAAAGTTATACACAAACTGAGTTTAATGTCACAAACACTCCGGAATAGTGACATAGGCTTAACATACCTTAAATAACTTCTACATAACTTAGAAATAAGTTTTGGAAGGTTTGGTGTGTCGAAAACAAGTTTATTCGATCGCAGGGACTATTTCTATCAAACTACGAAACTAAGTCGATTTGTACAGTAATGAACATACCGGAACTTGATCATAAGTTAAACATACCCTAAATATCCTTTACATAGCTTAGAAATAGGCTTTGAGGAGTTCGGTATGTGAAAATAAACTTTTTGATCAAACAGGGACTAAATGTGACAACTGTGTTCTGTAATCGATGTACAATGTAAAACAATGTCAATTATCAATATAACCATGTGCTTTGGTGTTATTATATGTGTTTTGATGTTATTATGTGTGTATTTGTGTTTGATGATTTTACGATTTAATTCGAGTTCGATTTCAAGCTTTAAATCGCTTTCTGGAAGGTTATACGCAAACTGGTGTGTAAACGCAGTCAGTTTAACTCGAAAAACACTCCGGAATAGTTACATAACCTTAAATAACCTCCACATAACTGAGAAATAAGTTTCGGATGGTTTGGTGTGTTGAAAACAAGTTTGTTCGATCGCAAGGACTATTAGTGTCAAACTGCGAAAATTTACCGATTTGTATGGTAACGAACATTCCAGAACTTGATCATAAGTTAAACATACCATAAATATCCTTTACATAGCTTAGAAATAGGCTTTGAGGGGTTCGTTATGCTAAAATAAACTTTATTGGTCAATCAGGGACTAAAAGCGTCAAAAAGTGCATAAGTTTGCATTTTCGCGCATATGTTACGTTCTGAATATATCCGGACATCCAAAAATTTATGTAATCATTAAAATATTTTATTTTAGTGATTGGCATGTTAAAATTCCATTCTTCACTTAATTTGGATCGTTCTTGCGTCCGTTACGACTTCCGTCGTAATTGACCGAACAACGCAATCGTACGACCAAACCAACCGACATTCGAGATGTTATCAAGCATATTTCATGTTCCCTATGCTTTAACATCATTGTGGAGCTTGAAAATGGGCTTGACAGGTGTTAGAAGTGCCAAAACACGACGAAACAAGCTCCGGGACTAAATATGCCAATATGTAAAAGTTGCTGGTCTGCAAGGTCCTTATGGACCGTATGGGGACTTGCTTACGGTCCGTAAGAATTGCCCAAATCAGAAGAATTGCAGAAACATTGAATCTGGCCAATACCACCTATTCTAATGGTTTTAATCCCTGGTTTTGCACTCTCTGGACTGGTGTTTGTGTGCCCCTTGTATTTCAAAACCATGTCCCCAAGTGTAAGGTCAAGATCGAAGCACGGAATGCAAGAAACGATCCTAACGGTTGTGGGTTTCCTATATAAACCCAACTCAACCTCATTCATTTCTCACAATCTGATTCAAATGCTCTAAGTTGAGGTTAAAACACTTCATACCTGAGCAAATTGAATCTAGATTTCCTAGCTTGGACCCTTTGTAAGCATTCTTTCGTTCTTTTATGCGTTTTATGCACGAGAGTCAAATAGTGTTTGACTTTCTGCTTTGACCAGGTTATGGTCAACACAAAGTTTGTTTGAACTTTGCAACATGAGCGTAATCATGATGGTTATAGTCCCGTGTGACTATACCTACTGATTACCACGTTGACTAGGCGTAGTGACGAGTCGTTGTTTCGGCCAAAATGCGTATTCATGCGTATTTTGTAACCAAACTACTCTTGGGTATCAAAAGACTTTGTTTTGATATCATAACTGTTTTCTAACTTAACTAAACATGTTTTAACATGTTTAGCTCGTCACTTTTAGTCTTGTGCTTGTTTAGAGTCGTAAGTCAAGCGGTCTAAACCACCGCTTAGACTTTCGAACTCGACCCGTTTGGTTGATCATTAGGATCCGACCAAGCATGTTTAGTGATCATAGTTGTATAGGGAATAACCTTCCGAGGTTATACCATATGGTCACTTAGGTTTAATTAGTTGTATGATAGGTAGTTTATATGCCTTAGGTAAATGACCAAAATGCCTTTTTCATGCATAATTGGATTTTAAGCATATGTAACATAAACTTTTATCACTTAATTGATTATGCAACATGTTTAGGCATATAATACTTGTCATAAGACTAGTTAGACGTCTCGAACGCGCGTTTGAATCAATACATCCTCAACTATACCGATTGATTTTATTACTTTCCGATTGGATAGAAAAATGGGTATTTGAAGTGGAGAAAAATCACTAATACTTAATTTTTCGAAAATGTAGTTAGGCATTATGTTAACACAAATATCTTTATCAATTGTGACATTACTAATAAACGAATTTTGAAAGAAACATGGAACCGATGTAATGTTAATTTCAAATGGGTCTTCTTTTATTAGCGAAGTTTGATCATTAGTTAACTTAACACTTACCATTTCGTCAATTTTAGTGTTAGTGTTTAACTCTTTTAAAAACTTAGCATGAGTGGGTACTAAACAATGATTTTCAAAAGAAGGTGACAAGAGATTAATTTCTTCAAAATTAGACTCTTCTTGTATTTTAGCGTTTTCGGACTCACCTTTTTCGTTGTTTAACTCATGTGTCGGTTTTTCACTTATTTGTTCTTCCATTTTTACACTTTCAGTTATCTCTTCCTTTTTTAATTCTTCTCTTGCGCGGGACTCCTCTTCCCTTGCGCGAGATTCTTTTATACAACGATCGATAACTCTAATGTGTTCTAATATCCTATCGGTCACTTCGGTTATAGAAAAAGAATCGGGATTTTCAAAGCTTGAATCCGGTTGTTCGGTCCTTTGTTCCTCATAATACCCATATGAAGTAGATGGTTCACACCATTGTTCTTCTTTGTAAGCATATGATGGATAAGGGTCGTAATTTTATTCTTCATAATACTCATATGAGGTGGGTTGTTCACGCCATGGTTCCTCATAATAAGCATACGAAGGTGGTGGCTCATATCTTGGTTCCTCAAAGTATGAGTATGAAGGCTCATACCTTGGTTCATCAAAATATGAGAATGAGGGAGGAGGTTCATACCTTTGGTGTTCATAGGATGAGTATGAAGTTGATGGCTCGTACCTGGGTTCCTCATAGTAGGTGTATGAATTGGATGGTTGATATGAGTGACTATTTTGAACCGAGTGTGTGTTTCGACAATTAGTGCAATAGTTACCCCTATAATCATCCTCCTCATAGGTGTAGTTGTAACCTCCTGAGTATTGATCCATAAGAATCACTCAGCAGACCACAACCAAGTCTCGAGATCAGGAAACAAAAATAAAAACGGAAACAGAGGCTGGACACGGCCCCGTGTTCAGTGGACACGGCCCCGTGTTCAGAATCTGTATCTGGGCGTTTTAATTAAATTTACTGATTTTGTTGAGCACGGGGCGTGTTCAGTGAGCACGGCCCGTGTTCAAGCTTCTGTTACTGGGTGTTTATGAAAAATCTGCAGCACGGCCCCGTGTTCAGTGAACACGGCCCCGTGTACAGGTAACTGTAAATGCAAAACTAAACTAAAATGCAGAAAAAAGTGCGCGCGTTTTAAAAAGGTTTTGAAAAACTGATTAGGCCGTTGATTTTAAGCTTTCTTAAAATCCTTGTGTCCCCGGCAACGGCGCCAAAAACTTGATGGGTGTCAAGTGTTATATATATTAGGTGTATATTTTAAGCCCCTTTAACACTTTTTAGTCAAGTTTTAAATTTATAAAACACGATATTCACTAACACTAGACACTCATATGGGCAAGTGCACCCATCGTGAGCGTAGTATAGTGTTGGTAAGATACCGAGGTCGTCCAAGGACACAAGAGCTTTTAGTACTGGTTTATCCTCAACGTCTAATCAAATCAAAAAGTTTAGAAAAGTGTTTTAAACTAAGAAAAATAAAAACTAACTAAAAATGCTGAAAAATAAAAATAAAAATAAAAATAAAAACAGATAGACAAGATGAATCACTTGGTTCCGACTCGTATCTAGTGTAACCTTTGATTATTTCCGCACTTTTGCACTTTTTAAGAGATTATCTTAGTTATTGTAGTAGGCCCCTCTTTTGAAGGTGACGTTACCCTTACCCCAGTAGTTTGAGTCAGCAAGGATACAATCCTAAAAGGGTGGATTATTGAAAGATAATTAATTAAGTTATTAATACAAATTATGGTAGGCCCCTCTTTTGGAGGTGACGTTACCCTCGACTAAGTAGTCTGAGTCAGCAGGGATACAGTCCTAAATAGCCGGGTTATAGTATTAATAGTAGTTAACTTATGAGGGGATCAAAGAGTTTGGACCCCCGCCATCCAATACCGTTAAGTATTGAAGGAGGTCCTACTAAATTTGACCCAGGTCCATTGCAGGACCTCTAAACGCTGAACAATGGCAAGACCTTTACCAAACCGTTCCCTTAACCCCCGACCAGGTAGCCAACATACCTCCATATAGACCGTGGAGATATGAATGGTGAAAATCTTTTATTTTATATAGACAGTAAAATAATGCCAAGACACCACGGACAAACGATAAGGAAAGATCACCTTCAACATAAGCAACTAGTTATTAAAGTCATTAATACAAAACCAAGTAAAAAGTGCGAAAAGATTAGAAATAAAAAGTATTACACTAGACACTTTGTCTTCACCAAGTGATGTAAGAGACTTAGGCAAACATGGCCTTGATTGTCAAGAACTCTTATGATCAATCTTGGATCCCGAGATGACTCACACACTCTACGATGGACAATGGATGATGGTGGTGGATGATGGTGTTATGGTGGTGGTGGGTGGTAGGTGAAGTGTGAGAGAGGTGGTGTGCCAAGGGATGGTTTGAGCTTGAGCCAAGCACTTCTATTTATAGGCTGAACAGAAGCTCGGGCACGGCCCCGTGTCCACATCCTTCTCTGTCTTCATTTAATGCAGCTTTGTCTTATTAGTTGACCACGCCCCCGTGTCCGCTGAGCACGACCCCGCATGCAGAAGAATCTTTGTACTATGAAGATTTGCCTGGATTGTGCGAATCTTATAGTTGACCACGGCCCCGTGTCCGCTGAGTACTGCCCTGTGGTGGGCAATAGAAGCTTCTACAACTTTGTCTTTTCTGTTGACACTTGGGCACGCCCCCGTGCTGGCTGAGCACGGGGCGTGTTCAGTCTTCTGTTATCTTGTTTTGCTTGGGAAGATGCTGTCGTGGGGTCGGGCATGTCACGTCTTGTTCCTTTTCTTGTATTTATGTTAGATTTTGATGTCTTTTGTTAATTTGAGCTCATTTAATCCTGAAAATACAAAAGGAAGACAAAAGCACACTTTTTCCAACATTAGTACTAAAAAAAGGTTAGTTTTATGCCACAATTGATGTAATTTATATGTTGCATTTTGCACACATCACTACCTTAATGAGTCGTAACGGGTCGAAAGCACTTAGGATAGGTTCCGATTTAGAATGTGGGCCTTGTTAAACCATAACGCATGAGTTCCAATACTCATTTGGTTTGCAAGACTTCATTCTATCCAATCTTCCGATTTAGGTGTCGATTATTTATCTAGTGATCCGATTTCTAGGCGCTGCTTGATTTCTTTGTTTGAGCTTTGTTGAGTTCTTTTGATTGAGGATACTTTGCACTTCAAGTGAGTACATAGTTCCCCTATTTTACTGTTTTTGATTGTTTTGGGGTGATTCATATGTGCTAAATGTTTTCGAGGTTTTAACGATGGTTTAAAAAACAATTGATATGGTTTATACAAAACTAATAACGATTTCGATAAAGTGGACAAACTTATTGGTTGTAGTTACATAAAGAATGACATTCATTAGCATTGATCAAGCCGACCAGTATTAGGTTATGGTACCATAGGGTCTGACAAATCCCGTTATCAGACTACACCCATGGTTATGTGTGGGGGTTATGTGGATAACGACTGAATCTGTGATAGTTAACTTACCCTTTGGTGGTTTGTTAATGCGAGAAGCGAGATAGTCGAGTCACGAAGGTTTGAATGTTATTAGCGAGACGACCAAAAGTAGTTTTCACAATTAAAACGAGGATGATTTAAACGAGTTAAATGATTTCGAAACGACTTAAACAAGTTAAACGAGTTGGATAAACGATTGGTTTTTGGTTAGTGTTTAGATAACAGGATGGGTGTAATGTGATGAAAACATGGTAGACACGCCGCTGATATTTCTTATATATAAGTGTGTTTTCCTCATATTACATACCGTGGCGTTATTTAGTTCACATGGGTAAATGAGGTTATCACGATGTCACATAACGATGTTTTCGAGAAGATATAAACCATACGAGTTTTATTAACGAGTTATTTCGAGATGTTTTACAATTTGGTTTATTAAAACAAATGTTTTTGGGTTAAGAATCATTGCTATGAGGTTTTATAAATTATAACCCGCTTGATTTGAGTTGGTTAATTTTGTTGCAATATTATACACTTTTCAAAACATGGTTTTAATAAGGTATTGCAACATGTAAACTACCCATGAATCCGACACTCTTATAAAACCTATGTGCTCGCCAACATTTCTTTGCTGACTTTGTTTTTACTTATGTTTCAGGTGTTGTTGCTTGATGTTGATTGCTAGGATGCATGTTTCACATAGTATCTGGATGAGGCCTTAGTGACATAATAATCAATGATAGTCGATATGTAACTTATTTGTTTTGGTTTTAAGACAATGTTAACGTAAATATTCTAATAAAACGAAAATTTTTGTATCCATGGTTGTGAAACAATAATTCTGTTACAACACTCCCCGACGTTTTCGCCACAATTTGTTGTTTTACGTGGTCGGGGTGTGACAGAAGAGTTGGTATCAGAGCCAATGGTTATAGGGAATTAGGTTATTAGTAATGCTTTAACCTAGACTATAACTTTTTACGACCCTAACACAATTTTACTTATGTTTAGATTTTTAAAACAAAACCGTCACCTATCCTTAGGTGATAACCACAACGTGAACACAAATTTCGAATCCGCTTTGAAAACTAATTATTTCTTCATAAATGATTTGTTATAAGGTTTTGAACCCTCTAAGTTTTCAAAATCTCGTCAAAGTTTGGGTCTAAATAATGTGAACACTGCAAACTGGAAGAGTGAATGCCTGTACCCTGAGTTTTCTGTCTAAGGCTAGAGTGTTCATACAAATCCACATAATCGGACCAGTCACTCTTACCTGGGAACTCTTGGGGTGAGTGTTCACTTATAGGCGAGCATGTCTTCGCGATACATTATTTTGACTCATTTACTTTGATTAGTCATTGCGTGTCGTTTGTTTGTTCGAGGTAACGAACGAATGATCGCCTTCCCTGTGTTTTTGTAACACCCATGTTATTATTTTGAAATTTGTCGTAAAAAAACGATATCAAACATGTAATTACGATTAAGTATCCTTAGAAAATACGAGTAATTCAAAACTTTTACAGCTTAAAAGTTTTCAATATAATATAAATAAGTTCGCCATTTAAAAGTTATGACGTAACGCCGTGCGGAAGCTTTAATCTCGTGTGTTCCGTTCTTCGTAGCTGCTTGATCGTCATCCGTAGCATGCCCAACATCACCAAAGATCAAAACCAACTTAAAAGTTAGTTTTGATAGTCAACTAATAAGTTTAAACAAGTGCCATTTTTCCGAATTAGGGGGCGTCGCGTGACGCCAAGGGGCGTCGCGTGACGCCTAGCCCCCTTTTCAGCAGAATGCTGCTTTAACTGTTGCTGTACGTTCCCAGCTTAACCCGATTTCACAGAAACAAGCATAACTCTCTCGTTTTTAATCCGTTTTACCCGATTCTTTTTCCTACGCGTCCGTAATTTAATTCTTCATCATATGGAGTTAAAATCCAACATCCAACATAAATAAATTTTGAGACTTTCAAGCCTTCGACTCGTTACCTTTTTATCGAATTTTACCCGTTTATGCATTTTATCAAACAAACATATTTGTTTGATTCCTATATCACCTACACTTCTTCAAATTAATGTTATATACCATATTAGGTTCTAATCACAGGTTTATTACACAATTTAAACCCATTTTCGCTCGTATGCTTATTTTGACCCGTTAAGGGTACTTAAGCACTTTCGAGTCTAAAATAGCTTTCGATTGCTTCTAGCATTCCATTACCACATTTCTTATCCTATAATCTCCCACCACAACTGTATTTAAGGTAGGTTTAATGTGGTGATCAATATAAACCAAATTTTACCTCTCGAATCATTATTTCACGGCAAAAACTCAAATAGTGCCATTTGGCTAATATAATACCTCTTTCAGCTTCTATACTTATTCTAAGTATTTACCTAGTCATAAAACTCGTTTCTAAACAACCTTTAAGGGTCGTACGTCCGAATTAGCTTACAAGGGCAATTTGGTAAATTTTCATCCTCCTTTTACTACAAAGGTCCTTTAAATACTTATTTGACCCAAAATCCGACCCTTTTAACTATAATCTTGTTTATAAACCCATGTGCTTCTAAAACAAAATAAACATAATTCAATTTATTCGATTTAGCTAAAAGATAACCGAATATCTATATTTTTACCTTGTCTAACTCTTCTAGAACTCCAAATTCTACATGATAAGTTGTGTTAGTATACATACCTGGCTCGGATCAATATATTGACCCGTTTACCTAACTTTTGCGTTAAATCTTTCTAGTTAAAGCAACACAAGCTTATGTTATTCCTGTGATTATAAAACTCAACAAGCGATTTGTCAATTGTTATTGTCAAATGGTGTTAACAACACCATTTGACCCATTTAGTCTAATTGGCCATTTGTCCGCATGAGATGGTATTTAATTACCATTCTATCCCTTTAAACCTATACCGGTTTTTCCTTGAACTCGTTTTGCTTAAAAACCGTTTTTATTTGTTCGTCATTACATGACTAATTTACCATTTTACTCCTTTTACCATAACTCATGATTTCTTATCTAGTGATCTTCGTCACTTTAACTAGACATCCAAATTCATACTCTATTCTAAATTCAAGTCTATTAGTAAAAATTACATAACAAACATAACGTAACAAAATCGTGGTTATGTACCTTTTAAGGACACCTTTCTAGCGTGTATCACTTCCGGCTTGTCCACTTGACGACCCGGATTCTTTACCTATAGAGTTCCATTCACAACCAAATTTAGAACTCTTTTGTAACCAAAAATCGGAAAATTCATTATGATATTCAAATATGCGTTTTTGTCCGATCTTTAACGTTTTACTCCTCACCTAGGCGTTTTAACAAACACCTAGCGGGTCAGATTTTTACATAACCATTACTAGGTTCTTGACATGTTACTTTTATCTACTTTCACTTCAATTAAGAAATCTATACTAAATTTTAACATCAATAATCTCAGATTCGCCACACGAATTCAGATTTCACTAGAATAAGAACCATAATTCTAGTGTTTATTTGGTTTCTACAAACTCACTAATCACCTACAATGGTGATTATAACCCCACAAGTATAATGCTAGGTTTTAACAAGGAATCATCTAGGGTTTATCCCTAGATGCCATATTACTTCTAATTTCATCCATGCAAGAGATAATCAAGCTCAATTTCAGTTTTTCACAATTAACCTATAATTTAAGATGAATCAAAACATCAAATTTTTGCATACCTTATGCTCCCCTCAACAAGGTGATCACTAATTCGTGCTTGAAAATCGATTTGGAGCTGATTTGAACCCTCAATTTGATCAAGTTTGAGATGCACTAGGGTTTGGTGGGGAGCCTGTGTCGCCCCCTGTGTTCTTGTTCGACCAGACATCTCAATTGAGGTGTTTTGGTTTTGTTTTTAATTAAAACTAATAATATAAGTTTCAATTTTAACAACATTGGCCCCTCAAATTTGGTTAGTTAATTAAGTAGGGCACAACCTACTTATTTCTAACAATATTCCCCACTTATTAACTAGGTTAAACATTCCTAATTAAATTAGTGGGTTTTGGGAATCTATGACTAAGTTTAGTTTAAGTCCGTTAACTCGGGCCTTCTATAAACTTTATTTCCCAAACGCAATCTTTTTCTCTTTTTATTAAATATTAGATTTAGTTATATAAATCCTAATATTTTCTGGCTTAATTTTACCACTAACGGTTCTTTAGCCGTCTTTTAGTATTAACGTGGTTTGATTACCAAACCCGTTTTTGGGGTGTTACAAGTCTACCCCCCTTAAAGAGGTTTCGTCCTCGAAACCTTTTCTTACATAATTCATTGAGTTTAATTCAATGTATTCGATCTGAGAAATCTTTTAAACATTACTTATACTTTTATCCAATAGTTTGTATTACCAGAAAAGTATGGTAACATCTTTTTGGTTACTAATTGTCTACATAACTCATACGACATAGTGCAACTTGAAATATCGTAATCTCGTTATTTCCACTAGTTTAGTTAACTTAGCGATATCCATCGCTTTCATATACTATCGAATTCTTTATGAATCCGTTACTTTGACCCGTTTAAAGGTCTTTAGTGAAATCTTTCAGTTTTAGCAACAAATTCTTTTGTTTTCAAATTTATTTATTCGGTTCAGTTATACCGAATCCACCATTTTTGAGCAAACCAAATTTCTTGACTTGAATTGCTGACCTTAACCGGTCTCACTAACTAGACTTATTAGTCCAGTTACTTTTTACCGCTCGCTTGGTTATAATGTGATTCTACTTCACATTGCATCTCTTGACCGTGATCATGTCACATCATGTTTAATTTATATCAACCTTTCATTTTCGAAAATATCACTTTTCGAATAGATTGTCTTGCGCCTATCAGTGTCAGGACTTGTATCTTTCATGCTTATTATTTAAATTCCTATCAAACTTTATTTCTTACTAAAACCGAAGTTTTAGTTTTAGGATCTTCTCTTTAACTTTTGTCAATTACCCATACCAGGATATTGACAACCCATAATTTATTGTTTTCCGTTCTCGTTTTACGCGGGGAATCGTAACAAGTTCCCTCATCTTACACTACTGACCCGTAGGTTCCTTCACTTAATCTCGTAGACTATTTCCTTAAGCTTTCACCTCTTTAAGGCGAGGCCCTTATTATCCATTTGCTTCAATTTATGACCCGTGGGTCATTTTGGCCCCGTAGACTTTTACACTAATTAATATCCCGTAGGTTATGATGATCCCGTAGATCATCTTTTATTCTAGTCTTTATTTAATTGTCTATTTATACATATATAGCTTTAAAGCATCCTTTGTTATGTTTGGAATCATTTAATTTTGCTTTTGAGCTTTACTTGACCTTGACCGTAGTCTAAGGTTTCATTTGTTTACTTTCGGACTATCTTTCCGACTTTACGACTTCTAACGTCATTTACACGTCGGTTTGTCCTACGCTTACCGTTACCCGGTTCATACTTATACTCCTTTACCACCCATTACCGGGGTCCTTCTATCTTATTGTTTTTAGCTTTCCGGTTTCACCGGTATGCGTTTTCCTATTATATTAAGCGTTATTCCTTAATTGACTCGTTTGACTCATTTTGGGTGAATTTTCATCACTTATGAATGTCAAACTTCATCCTTTATTTGACCCGTCCAACTTTGAAATGGTTGAACATAATTACCAAAATTTATGTTTGCGAAAAGTCTTGTCATCTTTTAGTCATGACTCATATTCCGAGTCTTTTGACTTTCTATTTCGCGTTCCTGTTTCTCAGTCTACGCATGCATTTAATTCCTTACCCATCAACCGGGTGTTTTACCGAAATCGTTATCATTGCACCCCCTTCCGGTATGCATTAAGACTTTGTTTTGATTTACTTGGTCATCTTAGCGAAATCCGTCGCTTTTATTCGACCATGTCTTTTATTCTTTACGTGACCACCATTGGCGGCCTCATTAATTATGAGTGACGATTATCATTATTATCCTTGCTTTACTACGACTAAAGTTAACAACCTTGATTATCTTTTTCATGTGGGCAACACCTTTGTTTTTATGACCCGGCGGTCATCTATACTTTGGTTTTACTTGCCCGTTTTGTTCACTATGGCCCTTTCGTCCAAGATGACTTTTTTTCGTGAATTTTCTTCTGATCATTCATTTATATCATCATTTACATTAATCATTGTCCCTTCTATCGGGCTCATTATCCTAATGTAATACGCTTCCGTCACCCGGCTGTGCGTTTTACATTATTTTCAACTATTTTGTTCATTTGTTTCATTTGGGTACTTTTTAATTTATCCCATTCACCCCGTCCTTACTACATCAGATGTAAATGTGTCCGCTATAAGAAGTTCATGGTATCATATGCCACTACTTACTTGGCCAGAGTAAGCGATTAACACATGACACGCATGACCTTTTTATAGTTTTCACATCACGCCCTATGTAAGTAATGCTTCTATTTGTTTCTCTTGGAAACAATATCCCGGATACATTTTCTATTCGGGTTTTTCCAAGTTTTTAATCTACATATGCAACTTTCAATTTCTACATATTTGTTGCATATTACTATTTGTGCAATTATATTTAAAATGTGCACCTGGTAATGCTTGCCTTAACGGGCTTTCTTGCCATTACTTATTTGCAATCGTTACGCGATTTAGGTCCTTGATGATTATGCTCTCCTTGCCATATCTCGGACCATTCCATCATCATATCCACAATTCGTTTGACTCTCGCCGTCTTCAAACGCGAGTGTCCTTCAATTAAAACATTCACAAAAGTTAGTAACGTCAACTTCAATAATCGCCCGTATTATAATACAAGGCATTTTCTATTATACGCTTCAACGCGCGTATTTTCATCAACCATATCAATCATTTTAATTGGGGTAACGTGTATCACACGATAGCCCTATGTGTTGTTTACAACACTTTAGCATGCTAAACTATTAACATACATGTACTTACCGGATTTGCGATCAAGCCTCTAACCGAACACATTTGTCAACAACCTTGAGCTCTGATAACCAACTTGTAACACCCATGTTATTATTTTGAAATTTGTCGTAAAAATACGATATCAAACATGTAATTACGATTAAGTATCCTTAGAAAATACTAGTAATTTAAAACTTTTACAACTTAAAAGTTTTCAATATAATATAAATAAGTTCGCCATTTAAAAGTTATGACGTAACGCCATGCGGAAGCTTTAATCTCGTGTGTTCGGTTCTTCGTAGCTGCTTGATCGTCATCCGTAGCATGCCCAACATCACCTAAGATCAAAACCAACTCAAAAGTTAGTTTTGATAGTCAACTAATAAGTTTAAACAAGTGCCATGGGTCAAACAAACAAAAAAATAACATTTTTCCGAATTAGGGGGCGTCGCGTGATGCCAAGGGGCATCGCGTGACGCCTAGCCCCCTTTTCAGCAGAATGCTGCTTTAACTGTTGCTGTACGTTCCCAGCTTAACCCGATTTCACGGAAACGAGCATAACTCTCTCGTTTTTAATCCGTTTTACCCGATTCTTTTTCCTACGCGTCCGTAATTTAATTCTTCATCACATGGAGTTAAAATCCAACATCCAACATAAATAAATTTTGAGACTTTCAAGCCTTCGACTCGTTACCTTTTTATCGAATTTTACCCGTTTATGCATTTTATCAAACAAACATATTTGTTTGATTCCTATATCACCTACACTTCTTCAAATTAATGTTATATACCATATTAGGTTCTAATCACAGGTTTATTACACAATTTAAACCCATTTTCGCTCGTATGCTTATTTTGACCCGTTAAGGGTACTTAAGCACTTTCGAGTGTAAAATAGCTTTCGATTGCTTCTAGCATTCCATTACCACATTTCTTATCCTATAATCTCCCACCACAACTATATTTAAGGTAGGTTTAATGTGGTGATCAATATAAACCAAATTTTACCTCTCGAATCATTATTTTACAGCAAAAACTCAAATAGTGCCATTTGGCTAATATAATACCTCTTTCAGCTTCTATACTTATTCTAAGTATTTACCTAGTCATAAAACTCGTTTCCAAACAACCTTTAAGGGTCGTACGTCCGAATTAGCTTACAAGGGCAATTTGGTAAATTTTCATCCTCCTTTTACTACAAAGGTCCTTTAAATACTTATTTGACCCAAAATCCGACCCTTTTAACTATAATCTTGTTTATAAACCCATGTACTTCTAAAATACAATAAACATAATTCAATTTATTCGGTTTAGCTAAAAGATAACCGAATATCTATATTTTAACCTTGTCTAACTCTTATAGAACTCCAAATTCTACATGATAAGTTGTGTTAGTATACATACCTGGCTCGGATCAATATATTGACCCGTTTACCTAACTTTTGCGATAAATCTTTCTAGTTAAAGCAACGCAAGCTTATGTTATTCCTGTGATTATAAAACTCAACAAGCGATTTGTCAATTGTTATTGTCAAATGGTGTTAACAACACCATTTGACCCATTTAGTCTAATTGACCATTTGTCCGCATGAGATGGTATTTAATTACCATTCTATCCCTTTAAACCTATCCCGGTTTTCCCTTGAACTCGTTTTGCTTAAAAACCGTTTTTATTTGTTCGTCATTACATGACTAATTTACCATTTTACTCCTTTTACCATAACTCATGATTTCTTATCTAGTGATCTTCGTCACTTCAACTAGACATCCAAATTCATACTCTATTCTAAATTCAAGTCTATTAGTAAAAATTACATAACAAACATAACGTAACAAAATCGTGGTTACGTACCTTTTAAGCACACCTTTCTAGCGTGTATCACTTCCGGCTTGTCCACTTGACGACCCGGATTCTTTACCTATAGAGTTCCATTCACAACCAAATTTAGAACTCTTTTGTAACCAAAAATCGGACAATTCATTATGATATTCAAATCTGCGTTTTTGTCCGATCTAACGTTTTACTCCTCACCTAGGCGTTTTAACAAACACCTAGCGGGTCAGATTTTTACATAACCATTACTAGGTTCTTGACATGTTACTTTTATCTACTTTCACTTCAATTAAGAAATCTATACTAAATTTTAACATCAATAATCTCAGATTCGCCACACGAGTTCAGATTTCACTAGAATAAGAACCATAATTCTAGTGTTTATTTGGTTTCTACAAACTCACTAATCACCTACAATGGTGATTATAACCCCACAAGTATACTGCTAGGTTTTAACAAGGAATCATCTAGGGTTTATCCCTAGATGCCATATTACTTCTAATTTCATCCATGCAAGAGATAATCAAGCTTAATTTCAGTTTTTCACAATTAACCTATAATTTAAGATGAATCAAAACATCAAATTTTTGCATACCTTATGATCCCCCAACAAGGTGATCACTAATTCGTGCTTGAAAATCGATTTGGAGCTGATTTAAACCCTCAATTTGATCAAGTTTGAGATGCACTAGGGTTTGGTGGGGAGCCTGTGTCGCCCCCTGTGTTCTTGTTCGACCAGACATCTCAATTGAGGTGTTTTGGTTTTGTTTTTAATTAAAACTAATAATATAAGTTTCAATTTTAACAACATTGGCCCCTCAAATTTGGTTAGTTAATTAAGTAGGGCACAACCTACTTATTTCTAACAATATTCCCCACTTATTAACTAGGTTAAACATTCCTAATTAAATTAGTGGGTTTTGGGAATCTATAACTAAGTTTAGTTTAAGTCCCGTTAACTCGGGCCTTCTATAAACTTTATTTCCTAAACGCATTCTTTTTCTCTTTTTATTAAATATTAGATTTAGTTATATAAATCCTAATATTTTCTGGCTTAATTTTACCACTAACGGTTCTTTAGCCGTCTTTTAGTATTAACGTGGTTTGATTACCAAACCCGTTTTTGGGGTGTTACAGTTTTGTCGATGTTTTCCATACCTCTTTTGTTTTTCCAATTGACGTCCTCACTCGTTTCTCATGTCTCCTTGTTCGTTTTGACAATGCCTCCTCGACGTGATGCACAACCTATGACTAATGAGGAAGTCGCAGCCCTTGTCGCTCAACAAATGGCTGCAGTGCTTCCGGGTGTAGTGACCCAGATCCATCAATTATATAACAACAACAATAATAACAACAATAATGCTCAGTGTAGTTTCAAGAATTTCAATTCTGCTAAGCCATTGAAGTTTTCTGGGTCTCAAGGAGCAAATGCGCTCCTGCAATGGTTCGAAAGTTTGGAGAGCACATTTAGACATGTTTAGTGTCCGAATGAGCGTAAGGTTGAGTTTGCGTCAAGTATGTTCGAGAAGCGTGCTTTAACATGGTGGAAGGGTGTTATGCGTGATAGGGGTGCCGAGGTGGTAATGGCACAAACATGGGAAGAGCTTCGAGCTCTCATGATGAAAGAGTTCTGTCCCCATCACGAGATTCGAGCTTTGGAACGAGAATTTAACGATCTGAAACAAGATGGGGGAGAACACCGTGCGTATACGGATCATTATGAGGAGCTCAGTTTGTTGTGTCCTACTATGGTTACCCCGTTGGAAAAGGTGATAGAGAGGTATATCGATGGATTGCCCGATTCTTTGCAAGATACTGTGACTGGCAGTAATCCTACTACTATTCGTCAAGCAATCGAGTTGTCTGCTACTCTGACCGAGTCTCAGGTCAGAAAAGGAAAATTGACCCGCAAGGGTGATAAGAAGAAGTCAACTGATTCTGCAAAAGACAAGGAAAAGGGTTAGGGAAAGAAGAAGGAGAGTCTTCTAAGAAGTCGAGGAAGCGCAAGGCTTCCCAGAATTTTGCTGTTACTGCTCAGAACCCACCGACTCAACCTCCTGCGAAGAAAGTATATGCTGGTAACGCACCTCATTGTGCTCGCTGCAATGGTCATCATGTTGCACAACAAGCTTGCAAGCAATGCACTACGTGTGGTAAACTTGGGCATCTGGCTAACATCTGTCGTTTGGGTCAGAATCAAGCTGTTCAGAATCAGGCTCCAGATCGGGGGAATGCTGCTAGATTCCCACCTGGTTCATGTTTCAATTGTGGAGAGTTTGGGCACTTCCGTAACAATTGTCCGACATTGGTGAATGCAAATGCGAACGCGAATGTCAATGCGAATGTGAATCCTGCTCGTGGACGAGCGTACAATCTAAATGCAAGCAAAGAGAGGGCTGACAACGAGGTTGTCAATGGTACGTTCCTTATCAACAATCGACCTGATTCTGTTCTTTTGATTCTGGTGCCGATAGAAGTTTTGTTTTGTTATCTTTTGAGCCTTTACTTGCGATACCTAGAACTAAACTGAGGAAACCCTTATCTGTCGAAGTTGCTACTGGTAAACCTCTTGTTCTCGATTCTGTTATTCGTGATTGTCAGTTGAACCTTGATAACCATCCTTTTCCTATTGACCTCACACCGATGCAACTTGGGAGTTTCGATATTATCGTGGGGATGGATTGGTTAACCAAACATCATGCTGAGGTGGTTTGTTTTGATAAGATTGTTTGTATTCCTCTTTCATCTGGGGATGTTCTGGAAGTTCATGGCGAGAAACCATCAGGTGGTTTAAAACTTATGTCATGTATTAAAGCCCAAAGTTATTTACGAAAAAGATATGTTGCTTTTCTGGCACATGTCACCGAGGAGAAAGGCAAGAGCAAACGTATTCAAGATGTTCCGATTGTTCGAGATTATCCAGAGGTGTTTCCTGATGAACTGCCTGGTTTGCCTCCAGTTCATCAAGTTGAGTTTCATATTGATCTTGTACCCAATGCTAACCCGATTGCGAAAGCACCTTATCGTCTTGCACCGTCTGAGATGCAAGAATTATCAAAACAACTTCAAGAGTTATTTGATAAAGGATTCATCCGACCAAGTTATTCACCTTGGGGTGCTCCTATCCTCTTTGTGAAAAAGAAAATGGATCTTTTCGAATGTGTATCGATTATCGTGAGCTTAACAAGCTTACCATCAAAAATCGATATCCCCTAACTCGAATTGATGATCTCTTTGAACACTTGCAAGGTGCTACCTATTTTTCTAAGATCGACCTGCGTTCTGGGTATCATCAACTTCGTGTTCTCAAAGAAGATATTCCCAAAACTGCTTTAGGTACGAGATATGGGCATTACAAGTTCACAGTCATGCTTTTTGGTCTGACGAATGCTCCAGCCATCTTTATGGACTTATTGAATAGGGTATGTAAGCCTTATTTAGACAAGTTCATCATTGTGTTTATCGACGATATTCTCATTTATTCGAAGTCTCGAGCCGATCGCGAGCAACACCTTCGTTTGACTTTGGAACTCCTGAAGAAGGAACAACTTTTTCTAAATTCTCCAAGTGTGAATTTTGGCTTAAAGAAGTTTAGTTTTGGGTGATATAGTCAACGAGCAGGGTATTCATGTGGATCCTTCCAAAATTGCTGCAATTAGGGATTGGAACACACAGACGACACCCACAGAGATTCGATCTTTTCTTGGTCTTGCTGGTTATTATCGTTGTTTTATTTCGAATTTCTCAAAGATCGCGGTTCCACTCACTGCTTTGACTCAGAAGAATAAGCCTTTTGAGTGTGGACCCAAACAAGAAGAAACGTTCCAAACGCTGAAGCAAAAACTATGTGATGCTCCTTTTCTATCTTAGCCCGATGGAAATGATGATTTCGTTGTCTATTGTGATGCGTCCAACTTAGGCCTTGGTTGCATTCTTATGCAACGAGGTAAAGTGATAGCTTATGCGTCAAGACAACTGAAAGATCACGAGAAGAACTACACCACTCATGATCTTGAGTTAGGTGCTGTGGTGTTCGCTCTTAAAATCTGGAGACACTATCTTTATGGCACGAAGTGTGTGGTTTTCACAGACCACAAAAGTCTCTAGCATATTCTCAATCAGAAGGAGCTGAACATGAGGCAACGACGTTTGGTTGAACTCTTGAACGACTACGATTGCGAGATTCGCTACCATCCTGGTAAGGCGAATGTGATGCGCTTAATCGAAAGGAGCGAGTCAAGCTTCATTCTGTTCACACTCTATCTGATATTCAATCTTCGCACCCTAGTGATGGACGAATCTCACAAGTCTCGATATTCTATCCATCCTAGTTCTGATAAAATGTACAAGGATCTTCGTACTCAGTATTGGTGGCCTGGTATGAAAAAGGATGTTGCTTTGTATGTATCGAAATACCTAACTTGTCTCAAAGTCAAGGCTGAACATCAACGACCTTCTGGTTTGCTTGTACAACCAGAGATGCCGGTTTGGAAGTGGGAGAACATTGCTATGGATCTCATCATTAAGTTACCACGTACATCTAAAGGTCACGATGCTATATGGGTTGTTATCGATCGATTAACGAAGTCAGGTCATTTTATTACGATTCGCGAGGATCTATCTGCTGATAAACTTGCAAAGATTTATGTTGATCAGATTGTATCTCGACATGGTGTTCCTTTGGATATCATTTCTGATCGTGATGCTCGATTTTCATCTCATTTTTGGAAGACCATGCAATCTGCTTTGGGAACCCAACTAAATCTAAGCACTGCTTAACATCCCCAAACAGATGGACAATCTGAGAGGACGATTCAAACTTTGGAGGATATGCTTAGAGCATGCGTGATAGACTTTGGTGGTAATTGGGATTCTCATCTTCCATTGATCGAGTTCTCTTACAATAATAGTTATCATGCTAGCATTAATATGGCACCATTCAAAGCTCTCTACAGTCGAAAATATCGTTCACCTGTCTGTTGGAATGAGATCGGTGAAGCTCAGCTTACTGGACCTGAGCTCATTCTAGAAACAACAGACAAAATCAAGAAAATTCGCGATAATCTTGTGACAGCTAGAAGCCGTCAAAAGAGTTATGCGGATATGCGACGCAAGCCCTTAGAATTTCAAGTCAGAGACCATGCCCTACTCAAGGTGTCGCCTTGGAAGGGAGTGGTAAGATTTGGAAAGAAAGGAAAACTTGCACCTCGATATGTTGGACCATTTAAGATTGTTGAAAGAATTGGAAAGGTTGCCTATCGACTAGAGCTACCTCCAGAGCTTGGAAATATTCATCCGACTTTTCACGTGTCCAATTTGTGAAAGTGTTTAGCTGATGCTAATCTTCACATTCCTCTCGACGAGATTCAAGTTGATGAAACAATGCACTTTGTCGAGAAACCTGTGGATATAATGGACCGTGCAATCAAACAGTTGAAGAACAAACGGATTCGATTGGTCAAGGTTCGTTAGGAGTCCAAACATGGCCCAGAGTTTACTTGGGAATGTGAGGACCAAATGAAGGCGAAATATCCGCATTTGTTTTCACAAGCTTTCTCTAGTTAAAATTTCGGGATGAAATTTCCTAAAGTAGGGGAGACTGTGACAACTGTGTTCTGTAATCGATATACAATGTAAAACAATGTCAATTATCAATAAAACAATGTGATTTGGTGTTATTATATGTGTTTTGGTGTTATTATGTGTGTATTTGTGTTTGATGATTTTACGATTTCATTCGAGTTCGATTTCAAGCTTTAAATCGCTTTCTGGAAGGTTATACGCAAACTGGTGCGTAAACGCAGTCAGTTTAACGCGAAAAACACTCCGGAATAGTGACATAGGCTTAACATACCTTAAATAACCTCCACATAACTTAGAAATAAGTTTTGGATGGTTTGGTGTGTTGAAAACAAGTTTGTTCGATCGCAGGGACGATTAGTGTCAAACTGTGAAACTATACCGATTTGTATGGTAACGAACATTCTGGAACTTGATCATAAGTTAAACATACCATAAATATCCTTTACATAGCTTAGAAATAGGCTTTGAGGAGTTCTGTATGCTAAAATAAACTTTATTGGTCAATCAGGGACTAAAAGCGTCAAAAAGTTCATAAGTTTGCATTTTCGCGCATATCTTACGTTCTGAATATATCCGGACATCCAAAAATTTATGTAATCATTAAAATATTTTATTTTAGTGATTGGCATATTAAAATTCCATTCTTCGCTTAATTTGGATCGTTCTTGCGTCCGTTACGACTTCAGTCGTAATTAACGGAACAACGCAATCGTACGACCAAACCAACCGACATTCGAGATGTTTTCAAGCATATTTCATGTTCCCTATGCTTTAACATCATTGTGGAGCTTGAAAATGGGCTTGACAGGTGTTAGAAGTGCTAAAACACGATGAAACAAGCTCAGGGACTAAATCTGCCAATATGTGAAAGTTGCCCAGATCAGCAGAATTGCAGAAACATTGAATCTGGCCAATACCACCTATTCTAATGGTTTTAATCCCTGGTTTTTCACTCTATGGACTGGTGCTTGTGTGCCCCTTGTATTTCAAAACCATGCCCCCCCAAGTGTAAGGTCAAGATCGAAGCACAGAATGCGAGAAACGATCCTAACGGTTGTGGGTTTCCTATATAAACCCAACTCAACCTCATTCATTTCTCACAATCTGATTCAAATGCTCTAAGTTGAGGTTAAAACACTTCATACCTGAGTAAATTGAATCTAGATTTCCTAGCTTGGACCCTTTGTAAGCATTCTTTCATTCTTTTATACGTTTTAAGCACGAAAGTCAAACAAAGTTTGACTTTCTACTTTGACCAAGTTATGGTCAATACAAAGTTCATTTGAACTTTGCAACATGAGCGTAATCACGAGGGTTATAGTCCCGTGTGACTATACCTACTGATTACCACGTTGACTAGGCGTAGTGACGAGTCGTAGTTTTGGCCAAAATGCGTATTCATGCGTATTTTGTAACCTAACTACTCTTGGGTATCAAAAAACTTTGTTTTTATATCAAATCCTGTTTTCTAACTTAACTAAACATGTTTTAACATGTTTAGCTCGTCACTTTTAGTCTTGTGCTTGTTTAGAGTCATAAGTCAAGCGGTCTAAACCACCGCTTAGACTTTCGAACTCGACCCGTTTGGTCGATCATTAGGATCCGACCAAGCATGTTTAGTGACCATAGTTGTATAGGGAATAACCTTCCGAGGTTATACCTTGCGGTCACTTAGGTTTATTTAGTTGTATGATAGGTAGTTTATATGCCTTAGGTAAATGACCAAAATGCCATTTTCATGCATAATTGGATTTTAAGCATACGTAACACAAACTTTTGTCACTTAATTGATTATGCAACATGTTTATGCATATAATACTTGTCATGGGACTAGTTAGACGTCTCGAACGCGTGTTTGCGCGAACGACGCGTTAAAGTAGCGTAAGCTACCTTAATGAGTCGTAACAGGTCGAAAGCACTTAGGATATGTTCCGATTTAGAATGTAGGCCTTGTTAAACCATATCGCATGAGTTCCAATACTCATTTGATTTGCAAGACTTTATTCTATCCGATCTTTCGATTTAGGTGTCGATTATTTATCTAGTGATCCGATTTCTAGGCGCTGCTTGATTTCTTTGTTTGAGCTTTTTTGAGTTCTTTTGATTGAGGGTACTTTGCGCTTCAAGTGAGTACATAGTTCCCCTATTTTACTGTTTTCGATTGTTTTGGGGTGATTCATATGTGCTAAATGTTTTCGAGGTTTTAACGATGGTTTCAAAAACAATTGATATGGTTTATACAAAATTAATAACGATTTCGATAAAGTGGAAAAACTTGTTGGTTGTAGTTACATAACGAATGACATTCATTAGCATTGATCAAGCTGACCAGTATTAGGTTATGGTACCATAAGATCTGACAAATCCCATTATCAGACTACACCCATGGTTATGTGTGGGGGTTATGTGGATAACGACTGAATCTATGATAGTTAACTTACCCTTTGGTGGTTTGTTAATGCGAGAAGCGAGATAGTCGAGTCATGAAGGTTTGAATGTTATTAACGAGACGACCAAAAGTAGTTTTCACAATTAAAACGAGTTAAACGATTTCGAAACGACTTAAACAAGTTAAACGAGTTAGATAAACGATTGGTTTTTGCTTCGTGTTTAGATAACGGGACGGGTGTAATGTGATGAAAACATGGTAGATACGCCGCTGGTACTTCTTATATATAAGTGTTTTCCTCATATTACATACCGTGGCGTTATTTAGTTCACTTGGGTAAACGAGGTTATCACGATGTCACATAACGATGTTTTCGAGAAGATATAAACCATATGAGTTTTATTAACGAGTTATTTCAAGATGTTTTACAAGTTGGTTTATTAAAACAAATGTTTTTGGGTTAAGAATCATGGCTACGAGGTTTTATAAATTATAACCCGCTTGATTTGAGTTGGTTAATTTTGTTGCTATATTATACACTTTTCAAAACAATGTTTTTAATAAGGTATTGCAACATGTAAACTAGCCATGAATCCGACACTCTTATAAAACCTATGTGCTCACCAGCATTTCTTTGCTGACTTTGTTTTTACATATGTTTTAGGTGTTGTTGCTTGATGTTGACTGCTAGGATGCATGTTTCACATAGGATCTGGACGAGGCCTTAGTGACATAATAATCAATGATAGTCGATACGTAACTTGTTTGTTTTGGTTTTAAGACAATGTTAATGTAAATATTCTAATAAAATGAAACTTTTTGTATCCATGGTGGTGAAACAATAATTCTGTTACAACACTCCCCGACGTTTCCGCCACGATTTGTTGTTTTACGTGGTCGGGGTGTGACACTAAGAGCGTCAAAAAGTGCATAAGTTTGTACTTTCACGCATATCTTATGTTTTGAATATATCTGGACATCCAAAAATTTTTGTAATCATTAAAATATGTTATTTTAGTGATTGGAATGCAAAAATACCATTCGTCGCGCAAATTGGATCGTACACGCGTTCGTTACGATTTTCGTCGTAATTAACCGAACAATGCAATCGTACGGCCAAACGAACTGACATCCGAGATATTCTCAAGCATATTTCATGTTCCCTGTGCCTTAATATCATTGTGGAGCTTGAAAATGGGCTTGATGGGTTTTAGAAGTGCCGAAACGCGACAAAACAAGGTTCAGGGGCAAAACTGTCGTTTTATGAAAGTTGCTGGTCTGTAAGGTCCTTACGAACCGTATGGACTATAGCTTATGGTCCGTAAGCTAGTGCCAGCACCTCATATTTTAGAATCTTCCATTCCAGCTATTGCAACTAGTTTTAATCCTTGTTTTTGCAATCTATGGACTGGTATTTGAATTCCCCTGGTTTTCTAAACCTTGTGCCCAAATGTATGGGTAGGATTAATCCCTCTAAACACATGGAATGATCTTAGAACTCCATGCCTCCTATAAATAGGAAGGATCTTTCATTTAGTTCTTTGCTCATTTCATTCAAGATCAGCTCTAAGTTGGGGTTTTCACTTGTTGAAGCTTCATACCTGAGTTTACTTGATCTTGATTCTAGCTTGAACCCTTTGTAAGTTTCTTTCATGCTCATTTATGTTTTTCAAGCGTGAAAGTCAAACAGTGTTTGACTTTCTGCTTTGACCACGAATTGGTCAACACAAAGTTCGTTCGAACTTTGCAACGTGAGCGTAATCACGACGGTCATAGTCCTTTGTGACTATACCTACTGATTACCACGTTGATTAGGGGTAGTGATGAGTCATAGTTTCGGTCAAAATGCGTATTATGCGTATTTTGTAACCAAACTATTCTTGGGTATCAAAACCTGTTTTCTAACTCGTCACTTTCATTCTAACTTGCTGCCATTCTCTCCAAAACGCACCCGAATTGTTGCCCTTCTATTTTCCAAGTAAGATATACTATTCTTACGTGTTTAACAACGTTTTTCACTACGATTTTACACGAGTTTAACTCCGATTGCCTCCAAACTTCTTTATTTTCACCTGAACTTCATCTTTTTCATCTAAACTTCATTCTTTTTTCAAAAACCTTCATCTTTTTTTCATCAAATCTTCTTATTTTACTGCGGATCTACACTTAACCGAGTGTATTGGGCCTAGCTCCGGCTTCCCGAGTTAGAAAACTGTAGATTTCACACTCACCAAGTGTTAATCCAAGTGAAAACCCTTTTTAAACTCGATTTTCACATAAAAACGGACCAAAACCGACACTTATTTCGTTCACTGGATAGTGGGACGAGGTGGTGTCGAAACCGCCATGAAAAGGAATCGATACATCCGATTCAGGCGAAAACACAACTCCGAACGCAAAAACAGCCACGTGTACGAGCTGCACTGTTCTGTGCGAAGCCCCGGCTTCGTACAAAGGCACTGGCTTCGCACAACCCAGCCCAAGTATAACACCCCTCAAGAAACACCCCTAAACGCTCCTAAATACATCCCGTATGTGAGAAACGGACCCGAATAACCTTTATATTAATAAATAACAAATAAAATAAATTAATTAATGCCGTCGTGGCCCGCGACAGCCGAAGGAGACTCCTTCTCGGTGTGACGACTGTGCTCTATAATCGATGTACGATGTAAAACAATATCAATTACCAATAAGACAATATGTTTTGGTGTTATTATATGTGTTTTGGTGTTATTATGTGTGTATTTGTGTTTGATGATTTTACGATTTGATTCGAGTTTAGATTTCAAGCTCTAAATCGCTTTCTGGAAAGTTATATGCAAAATGGTTCATAAACGCAGTTAGTTTAACATGACAAACACTCCGGAATAGTGACATAGGCTTAACATACCTTAAATAACTTCTACATAACTTAGAAATAAGTTTTGGAAGGTTTGATGAGTCGAAAACAAGTTTATTCGATCGCAGGGACTATTTATGTCAAACTGCGAAACTATGTCGATTTGTACAGTAACGAACATTTTGGGACTTGATCATAAGTTAAACATAGCCTAAATATCCTTTACATCGCTTAGAAATAGGCTTTGAGGAGTTCGGTATGCGAAAATTACCTTTTTGATCAAACAGGGACTAAAAGGGTCAAAAAGTGCATAAGTTTGTACTTTCGCGCATATCTTACGTTCTGAATATATCCGGACATCCAAATTTTTTTTGTAATCATTAAAATATGTTATTTTAGTGATTGGAATGCAAAAATACCATTCGTCGCGCAAATTGGATCGTACACGCGTTCGTTACGATTTCCGTCGTAATTAACCAAACAACGCAATCGTACGGCCAAACGAACTGACATCTGAGACATTTTCAAGCATATTTCATGTTCCCTATGCCTTAATATCGTTGTGGAGCTTGAAAATGGGCTTGACGGGTGTTAGAAGTGCCGAAACGTGACAAAACAAGGTGTAGGGGCTAAACTGTCATTTTATGAAAGTTGCTGGTCTGTAAGGTCCTTACGGACCGTATGGACTATAGATTACGGTCCGTAAGCTAGTTCCAACACCTCAGATTTCAGAATCTTCCATTCCAGCTTTTGCAACTAGTTTTAATTCTTGTTTTTGCAATCTATGGACTGGTATTTGAATTCCCTTGGTTTTCTAGACCTTGTGCCCAAATGTATGGCTAGGATTAATCCCTCTAAACACATGGAATGATCTTAGAATGTAACACCTGTGTCACTACAACCATCAAACAAATGCCAAACCAATGAAATATTGTGTTTCATACTTGGGATTTGTGAAAATATGTGTATCGTTTACACATATCAATTCTTGTTCGATTTCAAACTCTATATCGCTTTCTGGAAGGTTATACGCGCACCGATGCGTAAATATACCCAGTTTAATGCAACGAACACTCCGGAATAGTGAAATAGGCTTAACATACCTTAAATAACCTTTACTTAACTTAGAAATAAGTTTTGAAGGCTTTGGTATGGCAAAAACAAGTTAAATCGCTTACAGGGACTAAAGTTGACAAAACTGCGAAAGTATGCCAATTTGAACTGTAACAGACATTCCGGAACATGACCATAAGTTAAACATGCCATAAATATCCTTCCCATAGCTTAGAAATAGGCTTTGAGGGGTTTGGTGTGCTAAAATAAACTTTTGGATCATTCAGGGACTAAAAGTGTCAAAAAGTGCACAAGTTTGCATTTTCGCGCATAACTTACGTTCTGAATACATCCGGACATCCAAAAATTTATGTAAGCATGACTATATTATTCTTTAGTGGTTGGCTTGCCAAAAATCCATTCGTTTCGTCATTTGGATCGTTTTTCGCGCTTATGCGCATTCCGTCGTAATTAAGCGAACATCGCGTTCGTACGACCAAACGAACCAACATCCGGCATATTTTTGAGCATGTTTCATGTCCACAATGTTTAGGCATCATTTTAGGGCCTTAAAGTTGGCTTTACGGGCCTTAGAAGTGCCGGAAATGGGCTTAAACACGTGCAGGGGCTGAAACTGTCATTTCTGAAACTTGTTTTCTGATCTGAAGAGCTAGGCGGCCCGCCTCAGCCAAGCTTAAATCTTAGGCGGCCCGCGTCAGTCCTTCTGACCAGATTAACTGCATTTAACCACAGATTGCAGCTGTTTAATCCTCCACCACATGTTCTAACATGCTTAGTCAGCTGATAAGGATGGAATTTTAGTCACCATAAGGTTCCAACACTTGTACGGTTACGATTAAAGCACGGTTTCCTTGAAACGATCTTAACGGTGGACCGAATACTATAAATACCCCACCCCCCATTGCTTTAAAACTTACAAGAATTCTGATTTGAGAGCTCTAAGTTGAAACCATTGTTTCATACCTGAGTTCTTGGATCGGGATTAGCATTCGGGGAC
Source organism: Helianthus tuberosus (assembly GCA_030545235.1). Taxonomy (NCBI): domain Eukaryota; kingdom Viridiplantae; phylum Streptophyta; class Magnoliopsida; order Asterales; family Asteraceae; genus Helianthus; species Helianthus tuberosus. The sequence continues at coordinate 40,330,315 of CM060430.1, forward strand.
CCTGGGTAAGTATTCTTTCGTTCTTTTCCTTATTTTATTGCTTTTCGAGTCAGAAAGTCAAACTTTGTTTGACTTTCAGCGTTGACCAGTAATGGTCAATGCGAAGTTCGTTTGAACTTCGCAACGTGAGTGTAATCACGTTGATCATAGTCCCTTGGGACTATGCCTACTGATTACCACGTTGTCTAGGGTCGTAGGGTAAGCGATCTAATAAATCGCTTATACCTTCGAACCCGACCCAGTTTGGTCGATCATTAGGATCCGACCAAATACATTAGGTGACCTTAGTGTAGGGAATAACCTTCCGAGGTTATACCCTATGGTCACATCGTTTAAGTAGTTGTATGATAGGTAGTTTATATGCCTTAGGTAAATTACCAGAATACCCTTTTCATGTATAATTGGTAATTAAGCATATGTAACCTAAACTTTTGTCACATAACTGATTATGTAACATGTTTAGGCATATAACACTTGTCATAGGGCTAGTTAGGCGGTCCGAACGCGTTTTACGCAAACGACGCGTTAAAGTAGCATAAGCTACCTAAACGGGTCATAATGGGTCGAAAGCATTTAGGTTAAGTTTCATTTAGCATGTAGGCTTTGTTAAACCATATCACATGAGTTCCTACACTCATTTGGTTTACAAACCCTAATGCTACCCAGTCTTCCGATATAGGTCCGGTTTATTAACATAGTTACCTATTTAGGTGCCGTTTGTTTCCGTGATCTCTAGCAATACTTGGTGGTTATCTTTAGACATCTGAGCAATCACAAGTGAGTACATAGACCCCTCTTTTACTGTTTTCCAAACATTTTGGGGTGGAACACATGTGCCTACTTGTTACTTTCAAGCTTTCCTGTTTTCACATCATATACCTGCTATGTTCGTTAGTACATTATAGTACATGATTTCAATACATTTTATGCTAGGTGTGCCCATTGTGTGCATTACTTAGTACATCGTTTTACATAACATTTCATGCTAGGTGTGCCCATTGTGTGCATTACTTAGTACATCGTTTTACATGACATTTCATGCTAGGTGTGCCCATTGTGTGCATTACTTAGTACATTGTTTTACATTGCCTTTCTGTTGCATATGCTTATCCAGCGTATGAACACATTATACTACATTTTGAACCGTTGTAATCATTTGACTATGTGAACCGTTGTAATCATATGACTATGTGATCCGTTGATATCTGTGAACCGTTTGTAACTGTTGAACCGTTTGTATCCATTACATGATTTACATTAGACATGAACATTACTTTGGTGGTTTGGTTTGATTAAGTGATTAAGTAACAATGCGTGTGTAATATGATACAAACATGGTGGATACGCCGCTGGTACTTCCTATATATAAGTGTTTGTGTGGTATTACATATTGTAGCGTTATTTGAATCATTTCAGTTTGAGACAAAGAACATTTTATACAAATAACATACTTTTCACAAGACATTGATTTATAAACGACTTATCTTATACAAACACATTTTACATGGTTATTCATTTAACCTGACATTTATTTATACATATCATCTGATCTTATCGTTTTTCAAATGATTTACAAGACAAAGCAAATTACAAGGTTCATGACTAAACATTTTCTCAAACATAAGTCATGGATCCTATTTTCACAAAACCTATGTATCTCACAGGCATTTTTATGCTGACGTACCTATTTTCACATGTGTTTTTCAGGAACTGTTGCATAAGATGATCAAGATACACATAGACAGACTTGGGCTTTAGTGACATTAAAAGATGCAAGACTAGTTAATTATGTAGTATTTCTTTGTTTGTTAATACATTGTAACACTTTTAATCAATATAACGAAACTTTAATTTCCATGGTTGTGAAACATTAATTCTGTTACAACACTCCCCGACGTTTCCGCCACGTTTTGTATGTTCTACCTGGTCGGGGTGTGACAGAAAAGATGGTATCAGAGCTAATGGTTATAGGGAATTAGGTTATTAGTAATGCTTTGACTTAGTCTATAACCTTCTTAGGACCCTAACGCGAGTTTACTTGCGTTTAGTCATAAAACAATACCGTCACCTATCCTTAGGCGACGACCACAACAAGAACATAAATTTCAAAACCGCTTTGAAAACTAATCATCTGTTCTGGGATGATTGATTACTAGGTTTTGAACCCTCAATTATAAGGTTTTGAACTCTCTATTATATGGTTTTGAACCCCTATGAGTTTTCAAAATCTCATCAAGGTTTTGGGTTTTAAATAATGTGAACACGTGCAAACTGGAAGGGTGAATGCCTGTATTCTGGGTTTTCTGTCTAGGCAAGCACTTCGTATACATCTCATCAGACGCGAGACCAGTTGTGCTTACCTGGGAATTCTTGGGATGAGTGTTCACTTATAGGCGAGCATGTCTTCGCGATACATTATTTTTTACCCATTTACTTTGATTAGTCACTGTGTGTCGTTTGTTTACCTTGTGGTAACAAACAAATGACCACTATCCTTGCTTTCTTCAGATTTGTTTCATCTCATTCTTTTCGTCTAATTCTCTCACTCGTTTCCTTTCATGTTTCCTCTTTTAGAATGCCTCCTCGACGCGAAAACCAGATAGCGACTGCCGAACTGGCAGAAATTATTGCGCAGCAAATGGCTGCTCAATTCCCAAACCTCTTTGCTCAATGGAATCAAGCCAACAACAACAACAATGGTCCATGCAATTTCAAGAGTTTTAACTCGGCGAAACCACTCAAGTTTAGTGGTTCTGAGGGAGCGACTGGGCTTCTTCAATGGTTCGAGAGCATTGAGAATACTTTCCGCCACGTGCAGTGTCCTGACAATCGCAAGGTCGAGTTTGCTTCGAGTGTGTTCCAGAAGAGAGCCCTTACGTGGTGGAACGGGGTTATGAGAGATCGAGGTGCAGAAGTTGCTCTAGCACAGCCATGGGCTGAACTTAGGGCCCTTATGATGAAGGAATTCTGTCCTCGTCACGAGATCAGGGCCTTGGAAAGGGAATTCGACAATCTTGAGCAAGACAGCGGTGAGCATCGAGCCTACACGGACCGTTATGAAGAGTTAAGTCTGTTATGCCCAAACATGGTCACGCCTTTGGATAAGGCAATCGAAAAGTACATTGATGGCCTTCCTGACTCAATACAAGACATTTTGACAGGTAGCAACCCTACTACTGTTAGGCAGGCCATTGAGCTATCTGCAACCTTGACTGAATCGCAGATCAGGAAACGTAAGCTTTTCCGAAAGGGTGACAAGAAACTGGTCGAGGAATCGAAACCAATCGAGGAATCAAAGACCATGGATGAACAGACTGGATCCTCTAAGAAGTCAAAGAAGCGAAAGGCTTCTCAGAACTTCGCCGTGGTCGCTCACAATGATCAAGCCGTCCCCAACCAACTAGCTCAACCCCTTGCCAGGAAACCTTACAACGGAACTGCACCCTTGTGCAACCAATGTGGCCTACATCATCATGCTGGTGTGAAGTGCCGCACATGCCAAGTTTGCGGACTTATAGGTCATACAGCGAGGGTTTGCCCAACAGCAGCAGCACCAAATCAGATTAACAACAATCCTGCTCAAGCTCGTTTTCCACCGGGATCTTGCTACAACTGTGGCGAGATGGGCCATTTTAGTAGGAATTGCCCAAGACTTGCTAATGCAAATCCAGCATAGGGATGAGCATATGACCAACCAGAAGACAACATCGTTTAGAAATAATCACGTCTTATGTATTATTTTCTTTTGTTGTCACGATCCATGAAACGGTTGTTGTTATCATTGTTTATAAATAAATCTTTTATTTACATCGCAATGTATTTATGTGATTGTATGTATAAACAACATATCCTCTACAATACCGACAATCAAGGAACCGCATTCCTTGAAGAACAGACTACCCCCAAATTTCTTCCATTTTATGATCTCTTGCGTTTTTTCACAAAAATCCTAAGTACCCGTTTCTTCCAAGAGAAACAAAGTACGAGGTGCCAAGTTAATAGCAATCAATAACAAGATGATAACAATTAAACAATTATGTGGTTATGTGCTTATGTGTTCCCTTTTATGTGTCATGTAATTCAAATTATGTTATCCAAATCCTCGTAAAATCTTACATATCCTTGTGCAAGAGATTCCTAGTAGGATACCCAAAGGTACTACCTAAAATCCTTAATGGACTTCTACGTTGTAGTTAAAGTCCCTTGGATTTTAATGTACTACTTCATAATTAGACCCCTTTAGTGGTCTAGTTAAACAGATTGATCCAAAAATCTGGTTAGGGATATCATGTGATGATATAGCTGAAAGGGCTCCTTAGTGGCCTAATTAAGAAGATCCTCTGTTGATCTAATTAAAAGGACCCTATGGTAGTCTAGTCACTCTCATCTCAAGTTTAATATCTTTCCCCACAACATTACAAAACGAACTGTGCGGACTGTGCAAGGAATTACGTAATTATGGATGCATACATAATTATGGAATTTAGTGCACGAAAATCACAGCAAGTTCTATCATGTATCTAGAGTTAACCCTATTCATTTCCAATTCTGATGAAGCATCCGTTGAGGAAAAATGAACTAGCTATTCATTTTTCACTTCTGAAGAATATCCGTTGAGGAAATGAATATCCGTTGTTTATCTTTTCATTTCCATTCTGAAGAATAACCGTTGAAAAAAAATGAATTATCCATTCATTTTTGTTCTGAAGAATATCCGTTGAGGAAATGAATACCCGTTGTTTATCTTTTCATTTCCATTCTGAAGAATAACCGTTGAAAAAAAAATGAATTATCCATTCATTTTTGTTCTGAAGAATATCCGTTGAGGAAATGAATACCCGTTGTTTATCTTTTCATTTCCATTCTGAAGAATAACCGTTGAGGAAAATGAATTATCCATTCATTTTCGTTCTGAAGAATATCCGTTGAGGAAATGAATATCCGTTGTGTAATCCTTCATTTCCAACTCTGAGGAAATAACCGTTGAAAATGACTCCGTTAGTTCATTTTCGTTTCTGAAGATTTATCCGTTGAGGAGATGAATATCCGTTGTGTAATCCTTCATTTCCAACTCTGAGGAAATAACCGTTGAAAATGACTCCGTTAGTTCATTTTCGTTTCTGAAGATTTATCCGTTGAGGAGATGAATATCCGTTGTGTAATCCTTCATTTCCAACTCTGAGGAAATAACCGTTGAAAATGACTCCGTTAGTTCATTTTCGTTTCTGAAGATTTATCCGTTGAGGAAATGAATATCCGTTGTGTAGTCCTTCACTTCCAACTCTGAGGAAGCAACCGTTGAAAATGACTCCGTTAGTTCATTTTCGTTTCTGAAGATTATCCGTTGAGGAAATGAATATCCGTTGTGTAGTCCTTCATTTCCGTACCTGAGGAAACAACCGTTGAAAATGACTCCGTTATTTCATTTTCGTTTCTGAAGATTATCCGTTGAGGAAATGAATATCCGTTGATTTTTCTTTCATTTCAAATTCTGAAGAACAAACCGTTGAGGAAAATGACCCCGTTTGTTCATTTTCGTTCTGAAGAATATCCGTTGAGAGAAATGAATATCCATGGATTATTCCTTCATTCCCATTTCTGACGAAGAATCCGTTGAGAAAGAATGAATCATCCATTCATTCTCACTTCTGAAGAATATCCGTTGAGGGAAATGTATATCCGTTTAGTTAATTCCTTTATTTTCCATTTCCGAAGAACCCGTTGAAGAAAATGACTTTGTTCGTTCATTCTCGCTTCTGAAAAATATTCGTTGAGGAAAATAATCAGATTATGCTTTACATATCTTTGATGACTATTTGACACAAAGTCATAGACAGACTCCTACGAATTAATTTCGGGACGAAATTTCCTAAAGTAGGGGAGACTGTAACACCTGTGTCACTACAACCATCAAACAAATGCCAAACCAATGAAATATTGTGTTTCATACTTGGGATTTGTGAAAATATGTGTATCGTTTACACATATCAATTCTTGTTCGATTTCAAACTCTATATCGCTTTCTGGAAGGTTATACGCGCACCGATGCGTAAATATAACCAGTTTAATGCAACGAACACTCCGTAATAGTGAAATAGGCTTAACATACCTTAAATAACCTTTACTTAACTTAGAAATAAGTTTTGAAGGCTTTGGTATGGCAAAAACAAGTTAAATCGCTTACAGGGACTAAAGTTGACAAAACTGCGAAAGTATGCCAATTTGAACTGTAACAGACATTCCGGAACATGACCATAAGTTAAACATGCCATAAATATCCTTCCCATAGCTTAGAAATAGGCTTTGAGGGGTTTGGTGTGCTAAACTAAACTTTTGGATCATTCAGGGACTAAAAGTGTCAAAAAGTGCACAAGTTTGCATTTTCGCGCATAACTTACGTTCTGAATACATCCGGACATCCAAAAATTTATGTAAGCATGACTATATTATTCTTTAGTGGTTGGCTTGCCAAAAATCCATTCGTTTCGTCATTTGGATCGTTTTTCGCGCTTATGCGCATTCCGTCGTAATTAAGCGAACATCGCGTTCGTACGACCAAACGAAACAACATCCGGCATATTTTTGAGCATGTTTCATGTCCACAATGTTTAGGAATCATTTTAGGGCCTTAAAGTTGGCTTTACGGGCCTTAGAAGTGCCGGAAATGGGCTTAAACACGTGCAGGGGCTGAAACTGTCATTTCTGAAACTTGTTTTCTGATCTGAAGAGCTAGGCGGCCCGCCTCAGCCAAGCTTAAATCTTAGGCGGCCCGCGTCAGTCCTTCTGACCAGATTAACTGCATTTAACCACAGATTGCAGCTGTTTAATCCTCCACCACATGTTCTAACATGCTTAGTCAGCTGATAAGGATGGAATTTTAGTCACCATAAGGTTCCAACACTTGTACGGTTACGATTAAAGCACGGTTTCCTTGAAACGATCTTAACGGTGGACCGAATACTATAAATACCCCACCCCCCATTGCTTTAAAACTTACAAGAATTCTGATTTGAGAGCTCTAAGTTGAAACCATTGTTTCATACCTGAGTTCTTGGATCGGGATTAGCATTCGGGGACCCTGGGTAAGTATTCTTTCGTTCTTTTCCTTATTTTATTGCTTTTCGAGTCAGAAAGTCAAACTTTGTTTGACTTTCAGCGTTGACCAGTAATGGTCAATGCGAAGTTCGTTTGAACTTCGCAACGTGAGTGTAATCACGTTGATCATAGTCCCTTGGGACTATGCCTACTGATTACCACGTTGTCTAGGGTCGTAGGGTAAGCGATCTAATAAATCGCTTATACCTTCGAACCCGACCCAGTTTGGTCGATCATTAGGATCCGACCAAATACATTAGGTGACCTTAGTGTAGGGAATAACCTTCCGAGGTTATACCCTATGGTCACATCGTTTAAGTAGTTGTATGATAGGTAGTTTATATGCCTTAGGTAAATTACCAGAATACCCTTTTCATGTATAATTGGTAATTAAGCATATGTAACCTAAACTTTTGTCACATAACTGATTATGTAACATGTTTAGGCATATAACACTTGTCATAGGGCTAGTTAGGCGGTCCGAACGCGTTTTACGCAAACGACGCGTTAAAGTAGCATAAGCTACCTAAACGGGTCATAATGGGTCGAAAGCATTTAGGTTAAGTTTCATTTAGCATGTAGGCTTTGTTAAACCATATCACATGAGTTCCTACACTCATTTGGTTTACAAACCCTAATGCTACCCAGTCTTCCGATATAGGTCCGGTTTATTAACATAGTTACCTATTTAGGTGCCGTTTGTTTCCGTGATCTCTAGCAATACTTGGTGGTTATCTTTAGACATCTGAGCAATCACAAGTGAGTACATAGACCCCTCTTTTACTGTTTTCCAAACATTTTGGGGTGGAACACATGTGCCTACTTGTTACTTTCAAGCTTTCCTGTTTTCACATCATATACCTGCTATGTTCGTTAGTACATTATAGTACATGATTTCAATACATTTTATGCTAGGTGTGCCCATTGTGTGCATTACTTAGTACATCGTTTTACATAACATTTCATGCTAGGTGTGCCCATTGTGTGCATTACTTAGTACATCGTTTTACATGACATTTCATGCTAGGTGTGCCCATTGTGTGCATTACTTAGTACATTGTTTTACATTGCCTTTCTGTTGCATATGCTTATCCAGCGTATGAACACATTATACTACATTTTGAACCGTTGTAATCATTTGACTATGTGAACCGTTGTAATCATATGACTATGTGATCCGTTGATATCTGTGAACCGTTTGTAACTGTTGAACCGTTTGTATCCATTACATGATTTACATTAGACATGAACATTACTTTGGTGGTTTGGTTTGATTAAGTGATTAAGTAACAATGCGTGTGTAATATGATACAAACATGGTGGATACGCCGCTGGTACTTCCTATATATAAGTGTTTGTATGGTATTACATATTGTAGCGTTATTTGAATCATTTCAGTTTGAGACAAAGAACATTTTATACAAATAACATACTTTTCACAAGACATTGATTTATAAACGACTTATCTTATACAAACACATTTTACATGGTTATTCATTTAACCTGACATTTATTTATACATATCATCTGATCTTATCGTTTTTCAAATGATTTACAAGACAAAGCAAATTACAAGGTTCATGACTAAACATTTTCTCAAACATAAGTCATGGATCCTATTTTCACAAAACCTATGTATCTCACAGGCATTTTTATGCTGACGTACCTATTTTCACATGTGTTTTTCAGGAACTGTTGCATAAGATGATCAAGATACACATAGACAGACTTGGGCTTTAGTGACATTAAAAGATGCAAGACTAGTTAATTATGTAGTATTTCTTTGTTTGTTAATACATTGTAACACTTTTAATCAATATAACGAAACTTTAATTTCCATGGTTGTGAAACATTAATTCTGTTACAACACTCCCCGACGTTTCCGCCACGTTTTGTATGTTCTACGTGGTCGGGGTGTGACATAGAACTCCATGCCTCCTATAAATAGCAAGGATCTTTCATTGGGTTCTTTGCTCATTTCATTCAAGATCAGCTCTAAGTTTGGGTTTTCACTTGTTGAAGCTTCATACCTGAGTTTACTTGATCTTGATCCTAGCTTGGACCCTTTGTAAGTTTCTTTCATGCTCATTTATGTTTTTCAAGCGTGAAAGTCAAACAGTGTTTGACTTTCTGCTTTGACCATGAATTGGTCAACACAAATTTTGTTCGAACTTTGCAACGTGAGCGTAATCACGATGTTCATAGTCCTTTGTGACTATACCTACTGATTACCACGTTATTAGGTGTAGTGACGAGTCATAGTTTCGGTCAAAATGCGTATTATGCGTATTTTGTAACCAAACTATTCTTAGGTATCAAAACCTGTTTTCTAACTTAGTTAAACATGTTTCAACATGTTTAACTTGTCACTTTTAGTCTAGTGCTTGTGTAGGGTCGTAAGATAAGCGGTCTTAACAACCGCTTAGACTTTCGAACCCGACCCGTTTGGTTGATCTTTAGGATCCGACCAAGCATATTTGTGACCATAGTTGTATAGGGAATAACCTTCCGAGATTATACCTTATGGTCACTTAGTTTGATTAGTTGTATGATAGGTAGTTTATATGCCTTAGGTAAATGACCAAAATGCCCTTTTTATGCATAATTGGTAATTAAGTATATGTAACTTAACTTTTGTCACTTAAACTAATTATGTAACATGTTTAGGCATATAATACTTGTCATAGGACTAATTAGGCGTCTCGAACACGCATTTGCGCGAACAACGCGTTAAAGTAGCATAAGCTACCTTAATGGGTCGTAACGGGTCAAAAGCACTTAGGATAGGTTCCAATTTAGAATGTAGGCTTTGCTAAACCATATCACATGAGTTCCAATGCTCGTTTGGTTTACAAGACCTCATTCTATCCGATCTTTCGATTTTGGTGTCGATTTATTAACCAGCGATCCGATTTACTAGGTGCTATTTGATTTCCTTGGTTTACTCGAGATTTTCTAGTTCACTTTAATCAAGGATACTTTTGTTGAGATATTTGTTTAATAGTATGGGATATTGAACCTTTTAAATATTGTCACTAAATTAGTCGTTATGGATTCTCTTGAGCAATCTATTCGCATCATGCCACATCCCGATGATCCCGCCATCGGTTGGGGTGTGACAGGTTGGAATCAGAGCCATAACTATAGGGAATTAGATCGAGTCTAGCAAAACAGACCTAGTCTATAGTCTAAGTACCAAACAGACCACCTTCGTACGAACCCACTTGGGGCTTCGTACGAACTCACTAGTTATACTCTTGTACGGACCCACATCCTACGGCTTCGTACGAGCCCACATACTATGGCTTCGTACGAAGGGAGCCTTTCCTAAGGCTGAAAATCAGTGGTTGCATGTACGTAAAATAGAATACTGCCGACTCATTTTTTGCAAAACAGTGGTTGCAACACGGGGTCGTGCTCACTCAGTGTAACACCCCGTGTTTTCACGAGTGAAAGTCAAAGTCAAGGTCAAAGTCCACGACCGATTTCGCGCGACTTGACTCGTAGAAATGTTTTTATTTTATTTATATTATGTGGAGTAAATGTCGTTCATTACAATAATCGAGTCATGCTAACCGTATTTCTATCGACCTATGACTGTGATTGATAGGAAGTAACAATGCGATAAAGTTAACCAAGCTATGCTAGTCAAATCGACATCGAACCGTAACTCGAGCTGTGTATTTTACTTGTTATTTATACGTGTGTGTGTGCCTTACGTGTTACCTGTGCATGTTTATTTTATTTTATGTTATGTTGTGATAATCAAGCGAACTCAATCGAACTCGAAGTCTAACTCGAACGTAAACGAACCCGAACCCGAATTCCGAGTCGAGCCATATAAGAAGTAGTTGGGACTGAAAGTAATTTGACTAGGAAACCCTATCGAATCGCTCGCAAATCGAAACCGAAGCAACATCGCACCGAACGCACCAAAGCAGGCGGCATCCGCACGGATGGTCAATCCGCACGGATTGCCAATCCGCACGGATTGCCAATCCGCACGGATTGCCAATCCGCACGGATTGCCAATCCGCACGGATGACCAATCCGCGCGGATAGCCTATCCGGGTACGTGCCACGCGCACGGCTCACCCTTTCCCTTTTTGGCATCCTATAAATACACGGGTCACTCTCCAACTTTTCCACTTTTGGCAAGTGACGTCCGAACCGCACGCATTCTTCACTTTTTCTCAGATTTCTCTCAATCCAGGTAAGATCTTGCACTAATTCTTGTACATTCTTGATCACTACACAATTCTACACATTTCCATCTTTCAAATCTTCACTTTTAACCATGAAATCATCCGGATTTGAGGTATTCTCGGGTGACGTCATCATGAAGTTCTTATGAACTTCAAGCTTAACCTCATTCCACCAAGAATAACTCAGATCTAAACGATTTCTACAAGATTTCACAATAACTTCACCTAAATCTAAACTTTTCTAAGGATAAAAGAGTTGAAAGAAATAAACCTAAGTTCTCTCCTTCTTTTACCCTTAAAATCGGAACGAATCTGATCGGTTCTAGTGTTCTACTCGTCAATAGTGATGCACTAGTCCTAGATCTGGATTTTACCCATCGGACACCTGATTTCGGGGTCAACCGGAATGACCGTTCTGAGTCGTCGACAGGCCAAGTTAGGGTGGTTCCTGACCGGTCTAGTCACGCGTGTGAGAATACAATTCCAAGTAGTTGCCACGTAATCAGAACGTCTCGATAAACGACAACAGAACCCAGAGTAGACGAACGGAACAATCAGACCAGAGGCTGTCCGCACGGACCAGTTATCCGCACGGACAAGCTGTCCGCACGGATAAGCTGTCCGCACGCACAGGCCATACGGACGGGTTGTCACCCGTACGAGTTACCATTGGGACCCACTTTCCAAACAAGGTTGAGTATCGATGAATGAGCAATCTGGACGGACGATCTCTGAATGGATTACTCTTCGGATCATGAGATACTAAGGCCTTAAAACAAATTCAAACAATGTTCATCCGCACGGTCAAGTCATCCGCACGGACAGGCTATCTAGACGGATTGTCTCTGCCCGCGCGCACAGACTGTCCGCACGGATCACCACTGTCCGCACGGACTACCATACGCACGGATTGTCATTCGCGCGACCGGCTTGAAAGGTAGAAACACTTATGTGTTTTCTAAATGCTACAACGAAAACTCCAAAGCACAATCCATCATACACAAACACATCTCACACTTAGGAAGAAACAATCCACTTGAACGTTTATCCGCACAAACAACTTGTCCGCATAGATAAGCCATCCGCACGCACAACCAATCTGCACGGACAACTCATACGCACGGATAGCTTATCCGGATGGATCACCATCCGCACGCATCACCATCCGCACGGATAGTTCATGCGCACGGATGACTTCCTCTCACGGATAGCTGCCCCGCACGATCAGCCATCCTAACCACTCTCACTTTGTACCGTTTTACGCGCCACTTAACGTTACGTTATCGAATCTATTCAGGCTAACCGTACTCGCTGTAAAGCGCTCCCTTCAATCCACAATCGCTGTGAGTATACTCGAACCCTTTTTGCTTTAGCACTTTTGGGTGTTACATACGTTACGGATATTCATACTACAACTATCACACTACTCAAGCTATTTTAACGCAAAACCATTTATGCATGTTATACGTGGCTTATGAATGCTTGTTTGTTATGTTTACACATGGAATGCTGTCTACCTGCCTTAGCAACGATAGTACTATAGTTTGGACTCAGCACCCGTTCACACGGGGGTTGTTAAGGATCTTTTACTTGCATGGATTACGGTGGTAATCATGTATTGCGAACTGCCTCGGGCAGTCAACCCGTAGTCATTGGTATCGATGGATCTATGTCGATAACTAACGTGTTTCATTTCACTATGTGTACGTGTTGGTTATGCGTAAACGAATTCGAACTCTATATGCTATTATCAAACTTGTATGCTCACCTTTACATTTTATGTATTGACTTTATTTTAACGTATGTGACAGGTGCCTAGGTTGTTTATATGCTTCTCTGGCTGTGATGAACTTGAAGCTAGGAACTGGAGTCTAGAAACCAACAAATAAACTAGTTATGTTAAATCTAAGTTGTCGGAACAGAATATTTGTTTTGATGTTATCTGTAATAACTTGTTTGACTATATACGATACGGTATGGGACGTATTGCTTTAATTAAATGGTAATGATAGTTGTTATGGAAACTTCTGGACAATCTGTTTCGCTCAGTGCCACGCCCCGATGATTCCGCCATCGGTTGGGGTGTGACAGATTGGTATCAGAGCCATAACTATAGGGAATTAGGCAAGACTCGACCTAGTCCGGGTCGAAGTCTTAGAGACCTAGTCTATAGTTAAGAACCAACAGACGAACTCACGCGTATGCGTAAACTCGCCACTATCACTCACCCTTTTCTATCACTGCACTCGAATTTTCAAGTTGTGAACATGTAATGAGGCCGATAATAGGTGTGAAAACCGCAAACTCTCGACTAAAGTTGCCTAACCAGCTTGCGTTTTAGCTACAAACGAGGAGAATCATACCAAATCAGGAGTGAAATCCATATTTTGATGAATAATCTCCTCAATTTTTACCAAAAAAACGAGGACGGAAGTTGCAAGATAGGGGTGAAACCCTAACCTTGACGACTCGTCCTGCTTTTATACAAAAACTCCCGCCAAAGTTCGATGGACTCCAACGATCTAAAGACACAATATAACCAATGGGAATTGTGCCAACGCCCAAGAATCGAGGCAAAGGCATAGTCCTGGAGGTAATTGTGCACACAAGATCCATGCGAATAGTCGAGCCACTTTGGTTAGTCGAAGTCTATTAGCCGCAGACAATCTACCTTCGATTTATCGATCTTTATGAAAACTTTATGCATTTTCTGTTATTTGTTAACGTTTTGAGGTACTATTGGTTTCGACCCAACACTATTGCTTCTGCTAAAACACAAAACTCACATGACACAACATTGACAAATCGCTCGCGCTACACCGCTTTCGAACACTCGCAAACTCTGAATACTAGGTTTCTGTTTTCTGACTGCTTTTAGTAATTAAGTTATGTGTGTTTTGCTATTGTGCTTATCTGTTTAGGAATATTGTGATTATGTGCTCTATGTGTTTATGTGATTTTGTACAATCCTGTGATTTTGTGACTATATGCGTTTACATGTGTTGAGTTCCATGGCGATGTCCATTGCAGACAATGTCATCTGGATCCCGTCATCCACTCTCTCGCCAGGAAAAGAAGGACAGACGTCTTGCTTCCATCGTCGCGAAAGCCGTAGCAAAGGCGGTGAGCGATGCCTATGAGAATGCCAGCAAATCATCCGAAGAATCGAGGACTGAAGGTCCTAGAGCTGTCGCAAGACCTTTCAGTTTCAAAAAATTCAAGTCATGTGGGCCGAAAGAATTCACAGGCGAAGGAGGTCCTACTGCTCTATTCCACTGGTTTGACTCTATCGAGGTTACTCTGCGACAAAGTGGTTGCCCTGATGACCTTCGAACTCTGAACGCTACCGGCGTCTTTCAGTCCCGTGCTTTGGACTGGTGGATGGCCGAGAGGAACAAGAGAGGGAATGATGCAGCTTACGGTTTGTCGTGGGATGAGCTCAAGGAAGTCATGATAGAGGAATTCTGCCCTCCTCACGAGCGTCAAAAGCTTGAAGATGAATTTTGGCACATACATCAGAAGGATGGAGATAATGCTAGCCTTACTGCTCGCTTCAAACAGCTCAGCATTATCTGTCCCGACCAGGTCAAGACACCTGATATGACCATCAAGAAGTACATCCGAGCTTTGCCCGACTGCGTTGCTGATTTCGTGCAAGCGGCTAAGACTACCACAATCGAGGAAACCTATCTGCTGGCCGCTGAAATCAATGACAAAAGGGTTAAGGCTGGGGTGTGGGATAAGACCTCCAAGCATCTGCATCAAGCCACTACTGCTGCACCAACTGCTGAAACCACCTCGTCGAGCAACAAGCGAAAGAACAAGAGAAAGAACAGCTCCACCAACAAGAACTGTGCGATTACTGCTGCACCGATCCAAGCTGTACCTGCCCAACAGCGTCAAGTAGCGGCACCTGTGGCCAATGCACCGCCTGCAAAGCGTGCATATACTGGACCACACCCGCTCTGCCCTACTTGCACCTATCATCACCCGACAGCTATTCAATGCCGCTTCTGTGCTCATTGCAATGTCTACGGCCACTTTACTGCCAACTGCCGTATTCGTCAAGCTCCTGCCAATCAAGCTCTACTCGCTGCCCCACAGGGTCAACAAGCTCCTCCGGCACCCGCAGTCAAAGCCAGAGCATGCTTCACGTGTGGCGACCCGAATCATTTCGCCAACATGTGCCCGAACAGGGTGGTGAAACAAGAACCGCAACAGCAGCAACCACAGCAGCAACAACAGCAGCAGCAACAACAGGCCGCACGCGCCAGAACTTTCAATCTCAATGTGCGTCAAGCCCAGGCCGACAACAACGTGGTCAATGGTACGTTCCTTGTGAATGGTATTTATGCTTCATGTTTGTTTGATACTGGAGCCGATAATTGCTTTGTGTCGATCGAATTTGAGAAACTCCTTAGTCGTAAACGTTCTCGACTCTCCTCTGCATTCGATGTTGAAGTCGCTACCGGAAGAACCGTCGCTGTAAACTCTGTTATTCGTGATTGCACTCTCGAGCTCAACAATCACATCTTCTCAATCGATCTCATTCCGATGCAACTCGGAAGTTTCGACGTCATAGTAGGCATGGTCTTTCTTCGCGAAAACCATGCCGAAGTTGTGTGCTTCGATAAAATGATTCGTTTTTCGCTCGCAAACGGTGATTCGTTGTGTGTTTATGGTGATACTACTTCGAAGGGTCTCAAGCTTATGTCATGTCTACAAGCTAGCAAGTATCTCCGCAAGGAATACAGGGCCTTCTTGGCTAACGTGGTAGCAGCGGAGAAGGAAAAGAAAGAGAAGAAGGAAGTGAAAGATGTTCTTGTGGTTCGAGAATTTCCTCAAGTTTTTCCAGAGGATCTTCCCGGACTACCTCCGAAGCGCGATATTGATTTTCGCATTGATCTCATTCCTGGAGCTAATCCTATCGCTAGAGCTCCTTATCGGCTCGCGTCGTCCGAAATGCGCGAACTCTCAACCCAACTCCAGGAATTGCTTGAAAAAGGCTTTATTCGCCCGAGTACCTCTCCTTGGGGCGCACCAGTCCTTTTCGTTAAAAAGAAGGACGGGCCGTTCCAGATGTGCATCGACTACCGGGAATTGAATAAGTTGACTATCAAGAACCGCTATCCTCTGCCTCGAATCGACGATTTGTTTGACCAACTACAAGGCGCTACGTGTTTCTCGAAGATCGATCTACGTTCAGGATACCATCAGCTGTGTATACAAGAGGAGGATATACCCAAAACCGCGTTTCGTACTCGTTACGGCCATTACGAATTCGTTGTCATGCCCTTTGGCCTAACAAATGCACCAACAGTTTTCATGGATCTGATGAATCGAGTGTGTAAACCATATCTCGACCGTTTCGTCATCGTGTTCATCGACGATGTCTTGATCTATTCCAAAACGAGAGCCGAACACGCGCAACATCTACGCTTGGTTCTCGAGTTACTCCAGGGGAACCAACTCTACGCCAAATTCTCCAAGTGCGAATTTTGGTTGGGGGAGGTTCAGTTTCTGGGTCATATCGTAAATAGCCAGGGCATTCACGTCGATCCTGCGAAGATTGAAGCTGTTAAGAGCTGGGTTACGCCTAAGAACCCGTCTGAAGTCCGCTCCTTTCTCGGGCTAGCGGGCTATTATCGACGATTTATCGAGGGATTCTCGAAGATTGCTGTACCACTTACCTCTCTCACGCATAAGGACCAGCCTTTTGTCTGGGGAACCAAACAAGAGTCTGCCTTTCGAACCCTCAAATACATGCTTTGCAATGCTCCTGTTCTCACACTACCCGACGGAAACGATAATTTCATTATCTACTGTGATGCTTCCAACCTTGGTCTCGGTTGTGTCCTAATGCAACGGGACAAGGTCATAGCTTACGCATCTCGTCAGCTCAAAGTCCACGAGAAGAACTATACAACCCACGATCTCGAGCTAGGCGCAGTTGTTTTTGCATTAAAGATTTGGCGACACTACCTGTATGGTACAAGGTGTACGATCTTCACCGATCATAAGAGCCTACAACATATCTTTAATCAGAGGGAACTAAATATGCGTCAACGCCGATGGGTAGAACTTCTCAACGATTACGACTGTGAGATTCGTTATCACCCAGGCAAGGCAAATGTTGTTGCCGACGCACTTAGCAGACGGAGCTATCTGCTTAGCACTCGTAATGTTCAAGCCCAGCACAACCTCGAAGCTCTCATTCGCAACGCCCAGCACGCATGTTTCAACGAACGCACCTTGAAGAAAGAAAGAATCTACCACGATGGAGCCCAACTTGTGAGCAAATCAAATGGGATATTCCAATTCTTAGACCGAATTTGGATTCCCAAGCGAACCAACCTGCGACAGATTATCATGGATGAAGCCCACAAATCCCGATACTCTATTCATCTCGGTGCTGACAAAATGTACCACGATCTTCGCTACAGGTACTGGTGGCCGGGTATGAAACGGGATATCGCTCTCTACGTCGGAAAATGCCTAACCTGTGCTAGAATCAAGGCTGAACATCAAAGACCCTCTGGCTTGCTCGAACAACCACCAATTCCCATGTGGAAGTGGGAGAGCATAGCTATGGATTTCGTAACCAAGCTTCCGACTACGTCATCAGGTCACGACAGCATTTGGGTTGTTATTGAGCGTTTGACTAAATCAGCTCACTTTCTGCCAATACGAGAAGACTACAAGGTAGAACGATTAGCCCGAATCTACACCGACGAGATCATTTGTCGACATGGGACGCCTCGTGACATCATCTCTGATCATGATGCTCGGTTTACTTCACGATTGTGGGAAACATTCCAAACGGCACTCGGTACAACGCTTAATCTAAGTACTGCGTTCCACCCACAAACCAACGGTCAGACTGAAAGAACGATTCATACTCTTGAAGGCATGCTCCGTTCATGTGTTCTAGATTTCGGTGGTAATTGGGATAGACACCTTCCATTAGTCGAATTCT
Source organism: Helianthus tuberosus (assembly GCA_030545235.1). Taxonomy (NCBI): domain Eukaryota; kingdom Viridiplantae; phylum Streptophyta; class Magnoliopsida; order Asterales; family Asteraceae; genus Helianthus; species Helianthus tuberosus. The sequence continues at coordinate 40,348,591 of CM060430.1, forward strand.
CGTATAACAACAACTACCAGGCTAGCATCCAGATGGCACCTTTCGAGGCCTTATACGGGAGAAGATGTCGATCGCCTATTGTGTGGCACGAGATCGGTCACTCGCAACTAACCGGTCCGGAGCTGCTACAAGAAACGACAGACAAAATTTTCCAAATTCGAGACAACCTAGCGAAAGCTCGGGATCGACAGAAAGTTTACGCCGATAAAAAGCGCAAGCCCCGTGAATATGGCGTTGGTGACTACGTACTCCTGAAGGTATCACCTTGGAAGGGTGTAGTCCGATTCGGCAAGAAGGGGAAGCTCGCGCCTCGATATGTTGGACCTTTTAAGATTCTGGAAAGGATCGGAAAAGTCGCCTACAGACTCGAATTACCGGAGGAATTTAGCAATGTCCATCTGACTTTCCACATGTCAAACCTCCGAAAGTGCATCGCCGACCACGACTTACATGTTCCTCTCGATGATCTACAAGTGAACGAAACGTTACACTTCGTGGAAAAGCCTGTTGAAATCATGGATCGTCAAACCAAAGAACTCAGGCGCTCACGCATTCCTATTGTGAAGGTCCGATGGGAAGGCAAACGAGGCGCGGAGTTTACTTGGGAACTCGAAAGAGACATGAAGGCAAAGTACCCACAGTTGTTTAATTAAGAAATTTTGTAGGCTTGTAGATCAGGTGTTTTCGCATAACATATTCCAGTTTTAGCAATTTCTATCCGAAAAAGTTGTTTAGTTTAGCGATTCCAGAGAAAAACGTGATGAATATGAAAGATGAAGAAATTTCTCAAATCTGAGTGTGTTTGATCCTCGCAATCGATCACCTGCTCAGATACCACTTGTAGGACCGATTTTGACTCCGTTACGATTATGTTTAGTCACACACGTTCACAGGATTCCGCACGCCTTAAGAGTCAACAATTACCCATGCGATTAAGCTAGTCAACAAAGTCAATACGGATATGTCATGCGTGCGGTGAACATCAACAACAACATTCAACCTTTTCTAACAAAAAATTCAAATTTCTCCCAAACGGCTTCGAATTAAGATCTGAAACTTTATAGGCTTTTAGATCAGACAATTTCTCATATCATACTCGAAAATCAGCGATTTTTTTTAATCTGTAAAGGTCGATTCATCTGACGATTTTCAGTAAGCCGAACGAAGGACTCTCACATGTGATCCACGGTTAGTTACGGCTTCCAGCTTAATTTCGGGACGAAATTCCCTAAACAAAGGGAGGCTGTAACACCCCGTGTTTTCACGAGTGAAAGTCAAAGTCAAGGTCAAAGTCAACGACCGATTTTGCGCGACTTGACTCGTAGAAATGTTTTTATTTTATTTATATTATGTGGAGTAAATGTCGTTCATTACAATAATCGAGTCATGCTAACCGTATTTCTATCGACCTACGACTGTGATTGATAGGAAGTAACAATGAGATAAAGTTAACCAAGCTATGCTAGTCAAATCGACATCGAACCGTAACTCGAGCTGTGTATTTTACTTGTTATTTATACGTGTGTGTGTGCCTTACGTGTTACCTGTGCATGTTTATTTTATTTTATGTTATGTTGTGATAATCAAGCGAACTCAATCGAACTCGAAGTCTAACTCGAACGTAAACGAACCCGAACCCGAATTCCGAGTCGAGCCATATAAGAAGTAGTTGGGACTGAAAGTAATTTGACTAGGAAACCCTATCGAATCGCTCGCAAATCGAAACCGAAGCAACATCGCATCGAACGCACCAAAGCAGGCGGCATCCGCACGGATGGTCAATCCGCACGGATTGCCAATCCGCACGGATTGCCAATCCGCACGGATGACTAATCCACGCGGATAGCCTATCCGGGTACGTGCCACGCACACGGCTCACCCTTTCCCTTTTTGGCATCCTATAAATACACGGGTCACTCTCCAACTTTTCCACTTTTGGTAAGTGACGTCCGAACCGCACGCATTCTTCACTTTTTCTCAGATTTCTCTCAATCCAGGTAAGATCTTGCACTAATTCTTGTACATTCTTGATCACTAAACAATTCTACACATTTCCATCTTTCAAATCTTCACTTTTAACCATGAAATCATCCGGATTTGAGGTATTCTCGGGTGACGTCATCATGAAGTTCTTATGAACTTCAAGCTTGACCTCATTCCACCAAGAATAACTCAGATCTAAATGATTTCTACAAGATTTCACAATAACTTCACCTAAATCTAAACTTTTCTAAGGATAAAAGAGTTGAAAGAAATAAACCGAAGTTCTCTCCTTCTTTTACCCTTAAAATCGGTACGAATCTGATCGGTTCTAGTGTTCTACTCGTCAATAGTGATGCACTAGTCCTAGATCTGGATTTTACCCATCGGACACCTGATTTCGGGGTCAACCGGAATGACCGTTCTGAGTCGCCGACAGGCCAAGTTAGGGTGGTTCCTGACCGGTCTAGTCACGCGGGTGAGAATACAATTCCAAGTAGTTGCCACGTAATCAGAACGTCTCGATAAACGACAACAGAACCCATTGTAGATGAACGGAACAATCAGACTAGAGGCTGTCCGCACGGACCAGTTATCCGCACGGACAAGCTGTCCGCACGGATAAGCTGTCCGCACGCACAGGCCATACGGACGGGTTGTCACCCGTACGAGCTACCCTTGGGACCCACTTTCCAAACAAGGTTTGAGTATCGACGAATGAGCATTCCGGACGGACGATCTCTGAATGGATTACTCTTCGGATCATGAGATACTAAGGCCTTAAAACAAATTCAAACAGTGTTCATCCACACGGTCAAGTCGTCCGCACGGACAGGCTATCCGGACGGATTGTCTCTGCCCGCGCGCACAGATTGTCCGCATGGATCACCACTTTCCGCACGGACTACCATACGCACGGATTATCGTCTGCGCGACCAGCTTGAAAGGTAGAAACACTTATGTGTTTTCTAAATGCTACAACGAAAACTCCAAAGCACAAGCCATCATACACAAACACATCTCACACTTAGGAAGAAACAATCCACTTGAACGTTTATCCGCACAAACAACTTGTCCGCACGGATAAGCCATCCGCACGCACAACCAATCCGCATGGATTACCATCCGCACGGACAGCTCATACGCACGGATAGCTTATCCGGATGGATCACCATCCGCACGCATCACCATCCACACGGATAGTTCATGCGCACGGATGACTTCCTCTCACGGATAGCTGCCCCGCACGATCAGCCATCCTAACCACTCTCACCTTGTACTGTTTTACGTGCCACTTAACGTTACGTTATCGAATCTATTCAGGCTAACCGTACTCGCTGTAAAGCGCTCCCTTCAATCCACAATCGCTGTGAGTATACTCGAACCCTTTTTGGTTTAGCACTTTTGGGTGTTACATACGTTACGAATATTCAAACTACAACTATCACACTACTCAAGCTATTTTAACGCTAAACCATTTATGCATGTTATACGTGGCTTATGAATGCTTATTTGTTATGTTTACACATGGAATGCTGTCTACCTGCCTTAGCAACGATAGTACTATAGTTTGGACTCAGCACCCGTTCACACGGGGGTTGTTAAGGATCTTTTACTTGCATGGATTACGGTGGTAATCATGTATTGCGAACTGCCTCGGGCAGTCAATCCGCAGTCATTGGTATCGATGGATCTATGTCGATAACTAACGTGCTTCATTTCACTATGTGTACGTGCTGGTTATGCGTAAACGAATTCGAACTCTATATGCTATTATCAAACTTGTATGCTCACCTTTACATTTTATGTATTGACTTTATTTTAACGTATGTGACAGGTGCCTAGGTTGTTTATATGCTTCTCGGGCTGTGATGAACTTGAAGCTAGGAACTGGAGTCTAGAAACCAACAAATAAACTAGTTATGTTAAATCTGAGTTGTCGGAACAGAATATTTGTTTTGATGTTATCTGTAATAACTTATTTGACTATTTACGATACGGTATGGGACGTATTGCTTTAATTAAATGGTAATGATAGTTGTTATGGAAACTTCTGGACAATCTGTTTCTCTCAGTGCCACGCCCCGATGATTCCGCCATCGGTTGGGGTGTGACACTCAGCATGCCCCCGTGCCTGTCTTACTGTTGTAAAAAAAATTCCCTGTCCAGAAGGTGGCACGGGCCATGCTCACCCAGTATGCCCCTGTGGCCACCCGACTATAAGTATTCTGTCTTCATTTGTTACTGGCACTTTGGACACAAGGCCGTGCTGCAAGTGCCAGTAACAATTTTTTTTGTTATTTTCATACTTTTTACACATTTTTTCAAAATAAATGTCACACCCCCAAAATCCACCATGCGGAGCGTCACCGCTTGGAGGCGTGACATGACCAGGATCGAGCCACCAATCATATTGAACAATGTAATTTAAGTTAATAAAGCCAATCACAATACAATTGGTGACCTAAAGATAAGTAACCGACTTTAGGCTAACAGCGGAAGCATAAAACATAAGTCCAAAACGTAAGTTCGTAATTTATAAGCTTAACGACCAAACATAAGTTCCATAAGTTAATAAAGTTTATTTATTAGGCACGGGACATAACAGTCCCTTATTCCACAACGACCTCCTCCTCGCGTAAGCTCCATAAGTACCTAACGACCTACAAGGCATGTAACAACAAATCAACAGCAAAGTTGAGCGAGTTCACAGTTGGTTGTTCAGTTAATAAGTTCGTATCAGAAATCGTAAGTTCGTTTCATCACCATGTATTACCCAATATCCTTGATTCCCAAACCTTTACGATATTTAGTGGGGGCTTCCCATTTTGTATGTACTAGACTAGTCGTATCCATAAGTGTCCTTCCCAATCCGAGGACAGTGGTAAGTATGAGTTTACGTAGGTTTTACGTAAGTGCCCTTCCCAATCCAAGGACAGTGGTAAGTATGAGTTTACGTAGGTTTTACGTAAGTGCCCTTCCCAATCCGAGGACAGTAGTAAGTATGATTTAACGTAGGTTTTACGTAAGTTTCCTTCCCAATCCGAGGACAATAGTAAGTATGAATTTACGTAGGTTTTACGTAAGTGCCCTTCCCAATCCGAGGACAATAGTAAGTAGTCTAGTAGTGTTGATAGTATAAGTAGTTATTCAATCCCATTCCCAATCACCAGGAATCCCATGCCTTAGTAAGGGTGTGAACTCACCTCGGTTGCTCGGTTTGACTCTAAAAAATAGCTAACAGTCAAGGTCGGTCAATCACGTCGTAGTATAATTTACCAGTTAGTTATTTAGTGGTTTTCAAATAGAGCACAAAGTTCCTACACGTATCTATCACATAACATGCATTACTTTAACGGTTCATGCCCATATAAACTTCCCATCTATTCCCCACTCTTAAACAAACATACGACATTGCACATAACACTTTTATAGACATATAACATGTAATATCATTCTCGGATAACCTACCCGACATTTAGACACGCAAATCACTACTTATGTTGTTTCAGCTTTTATATTCAAAACTGGGCGGTTTTCGGGAATTTTAATAAAATAGTTAACTTGTTTCAAAAATTCCTAACTTTTTACAGAAGGTCTTAAACGATCCAAATATTATTGTGTAAAAATCTCGGGATCCAATTCATCACCAATATTTTATAAAAATTCATTTTCCGGACTGAACTCAGATTTATCTTTTTCTGACTGCTGTCCACGGAATAATTTATTTAAAATTCATCGAGAGTCCGATTTACGAAATTTCAGTGGGGTAATTACAAATACATCAGTTTTCATCTACTGTACAAATTTCATGAGTTGATTCATCATAGATTTCAGTTATGACCAAAAACACATCACTCATTTACTGCAGCAAAAACTCAGCTTCAGCTGCTATTTTTAAAAGGGTCTTTAAAAATAGTATACGAAGTCCAAAAATTATGATTCCAGTGCCATTAGAACCGTATTTCCTGATACATAAATCTGGACTTCAGAAAATACATTTTTCGCTTTATTAAAGTTCGGTTACAGCCAACTGAAGTTGGCTGTAATCGCTAAACAGCTTTCTGTTTTTCAGCTTTTACATTCTAATGCGTGTTACATTGGTTCCGTTAACATGCATAATGATCAACAACATTTCTAGCAATCAATATTAACAAGTAATCAGCACGAAATCAGTAACATCTCAAGATAACATCATACTAACATAAATACATCATGTTTCATCTTCTTGTTTAAACCCTTTTTAGTGTTCTTGTAGATTTAACATATTACATCTTTTAATCATGAAACAAGATGAACAAAGGTGACATAAGGAACTTACTACTAGCACAAGGCTAGGGTAGGATCTAGTGATGAAAATGTAGAGAGAAGATGATGAAAAAGACAAGAAACAAGCTCCTTTGAAAGCCCTTCAAAAAGCAACCTCAATGGATGAACTTCAAAGCTTTGAATGGAACTTGTAATTGGAGAAGATGAAGATGTTGAGGGGTGGTGGTGGGTTCGGTTATGGGGGAGCCGAAAGTGAGAGAGAGGAGGGTGATGAGAGAGGTGAGAGAGTGATCTAGAGAAGATATGATGAAGATATCAAGAGATTTCATGGTCTAGTAATCATACTTATAAGATTTGCAATATCTTGGCAAGATATGCAAGTAACCAATCTACACAAAATATAGACATAAAATCTTGTAGTAGGATATGGTGAAGATTTTGGGTGGGGTCCATTGGGACCGAAAATCGGTTGGGGGGGGGTCTTGTTGCAATTTTTCTAACTAAATGGTAATTGACAGTTAGAGTGCAAGTAACTTGATAGTATATGTTTGTGTGATGATTTTTGGTGGGTGTTATGGTATACGGGGATCATGACTAGCCAAAAATAATTAAATAATGTGTTTGACAAATATTTGGTGTCCCGGGTAATGTCTGGTTGTTCGGTCGGATACTGTTCCGTTAAGTTGTTTAATTGTTCCGTAAGGCGTCTTATACATATATTTTTGTAACACAATTAATTCCTAACACATAGGAAAATATTCAGGACCATTTTGTCAAGTTTTCTGCATACTACTAGTATGCTAACACGCACATGTAAGTATAACACAGTAATCAGAGAGCAGTTAAATAATTTAGCACAATCATCAAGCACTTTAATTATCATTAATAAATTGTACGGATACATGGAATTACGAGGGTTGTCACATTCTCCCCCTGTTAAGAAAATTTCGTCCCGAAATTTAGTGCGTAGTTACTGAGGAAGCTAGTTAAGTTGCGGTGTTTACTGGCTTTTCCTGGGGTGTCACAATAAATCCTTTTTGGGACACATTGGGGACAATGTGTAATTTAAGTGTGGGGGGAGGATAATAAAAACCTTGAATCGTTTGTCCTAAATCAAGCCTTACACAAAACTCGCCTTGGAACCGCTAAACACCCCAAACTTTTTCAAAAAAATTCTTTTCATTTTTTTTACTTATCTTAAGTTTAGTTGGGTAAAGAAGTTCAAAAAGATTATGTTTTTACAAATTCACAACCGATAGCGTCGTGATAAAAAAGAACCAATTTCGAAAAATTACGAAAACGTGCATGATAAATCTTTGTAAAATTTGATTATATATACATTTTTACACTATGACCCTTTTTCCCACAAAAGTGAGTTTTGAGCCATTACCGAGCATAAAAATATACATTTTTACTAATTGCTCAATTTTCATTTCTTATGTGAATAGCCCGTTTGATTCTCACGAATCTAGAACTTGACAACCTGATACGTTCCAAGTCTTTACTGACAAAAATCCAAGTAAGTAAATGATAGAGGCCTTAGGACAAACCCATTTTTCAAACAAAACCTTTATTTTCTTTGCTTTATCCAAAAACATCCCCTTAGTTAAACCCTTTGAACCTTAAAAACTTTTTTTTCATTTCAAACCCACAAAAAAAACTACCATTTTTATTTTTTATCTTTCACTTTTGTAAGCTTATCGGTTATGAAGTTACGATTTCGGCTCAGTTTCAACTTTGGCAAAAAAAAAAAAAAACAGAAAAATTTGAAAAATATTCCAAAGTATTTTTTTTCTAAGCCAAAAAGCAATAGAAAAACTGATAGTTTACGTTTTTACCCCTTTTCTGAATGAAACCTACAAAACCCAAACCACCACCTACCTTCAAAGTCCTCTTGACACTTATAAGGATTTAACGTTAAAAGGAGGAGGTTTGATCGATTGTCAAGCCTATGGTAGGAGTAAGTTCCAAATCGGGCACGAGCGTTTCACTTAATATTGGCGGAGTGTTGAGTGAATACTTGTAAGGTTTGTAAATTTGTATATAATCCCTTAAATCCACTTATTACTCGATTTTACAAAAACAAATAGTTTCGGTCAAGATTCATGGCTACAAGGTTTTGTTTTACTTATATCGTCTTTTAAAGTTGATAAAATATATTGCAATATCAAACACTTTGTGATTTCAAGATTCATACTCGTCGACTCTCGAAGTCGGATGAGGTATTGCAATATGAATTCAAAGCCATGAATTTGACATACAAAACCTATGTACTCGCTAGCTTTCTTTGCCGACTGTTTTTCACATATGCCTTAGTGACGTTAAAACATGAAAGACAATTTACTTGTATTTGTTTCACTGTTTAACCCAAAACAATGTAAACACTTATCCTAATAATACAAAACTTTAACTACCATGTGTTGTGAAACAATTCCTGTAACGTGACTCCCCGATGTTTTCGCCGCGGTTTGTTGTTTTACGCGATCGGGGTGTTATAATACCAGAGTTAAACATTTGGGGGATTAAAAGGGAATTTGGAGTTTAGTATTTCCGATATTTACAAGATATACACACTCTGCCATGGTGGGATGTGCAAGAATTGTGCCAAACTAAACTGATAAATTTTCAAATGAAACCAGGAGAATAGAAGTTGTGGAAGTACATAAGATTTGAAGCGTGCCATAACTTTCCTAATTGGAAACCACACAAGCCTAAAAGAATAACAAAGATCAATATAGTAACACAACTAGTTGACATGACATTGATTGTGAAACGTCCTCGAGCGATGAAACATATGCCTCTGATGAAGATTGAACAAGATTTTCAAAATGAATTCAGATGGTGGGAATATGATCCAGAGACTGGTGAAGCAATAATTGTCTTAAAGACTGAATGTTTGTGGAGGGCGATAAGGATTTTAGATTCTATGTAGCTAGTGAATTTTTCAGAGAAAGATGTTGAGCCTTTGTACTACAACAAGATTGTTCATCAAGTACAGGATGTTGTACAGGCTATGCAGTATCAAAATGTTATCAAAATCCGCTACGCCTCTGAGATTAATTTAGGGAAGATGTGGAACACGAAATGGCCCGAGATTGAAAAGAAAGAATTCATGAGGGAAATTCGTAAAGAAGAAAGGATTGAAGCAAGAATGAAAAAGGAATCTATTCGAAGATATCAATTTAAGACAAAAGTGCCTCCAACTAATCAAACGCCAATGACTTATTTTGAGCTTAAACGCCAAAGGATTAGAAAGTATTTCTTCAGACGCTGAAGATTTTGAAGTTATGAAGATTTTTGAAGACCGATCAAGACTATGAAAACTGACGTGATGCGAGCGTGATATGATTTTTAGATATATTTTAGGTACTTTTCACTCGTTATTCAACCTTTAAATTTATAAAAACATGTTATAACACTATTACTCTCTACTTCACGCTAGGGCAAATGCACCCATCGTTGACGTAGTATAGTGATGGTAAGATACCGAGGTCGTCCAAGGACACAAGAGCTTTTAATACCGGAATATCGTCCACGTTTAATCTAATCAATTTTTGATAAAAAGGTTTTTAATCTAATCTAATCAATTTTTGATAAAAAAGGTTTTTAATGAGTAAACATAAAGAAATAAAAAAAAAGAGTAAATTACAAGTTTTGTCCTTTATTTTTGTCCCAAATTTTAGGCGATGTCCTTTACCTTTAAAATTGATGAGTTTTGTCCTTAATGTTTCAAAATCCTACACGTTATGTCCTTTAGGACTAACCTAGTTAGATTTTTCAGTTAAATCTGATCATGTAACTTGCACATGAGGGCATATTTGTCTTTTCACAATTGTATAATTATATATATATATATATATATATATAAAGAAAACTGCCCTCCTTCTCACCTCTCTCCCACCCACTTACCACCACCTGCCGCCATCCACCACCATCACCATCCACCCCACATCACTTAAAACCTCATGAAAACCCATATTTGTTTTATTGCCTTTTTCAGTCCCCAAATCTTTACTTGCAAAGCTGACAAAACCCTAAACCCAAACACAGGGCTTTATAGGTACATCACAAACATAATCAGATCTTAATACCCATTTCTTACCAGAACCACAAAAGCCAAAACCCCCAGTCTGTTAAACTTGCCGGACGACAACCCAGATATTTGGTTCATGAGATAGCAACGACGATACGATGGTGGAGCGCGACATGTAAGTTTCAGGTGGAGCAGAGGTGGCGTGGCGTGGCGCGAGTTCAGAAGCGATTGCAGGTTTTCCGTCGCTGGCGCATGTGGACGATTGTTATTACAGATGATGGACGATTATTATTATGGGCTGTGGGAAGGTGAGTTGTATTTCCTTCGCTGGCACACACGGGCGATTATTATTATTATGGATCTCAGTGATAAATCTCAAGTATTAAGGAAATTGAAACTCGGAATTTCTAAAGTAAAGGAAATTGAAAGTTAGAAATTACTTTACACATTTGACTTTGTTTTATGTGCTTTCCCATAACTGCAGCTTGTGAAGTGTTGCAGCTAAGATGGGGTGATGGTGACAGGTGGTGGAGAAATGATGAGAGAGAGAGGTAGGTAGGTAGAGAGAGAGAGAGGTGGAGAGAGATAGATGTATATTATAATATACAATTAATATGAAGCTTTATAAATATATATTTGATAATTTTATTTAAAGGGTAAAAAGTCAAATTTGCCTTTATGTGGGGTCTATGTGACCAGATTTAACATTAAAAATTAACTGGGTTTGTCCTAAAGGACATAACGTGTAGGATTTTGAAACATTAAGGACAAAACTCATCAATTTTAAATGTAAATGACAGCGCCTAAAATTTGGGACAAACATAAAGGACAAAACTTGTAATTTACTCTAAACAAAATAAATAAAACAAACAAATAGACAAGATAGAATCACTTGGTTCCGAATCATTATTTACATATCCTTTGATGATTTCCATGCTTTGGGTTTTTTAAGAGATTATCTTAGTTAAAGTGGCATGTCCCTCTTTTGGAGGCAATGTTACCCTCAGCCATATTGGTCTGAGTCAGCAGGGATACAGTCCCGCAAGACCCAAATATTGAAAGATAATTAAGTAAGTTATTAATGAAAAATGTGGCATGTCCCTCTTTTGGTGGCAACGCTACCCTCGGACATATTGCTCCGAGTCAACCGAGATACAACCTGCAAGGTCGGTTTAAATTTTTAATAGTAGTTTATTTATAAGGGACTCAAACCGTTCTTACTGTAAGAATGGTAAAAGACTTGTTGATATTATTGATGTGTTTGGTTACAATCTATATATATATATATATAGGGTTGAGTTCATTTCAGAACTCTAAATAACTACAGAACTTTCAGAACTCCTAATAAACAATCATTTTATATATAAGTTTTTGTATTTAGGATCTTTTTATCATCTATTATATGTATTTCTTTGATTACATACATGTTAAAAGTAGTTTACATATGTTTAATTGCCAAAATTATATATATGTGTCATAACTAATTACATATATGTAAAAACTAGTTTACATATGTGTAACTATAAAATTACATATAAAAAATGATAAAATTACTCTGAACATGTATATAATCATAAAAATACATATAATAATTGATAAAATTATCCAAAACATAAAAATATATAAATAAAAAGATTTTTTATTAGGAGTTCTGCGAGTTCTGTAAATATTTATGGTTCTGAAATGATCAAGGCCCTATATATATATATATATATATATATATATATATAGATCACAATGAACCCTAGAAACCTAACTGAGCCCGTAGGCTTACATTAATAAACCCTAGTCTAATAATACAGTCCGATACTCCCCCGCAGTCAGAGCGGTAGAAAATCGGACGCTTAGACTGAAAAAAAAAACAAACAAAACAATAAAACTAAACTAGTCTCATTCTCGGTTCTTGACTTGTAGGTCGAAATTTCTGCCAAAAAAAATTACAAGTCGCCTAGTTTTGCCAAAACAAATAACATTTCGTATTCTTTAATACTTCACATTAAATCGGTGTACGGCTTCCACTGCTTTAGTTTCTTAATTCCCGGAATAATAACACAAGACAAGAAAGATCCCAATCAGCCATGGCAAGATGAACAAGGAAGAAAAGCTGCAGAAGACAACTGGCGACCATGGTCGAGCGCGGTATGTCTAAGAGAGATGGTGAAGGCCAGTGACCGTGGTCAGGCGCAGCTTCAAAAAGAAGCGAGATCCGTAGATTAAAGAAAGAGATCTGAACAAACCATGGGTTGATAGGCTGGACCGTGGTCCGGTGAGAACAAAAGAAAGAAAGAAATGAAACAAATAGACACCCGGCGACTGTGGTCGTGCGGCGGTGTGTCAAACCAAACACCGATGAACATTGTCAGGCAAGCACTTTGAAAAGAAGTGAGATCCGTAAACGAACGGAGGTCGGACAGGGCGACGACAGTGGCGGCACGCTGCCCTATCTAGTGTTTTTTCTCAAGTGGTGACGGCTAGGGTTTTGTTATTTGAGTGTGACGCGACATAAATGATATAGAGCCTAGGTTGGCTCTGATACCATGTAAGAATGGTAAAAGACTTGTTGATATTATTGATGTGTTTGGTTACAATATATATATATATATACATATATATATATATATACATATACATATACATATACATATATACATATACATATATATATATATACATATATATATATATATCACAAGGAACCCTAGAAACCTAACCGAGCCCGTGGGCTTACATTAATAAACCCTAGTCTAATAATACAGTACAATACTTACTTCCCCCGATTTGATGCTATCTGCCTCAAGGGAAGTCCTAATAAGCTTGACCCAAGTCCTCGCAGGATCTATACACTGAACGAGGCAAGAACTTATACCACCCTTCTAACCCCCTTCTAGGCAGTCAACGTGCTTTATATAGACTATAAAGACACGAATGAGTGAATCAACGAAACATGAAGGATATTCACTATCAATATAAAAAACTATTTATCAAAGTCATTAATACATACCCAATTAAAAAGTTAACTAAAGCTAGGAAATCAAAAGTAATATATAAACAACTTGTCATCACCAAGTGATGTAAGAGATTAGCCAAGCATGACCTTTGTTTGACAAAAACTCTTACGATCAATCATAGATCCTGAGACTACTACACACACTCTAAGATGGATGATGGATGAATGTGGTAGATAATGGTGGTATTGTGGTGGTGGAGTGGTGGCTGATGTGAGAGAAGTGGTTTGCCAATGGATGAGTTGGAATGAAACCAATCACCCTTATTTATAGCTGGAAAAAGAGCCTTCGCACGGCCCCGTGCCCGCAGGGCACAGCCCCATGTCTTCCTTCTTCTCCATCTTCATTTAATTTTGTTGTCAGATCACTATGCTACACGGCCCCACGGCCATTGTACTTGTTGTACTATCCCAGATACGCGAATCTGGAAGTTGACCACGACCCGTGTCAAGTGGGACACGGCCCCGTGTCTCTTGCCTGCTCTGTTTGTCTTTTTCTGATCTGGAATCTTAAAGGGGCACAACCCTATGCCGACTAGGCACGTCCCCATTCCAGACTTCTGATTTGTTATTTTTGTCTTTGAGGTGAAGATTGGAGGGTCGGTATCGTGTATCAACTTCCTTCATTCGTATTTGTGCTGGATTTGCCGTTAATTTGTTCTTTTTGTACATTTAAACTCTCTAATCCTGAAAATCAAAAGTAAACAAAGAAACACACTTTTTCCAACATTAGTACTAAAAAGGGTTGTTTTTAAACCTTATTTGATACAATTTATATGTTGCATTTAACGCATATCAGCAACATTCAAGGGGGAGTTTATTGATACTTTATGTCCACTGCCTACGTCGTCGAGTCGTGTCGAGTCTGTAATAGGACGAATGTTAGATTATAATTTGTGTTTTGTAATGTTACCTTCGTACGAAGGTACACATCCGTGAGGAGGTAAGCTAGTCCGCACGGATGTAATAACATTCGTACGGAAGGACCTAGTCCGCATGAAGGTAATCTGATGTGTATAAATAGACGTGTGGACTTAGGGTTAGATAAGATTTGGCTTATCAAACAGCGAAGCTCTGTCAGTTAGTTTTCAGAATTTCAAATGTTGACAAGTTAATGAAAACAGTGAAAATTAAGTAATCTTATGTTGTTGCCTAACTAAAATTGGATTCCGCACAATTTGAACTAGGTTAACAGATATTACCTGAGCTATTCATATGGAAAATGGTCGTCACACTACTTACTGTCCACGTATATATTCTTTATATCCTTTGTCATCATTTGCTGACATGGTGGGCCTCGAGGGACACCCTAGTCTTTTAATCTTGTTGGAGATTTAATTTTGCTTCAAATAGTTATTTTCCTATGCTGAGATGCTATGCCTATATGGTCCAATAAGCTACACAAACCAAATACCACTAAATAATAGTTTAAACAAGATACTTTAAAAGATTAAACCATAAAGAGCCTGAATTGTAACTATCGAAGGTCTGCCACCAAACTACAACATAAATATGAACATCCTAAAAGCTTCCCAACGTCAATGCAGAGGTCACCTAATGTTGACCACTCATATCAAGCATCATGACAAAGAACAGGCTCCCATGAATATATCTTGAATTTAGTGAAAGACAAATTAGTGTACTATCGAGCCCTCGAGTCACTGATGACGGTCAAAGAGTCTCGTTGACGTTGTAAGATCCCTATCCTTTCGTCCTACAAGAAAGAAAACCATTAGCCTCGTCACGGAGGACCCCGGGGGGGGGATCCGTGACCAAGCTCCGGCGTGAGGATAAGTAAGCTTGTCGGAGATAATGAGAAGCCTATTCCGATGAGTATCGTCGTCTGAATATTATCCTTGGTGAGAATTCTTGTGTGTGTAAGTAAATGTATGTGAGTAAGTGCTATACGAGGTTGTCGGAAGAAATGATACCACCGTGCATTTAGTGAGGGAAGATGTCTCTATGTCTTTTGGTGAACTTACCTTCCTTATATAAAGGAAGTCACTTATCTTCCTTGGGAACCATAGCCGGATCATCTAACGGCTTTCTGATATCTTTGGGGAACTCAGACACGTGTCTGAGTCCCAACGGTAGGATCAGGGACTTCATTAAATGTGGCCAGCATGCTGTACTTCCCTTTCCGGCCGCTTTCCTTCTCTCTATCAATCGTGCATTTATTGCACTCTGTAATTTCTTGGATCCTATTTAGTTTTCCCGCTCATTTTATATCAATGTAGCCCTTTGAGAGAAATCATGAGGATTGGGCTTATTATTGGGCCCAAACGACAGAATCCCAAGATGGATTACGTTGGGCTACCAACGAGGCCCGTCGTCAAGTCATCTCTAGTCCCTGGTTCTGAGACCCGAGTCTCATGATCCGGGGCTGAGTCCTAATGATTCTATCCTTGTAAGACTGTCCACTTGGGCCGTAGGAGTGGGCCCTTTTTCTCGAATGATGATGCGCCTCCAACGGTTCTCGAGGATATTCAAATGTTAATGATCAACGGCCAGGGATGACTCTCAGGTTGCACGTGTCCCATATCGGTTTTCAATTTTGAATAGCTTGATTTGACGGTTACCGCTTCTTATCAGTTGCCTCCATTAAAAACCTCCATTACCCTTTCATTTTTCCTTAATCTTCCTTTATACTTCTCCAAAATTCTCCGATCATCTCTTCAAACAAAATGAGTCGTATCGGCCGTTCTTCAATACGCTCAGTATTGACAGCGAAAGACCTTGAGATCTTCGTAGACACCTATCGCATCCCGGAACGTTTTTCTCTGACCCTCCCTGGACTGGGTGATCCGACAGAATGTTCCCCGGAGAGGATCGTCATCTATACTCTGTCATTCTCCTCTTGCGGTGTCTGTTACCCTTTGTCGGCTTTTAAGGTGGATCTTTTAAAACACTTTGGCATTCATTTTTCTTAACTGCATCCTTTGCGTTCATGAGGGTTGTTCACTTTGAGTTGTCATGCGTGGCGGTCGCCGGTGAACTGTCAGTGCCTCTTTTTTGCATGTTCTACAAGTTGGTGTCTGACGGCGACTGGTTTACCTTTGCCAAGAGAAAAGATAGTGTCTCTCCTCCTTGCTACTCTTTTACGCCTACATCTAATTATCCAAAGGAATGGAAGAATAGATTTATCTTTGCTTCAGCCGCGATGATACAAGAGTCACCTCCTTTGAGGGATCCCAAGGCACCTATTGAAGACATCGTTCTGGTCTTGTCTGCATACGAGATTGTT
This sequence comes from Helianthus tuberosus, assembly GCA_030545235.1. Classification (NCBI taxonomy): domain Eukaryota; kingdom Viridiplantae; phylum Streptophyta; class Magnoliopsida; order Asterales; family Asteraceae; genus Helianthus; species Helianthus tuberosus. The sequence goes on from CM060430.1 coordinate 40,365,121, forward strand.
CAGTGGAAGAGGATGTATGAAAATCTAACAAGGCCTTTACGTTTCCTGAGGGAGTCTTGGCTATGGGGGGTCTAAGCCCTCTTTATTCGGTCTGGCCAAAAGCCTTCTTTGGGAAGAAAGGTATCTCTACCCCTAGCCTATTATGCTTGTTTTCTTGTTTTTGTTTTGTTGGTTTGTGCAGTCCTCTCTGGTGTTGATTTTATGCAGAGATAACCTTGTGGGGTTTACTCCAAGGGGATTGCAAGGACATTAACTTATTAGTGGGTGATAAGGTTGATCCGGATATGAGCCGTGGTTTGGAGAAGAAGGCCCCTGGGACGGGAGTTCTGTTCGTGTCGAAGATTCTGTTGCTGCAGAGAAGGATGAGAAGGCTTCTTCTGAGGAAACAGGGGATTCCCGGGGTTCCCTCCGGGTGAAGATTTCAAGTGATGATGAAGACGATGAGGATTTGGAGAGCCATTTTCTACGTAAGCGGAAGATAGCCCAGACCAACAGTCCTAAGGTGGTCCCGGCCCCTCGAAATATCCGGTTGAGGCTCCGGAGTGCCAGTGGTTAGAAACCCTTTCCTGCCATCAAAGCTGCCTTCGAAATTCCCCTTGTTGGAACCAAGGGCTCCCTATCTAAGCACTTGCGGTCTTCCAGCCTCGTTAGCGAACCTCTGCTGGTGGGCCTCTCTTTCTTACTTTGTCCGGCTTCTTTGACATAAAATGTTTTGATCTTTGCTTGCTTCTCTCTTTTATAACAGGGGAGTTCCAAGGCTCCGATTGTGATTCCTCCTGTTCCTGCCTCCTCTCAGGTCAAGGATAAGACTCCTGAAGTTAGTGTTGCCCGTGTCAATCCTGCTTTTGAATCTCTCCTCTTCAGGCTACTGGTACCAGCAAAAGCTCTCATCCTAAGGGCCTTTCTTCTCAGTCTTCTTTAGCTCCCTTGTTTGCTGACGGTCTCCCAGTTCCGTATGTTCCTAAATTGAAGATAACCACATCCACTGTTGTGGGGACCCCCGAGACTGCTCAAGACTTCTTAGATCATGCTGTTCCTCCACTTTACAAATGTCACACCCTGGCTTTTGCGGAAGCGTGGTTTATTTGGTGTGACTTCTTAATACCATAACAACAATCACAACAATGCTGTATGATAAAAATACGAGATTTTCATCCATTAATATAGTTTAGAAAATGCATAACATACTTTTCTTGAAACATCCACCCCAAAATAAGTTACAAATCATGACTTGTTTAAAATGAGTTCATAAGACTCAACAAAAGACTTTCAACAAAACGAGGTTTAGAGACATGTAACCCGTCCAGGAAGAGGTTACACTTCCCAAACCCTACAACCCTGGATGACATCTTTATTTAGTACGCAGCTTGACTAACATGCATCACTTGCCAGATCCGATTAATTCCCTGAAATACATGTAGTTTAAGAAATATCAACAAAAGTTGAGCGAGTTCATGTGTAAGTCTGTGTATATAAGCCTTTAAAATATGTCTTGTATGTATAAATGTCTCTGGTATGTAGCAATAAGGAAAAACAGATCACCAATGAGTTGCAAAGCCAATGGTATGTGTGAAAATGGTGCAGGTAGACTCAAACCTAGCAAATTTGTCTCCGGTATGAAGACATAGTAACCACTATGGGCCGCCCCGGCCTCATGGGTGTGGGCTCGCTACACCCAAATAGATCTATCACTCATGTCCCTTGGTCCTACAATGAGGATTAATGGCCTTAAGTGTCATGCCCACCACTCACATGATCGCGTAGTAAACCCCCCTTAAGCTAACCATACCATGTATAAAAATGTCTGTAATAATTGTTACATGTATTCCACCCCCGAAGTATAAAACTGAAAACAGTTAAGAGAAAAGGGGGACATGAACTCACAGTAGTGCGTCTTGTACCGTATCTCAAACTCTGTCAGCTACACGACAACCTACAACGTACTAATGTCTATTAGACGAACGGGCCGTGCCTTGGCTTAGAGTTTAATGCTTTTGAGTTGCGTTTCTTAGGTTATTCCAAGTTATAATTATTTGTCAAAATAATTAATATTTTAACTTAAATTATATGTAGTGTTAGAATAATTGATCATTCAATATTGTTGTATTAATACTTCTAAAGTATTTAACTCCGTATTTCTTTCCCATGTTTGAGGGTATTTATACATGTATGTTCGTATTCGAAATAATATATTTTTAAGTCCCACTTAGAAAATATATGTAACTTATTTGTCAAAATAATGTATTCCAAAATATACATATTTTCCCAAAAATAATATATTTTCACTTCTTGTCCAAAAATAATATATACCAAAAATATATAAGTGAAAAAAAATAATTTCCGGAATATTTTGTGACTTACGTTTTATCTTTCGGTTTCTCAATACCAAGTGTGTAACTTAAATATTTATTCCGTGTGATTTTTGGTATCATTTTGGAGTTGTAATTGCCATGGTAATTTGTAAGTTATATTATTTTACCCTAAAATAATATAACTATTCCACAAAATAAACAAATATTCACACAAGTGTCTTAGTGTAAAAATATATATTCTAAACATATATTTAACCATTTTCATGTATAAAACCAACCTCCGATACTTTGTATTTTTGTTACAAAAATTATGGCGAGGTTTATGTTTGAAAAACATAGTTTAAAACATACTAGTAAACACTTGTCTAGAAAATATTTACTAAGTGTTGAAATTTTTAGAAAATTTCGCCATAGTTTCCTTTGTAAATGGAGGTGTCCATGCTATTTAGCATATCATTTTCTTTTCCAAAATCACTCAAACAATCAACAATCATACTCTAGACAATATTATGTTCACCAAGTGCAAAAATTATATGATTTTCATAACATCATGAACTTGATCCTTTACTAAAACACGTAGTAACTTGGTAAGGTGTTTAGTAACCTTAGTTACTCTTTAAAGTGTATTCACTTTTGTTAAAAACTCATTCTCGGGATTTCTAGATGTTTACAACTTGTGACTACTTTTTACAAAAATATTTATTTACAACATATTCTTGTTTACTAGCCTTCCTACACTTATTTTGTCACACCCCGACCACGTAGAACATACAAAACGTGGCGGAAACGTCGGGAAATGTTGTAACAGAATTAATTGTTTCAAATCCATGGCAATTGAAGTTTCGTTTTATTAATCAAACATGAGAGTTTACATTGTTTTAAACAAGAACCAAAGAGTACATAACATAAATTAACTAGTTCTTGTCTCGTTTTAAGTCACTAAGGCACAAGTCCGCCTAAGTATGTCTTGATAAGTCCTATGCATCATCTCCTGAAAACACATGTGAAAATAGGTACGTCAGCATAAAAATGCCTGTGAGATATATAGGTTTTGTGAAAACAGAATTCATGACTTATGTTTGAGAAAGATGTTTAGTCATGAACCTTGTAATTTGCTTTGTCTTGTAAATCATTTGAAAAACGATAAGATCAGATGATATGTATAAATAAGAGAATAATGTATGGTTAAATGAATAACCATGTAAAATGAGTTTGTATAAGATAAGTTGTTTGTAAAACAATGTCTTGTGAAAAGTATGTTATTTGTATAAAATGTCATATGTCTCAAATTGAAATGATTCAAATAACGCTACGATATGTAATACCATACAAACACTTATATATAGGAAGTACCAGCGGCGTATCCACCGTGCTTATATCATATTACATACGCCTCGTTACTTAAATCACTTACTCAAACCAACCCATCAAGATGTAATATTTAACAATTGTAGAAATGTTTATGTATAGTCAAATCTCTATTGTCAAATGTAAATCATGTCAACAGATACAAATGGTTCACACGATTCAATAGTTACAAACGGTTCATATAATCAAAGGGTTACGACGGTTCACATAGTCACATGGTTACAACGGTTCAAAATATAGTATAATGTGTTCATATGCTGGATGAGCATATGCAACCGAAATGCAATGTAAAACAATGTACTAAGTATGCACACAATGGACATACATAGCATGAAATGTAATGTAGAACGATGTACTAAGTACGCACACAATGGGCATACATAGCATGAAATGTAATGTAGAATGATGTACTAAGTACGCACACAATGGGCATACATAGCATGTAATGTAATGTAATGTAATGTAATGTAGAATGATGTACTAAGTACGCACACAATGGGCATACATAGCATGTAATGTAAAACGATGTACTAAGTACGCACACAATGGGCATACATAGCATGTAATGTAATGTAGAATGATGTACTAAGTACGCACACAATGGGCATACATAGCATGTAATGTAAAACGATGTACTAAGTACGCACACAATGGGCATACATAGCATGAAATGTAATGAAATCATGTACTATAATGTACTAACGAACATAGCAGGTATATGATGTGAAAACATGGAAAGCATGAAAGTACAAGTAGGCACATGTGTTTCACCCCAAAACATTTTGGAAAACAGTAAAAGAGGGGTCTATGTACTCACATGAGATTGCTCAGGAGTCCTAAGATAACCACCAAGCAATGCTAGAGATCACGGAATCAAACGACACCTAATATAGGTAACTATGTTAATAAACCGGACCTAATATCGGAGGATCGGATAGAATGAGGGTTCGTAAACCAAACGAGTATGGAGACTCGTGTAATATGGTTTAACAAAGCCCACATACTAAAACGAAATTTAACCTAAGTGTTTGTGACCCATTACGACCCGTTTAGGTAGCTTATGCTACTTTAACGCGTCGTTCGCGTGAAACGTGTTTGGACCGCCTAACTAGTCCTATGATAAGTAACATATGCCTTAACATGTCTAATATTGTTGTCAAATCAGTTTAGATGTCAAAAGTTATGTTACATATGCTTAAAATGAATTTTGGCGTAAAAAGGTGTCACACCCCCAAAATCCACACCCGGAGTATCACCGCTTGGAGGCGTGACTGACCAGGATCAAGCCACCAATCATATTGAACAAACATATAAGTAAACATAATTCAACCAAACAATATGAAAGGTGTTCAAAAACCCAAAGCATAGTTAAGTGTTTAGCGGAAGCATAATTTGTAAAACCCATAGCAAGTATTAAATATGAAATAAAGTAATGATTATAGCATGGCACACATCACCATGTCCCACAACGACCGTTCCTCCCTGTGCAAGCTCCATGGGTACCTAATGAACTGCAAGGTATGTAGCAACGAATCAACAACAAAGTTGAGCGAGTTCACAGTTGGTTATTTGGTTATAGTATTCATTTCGTAAATCGTATGTTCGTTTTGTAAACCATGTATTGTATTAATCCTTATCGCGGCCAATCCAGGCATCTGTGCGATTATTAGTGGGGGCTTCCCATGTGTTACTAGACCACGCGTATCGACTGCTACGAAAATGTAAGAGGTGCCCTAAGTCAATGTCTATCAGCATTGACCCTTTGCCCATAGTCCATTAGTACACGCCCGTCCGACTGGCACGGTGTGAGGTTTGTTAAACCTAATAGCGCTATTAACTAATGACCCGCTCGCCCTAGGCCTCGGCGATTAAGTCGATAATTGAGGGACTTCTTTTGATAGAGGTGATGGTCTTATGATCGTGTACGTAGGCTTTACGTACGTGTCCTTCAACCCGAGGACAGTAGTAAGTATAACTGTACTTAGGTTTTACGTACGTGCCCTTCAACCGAGGACAGTAATAATTTGTTTAATAGAAATAGTTGTACGAGTAGTTATTCAATCCCATTCCCAACCCGTGGGAATCCCATGCCTTGGCTAGTGTGAACTCACCTTGGTTTGCTCGGTATGCTAAGTTAAGTGCTCACAATAAATCAGTCAAGTCCTATAGTGCACGTATACTCAATCAGTTCACGTTCTTAATATTTCACATGTAACTATCATCACAGTAATATCATAGAGTGTGTTTGGCAGTTAATCATACATCACATAACAGTTAATTGCCTCCATACAGTTCATGTACCACATCAATAACTTTTACAGTTTACTCTAATATAACTATCCAATAACACACTTAGCTGGGTTAATAAGCTTAACTGAATTAACATATATAACAGAGTTACATATTTAACAGAGTTAACCTCTAACAGAACTAATAGTCTAACTAAGTTAATAGATTTAATATGTCTGAACAAGTTAACCCACTTAACATACTTAATAGAAGTAATAGACTTAACATAATTAATATACTAACTGAATTAATAGACTGAGAAAACAAACTAACAAGGTTATTTACTTAACAGAGGTACCCACTTAACGGGGTTAACTAACTAACAAGGTTAACAGCAAACAATGAAACAAAATCGCCAATGTGGCGAAATCCCTATTTGGCCGAAAACACTTTGGTTTTCGTTGGGCCTAGGGTGTGGCGAAAACACCTTGTGGTGTTTTCGTTGGTACCATCATCATCAACAACAGCAGGTTATGTCGCCAACAACCCTAATCTCAACTAACGGTTTCAACTCCAACAACATACAATCATTCGATCATTACATAATACAGCATATTGTTATCATCATTCAGTTGTCAACATACAGAAGAACTCTAATCTGCTAATTGTTTAACATCCCACTATCATAACAGGTCATCAATATTAATAAGATCAAAAGGACTCATGGCATACCAAGTCTATACGATCTAACCAATACATGAAATCATATGAACTATCACTACATTATGCAATCAAAATCACATACCATCATCAGATCGTTCGTGGCAGCGTATCAATATCACGTAACATACAGACAAGTAATCAAATCAGATATGACTCGATTGACAGTACAACGAACCGATATAAAAGGTCACTAACCGAAAAGAGAAGCTTGAATACTGATGATAGTTGCCGTCACACAGAAACAAAGACTCTAGGGTTTGCAAGTTATGTTTCACATAAGGGTTGAATCAGAATATAAAACTGATCGTACTAGGCCTAAGGCCCATTTGATTTCGCTGACCCAAATATGACTAAAACACTAAAGTGTTTTCATGAGAGGGGTGTTTTCGGATGGAGGTGATTTCATGAGTGGGGGCTTTCGGCTAGAGGATGTTTGGTCGAAGATTACACATTCCTTCCACATTACATCAACATAAATAAATGCAACATATACATAACTGATACACACATACTATGCACATCACGAATACACTTTTATTGAACCTCGAATAATTATTAAACACATTTGGCAAGTAAGTACGGAGTTTAAATCGGATAAAGGCCTTGAAAACTCGGGTTGTCACATTATCCCCAACTTGAAAGAAATTTCGTCCCGAAATTTAGCATGCGGTTACTGAGGAAGCTAGGTAAGTTGTATCGTTTACTGGTTTTCATGGGGTGTCACATCGTCCCCCCGTTGATTTGGGACTTCGTCCCGAAATTCTGTAGTAGCTTCAGCCTCAGTAGTGGTTGAACGGTTTCCGAATAACTGGGGATACTTGAGTTTCATTTGATCTTCGCGTTCCCAGGTGAACTCTGGGCCACGACGGGAGTTCTAACGAACTCGAACAAGAGGTATTCTAGTGTTTTTGAGGACCTTAACATCCCGGTCCGTGATTTCAACTGGTTCTTCGACGAAATGCAACTGTTCGTCGATAGTGAGCTCCTTCAAAGGAACTATGAGGGTCTCATCTGACAGACACTTCTTCAGATTCGAGACGTGGAAAACGTTGTGAACTGCACTGAGTTCAGCTGGTAAGTTTAGCCTGTAGGCCACTTTGCCTATTTTCTCAATGACTTCGAATGGTCCAACGTATCGTGGATTGAGCTTGCCTCGTTTGCCAAAACGAACAACACCCTTCCAGGGTGAAACTTTGAGTAACACTCGATCCCCAACCTGGAACTCGAGTAGTTTCCTGTCTTTATCTGCGTATGCTTTCTGACGGTCACGAGCTGCCGCCATGCGTTGTCGTATTTGAGCAATCTTTTCAGTAGTATCAACTACCATTTCTGGACCTGTGATCTGACTGTCACCCACCTCTGCCCAACAAAGAGGTGATCGGCATTTACGCCCGTACAATGCCTCAAATGGAGCAGCTTTAATGCTGGTGTGGTAGCTGTTATTGTACGAAAATTCCACAAGTGGCAGATGTTTTTCCCCGCCATTGCCAAAGTCAATTACGCACGCCCGAAGCATGTCTTCTAGAGTTTGAATAGTGCGCTCAGTCTGCCCATCCGTCTGAGGGTGATAAGCTGTGCTCATGTCTAATCGAGAGCCAAAGGATTTGTGCATTGCTTGCCACAGTTCTGAAGTAAAGCGTGCGTCACGATCAGAGATAATAGAGGTTGGCACCCCGTGCCTTGAAACCACTTCTTTTAAGTAGATGTCTGCTAAGGTAGAGAACTTATCTGTTTCCTTAATAGCCAGGAAGTGTGCAGACTTAGTGAGTCGACCCACGATCACCCAAATAGTATCATTCCCACGTTGAGATCTAGGCAGGCCAGTAACAAAATCCATGGAAATTTGCTCCCATTTCCATTGTGGTATCTCAGGTTGTTGGAGTGGGCCTGAAGGTTTTTGATATTCGGCTTTGACTCTCGCACAAGTCAAACACCTGCTGACGTAAGTTGCTATGTGAGCCTTCATGCTAGGCCACCAGTATGTAGTTCTGAGGTCGTGGTACATCTTATCCGAACCAGGATGTACTGAGTAGCGAGACTTGTGTGCCTCATCCATCACAAGCTCTCGTAGGTTGCCATAGTGTGGGACCCAAATGCGTCCTGTTACATAGTAGGCGCCGTCTGCCTTTTGTTCTAACCGTTGCCTTGAACCGCGTAGGGCTTCAGCCCTGACGTTTTCCTGGTTTCAATGCTTCTATCTGAGCATCTCGTATCTGAGAAGGAAGACTAGACTGAATAGTGAGTTGCAACGCTCGTACACGCCTAGGTGTAGTATCCTTTCGACTGAGGGCGTCGGCCACCACATTGGCTTTGCCCGGATGGTACTTTATAGCACATTCGTAATCGTTCAGTAGTTCGCCCCATCTACGTTGTCGCATGCTCAATTCTTTCTGCTTGAATATATGCTCAAGACTCCTGTGATCGGTGTAGATGGTGCACTTAGTGCCATACAGGTAATGTCGCCATATCTTGAGCGCAAAGACAACATCTCCCAGCTCTAAATCATGTGTAGTGTAATTTCGTTCGTGAATCTTAAGTTGGCGCGAAGCATAAGTAATGACTTTATCTCGTTGTATCAACACACATCCAAGACCTTGGATGGATGCGTCGCAGTAGACTACAAAATCGTCCATGCCTTCAGGTAATGAGAGGATAGGTGCGCTACAGAGTCTATCCTTTAAGTGTTGAAACGCTGTTTCCTGTGTATTACCCCAACAGTAAGCAACACCTTTCTGTGTCAGTAGTGTAAGCGGCTGTGCAATCTTTGAGAAATCTTTGATGAACCTTCTATAATAACCCGCCAAACCCAAGAATTGGCGTATTTCTGTTGGTGTGCGAGGTGCAGGCCAGTTCTTGATTGAATCTACCTTGGAGGGATCAACATGAATCCCATCCTTGTTTACCACGTGGCCTAGAAAGTGGACTTCACGAAGCCAGAAGTCGCATTTTGAAAACTTGGCGTACAGTTGTTCCGTTCGAAGAAGTTCCAGAATAAGTCGTAAATGATGCTCGTGTTCCTCCTGACTCTTCGAATAGATCAGGATGTCGTCAATGAAAACAATAACAAACTTGTCAAGATAAGGTTTGCATACCCTGTTCATAAGATCCATGAAAACTGCAGGCGCGCTCGTTAATCCGAATGGCATGACTAGAAACTCGTAGTGGCCGTAGCGTGTTCTGAATGCTGTTTTGGAGACGTCCTCATCCCGGACTCTCAGTTGATGGTAGCCTGATCTCAGGTCAATCTTCGAGTAATAGCTCGACCCTTGTAACTGGTCGAATAAGTCGTCGATGCATGGAAGTGGACAACGATTCTTCACAGTCACCTTGTTCAGTTCGCGGTAGTCTATACACATGCGAAAGGTACCGTCCTTCTTCTTCACAAATAATACTGGAGCTCCCCAAGGCGAAGAGCTAGGATGAATAAAGCCCTTATCCAAGAGCTCTTGCAGTTGCTTCGATAGTTCTTCCAATTCTGATGGAGCTAAGCGATACGGTGCGCGAGCTATAGGTGTTGCCCAGAACTATAGGAATGAGGTCGATAGAGAACGTCTGACCAGCGAGGATATGATTACAACCCTGAACTATGAGTGGCCTCTAGTCTTCTACCATTAACTAACCCTACGACAGGTTTGGTGTTCAAGGGAGTTGGTGCATGTTTTAACATTTGACTAACTTCCAAGGACATATAACTGGTATCCACACCCGAATCAAACAAGACAGTAACATAAAAGTCGTCGAGAATAAACTTACCCATTATTACGTTAGGATCGTTCCTTGCGTCACCCTGACCAATCACGTACATGCGGCCCCGGCGTTATTGTTTCCATTGTTTGCCCCAATGCTATCCCCATTGTCGTCCCTGTTTCCATGGTCGTGGTTCTGAGTCTGGTCCTGGTTTATTTGCGGACAATGTCTCCTGTAGTGATCTTTAGCATCACACTGAAAACATCCTTTAAAACTCTGTTGTTGCTGCTGATTCTGTGGAGATTAAGGCGGTCGCTGCTGTTCTTGAGTTACAGGACGTGAGTTTCGACAATCCTTAGCTTCATGACCTATCTTGAGACACCTCTGACAACGACCCTTGTTGCACTGACCGCTGTGGTGCCTATTGCATCTGTTACACTTTGGATGATTTCCTCGATATCCACTCTGCCCACGACTACCAGAAAATTGCTGACTGGGACTCTGGTAGTCATCTATCTTTTGCTGTTGCGCCAGAGGCTGAACCGGAATTAATCCCTTGCTCAGGTTTCCATCCCACTTGCGTTTGTTGTCACTAGAAGCACATGTAGTAGCAGCTTTAACACGTTTCGGTAGTTTGTTTTGTTCTACTGCTTGGTCTGTGAGACGATGAGCAAGCCGAGTGACTTGCTGGATAGTGCCAAGATTAGCTGCGGTCACATGACTCTGAATTTCGGGCACCAGACCCTTGAGATACAGCTCGATGCGTTTGGTGGGAGGGTCTACCATAGTGGGACAAAATGTGGCTAATTCATTTGATCTCTTCGTATATGCCTCAATTTCAGACCCCGTCATTTGTAAGTTGAGGAACTCCACCTCTAGTTTGTGGATGTCTTCCCGACTGCAAAACTCTTCCTTAACTAGGTCCTTGAACTCGTTCCAGGGGGTGGCATTAGCAGCTGCCAGCCCTAACATTTGAACCTGTGCTTCCCACCAGGTTAATGCAGCACCTTCGAGTGTTCCAGTAGCAAACTTTACTCTACGAGACTCAGGGCAATCACGCACCTCAAAGTCGGTTTCGAGCCTCTCGAACCAATGGAGGAGGCCTACAACTCCCTCAGTACCGCTGAAGGTACTAGGTCGGCAATCCTTGAGATTTTTGAAGGTGCAAACAGGTGGCTGAGCGTGTTGACCTGTTATGTATAAGAATAGGACAAGGTTAAGCACAAGAGTTGGTTTAGGAGTGTAGGATCTAAAGATCCTAGTTACGACTGCAGGGTATACCTCCTGCTTGTATGGCTGCGAGTGCCACATCAACTCGTTCGTTAATGAGAGCCGTCAACTGGGCTTGAGTCAAGTTGATACGTCCGGCCATGATCTTCATAGCAAATGCAACATAAGTGAGAGAGGTTCGCGAATAGTGCGATGACAGAAGAGAGTAAGCACACAAGTGTTCTCGAGCAATAACGAATAGTAGACAATGTAATCTAAGCATACCACGAGCTAAGTTCTATGCAATTCTAGCAAGTAGGCAATAAAACATATACCATATTACCTAGTATGTTGAGTCTTGCACGTGGAGCGAGGCGTCGTTGTGGATCATTGAGCACTGTACAGGTTATAGTCTGGTTTTAATAAAAACATTTTCCCCTTATTAAAACCGAGTTCTCTATAACCAATGGCTCTGATACCAATCTGTCACACCCCCAAAATCCACACCCGGAGTATCACCGCTTGGAGGCGTGACTGACCAGGATCAAGCCACCAATCATATTGAACAAACATATAAGTAAACATAATTCAACCAAACAATATGAAAGGTGTTCAAAAACCCAAAGCATAGTTAAGTGTTTAGCGGAAGCATAATTTGTAAAACCCATAGCAAGTATTAAATATGAAATAAAGTAATGATTAAAGCATGGCACACATCGCCATGTCCCACAACGACCGTTCCTCCTTGTGCAAGCTCCATGGGTACCTAATGACCTGCAAGGCATGTAGCAACGAATCAACAACAAAGTTGAGCGAGTTCACAGTTGGTTATTTGGTTATAGTATTCATTTCGTATATCGTATGTTCGTTTTGTAAACCATGTATTGTATTAATCCTTATCGCGGCCAATCCAGGCATCTGTGCGATTATTAGTGGGGGCTTCCCATGTGTTACTAGACCACGCGTATCGACTGCTACGAAAATGTAAGAGGTGCCCTAAGTCAATGTCTATCAGCATTGACCCTTTGCCCATAGTCCATTAGTACACGCCCGTCCGACTGGCACGGTGTGAGGTTTGTTAAACCTAATAGCGCTATTAACTAATGACCCGCTCGCCCTAGGCCTCGGCGATTAAGTCGATAATTGAGGGACTTCTTTTGATAGAGGTGATGGTCTTATGATCGTGTACGTAGGCTTTACGTACGTGTCCTTCAACCCGAGGACAGTAGTAAGTATAACTGTACGTAGGTTTTACGTACGTGCCCTTCAACCGAGGACAGTAATAATTTGTTTAATAGAAATTGTTGTACGAGTAGTTATTCAATCCCATTCCCAACCCCTGGGAATCCCATGCCTTGGCTAGTGTGAACTCACCTTAGTTTGCTCGGTATGCTAAGTTAAGTGCTCACAATAAATCAGTCAAGTCCTATAGTGCACGTATACTCAATCAGTTCACGTTCTTAATATTTCACATGTAACTATCATCACAGTAATATCATAGAGTGTGTTTGGCAGTTAATCATACATCACATAACAGTTAATTGCCTCCATACAGTTCATGTACCACATCAATAACTTTACAGTTTACTCTAATATAACTATCCAATAACACACTTAGCTGGGTTAATAAGCTTAACTGAATTAACATATATAACAGAGTTACATATTTAACAAAGTTAACCTCTGACAGAACTAATAGTCTAACTAAGTTAATAGATTTAATATGTCTTAACAAGTTAACCCACTTAACATACTTAATAGAAGTAATAGACTTAACAGAATTAATATACTAACTGAATTAATAGACTGAGAAAACAAACTAACAAGGTTATTTACTTAACAGAGGTACCCACTTAACGGGGTTAACTAACTAACAAGGTTAACAGCAAAAAATGAAACAAAATCGCCAATGTGGCGAAATCCCTATTTGGCCGAAAACACTTTGGTTTTCGTTGGGCCTAGGGTGTGGCGAAAACACCTTGTGGTGTTTTCGTTGGTACCATCATCATCAACAACAGCAGGTTATGTCGCCAACAACCCTAATCTCAACTAACGGTTTCAACTCCAACAACATACAATCATTCGATCATTACATAATACAGCATATTGTTATCATCATTCAGTTGTCAACATACAGAAGAACTCTAATCTGCTAATTGTTTAACATCCCACTATCATAACAGGTCATCAATATTAATAAGATCAAAAGGACTCCTGGCATACCAAGTCTATACGAACCAATACATGAAATCATATGAACTATCACTACATTATGCAATCAAAATCACATACCACCATCAGATCGTTCGTGGCAGCGTATCAATATCACGTAACATACAGACAAGTAATCAAATCAGATATGACTCGATTGACAGTACAACGAACCGATATAAAAGGTCACTAACCGAAAAGAGAAGCTTGAATACTGATGATAGTTGCCGTCACACAGAAACAAAGACTCTAGGGTTTGCAAGTTATGTTTCACATAAGGGTTGAATCAGAATATAAAACTGATCGTACTGGGCCTAAGGCCCATTTGATTTCGCTGACCCAAATATGACTAAAACACTAAAGTGTTTTCATGAGAGGGTGTTTTCGGATGGAGGTGATTTCATGAGTGGGGGTTTTCGGCTAGAGGATGTTTGGTCGAAGATTACACATTCCTTCCACATTACATCAACATAAATAAATGCAACATATACATAACTGATACACACATACTATGCACATCACGAATACACATTTATTGAACCTCGAATAATGATTAAACACATTTGGCAAGTAAGTACGGAGTTTAAATCGGATAAAGGCCTTGGAAACTCGGGTTGTCACAAAAGGGCATTTTGGTAATTTACCTAAGGCATATAAACTACCTATCATACAACTACTTAAACGAAGCGACCATAAGGTATAACCTCGGAAGGTTATTCCCTATATACTATGGTCAACTAATGTGTTTGGTCGGATCCTAATGATCGACCAAATGGGTCGGGTTCGAAGGTATAAGCGATTTGTTAGATCGCTTACCCTTACGACCCTAGACAACGTGGTAATCAGTAGGCATAGTCACAAAGGACTATAACCATCGTGATTACAATCACGTTGCGAAGTTCAAACGAACTTCGCATTGACCATAAACTGGTCAATGCAGAAAGTCAAACAAAGTTTGACTTTCGGACTCGAAAAGCAATAAAAGAACGAAGGAACACTTACAAAGGGTCCCCAAATGCTAATCTAGATCAAAATAGCTCAGGTATGAAACAAAGGTTTCAACTTAGAGCACATTAGATCAGATTCTAGTGAGTTTGAAGCAAATGGGGGTGGGGTATTTATAGTATTTCCCGAACCGTTAAGATCGTTTCTTGAATAAAATGATCGAATCTCGTGCGTACACTTGTTGAAATGTTGTGGTGACTAAAAATGGCCTCTAATGAGCTGAAAGGGCAAGTGTGAGTGTGTGGTTGTGAGTTAATCAGCTGAAATCTGCTGACTAACCAGTCCTATCTGATCTGGTTAGGCAGTCACGTAGCGCGACTGGTAAGGCCCTTAGGGCTCGCGCTACGCCACCACCCCCCTGTTTCAGAAATGTTTCAAAAATGACAGTTTTAGTCCATGCACGTGTTAAAGGCCTTTTTCGATGCGTTTGAGCCCCGTTAACCTCATTTCAAGGATCTAAAATGAAGTTAAAGTATAGGGAACTAAAAACATGCTCAAAAATATCTCGGATGTCGGTTCGTTTGGTCGTACGGTTGCGTTGTTCGGTTAATTACGACGGAATGCGCATAAGCGCGAAAAACGTTCCAAATGACGCAACGAATGGATTTTTCTCATGCCAAACACTAAAATAAAATATTATAGTGCTTACATAAATTTTTGGGTGTCCGGATGTATTCAGAACGTAAGTTATGCGCGAAAATGCAAACTTGTGCACTTTTTGACGCTTTTAGTCCCTGAATGACCCAAAAGTTTATTTTAGCATACCGAACACCTCAAAGCCTATTTCTAAGCTATGTAAAGGATATTTATGGTATGTTTAACTTATGGTCATGTTCCGGAATGTTCGTTACAGTTCAAATTGGCATACTTTCGCAGTTTGTCAAGTTTAGTCCCTGTAAGCGAATTAACGTGTTTTTGCCATAACAAAGCCTTTAAACTTATTTCTAAGTTACGTACAGGTTATTTAAGGTATGTTAAGTATATGTTGATGTTCCGGAGTATTTGTCGCGTTAAACTAAGTACGTTTACGCACCAGTTTGCGTATAACTCTCCAGAAAGTGATATAGAGTTTGAAATCGAACAAGAATTGATATGTGCAAAAGATACACATATTTATACATGTCCAAAGTATGAAATACAATATTTCATTGATTTGGTATTTGTTTGATGGTCGCAGTGACACAGGTGTCACATATTTTATTTCCAAAAATAATGTAAGTGCAAGACAAGTTAGGATCTTTCAGAAACCGTCTCTTGAACTTGATTTGTTTAGAAAAATCATTTGTAACTCTTGGATTTACAAGTTTACTAGTTCACTTGGTTTGTCATTTTACAAGAAAATCCTTTAACTTTCAAGTTCATGTTTGATCAAGAAGGTGATTATTTCATGTAAACCCATAATCACCCTCTAACTTGTTAAACCATGTTTTTAATCATACTTTAACAAGTTCCATATGATGATCAGCATCATATTACTAGTAATCAACATGCAATCATCATCCATCCAATAAACAACATCATTCTAACAATCTATCATCATATTCATCTTTATGTAAAGCTTTATGTTCATGATTTATGTTTGTTTTCTTTTAGTGTTCATATGATTTCATCATAATATAATCTTTAACCACTAAAACATGAAGTAAACAAGAGTTTAAGGAAGTCTTACCACTAGCTTAAAGCTAGGGAAGAACTCAAGAACAAAAGATGATGAAGATGGTGTGTAAAAGCAATGTATGAAGTTCCTTCAAGATCTCCAAGCTTCAAGCTCCAAGTATCATCTCCTATCACTTGAATAAGCTTGAAATGGATGGATATGGTAGTGACAAGGTGGTGATGGTGGCGGATGTAGAGCGAGCCGAGAGGGAGAGAGAGGTGTGAGGGAGTGGAGTGTGAAGTTGCAAGATATGATGAAGATATGTAATGATATGGGTGATCTAGGGAGCCATACTTATAAGATTTCATCTTATATCTTGTTCAAGATCACAAGCAAGCTATCAAATAAAATAATCAACAAACTTGAGTGGGGTGTGGGTCCTCTTGGACCGTAAATAAGCAAGGGGGGGGGGTTAATTGTAAAATTTGATGATAAGTGGGTAAATACTAAGAGGTTAAGTGTAATATCTAGTGTATGATGTGTATGGCACATTATATAATTTGTTGGGGTATTCGAAAGTCATAAGTAGTTCAAAAATAATAAAACAATGTTTATGACAAAATTTTGGTGTTTCGGGTAATGTCCGGTTGTTCGGTTAGATACCGTTCCGTTAAAGTGCTAAGTTGTTCCGTATAGTGTCTTTTATGTATCTTTTTGTAACACTTTTAATTCCCAACACTTAGGAAAGTATTCAGGACCATTTAGTCAAGTTTCTGCATAATACTAGTATGTTAAAAAGCTGAATTTTTGCTGAAATGCAGAATTCTGCACTTAAAGTGAGTTTTAGGCACTTTCCGGCACTCAAACTAGTTTTATGGTCCTCACTTCCCTACACACCATACTAGTGTAGTACCTTGTCCCCGGCCCATACTGGGTCTCAAAACACTGTTTGTCTATGTACTAGCACTATCAGTATATTTCTGAGTTATCCGCTAACTGTGCTTTGTGCATCAAGTTTATCACTAAAGTTTGTATGTAATGAATGGAGTGACAGTATGAAATGTGATGCATATGTATGTATGTTACAGAAATCAGAAAGCAGTTTACGTCATCAGTTGTAATCAAGCACAATCATTAAGCACGTAATCATAATTAATTAATTGTACGGGTACCTGGTTTAGTGAGAGTTGTCACATTCTCCCCCCGTTAAGAAAATTTCGTCCCGAAATTTTAAGTTCTGCTTCTAGTTGCAGGGGTCTTGGGGAATAAATGTGGGTACTTTTCCTTCATACGAACTTCACGTTCCCACGTGAATTCTGGGCTGTGTCACGCGTTCCAACGAACCTTGACGAGTTTGACACTACTCCGTCGCGTCTTGTTAATCTTCCAATCAGTAACCTCAACGGGTTCTTCAGTAAAGTGGAGTGTGTCGTCAATATGAATTTCGTCGGCCGGAATAACCACTGTCTCTTGAGTTGGACTCTTTTTCAGGTTTGATACATGGAATGTATCATGAACACCATTTAGTTCAGCAGGTAGATCCAACTTGTAGGCTACAAGACTAATCCTTTCCAGGATTTTAAATGGTCCAATGTACCGCGGATTCAACTTCCCACGCTTCCCAAAGCGTGCCACACCCTTCCAGGGTGAAACCTTCAACAAAACCATATCTCCCACCTCAAATTCCAGAGGTTTCCTTCTTCGATCCGCATAACTCTTTTGACGATCACGAGCCGCTTTAATGCGCTCTCCGATCTGGAAGATCTTGTCTGTTGTCTCTTGAACCAATTCTGGGCCAACAAGCTATCTATCACTCGCGTCTGCCCAGCATAGCAGTGATCAACCCTTGCGTCCATAGAGAGCTTTGAATGGTGCGGCCTGAATGCTTGCATGATAACTGTTGTTATATGAAAATTCGACCAATGGTAGGTGAGTATCCCAACTTCCACCTAAATCCATTACGCAAGCTCGCAACATGTCTTCCAATGTCTGAATTGTTCGTTCACTCTGTCCGTCTGTCTACGGGTGAAAGGCAATACGCAGATTCAACTGAGAACCAAAAGCTTATTGAAAGGATTGCCAAATCCTTGACACGAATCTTCCATCCCTATCAGAGATAATTGAGAGAGGCACTCCATGACGTGCAACAATCTCTTTCAGGTATAGCTCAGCTAACTTGCTCGTGTTATCTTTCTCTTTGATTGCCAAAAAGTGTGCAGATGTTGTTAAACGGTCTACAATTACCCAAATCGTATCATGGCCCTTAGGCGTCCTTGGCAATTTCGTTATGAAGTCCATAGAAATCTGTTCCCATTTCCATTGGGGTATTTCAGGTTGTTGCAAGAGACCTGAAGGCTTCTGGTATTCTACCTTTACCTTGGCGCAAGTTAAACATTTGCCAACATATATCGCAACATCGCCTTTCATTCTCGGCCACCAATAGAAGTCCTTTAGATCTTGGTACATTTTATCCGATCCTGGATGGATCGAGTACCGTGACTTGTGAGCCTCATCAAAGATAACGTCTCTCGGACCACCAAAGAAAGGAACCCAAATTCTTCCCAAGAAACATAACGTTCCATCCTCCTTTGGTACCAATTGCTTCTCCATCCCACGGAGATATTCGTTCACAAGATTTTCCCTTTTGAGAGCTTCTCTCTGCGCGGCACGAATGCGCACCGAGAGGTCTGTCTGAACAATCATTTCCAAAGCCCTAACCCTTATGGGCTTAATCCTTTCTTTCCGACTTAAGGCATCAGCGACTACATTCGCCTTCCTCGGGTGATACTTGATTTCATAATCATAGTCGTTCAACAGTTCAACCCAGCGTCTTTGTCTCATGTTAAGCTCTTTTTGATCGAAGATATGTTGCAGACTCTTGTGATCAGTATAGATTGCACACCGCGTGCCATATAAGTAATGTCGCCAGATCTTCAATGCAAACACCACAGCGCCTAACTCCAAGTCATGTGTGGTGTAGTTTTTCTCATGAACCTTCAGCTGGCGCGAAGCATAGGCTATAACTTTTTGTCGCTGCATCAACACGCAGCCCAAACCTTGACGCGAAGCGTCGCAATATACCACGAAGTCGTCAGTGCCTTCGGGTAGGGATAAGATTGGTGCGTCACAAAGTTTGTTCTTCAATATTTGGAATGCTTCTTCTTGTTTGTCTCCCCAATCAAACTTCTTGTCTTTCTGTGCGAGAGAGGTCAAAGGTTGAGCGATTTTCGAGAAATCCTCAATGAATCTGCGATAATACCCAGCCTCTGTATTTCGGCCCGTGAACAGTATTTCGGCCCGTGAACAGTATTTCTTCCTCATGAGCTCCTTCAGTTCAGTCCATGTCAATGCATACGTCGCCGCCTCCCCCAGGTTCTGTACTTGAAGATTCCACCAGGATAAAGCACCATCAATAAAGATCCCTGAGATGTATGTAACTTGGTGTTCAGGATGTCACACCCCCAAAATCCACCATGCGGAGTACCACCGCTTGGAGGCGTGACGTGACCAGGATCGAGCCACCAATCATATTGAACATCGTAATTAAGTAAATAAGACCAACCATAATACGATTGGTGACCAAAGCTAGTTAACCATGTTTAGTTTAAACAGCGAAAGCATGAAAGTAAATCCAAAAGCATAAGTCCATAGTTTATGAGTTAAAGTTCAAAACGCAAGTTTAATAAGTTCATAAGGATTTAAATAATAAGCACGAAACATAACAGTCTGTACACCACAACGACTCCTTCCTCGTGCAAGCTCCAAGCGTTTAGCGACCTGTAAGGCATGTAACAACGAGTCAACAACAAAGTTGAGTGAGTTCACGTTTGGTTGTTTAGTTTTAAGTTGTTTCTGAAAAACGTGGTTTGACTTTCGTTGGCTTAATTGCCGTGGGGGTTACCCCGTAGTTGAAAGTATGTTTAACCAGTTCCTTTTTCATTACCCAAACCATAACCATAATTAGTGGGGGCTTTCCCCGTGTGAACTACTAGACGGTATGATATGGACCACTACGCAAATAAGTTGTGCCCTATATCAGTGTCTATCATCACTGATAGTCTGCCATAGTCCATTAGTACACGCCCGTCCGACCGGCACGGTGTGAGGTTTGTTAAACCTAATAGCGCTATTAACTAATGACCCGCTCGCCATTGGCCTCGGCGATTAAGTCGATATAATGAAGAGGGACTTATTGATAGAGTTTTGTCTAGCTAGTTTTTAAGGTTGTTGTCCTACACCAGGAGGACGAACGTACGTATTCTGCACCAGGAGAATTCGTAGGATTAATAATGGCATCCTACCTATGGAGGATGGCCGTACATATCTTCCGAAGGGGATATGTAGATTTAGTTTTAAATTCTTTAACCCATTCCCAATCCATCGGGAATCCCATGCCTTGTAGAAAGTGTGAACTCACCTCGGTTTGCTCGGTTAGATTCTCAAATATAGCTAACAGTCAAGGTCGGTCAATCACGTCCTAATATGATTACCAGTTAGTCATTTAGTGATTTATAAATAGAGCACAAAGTTCCTACACGTATCTATCACAAAACATGCATCACTTTAACGGTTTATACCCATATAAGTTTCCCATCCATTCCCCACTCAAAAACCAACATACGATGATGCACATAACACATATAACATGTTATATCATTCACAGATAACCTACCCGACATTTAGACATGCAAATTACAACTTATGTCATTTCAGCATTAATATTCAAAACCGGCTGTTTTCGGACATTTTAATAAAATAGTTAACTTATTCCAAAAATTCCTAAATTTTTACAGAATGTCTTAAACGTTCCAAATTTTATTTTGTAAAAATATCGGGGTCCAGTTTATTACTAATATTTTATAAAAATTCATTTTCCGGACTGAACTCAGATTTATCTTTTTCTGACCACAGTCCACGGAACAATTTATTAAAAATTCATCGTAAGTCCGATTTACGAAATTCCAGTGGGGTAATTACAATACTTCAGTTGCCATCTACAGTACAATTTTTATGATCTAACTCTACACAGAACTCACGTTATGACAGAAAACAAAACGCATATTTTCAGCAGAAAAATGCAGCTCTAGCTGCTGTTACGAAATGACGCTTTAAAAATAGTAAACGGAGTCCAAAAATTATGATTCCAGTACCATTAGAACCGTATTTCATAATACATAAATCTAGGCTTCAGAAAATACATTTTTCGTTAAGTTATGGCCTGTTTACAGCCAACTGAAGTTGGCTGTAAAGCTTGGACAGATTCTGTTTTTAGTCCTTAGCTTTCTAGTTTGTGTTCGATTGATTCCGTTAATCATGTTTAGTGATCACAACAACATCAAACATCATTATTAACCAGTAAATCATCAAGAAATCAATCAAGAATCATAACAACACAAGATCTACATGATTTACACACATAACTTCTCTTTATCCAACTTATTCATCTTTTGTCCAAGATTTTATGTTATGTTCTTTAGTGTTTCAAATTTTCAGCCATTAAATCACTTATTAACCACCATAAACAAGATGAAGATGATGTTTAGAGGCACTTACTACTAGCTCGAGGCTAGGGAAGAATCAAAGTATAAATGAGGTGGATAAAAGAAATCTAGAGAGGTTCTTGAACTTCCGAGAGCACCGAGCCTTCTTGTATGATCCCTTGCACCTTTGAGTATGTAAGGAATGGTTGTATGGAGGTTGGATGGTGGCGAGATGGTGGAGGGTAGTGGAGGCCGTAAGTGAGGGAGGAGGGAGAGAGATGAGAGCTTGTTGGTGATTTGTGAAATGAAGATGATTACCCTTAGAGTTTACTTATAAACTAACTCCACCATTACCCATTAGATATTATGTCTCCTAGATATCAAGCAAGGTTAATATACTAATCAAAGAATTGTGGGGTGTGTCCCCACTTCACCAAAACCGTAGAAAGGGGGGTATGGGGTTGGGATGTAATGGAACTTGTTTCATTTAGTCAAGTGTTTAGTTATGTTAGTTAGGAATTCAAGTTAGTTACTAGTGTGTTAATTAATATAACGGGTGTTAGGGTGTTCGGGGACCCTAACTAGCTCAGAAAAGGATAAACAATGTTATTGACAATATTTTTATTTTCCGGGTAAAGTCCGGGTGTTCAGTTTGACACTGTTCCGTTAAAGTGCTTAATCAATCCGTAAAGTGTCTTATATATATATTTTTGTAACTTTTTTAATTTTCAACACTCAGGAAGGCATACCGGACTATTTAGTAACTTTTCCGTATACTATTAGCATGTTAACAAGTACATGTAAGTATAACACAGTAATCAGAGAGCAGTTATGTAATTCCACACAGTTGTCAAGCACTTTAATTGTCATTAATAAATTGTACGGATTACATGTAAATTTGAGGGTTGTCACATTCTTCCCCTGTTAAGGGAATTTCGTCACGAAATTTAGCACCTGGTTACTGAGGAGGCTAGTTAAGTTGCGTTGTTTTCCTGATTTTCCTGGGGTGTCACATCATCCCCCCGTTGATTTGGAATTTCGTCCCGAAATTCTGCAGTAGCTTCAGCCTCAGTAGTGGTTGCGTTTTTCTTAAACAGTTGGGGATACTTGAGTTTCATTTGGTCTTCTCGTTCCCAGGTATACTCTGGGCCACGACGAGCATTCCAACGAACTCGGACCAGAGGTATCCTGGTACGCTTGAGGATCTTAACATCTCGATCCGTAATATCTACTGGTTCCTCGATGAATCGCAGCTGGTAGTCGATTGTGAGTTCCTTGAGAGGAACTATGAGGGTCTCATCTGACAGACACTTCTTCAGATTCGACACATGGAAAACATTGTGAACTCCGCTGAGTTCTTCAGGTAGATTCAACCTATAGGCGACCTTGCCAATTTTCTCGGTGACTTCGAATGGTCCGACATAACACGGATTGAGCTTGCCTCATTTGCCAAAGCGGACAACACCTTTCCAAGGTGAGACTTTGAGTAGCACTCGATCCCCAACCTGGAACTCGAGTGGTTTTCTTCCTTTATCAGCATAGCTTTTCTGACGGTCACGAGCTGTCGCCATTCGCTGTCGTATCTGAGCAATTCTCTCGGTGGTATCTACCACAAGTTCTGGGCCAGTGATTTTACTGTCACCAACTTCTGCCCAACAAAGAGGTGATCAGCATTTGCGTCCGTACAATGCCTCGAACGGAGCGGCTTGGATGCTGGTGTGGCAGCTTTTGTTATATGAAAACTCCACTAGCGGGAGGTGCTTTTCCCAGCCATTACCAAAGTCGATTACGCATGCCCTAAGCATGTCTTCAAGGGTCTGGATGGTGCGTTCAGATTGCCCATCCGTCTGCGGGTGATAAGCGGTGCTCATATCTAAACGTGAGCCAAAAGACTTGTGCATTGCTTGCCACAGTTCAGAAGTAAAACACGCATCACGATCAAAAATGATAGAGGTTGGCACTCCGTGCCTTGACACTACTTCCTTTAGATAGATGTCTGCTAGGGTAGAAAACTTATCCGTTTCCTTGATGGCCAGAAAATGTGCAGACTTGGTCAGTCGATCCATGATCACCCAAATGGTATCGTTTCCGCGTTGAGATCTAGGCAGACCAGTAACGAAATCCATGGAAATTTGCTCCCCTTTCTATTTCGGGATCTCTGGTTGTTGGAGTAGGCCTGATGGTTTCTGGTATTCAGTCTTGACTCTCGCACAAGTCAAGCACTTACTGACGTAGGTTGCTATGTGGACTTTCATGCCAGGCCACCAATACGTAGTCTTGAGGTCGTGGTACATTTTATCCGAACCAGGATGTACCGAATAACGAGACTTGTGTGCTTCATCTATCACAAGCTCGCGTAGGTCTCCATAAAGTGGAATCCAGATGCATCCGTTAACATAGTAGGCGCCGTCTTTCTTTTGTTCCAGTCGTTGCCTCAATCCTCGTAGGGACTCAGCCCTGATGTTTTCTACTTTCAATGCTTCAACCTGAGCATCACGAATCTGAGCGGGAAGGTTAGATTGGATGGTAAGCTGTAACGCACGTACACGCTTCGGTATAGTATCCTTTCGACTGAGGGCGTCGGCCACCACATTGGCTTTGCCCAGATGGTACTTGATAGCGCATTCATAATCATTCAAGAGCTCAACCCATCGGTGTTGTCGCATATTTAATTCCTTTTGCTTGAAGATATGCTCGAGACTCCTGTGATCGGTGTAAATGGTGCACTTGGTACCGTACAGGTAATGTCTCCATATCTTAAGCGCGAAAACAACTGCTCCCAGCTCCAGATCGTGAGTAGTGTAATTCCTTTCGTGAACTTTAAGTTGGCACGATGCGTAGGCAATGACCTTGTCACGTTGCATCAATACGCAACCAAGTCCTTGGATGGAAGCGTCGCAGTAAACCACAAAATCATCTGTGCCTTCAGGCAATGAGAGGATAGGCGCGCTACAAAGTCTATCCTTCAAGTGTTGGAATGCGGACTCCTGTGTATCACCCCAACGATAGGTGACACCTTTTTGAGTCAGTGAAGTGAGAGGTTGCGCAATCTTGGAGAAATCCTTGATAAACCTTCTGTAATATCCGACCAGACCCAAGAATTGGCGGATTTCTGTTGGTGTGCGGGGTGCAGGCTAGTTCTTGATTGTGTCAACCTTGGATGGATCAACATGAATCCCATCCTTGTTTACCACATGGCCTAGAAAGTGGACTTCGCGAAGCCAGAAGTCACATTTCGAAAACTTGGCATACAACTGCTCTTTTCGAAGAAGTTCCAGCATAAGTCGTAGATGCAGCTCGTGTTCCTCCTGACTCTTAGAATAGATCAGGATATCATCGATGAACACAATAACTAACTTATCCAGGTAAGGTTTGCATACTCGGTTCATGAGATCCATGAAGACCGCTGGTGCATTCGTCAGCCCGAATGGCATAACCAGAAACTCGTAATGGTCGTAACAAGTTCTGAATGCTGTTTTGGAGACGTCCTCATCTCGGACCCTCAGCTGATGGTATCCCGATCTCAATTCAATCTTGGAGTAATAGCTCGACCCTTGCAACTGGTCGAACAAGTCGTCAATACGTGGGAGAGGATAACGATTCTTCACGGTCACCTTGTTAAGTTCGCGGTAGTCGATACACATTCTGAAAGTACCATCTTTCTTCTTCACAAACAAGACTGGAGCTCCCCAGGGCGAAGAGCTAGGACGTATAAAACCCTTTTCCAAGAGTTCTTGTAATTGTGTGGACAGTTCTTCAAGTTCTGATGGAGCTAGACGATAAGGTGCTCGAGCTACTGGTGCTGCTCCAGGAGCTAGCTCGATTTGAAGCTCAACTTGGCGATGAGGCGGAAGACCAGGCAATTCCTCAGGAAATACATCAGGAAAATCACACGCAATAGGGATGTCTTCAATTCTCTTCTCTTCCGTTGATGTGTCAGTAACGAGTGCTAGAATGGCAGTGTGGCCCTTTCGCAAACACTTCTGGGCCTTAAGGAAAGAGATGATGCCTTCGACAGCACCACTCTTGTCGCCACGAATCACGAGAGGTTCTTCACCAGAACGAGGAATGCGGACGATTTTCTCCTTGCAAACAATCTCCGCTTGATGGTGAGATAGCCAATCTATCCCAATAACGGCATCGAAACTACCCAGTGTGATAGGAATAAGATCGATAGAGAAAGTCTGACCAGCTAAGACGAGGTTACAACCCTTGATTACATGCGTGGCTTCAAGACTTTTACCGTTAGCTAGTTCTACCGTGTGTTTGGTGTTCAAAAGTGTTGGAGTGCGCTAAGCATTTGCCTAACTTTTAAGGATACATAACTAGTATCGGCACCCGAATCGAATAAAACAGTAACAAAGAAGTTGTCCAGAAGAAACTTACCCATTACAACATTGGGATCGTTCCTTGCATCACCTTGACCAATCACGAACACACGACCGCTTGCTCCATTACCATTGTTGTTACCCCCGTTTTTGCCTCCATTGTTGCCTCCATTGCTGTTCCCGTTTCCTTGATTGTTGTTGTTCTGATTCTGGTTCAGTTGGGGGCAGTTCCTCTTAAAGTGACCTTCAACGCCACACTGAAAGCATTCTTTATTGCCCTGTTGTTGCTGCTGTTGGTGGTTCTGTGGAGCTTGTCGTTGTTGTTGGCGATTCTGATTTGCAGGACGCGGGCTACTGCAATCCCTAGCTTCATGGCCCAGCTTGTGACATCTCTGACATCGACCTTTGTTGCACTGCCCGCTGTGATGCTTGTTGCACCGGTTGCACTTGGGGTGGTTTCCTCAGTATCCACCCTGTCCTTGATTACCGGAAGATTGCTGACCAGGACTCTGGTAGTCATCAGTCTTTCGCTGCTGAGACTGAACCGAAGCAGAACCCTTATTGGAGTTCCAATCCCATTTTCGCTTGTTGTCGGTAGGTGCATCAGAAGTAGTTGTGGCACTGATTCGTTTGGGCAGCCTGTTTTGCTCCACCGCCTGGTCAGTGAGTCGATGGAACAACTTGATGATTTGCTGTATGGTACCCAGGTTAGCTGAAGTCACGTGACTTTGAATCTCTGGTACAAGGCCCTTGAGATACAGCTCAATTCGTTTGATGGGAGGGTCCACCATGGTAGGGCACAAGATGGCCAGCTCATTCGACCTCTTAGTATACGCCTCAATCTCAGACCCCGTCATCTTCAGATTGAAAAACTCCACCTCTAGTTTGTGAATGTCATCACGGCTACAATACTCTTCCTTGATCATTTCCTTAAAATCGTTCCATGGGGTGGCATTAGCAGCAACCAACCCCAGCATCTGAACCTGAGCGTTCCACCACGTGAGCGCTATTCCTTCAAGAGTACCAGTAGCATACTTCACTCTACGAGCCTCGGGGCATTCGCACATCTCAAAGATAGACTCGAGCTTCTCAAACCAGTGGAGGAGGCCTACAACTCCTTCAGTGCCACTGAAAGTAGTAGGTCGGCAGTCCATGAACGTTTTAAACGTGCACACAGGAGGCTGAGCGTTGACCTGTTGCGCGAGAACAAAAGATAAGGTTAAGCACGAGGGCTGGTTTGCGAAGGTAGGATCTAAACGTCATAAGGTGGGTTGATATGGCAGGTTATACCTCCTGCAGGGTTAGCTGCGAGTGCCTCAGCGACTCGTTCGTTGATCAAAGCCGTCAACTGGGCTTGAGTAAGGTTGATACGTCCTCTGCGTCCGCTCATGATCTTCATAACGAAGCAACGTAGGTGAGAAAAGTGTCGCGAAAGTGTGTAAGTGTGGGACGATAGTACAGAGTAAGCACACAATGTTCAAATAGCAATTATCACGTTATCTAATGCACAGTGAGAACTATCTAACCGATAATATAACATAAATCATACCACTTATGGTGTCGAGTCTTGCACGTGGAGCGAAGCGTCGTTGTGGATCGTTGAACACTGTAGAGGTTATAGTCTGGTTTTATCAAAAAGCTTTTCCCTTTTTAAAACCAAGTTCACTATAACCAAAGGCTCTGATACCAATCTGTCACACCCCCAAAATCCACCATACGGAGTACCACCGCTTGGAGGCGTGACGTGACCAGGATCGAGCCACCAATCATATTGAACATCGTAATTAAGTAAATAAGACCAACCACAATACGATTGGTGACCAAAGCTAGTTAACCATGTTTAGTTTAAACAGCGGAAGCATGAAAGTAAATCCAAAAGCATAAGTCCATAGTTTATGAGTTAAAGTTCAAAACCCAAGTTTAATAAGTTCATAAGGATTTAAATAATAAGCACGGAACATAACAGTCCGTACACCACAACGACTCCTTCCTCGTGCAAGCTCCAAGTGTTTAGCGACCTGTAAGGCATGTAACAACGAGTCAACAACAAAGTTGAGTGAGTTCACGTTTGGTTGTTTAGTTTTAAGTTGTTTCTGAAAAACGTGGTTTGACTTTCGTTGGCTTAATTGCCGTGGGGGTTACCCCGTAGTTGAAAGTATGTTTAACCAGTTCCTTTTTCATTACCCAAACCATAACCATAATTAGTGGGGGCTTTCCCCGTGTGAACTACTAGACGGTATGATATGGACCACTACGCAAATAAGTTGTGCCCTATATCAGTGTCTATCATCACTGATAGTCTGCCATAGTCCATTAGTACACGCCCGTCCGACCGGCACGGTGTGAGGTTTGTTAAACCTAATAGCGCTATTAACTAATGACCCGCTCGCCATTGGCCTCGGCGATTAAGTCGATATAATGAAGAGGGACTTATTGATAGAGTTTTGTCTAGCTAGTTTTTAAGGTTGTTGTCCTACACCAGGAGGACGAACGTACGTATTCTGCACCAGGAGAATTCGTAGGATTAATAATGGCATCCTACCTATGGAGGATGGCCGTACATATCCTCCCAAGGGGATATGTAGATTTAGTTTTAAATTCTTTAACTCATTCCCAATCCATCGGGAATCCCATGCCTTGTAGAAAGTGTGAACTCACCTCGGTTTGCT
Source organism: Helianthus tuberosus (assembly GCA_030545235.1). Lineage (NCBI taxonomy): Eukaryota > Viridiplantae > Streptophyta > Magnoliopsida > Asterales > Asteraceae > Helianthus > Helianthus tuberosus. Next base: position 40,393,939 of record CM060430.1, read on the forward strand.
CGGTTAGATTCTCAAATATAGCTAACAGTCAAGGTCGGTCAATCACGTCCTAATATGATTACCAGTTAGTCATTTAGTGATTTATAAATAGAGCACAAAGTTCTTACACGTATCTATCACATAACATGCATCACTTTAACGGTTTATGCCCATATAAGTTTCCCATCCATTCCCCACTCATAAACAAACATACGATGATACACATAACACATATAACATGTTATATCATTCACAGATAACCTACCCGACATTTAGACATGCAAATTACAACTTATGTCATTTCAGCATTAATATTCAAAACCGGCTGTTTTCGGACATTTTAATAAAATAGTTAACTTATTCCAAAAATTCCCAAATTTTTACAGAATGTCTTAAACGTTCCAAATTTTAATTTGTAAAAATATCGGGGTCCAGTTTATTACTAATATTTTATAAAAATTCATTTTCCTGACTGAACTCAGATTTATCTTTTTCTGACCACAGTCCACGGAACAATTTATTAAAAATTCATCGTAAGTCCGATTTACGAAATTCCAGTGGGGTAATTACAATACTTCAGTTGCCATCTACAGTACAATTTTTATGATCTAACTCTACACAGAACTCACGTTATGACAGAAAACAAAACGCATATTTTCAGCAGAAAAATGCAGCTCTAGCTGCTGTTACGAAATGACGCTTTAAAAATAGTAAACGGAGTCCAAAAATTATGATTCCAGTACCATTAGAACCGTATTTCATAATACATAAATCTAGGCTTTAGAAAATACATTTTTCGTTAAGTTATGGCCTGTTTACAGCCAACTGAAGTTGGCTGTAAAGCTTGGACAGATTCTGTTTTTAGTCCTTAGCTTTCTAGTTTGTGTTCGATTGATTCCGTTAATCATGTTTAGTGATCACAACAACATCAAACATCAATATTAACCCGTAAATCATCAAGAAATCAATCAAGAATCATAACAACACAAGATCTACATGATTTACACACATAACTTCTCTTTATCCAACTTATTCATCTTTTGTCCAAGACTTTATGTTATGTTCTTTAGTGTTTCAAATTTTCAGCCATTAAATCACTTATTAACCACCATAAACAAGATGAAGATGATGTTTAGAGGCACTTACTACTAGCTCGAGGCTAGGGAAGAATCAAAGTATAAATGAGGTGGATAAAAGAAATCTAGAGAGGTTCTTGAACTTCCGAGAGCACCGAGCCTTCTTGTATGATCCCTTGCACCTTTGAGTATGTAAGAAATGGTTGTATGGAGGTTGGATGGTGGCGAGATGGTGGAGGGTAGTGGAGGCCGTAAGTGAGGGAGGAGGGAGACAGATGAGTGCTTGTTGGTGATTTGTGAAATGAAGATGATTACCTTTAGAGTTTACTTATAAACTAACTCCACCATTGCCCATTAGATATTATGTCTCCTAGATATCATGCAAGGTTAATAAACTAATCAAAGAATTGTGAGGTGTGTCCCCACTTCACCAAAACCGTAGAAAGGGGGGGGGTATGGGGTTGGGATGTAATGGAACTTGTTTCATTTAGTTAAGTGTTTAGTTATGTTAGTTAGGAATTCAAGTTAGTTACTAGTGTGTTAATTAATATAACGGGTGTTAGGGTGTTCGGTGACCCTAACTAGCTCAGAAAAGGATAAACAATGTTATTGACAATATTTTTATGTTCCGGGTAAAGTCCGGGTGTTCAGTTTGACACTGTTCCGTTAAAGTGCTTAATCAATCCGTAAAGTGTCTTATATATATATATTTTTGTAACGTTTTTAAATTTCAACACTCAGGAAGGCATACCGGACTATTTAGTAACTTTTCTGTATACTATTAGCATGTTAACAAGTACATGTAAGTATAACACAATAATCAGAGAGCAGTTAAGTAATTCCACACAGTTGTCAAGCACTTTAATTGTCATTAATAAATTGTACGGATTACATGTAAATTTGAGGGTTGTCACACAGGAGCACACTTGCTCATCCTTAAAACAGAATCCGTCTTTTCCGTCCATCTGACGAATGCATCAGCACCTCCAGTTTCGTCGTAATTTAAGGGCTTACAATCCAGAAATTGTTTGTAGGTACAGCCTGTACAGGCAATATCATTTACGGAAAGCATTAGCGGATGTGTAAGAAATATCCAAATGTAACGCAATGTGTCTCAAGCGACTTGGACATTACCATTTGGTGGGTTGTTGCTCCTTGAGGAACCTCCGCTAGTCTCAGAGCGGGAGGCCTCATACTGTGCTATTGCTGAGGTAATTCGCTCCTGTAACTCCGCCTAAGTGGTAGGCAAACGTGTGTCTCGTCGTGGAGGCATCTTTTATAAGAAGATTGTAACAGTCAGGTCATAGTAAGTATAGTAAGTAATATGCGTATGTAATAACACTCATCAACAGGATAACACATAACATCCCATGTCATAATCATAAACAAATAAATCAACAATGCATGTAATGAGAAGGCTGCGATTGAGCTTTGCATAAAACAAGACCACCAGTACAGTTTTACAATTGTATCATATGTCAAAGGAGACTAAGGGTCACATCATCGTTGTCTGAATCGTCTAACAATTTACAACAACCAAAAAGTCAAATATCAAAAGTGTGGTCTTCAAAAGTCTTCACAATCATGGCTCAATAGCTGTCTTCTCACCAAAAGTAGCCTATCTGCAGGAGACCTAATACCCCTAAGCTGATGGTGGGGGAGGAGGAGGTGGAGGAATAAAAATCAATCTGCGCAAACGCGCCAAATCCTCATCAAGAGCATGGACAACACGCAGCAGGTAAGCAATCTGCTGGTCCGTGGTGAGGAAGCGGACATCAGAATCAGGGTGCAGTCCGAGAGGAGCTGGTGGTGTCGCAAATGGAGGCTGGCAATGACAAGGGGGAGGACGCGGGGTCCTCTCCAGCTCCTGGACTCGTCGGCTCAACGCATCCTGCTGTAACTGCAAGGATAGAAGTATATCATCCGTCGTATACCCAACATGAAAAGGGTGGTATGGATCTGACAAAGGCATGACGTTGGGCGAAGACCACAAAAATGGCTCGCCCGTAGGTGCTAAAGAAGCAAAAGCGGTGTGTGCAGCAGGTGCAACAGGGGGTATAAATGGAAAAGCTGCTGTCATAGATGGTATGTGATCATGCTGCTGAGTAGAAGGTCCTTTCCCTGGACGGGGAGGAAGAATGTCCTGGAGAAAAGTGACGGGTAAATCCACGCGGTGGACGTCTGACACGGGAGGGCGAAACTGTGGGACACCAGAGGGTGCAAAAACAGGTGCAGCAGGGGGGAGTGACTGGTAGAACAAACGGAGGATAGTCATCATCATCCTCAATCCACCCGTTATGGGTGTCGGCATATCTGGGATCTATGTGTGTAGCAAAAGGTGCAAGGTCATCAAACACCGGCATAGGGTCAGGTAGAGGTGCAACAACTGGGACATCAACAACTGGTGGTGCAATGACCGGAACATCAACAAGTGGTGGTGCAACAACTGGTGCATCAACAACTGGTGGTGCAACGTCTGGTGCATCAACGGGTGGCTCAGCAGGTACAAACTCAACCTCAGGATCCGGGTCAAAGTCATGGGGAATAATGGGTGCAGCAGACATCGCCATGTCTGAATCAGTGTCGGTGGAGTAGTGATGCACGTCCTAGGCATGAAGAGTGGCGAATGATACAAACTCAAGTGAGTAGGAAACGGACGGATCGGGTAAGGCCTCCACAACGGGAGCCTAGACAGGTGGCACAACAAAGGCATCAACAGCAGGAACCTCAACCATAGGAACAACAAGGTCAACAACCGGGATATCAGCTAGTGGAACATCGTCATCCACCGGGGCCCCCCCATCCTGGTCACCCTCCGGGGGACCCTCGATAAATAGATCGATGTCGTCATCAGATAACGCATCAAGTGGTTGTTCCTCAAAGGGAACTGCAGCAAGGGGGAGAGGGGCAGGGATCTGGACAAGTGGTAGATCCTCTCCCGGTAGACCATCAGCTAAGAGCAATTTGTCTCCAAAGTCCGGTAGGGCAAAGGGCTGAAAATCATCCTCGTCGGTACTCGTGGTGTCTGGTGTATAAACCTCCGGGTCCGTGGCTATCTCGTCATCCGAGGTAATATCCATAGGGTCTATCGTGTCGGACACTCCACTATCAGAAGAAGATGCCATGGTGTCTGTAACACAACCACAACATATGCACATATATCAGATGAGCATGTAAGCAAATAACAATGAAATCATGTATGCATCCTAGTCTTCCCAGACTATCCCACCCAGTCTCTTAGACTGAACTCCCTAGTCTCTCAGACTAATTCCCTGGTCTCTAAGACCAACCCTCCCAGTCTCTAAGACTAACTCCCTGGCCTCTAAGACCAAACTTTCCCAGTCTCTAAGACTCAAAATTTTCCCCAGTCTCTAAGACTGAATTATATACATAGCCTTTTTGAAATGTGTATTTATGCCTTTTGTTTGTAAAAATGTTTGTTCCTGGATCTGGACGTTTTGTGTATGCAATGTAAAAAATGTTTGAAAACATTTTTGTGAGAGCCCTAGTGATCATAGTCTAGACTCGAGAAAGAAATCCTAGTTCGCTATGATCGAGGCTCTGATACCAAGCTGTCACACCCTGGCTTTTGCGGAAGCGTGGTTTATTTGGTGTGACTTCTTAATACCATAGCAACAATCACAACAATGCTATATGATAAAAAATACGAGATGTTCATCCATTAATATAGTTTAGAAAATGCATAACATACTTGTCTTGAAACATCCACCCCAAAATAAGTTACAAACCTTGACTTGTTTAAAACGAGTTCATAAGACTCAACAAAAGACTTTCAACAAAATGAGGTTTAGAGACATGTAACCCGTCCAGGAAGAGGTTACACTTCCCAAACCCTACAACCCTGGATGACATCTTTATTTAGTACGCAGCTTGACTAACATGCATCACTTGCCAGATCCGATTAATTCCCTGAAGTACATGTAGTTTAAAAAATATCAACAAAAGTTGAGCGACTTCATGTGTAAGTCTGTGTATATAAGCCTTTAAAATATGTCTTATATGTATAAATGTCCCTGGTATGTAGCAATAAGGAAAAACAGATCACGAATGGGTTGCAAAGCCAATGGTATGTGTGAAAGTGGTGCAGGTAGACTCAAACCTAGAAAATTTGTCTCCGGTATGAACATATAGTCACCACTATGGGCCGCCCCGGCCTCATGGGTGTGGGCTCGCTACACCCAAATAGATCTATCACTCATGTCCCTTGGTCCTACAATGAGGATTAATGGCCTTAAGTGTCATGCCCACCACTCACATGATCGCGCAATAAATCCTCCTTAAGCTAACCATACCATGTATAAAAATGTCTGTAATAATTGTAACATGTATTCCACCCCCGAAGTATAAAACTAAAAACAGTTAAGAGAAAAGGGGGACATGAACTCACAGTACTGCGTCTTGTACCGTATCTCAAACTCTGTCAGCTACACGACAACCTACAACGTACTAATGTCTATTAGACGAACGGGCCGTGCCTTGGCTTCGAGTTTAATTCTTTTGAGTTGCGTTTCTTAGGTTACTCCAAGTTATAATTATTTGTCAAAATAATTAATATTTTAACTTAAATTATATGTAGTGTTGGAATAATTGATCATTCAATATTCTTGTATTAATACTTCTAAAGTATTTAACTCCGTATTTCATTCCCATGTTTGAGGATATTTATACATGTAAGTTCGTATTCGAAATAATATATTTTTAAGTCCCACTTAGAAAATATATATAACTTATTTGTCAAAATAATGTATTCCAAAATATATATATTTTCCCAAAAATAATATATTTTCACTTCTTGTCCAAAAATAATATATGCCAAAAATATATAAGTGAAAAAAAATAATTTCCGGAATATTTTATGAGTTACGTTTTATCGTTCGGTTTCTCAATACCAAGTGTGTAACTTAAATATTTATTCCGTGTGATTTTTGGTATCATTTTGGAGTTGTAATTGTCATGGTAATTTGTAAGTTATATTATTTTACCCTAAAATAATATAACTATTCGACAAAATAAAAAAATATTCACACAAGTGTCTTAGTGTAAAATATATATTCTAAACATATATTTAACCATTTTCATGTATAAAACCAACCTCCGAAACTTTGTATTTAACCTTAGGACCTTTTGGAGTGGTTGGTCCGTCAACAGTACGATCTTGTGGGATTGGAAATATCTCTGGAGCCTCCAGGAGGCGAAGACAAGTGACAGGGTTAGCTTCTCTAGTGGCATGTAACGTTCTTCCGGACCTTTGAGGGTCCTGCTAATGAAGTATATAGGAATTTGCTTCTCCCCCTTTCTACCATCATCACTGCACTAATCGTTGTCTTGGATGAAGACAAATACAAAAGTAGTTCCTCCCCCGGGATAGGAGTGGCTAGGGTCGGGAGCTGGCAGATATGGTCCATCTCCCGGTAGGCTGCCTCGGCCTCTAGGGTCCACTTGAATCTGTTTGTCTGGAGGCAGTCTGTTGGATCTGAGTTTGGTTTTGATTGTGTTTTCACGTTTGAATTAAGATGAAGATGGATGAGTTGTGCAGCGAAATTAAGATGGAAACAAACTTTACACACAATCAAACGAGAGAATTGCTTTAATCAAAACATTTTCCACAAAGAACCGAAAGATTGAATTTATTTCAATAACGATTACAATGCGATGATTGAATGCAAACTCCCCCTCAGCCTGAGCTCAGTGTTTGTTCGTGCAGGAAAACAATTTTGCAAAGAGCTAATAGAACAGTACAGAGCACTGTTCTATTTATAGGCACTAGCAAACCACTGAGCATCTAAGCTGACGTCACCATGAAAGTGACATCTAACCTCCTAACAAACTCTAACCTCTGATCAATACAAACACTGCTATGCTAACTACTGCTATTACATTTCATTACATAAAAGACATCTAAATAACTGTCGCATCCTTCCACTGCTGTGAACCCAGCAGTACTTGTCCGGATCAACAGTGCTTGACTCAAGGCAGTAGATTGAACAGCAGAGCTTTAGTCTTTCATTAGGCCTTTACTTGATCAGCAATTTGTAGGTTAGCAGTTTGCACGATCAGTAGATAGGAGGTCAGCAGATGTTGAAACCACTTTCAAGGGGAGAGACTTGTATGAAACATCTGCTTATTCTGGATCCACTGCTCTGATCCAGTTTTGGCTTTAATTATCTGTTCCTTTGGTAGGGTTCAATCCCAATAATCTCCCCCTGGAACAGATAATCCCAAAACCCTTCATTATTGTGGAACTTTATTGCCTCATCAACAGTTCCCTTATTTGACCTTTATGTTGTAACTCAAAGTCTAGGGCATCTGTGTCATCTTCATCCCTACCAAGTGGAAGATCAAGGAGATCCTGCATATCTTCAAGACTTAGGCCAAGTGCTTGTTCCCTTGAAATTTTCTTCACTTCTCCACCAAACCTGAACATAGTCAATACATGGGTCTGTTTGTCAGTTTCCCACTTTAGTACTTTTGAGCCTGGTGGGTTTCTTGGGAGATTTTTATTAGATGAGGTGTTTGGTGAAACTGGCCTATTTAAGACTGTCTGAGCAGTACTTGCAGGTTGATCCAATCCAAGAGTTTCTACAATCATTTTCTTGATGCCTTCTTTTACAAGGGCATCTCTTTCTATGAGCTCTTGAATGGTTTCAGCACCCGACTGTTTGTGTGGCCTTCTTTTATAGATGGCTGCACCAGTTGGAGCAGTGGCTCTCCTGATTTGCAGCTTTGATGGTCTTTTTGTGTGACAACCCTCACTAAACCAGGTATCCGTACGACTTAATTAATAATTAATTACTGCTTAATTACTGTGCTTACTTGAACTTGTGGATAAACTGCTACTTGAATGCTGATACATGTACTTATTTGCATCATACTTTACTTGCAGTCACTCCATGTTTTGCTTACAGCACCTTTGTGACAACCTTGATGCACCAAAAGCACAGTAGCACAATGAACGGATAACCTATTAAACGTGCTGTCATAACTAGCACCAGGCAGGTACTACCTCTAAGGCCTGTAAGAGCCTGAGATAGTTTGCTACACTAGTGGTGAGTGTAGGGATATAAGGGTTGTAGAACTGCGTCACTAGGAATGAGATTACAGTGACCGGATGTGCCTAAAACGTACTTTAAGTACAAAATTCAGCACTTTAATTAAAATTCAGCATCTAGCTAACTAATAAAGTGCCAAAACATGAGAAAAATGTTACTAGACACTTTCCAAAGTGTCGGGAATAAGTTGTGTCACTAAAAATAATAATAACGACACTTTAAAGCTTTGTTAAGCACTTTAACGGATCTCTATCCAACCGAACAACCGGACTTTACCCGAAACATAAATATTGACATTGACATTGTTTTTCCTTTTCTGAGCCAGTTAGGGTCCCCGAATACCCTAACACCCGCTATAATGCATAACACGCTAGTAACTGAGTTAACCTCCTAATTACTTAACTTAACTAATGTCCTAACTACATGGTTGAGATTGAACCAAGACCCCCCGCCCTCTCTAACCGAACCGTCCCCAAGGGGGACACCCTTTGTACTTTGATGATTGTCACACCCCGACCACGTGTAACATACAAAACGTGGCGGAAACGTCGGGGAGTGTTGTAACAGAATTAATTGTCTCATAACCATGGCATACAAAGTTTTATTTATTTATTAAACAAGGGTGTTACATTGTCTTGAACAGTAAACAAAAGAGTTTATAACATAATTAAACATAGTCTATCTTCTTTTAAAGTCCCTAAGGCACAGGTCCGCCCTAGTATCATGATCAACATCCTACGGAAAAGCTCCTGAAAACACATGTGAAAATAGGTACGTCAGCATAAAAATGCCTGTGAGATACATAGGTTTGTAAAAATAGGATTCATGACTTATGTTTAAGAAAAATGTTTAGTCATGAACCTTTTAGTTTGCTTTGTCTTGTAAATCATTTGAAAACAATAAGATCAGATGATATGTATAAGTAAATGTCAGGTTAAATAAATGACCATGTAAAAAATGTGTTTGTATAAGATAAGTTGTTTGTAAATCAATGTCTTGTGAAAAATATGTTATTTATATAAAATGTTCTATGTCTCAATATTGAAATGATTCAAATAACGTTACGACATGTAATACCATACAAACACTTATATATAGGAAGTATCAGCGGCGTATCCACCATGCTTGTATCATATTACACACGCATCGTTACTTAATCACTTAATCAAACCAAACCAACCAATGCAAGAAGTCTATGTTTAAACCAATTGTCAAATGTATTGAATAATATGTCAAAGTGTTTATGTCAAGATGTAAATCATGTCAAATGTCTATGTCAAATATCCATGTCAAATGTCTATGTCAAATATCCATGTCAAATGTCTATGTCAAATATCCATGTCAAATGTTTATGTGAAAAATGTCTATGTCAAAATGTCATGTATGGCAAGTGAAATGTCTCAACTAAACCATATGCACAAAAACAAAGTATTGAAGTAAAACTTGGTTTAAATCAAAGCTATGTTTTGTGTAAATGCATGCAACTATTTAATATGAACATTTATGCGGTATTGTGAAAATGCATACATCCAAGCCTTGTGACTGTGGTGATAAACCCTTTAAACAAATTAAAGGTCTATCTGTCTTATATCATCGAATTCGGTCATTCCTTTCTGTCCCCTTTCCCTGGGATGTCCGGAACGGGAGTTGTCAATTCCTATGGTACCACTACCTACTAACGAACGGCGTAGCTAATGTTAATGAATGTATTGTCCCATGTAAACAAACCAAATGTCATACCAAAATGTAAACATGTGAAAACAATGCACTAAGTATGAAATCAGATGAACATACATAGCGTGAAATGTCATGTAAAATGATGTACTAAGTAATGCACAAAATGGGCACACCTAGCATGAAATGTCATGTAAAACAATGTACTAAGTAATGCACAAAATTGGGCACACCTAGCATGAAATGTCATAAAATCATGTACTATAATGTACTAACGAACATAGCAGTATATGATGTGAAAACAGGAAAACATGAAAGTAACAAGTAGGCACATGTGTTCCACCCCAAAACGTTTGGAAAACAGTAAAAGAGGGGTCTATGTACTCACTTGAGATTGCTCAGATGTCTAAAGATAATCACCAAGTAATGCTAGAGATCTCGGAATCAAACGGCACCTAATATAGGTAACTATGTTAATAACCGGACCTTAATCGGATGATTGGATAGCATTAGGGTTTGTAAACCAAATGAGTGTAGGAACTCACGTGATATGGTTTAACAAAGCCTACATGCTAAATGAAACTTAACCTAAGTCTTATTGACCCATTATGATCCGTTTAGGTAGCTTACGCTACTTTAACGCATCGTGCGCGTGAAACGCGTTCGGACCGCCTAACTAGTCCTATGACAAGTATTATATGCCTAAACATGTTACATAATGAGTTACGTGACAAAAGTTTAGGTTACATATGCTAAATTACCAATTATGTATGAAAAGGGTATTCTGGTAATTTACCTAAGGCATATAAACTACCTATCATACAACTATTTAAACGATGTGACCATAAGGTATAACCTCGGAAGGTTATTCCCTATACTATGGTCACCTAATGTATTTGGTCGGATCCTAATGATCGACCAAACTGGGTCGGGTTCGAAGGTATAAACGATTGATCATATCGCTTACCCTACGACCCTAGACAACGTGGTAATCAGTAGGCATAGTCCCAAGGGACTATGACCATCGTGATCATAATCACGTTGCGAAGTTCAATCGAACTTCGCATTGACCATTACTGGTCAACGCTGAAAGTCAAACAAAGTTTGACTTTCTGACTCGAAAAGCAGTAAAAATAAGGAAAAGAACGAAAGAATACTTACGAAGGGTCCCCGAATGCTAATCTAGATCAATATAGTTCAGGTATGAAACAAGGTTTCAACTTAGAACACAATTAATCAGATTCTAGTGCTTTAAAACAATGAAAGGCATGGGGTATATATAGTATTCGGGTAACCGTTAGGATCGTTTCTTGAATAACGTGATCGAATCTCGTGCGTACACTTGTCACAATGTTGTGGTACTGATTTTTGGCCACCATAGGAGTTTAACAAGTGTCATTTGACCTTTGGAAGGGGTAAAAACGATTATATCAGCTGAAACTTGACCTTTGGGTGATCTGAAGGGCTAAAGCGGCCCGCTTCAGGATCAGCCAAACACAATGCGGGCCGCCTGAAGCTTCTGATCTGCATATATGTTTCAGAAATGACAGTTTTAGCCCCTGCACGTGTTTAAGGCCATTCCCGACACTTCTAAGGCCCGTAAAGCCAACTTTAAGGCCCTAAAATGTTTCCTAAACATTGTGGACATGAAACATGCTCCAAAAATATGCCGGGTGTTGGTTCGTTTGGTCGTACGAACGCGATGTTCGCTTAATTACGACGGAATGCGCACAAGCGCTAAAAACGATCCAAATGACGCGACGAATGGATTTTTCTTATGGCGAACACTAAAATATAATATAGTCATGCTTACATAAATTTTTGGATGTCCGGATGTATTCAGAACGTAAGTTATGCGCGAAAATGCAAACTTGTGCACTTTTTGACACTTTTAGTCCCTGAATGTCCCAAAAGTTTATTTTAGCATACCAAACCCCTCAAAGCCTATTTCTAAGCTATGTAAAGGATATTTATGGTATGTTTAACTTATGGTTATGTTCCGGAATGTTCGTTACAGTTCAAATTGACATACTTTCGCAGTTTGTCATATTTAGTCCCTTTAAGCGAATTAACTTGTTTTTGCCATACCAAAGCTTTCAAAACTTATTTCTAAGTTATGTAAAGGTTATTTAAGGTATGTTGAGTATATGTTGATGTTCCGGAGTATTTGTCGCATTAAACTGAGTACGTTTTCGCACCAGTTTGCGTATAACTCTCCAGAAATTGATATAGAGTTTGGAATTGGATAAAAGTCAAAACATGAAAAATGTAAAACATAACAAAACAAACATTGGGATCAAATAACATTGTTTTATTGATAACAGAACTGTTCATAGTGATTACAAGCACAGTTGTTACAGTCTCCCCTACTTGTGGAAATTTTGTCCCGAAATTTATTTAGAGGAAACTCGTGGAAAAAGATGTGGATATTTCGCTTTCATTTGATCTTCGCGTTCCCAAGTAAACTCGGGTCCACGTTTAGCTTCCCAGCGAACTTTGACCAAAGGAATGCGCTTGCGTTTAAGCCACTTGACTTCACGTTCCATGATTTCCACTGGTTTCTCAACAAATTTCAGTGTTGTACCAACACGAATTTCGTCAAGCGGTATGGAGAAATTCTCATCAGCTGTACACTTCTTGAGATTGGACACGTGGAAAGTTGGATGAACATTTCCCAGTTCAGGAGGTAACTCAAGTCTGTAGGCTACCTTTCCGATTCTTTCGACGATCTTGAATGGTCCAACGTACCTAGGTGCAAGTTTTCCTTTCTTTCCAAATCTGATCACACCTTTCCAAGGTGAGACCTTAAGTAATACTCGATCACCGACTTGAAATTCCAAGGCTTTGCGTTTTGGATCCGCGTAAATCTTCTGACGGCTCTGAGCTGCCTGAAGGTTATCACGAACTTTCTTGACCTTGTCAGTTGTCTCTAAAATGAGGGCAGGTCCAGTAAGTTGAGCCTCGCCAATCTCATTCCAGCAGACTGGTGAACGACATTTTCGACCATAGAGAGCCTCGAAAGGAGCCATTTTGATGCTGGTGTGATAACTGTTGTTGTAGGAGAATTCAATCAATTTAAGATGTGAATCCCAGCTACCACCAAAATCGATCACACAAGCTCTTAGCATATCCTCCAGAGTCTGGATTGTTCTCTCAGATTGACCATCCGTTTGCGGATGATAAGCTGTGCTCAGATTAAGTTGGGTCCCCATAGCAGATTGCATGGTTCTCCAAAAGTGAGAAGTGAAACGAGCATCTCTGTCAGAAATGATGTTCAACGGAACACCATGTCGAGCTACAATTTCATCCACATAGATTTGTGCAAGTCTATCAGCAGGAAAATCCTCATGGATTGGCAAGAAATGTGCTGACTTTGTAAGACGATCAACGACTACCCAGATGGCATCATGACCCTTCTTTGTGCGTGGGAGTTTGGTAACGAGATCCATAGTAATGTTTTCCCATTTCCAAACTGGGATCTCTGGTTGCACCAATAAACCAGAAGGACGTTGATGTTCAGCCTTTACCTTAAGACAAGTAAGGCATTTTGACACGTATAAGGCAATGTCTTTCTTCATACCAGGCCACCAATAGTGAATACGAAGATCCTTATACATTTTATCTGAGCCCGGATGAATAGAATAACGAGACTTATGGGCTTCATCCATAAGCAAGGTACGAAGATCATCTAGGCTTGGGACCCACAAACGGTCCATGAAGTAATATGATCCATTGTCCTTCAGTTCCAGAGCAGGCGTTATGTGATAGGGAAATTCCTTATCCATTAAACCTTGTGAAACACAAGATTGTTGAGCCTGAGAAATGCGTGCTTGGATATCGGATCGAGCTTGAATAACAGATTGAACATGTACACAATGAAGCTTAGTACGTTCCTTGCGACTCAATGCATCAGCTACGACATTCGCCTTACCAGGATGGTAGCGAATTTCGCAGTCATAGTCGTTTAAAAGCTCAACCCAACGTCGTTGCCTCATGTTGAGTTCTTTCTGATTGAAGATATGCTGAAGACTTTTGTGGTCCGTGAAAACCACACATTTTGTACCATACAAATAGTGTCTCCAGATCTTGAGAGCGAAAACAACTGCACCCAACTCAAGATCATGAGTGGTGTAGTTCTTCTCATGAATCTTCAACTGCCTCGATGCATAGGCTATGACTTTGTTCCTTTGCATCAGAACACAACCAAGACCCAATTTCGATGCATCACAATACACGACAAAATCATCATCACCCTCAGGCAATGATAGAACAGGCGCATCGCAAAGCTTCTGCTTCAAGTGTTGAAAAGCTTCCTCTTGTTTGAATCCCCAGTAAAAGGGCATTTTCTTCTGAGTTAGAGCAGTTAGAGGAACTGCAATCTTAGAGAAGTTCTCAATGAAGCGGCGATAATAACCCGCTAGACCAAGAAAAGAACGAACTTCAGTAGGAGTAGTAGGTGTATCCCAATCCTTAATCGCACTGATCTTGGAGGGATCTACATGAATACCTCGTTCGTTGATAATGTGTCCCAAAAATTGAACTTCTTTAAGCCAAAATTCGCACTTGGAGAATTTGGCGAAAAGTTGCTCTTTCTTCAGGAGTTCCAGAGTAAGACGAAGATGCTGCTCGTGATCAGCTCGCGTCTTAGAGTAAATCAAGATGTCATCAATAAAAACAATGACGAACTGATCCAAATAAGGTTTGCAGACCCTATTCATTAAGTCTATGAAAACAGCCGGAGCATTAGTCAAACCGAATGGCATGACTGTGAACTCGTAATGTCCATAACGAGTACGGAATGCTGTCTTCGGAATGTCTTCTTCATGCACCCGAAGTTGATGATACCCGGATCGCAGATCAATCTTCGAAAAATAAGAAGCGCCTTGTAACTGATCAAAGAGATCATCGATGCGAGGTAGGGGATATCGATTCTTGATGGTAAGCTTGTTAAGCTCACGATAATCGATACACATTCTAAAGGATCCATCCTTCTTCTTGACAAAAAGAACGGGAGCACCCCAAGGTGAAAAACTGGGACGGATAAAGCCTTTGTCAGAGAGCTCCTGAAGCTGTTTAGACAACTCTTGCATCTCAGATGGTGCAAGATGATATGGAGCTCTGGCAATGGGATTTGCACCAGGTACGAGATCAATGCGGAACTCGACTTGGCGTGCTGGAGGTAGACCAGGTAAATCTTCAGGGAACACTTCAGAATAATCCCGAACGACAGGAATATCTGAAATAGACTTACCCTTGCCTTTATCTTCTGTAACATGTGCTAAGAAAGCCACATAGTTCTTCCATAAATACTTCCGAGCTTTAACACAAGACATGAGTTTGAGACCACTGATAGGCTTCTCACCTTGAACCTGCAGGATCTCGCCTGTCGAAAGCGGCACACGAACAATCTTCTTAGAACAAACTATCTCTGCATGATGCTTGGATAACCAATCCATTCCCACAATGACGTCGAAGCTTCCAAGTTGCATAGGCGTGAGGTCAATAGGAAAAAGATGGTCGTTAAGGTTCAACTGGCAGTTGCGAAGAACAGAATCAAGAATAATGGGTTCACCATTAGCAACTTCTACTGTCAAAGGTTTTCCTAGTTTCGTTCTAGACACTCGAAGCATAGGCTCAAAAGACAAAGACACGAAACTCTTATCGGCACCGGAATCGAAAAGAACAGATGCAGGTTGATTATTAATAAAGAACGTACCGTTCACCACATTATCGTCAGCCTGTGCCTCTTGGGCATTCATGTTAAAAACTCGGCCTCGAGCCGGAGCCTGATTCTGGTTCTGGTTCTGGTTCGCCAGTCTTGGGCATCGATTCCTATAGTGGGTCAGATCCCCACAATTGTAACAAGCACCTGGTGGGTATTGTGGTCGTGCAGCTTGACCCTGTTGCGGAGCAGGAGGCTGAGCAACTTGATGAGCCAGGTTCTGAACCGCGGGATTCTGAGCAGACCGACAAACATTGGCAAGATGGCCTGATTTCCCACAGTTAGTACTGAAACGGCACGGAAGTTGCGGCTGGTGGTGACTGTTGCATCTATTGCACAAAGGTGCATTCCCTGAATAGGGTTTCTTTGCTTGAGGCTGTGCAGGTTGGTTGGGAGCTGCCTGGTTAGCTTGGGCAGTGACAGCATAGTTTTGGGAAGCCTTACGCTTCTTTGCCCTCTTCGAAGAACCAGAGTTCTTTCCATTCCCGTTTTGACCTTTCTTGCTATCCATCTTGTCAGCCGATTGTTCCTTGCCCTTGTCACCCTTCCGGTGTAACTTGTTCTTCCGGATCTGCGACTCAGTCAATGTCGCAGATAACTCGATCGCCTGACGAAGTGTGGCAGGGTTACTACCAGTAAGAATGTCTTGTACCGAGTCAGGTAGGCCATCGATGTATCTCTCGATAGCCTTGTCGAGTGGGGTAACCATAGTTGGGCAAAGCAGACTCAACTCTTCAAACCGATCAGTATAAGCCCTGTGCTCACCACTATCTTGCTTCAAAACATCAAACTCTTTCTCCAACGCTCGCTGCTCATGGCGAGGACAGAATTCCCTCATCATAAGGGCTCTAAGTTCAGCCCATGTCTGTGCGAGAGCAACTTCTGCACCTCTGTCTCTCATAACCCCGTTCCACCATGTCAAAGCCCTCTTCTGAAATACGCTCGAAGCAAACTCGAATTTGCGATTATCCGGACACTGCACATGGTGAAAAGTATTCTCTATGCTCTCAAACCACTGAAGAAGCCCAGTCGCTCCTTCAGAACCACTAAACTTGAGTGGTTTAGCCGAGTTAAAATCCTTGTATTTGCACGGACCATTGTTGTTGTTGTTGTTGGCTTGTTGCCATTGAGCAAAGAGATTTGGGAATTGAGCAGCCATCTGCTGCGCAATAATTTCTGCCAGCTCGGCAGTAGCTATCTGGTTCTCGCGTCGAGGAGGCATTCTAAAAGAGGAAAACATGAAAAGAAACGAGTGAGATGATTGGATGAAGAGAATGAGATGAAACAAAATCAACAAGAGCAAAGATGGTGGTCATTCGTTCGTATCACAAAGCAAATAAACGACACACAGTGACTAATCAAAGTAAATGGGTCAAAAATAATGTATTAGCAAAGACATGCTCGCCTATAAGTGAACACTCACTCCAAGAATTCCCAGGTAAGCACAACTGGTCTCGCGTCTGGTTGAGATGTATACGAAGTGCTTGCCTAGACAGAAAACCCAGAATACAGGCATTCACCCTTCTAGTTTGCACATGTTCACATTATTTAAAACCCAAAACGTTTGACGGGATTTTGAAAATTTGAAGGCACAAGGCCAAAAACCAATACTGAAAAGGGTTCAAAACCATATAACAGAGGGTTCAAAACCTTACAATTGAGGGTTAAAAACCTTGTAAAAATTTATTCAAAAACAGATGATTGTTTTTCAAAAATCGTTTCGGAAAAATTTTGGTTCCTTGTTTTGTTAATCACCTAAGGATAGGTGATGTACATGTTTTAAGATCTAAACACAAGATAACTTGTGTTAGGTTCCTAGAAAAGTTATAGTCTAGGTCAAAGCATTACTAATAACCTAATTCCCTATAACCATTGGCTCTGATACCAACTCTTCTGTCACACCCCGACCACGTGTAACATACAAAACGTGGCGGAAACGTCGGGGAGTGTTGTAACAGAATTAATTGTCTCATAACCATGGCATACAAAGTTTTATTTATTTATTAAACAAGGGTGTTACATTGTCTTGAACAGTAAACAAAAGAGTTTATAACATAATTAAACATAGTCTATCTTCTTTTAAAGTTCCTAAGGCACAGGTCCGCCCTAGTATCATGATCAACATCCTACGGAAAAGCTCCTGAAAACACATGTGAAAATAGGTACGTCAGCATAAAAATGCCTGTGAGATACATAGGTTTGTAAAAATAGGATTCATGACTTATGTTTAAGAAAAATGTTTAGTTATGAACCTTTTAGTTTGCTTTGTCTTGTAAATCATTTGAAAACAATAAGATCAGATGATATGTATAAGTAAATGTCAGGTTAAATAAATGACCATGTAAAAAATGTGTTTGTATAAGATAAGTTGTTTGTAAATCAATGTCTTGTGAAAAATATGTTATTTATATAAAATGTTCTATGTCTCAATATTGAAATGATTCAAATAACGTTACGACATGTAATACCATACAAACACTTATATATAGGAAGTACCAGCGGCGTATCCACCATGCTTGTATCATATTACACACGCATCGTTACTTAATCACTTAATCAAACCAAACCAACCAATGCAAGAAGTCTATGTTTAAACCAATTGTCAAATGTATTGAATAATATGTCAAAGTGTTTATGTCAAGATGTAAATCATGTCAAATGTCTATGTCAAATATCCATGTCAAATGTCTATGTCAAATATCCATGTCAAATGTCTATGTCAAATATCCATGTCAAATGTTTATGTGAAAAATGTCTATGTCAAAATGTCATGTATGGTAAGTGAAATATCTCAACTAAACCATATGCACAAAAACAAAGTATTGAAGTAAAACTTGGTTTAAATCAAAGCTATGTTTTGTGTAAATGCATGCAACTATTTAATATGAACATTTATGCGGTATTGTGAAAATGCATACATCCAAGCCTTGTGACTGTGGTGATAAACCCTTTAAACAAATTAAAGGTCTATCTGTCTTATATCATCGAATTCGGTCATTCCTTTCTGTCCCCTTTCCCTGGGATGTCCGGAACGGGAGTTGTCAATTCCTATGGTACCACTACCTACTAACGAACGGCGTAGCTAATGTTAATGAATGTATTGTCCCATGTAAACAAACCAAATGCCATACCAAAATGTAAACATGTGAAAACAATGCACTAAGTATGAAATCAGATGAACATACATAGCGTGAAATGTCATGTAAAATGATGTACTAAGTAATGCACAAAATGGGCACACCTAGCATGAAATGTCATGTAAAACAATGTACTAAGTAATGCACAAAATTGGGCACACCTAGCATGAAATGTCATAAAATCATGTACTATAATGTACTAACGAACATAGCAGTATATGATGTGAAAACAGGAAAACATGAAAGTAACAAGTAGGCACATGTGTTCCACCCCAAAACGTTTGGAAAACAGTAAAAGAGGGGTCTATGTACTCACTTGAGATTGCTCAGATGTCTAAAGATAATCACCAAGTAATGCTAGAGATCTCGGAATCAAACGGCACCTAATATAGGTAACTATGTTAATAACCGGACCTTAATCGGATGATTGGATAGCATTAGGGTTTGTAAACCAAATGAGTGTAGGAACTCACGTGATATGGTTTAACAAAGCCTACATGCTAAATGAAACTTAACCTAAGTCTTATTGACCCATTATGATCCGTTTAGGTAGCTTACGCTACTTTAACGCATCGTGCGCGTGAAACGCGTTCGGACCGCCTAACTAGTCCTATGACAAGTATTATATGCCTAAACATGTTACATAATGAGTTACGTGACAAAAGTTTAGGTTACATATGCTAAATTACCAATTATGTATGAAAAGGGTATTCTGGTAATTTACCTAAGGCATATAAACTACCTATCATACAACTATTTAAACGATGTGACCATAAGGTATAACCTCGGAAGGTTATTCCCTATACTATGGTCACCTAATGTATTTGGTCGGATCCTAATGATCGACCAAACTGGGTCGGGTTCGAAGGTATAAGCGATTGATCATATCGCTTACCCTACGACCCTAGACAACGTGGTAATCAGTAGGCATAGTCCCAAGGGACTATGACCATCGTGATCATAATCACGTTGCGAAGTTCAATCGAACTTCGCATTGACCATTACTGGTCAACGCTGAAAGTCAAACAAAGTTTGACTTTCTGACTCGAAAAGCAGTAAAAATAAGGAAAAGAACGAAAGAATACTTACGAAGGGTCCCCGAATGCTAATCTAGATCAATATAGTTCAGGTATGAAACAAGGTTTCAACTTAGAACACAATTAATCAGATTCTAGTGCTTTAAAACAATGAAAGGCATGGGGTATATATAGTATTCGGGTAACCGTTAGGATCGTTTCTTGAATAACGTGATCGAATCTCGTGCGTACACTTGTCACAATGTTGTGGTACTGATTTTTGGCCACCATAGGAGTTTAACAAGTGTCATTTGACCTTTGGAAGGGGTAAAAACGATTATATCAGCTGAAACTTGACCTTTGGGTGATCTGAAGGGCTAAAGCGGCCCGCTTCAGGATCAGCCAAACACAATGCGGGCCGCCTGAAGCTTCTGATCTGCATATATGTTTCAGAAATGACAGTTTCAGCCCCTGCACGTGTTTAAGGCCATTCCCGACACTTCTAAGGCCCGTAAAGCCAACTTTAAGGCCCTAAAATGTTTCCTAAACATTGTGGACATGAAACATGCTCCAAAAATATGCCGGGTGTTGGTTCGTTTGGTCGTACGAACGCGATGTTCGCTTAATTACGACGGAATGCGCACAAGCGCTAAAAACGATCCAAATGA
The DNA here is from genome assembly GCA_030545235.1 of Helianthus tuberosus. Taxonomy (NCBI): domain Eukaryota; kingdom Viridiplantae; phylum Streptophyta; class Magnoliopsida; order Asterales; family Asteraceae; genus Helianthus; species Helianthus tuberosus. The sequence goes on from CM060430.1 coordinate 40,414,281, forward strand.
CGCGACGAATGGATTTTTCTTATGGCGAACACTAAAATATAATATTGTCATGCTTACATAAATTTTTGGATGTCCGGATGTATTCAGAACGTAAGTTATGCGCGAAAATGCAAACTTGTGCACTTTTTGACACTTTTAGTCCCTGAATGTCCCAAAAGTTTATTTTAGCATACCAAACCCCTCAAAGCCTATTTCTAAGCTATGTAAAGGATATTTATGGTATGTTTAACTTATGGTTATGTTCCGGAATGTTCGTTACAGTTCAAATTGACATACTTTCGCAGTTTGTCATATTTAGTCCCTGTAAGCGAATTAACTTGTTTTTGCCATACCAAAGCTTTCAAAACTTATTTCTAAGTTATGTAAAGGTTATTTAAGGTATGTTGAGTATATGTTGATGTTCCGGAGTATTTGTCGCGTTAAACTGAGTACGTTTTCGCACCAGTTTGCGTATAACTCTCCAGAAATTGATATAGAGTTTGGAATTGGATAAAAGTCAAAACATGAAAAATGTAAAACATAACAAAACAAACATTGGGATCAAATAACATTGTTTTATTGATAACAGAACTGTTCATAGTGATTACAAGCACAGTTGTTACAATGATTATTTAAATCATCTTTGTCTAATATCAATTAGACATATGATCCTTTGGTTAATGATTATGTGAATTGCCTATAAGTTCAAGACATAACACACTTAACCTTTCCATCACTCAACTCACAACACACACTCTCTCCCTCTCCTTGCAAGCTCTCGGCCGAACATCCCCTCTACTATCCATCCATCTTTCGATTTCCATCAAGCTATTACAAGAGTATACAAGTGTTAAGGATCTCATACGAGGAGGCTTAGTACATTCGGAACGCGAAGGACCTCACTTCATTGCTTTTATCCACCCAATCTTCGACTAGTTCCTTCCCTAGCCTCGAGCTAGTAGTAAGTGGTTTTCAACACACTCTCGATCTATTTTAAAGTGGTTAAAAAGAACTTTGTCGGTTAAAATCTATGAACATACAAGAAGACATGCTAAAAGTTTACTAAAATGTTAAAAATGTTGGATAAAAGCTATGTTGTTGTGTAAATCTTGTAAGACTTGTCTTGTTATAATTATTTAGTGCCGATCTATGTTGTGGTAGCTCGGATCATCATCTAACCCGGATTAGTCGTGATCATGGATCATGACATAGAGTTTGTTTAAGTGTACAAAGGGTTAAATGATGAAACTCTACCATACACTAAACATGAACTTGGGTAAGATCGATTTTACTTATGAAATAGTGTTCAAAACTAGTAGATCTACGGATCTACAAACGGTATTTTCAAAGGACCACGTGTCAAGAGAAAACATTCTTTTAAAGACGGATCTTTCATAAACAAGAATGATTTTAGCAAACACACAAGCGTGTAAATACTTGTGTAACCCTAAGTTTCGACAAAGAACTAGTTTTGTCAAATTTTACAAGAACTTGTAAAGATGGAATTCCTTTAAAAACGAGACTTTCAAGAAACGAAGTTGATTTATATAAAGATCCACTAAAAATAGTGGGATTTATCACGCATTTTTAGATAAACCACAAGTTCATGTAATTTATGCGATTTATATATGTTTTGACTAGTTTGATGCTTTGGATATTGTTTTGGTTGAATGAGAAAATTGTTGATTTGAATTATAAAAGAAAATGATACGCTTGAAAGCGTGGCCACCTCCAGTTACAGGGGAAACTCTGGCGAAATTTTTCTAAAAACCTAACACTTGGGAATATTTTCACTACAAGTGTTGTAAATATATTTTTGACTTGTTTTCAAAACGTAAATTTCGCCATGACTTTATTTACAAAATATCGGAGGCGGGATCTTCACAAAATGAAACGGGGTAAATATATATTTGATATATATATATTTTTTATAGCGTCACTTGTAAAATGTTTATGATTATTTTGTGAAATATACGGATATTATTTTTAGAGTAAAAATAATATTACCAAGTACTAATGATTCCAGAAATAATGCATACGCCTTCATAATTAATAATAAGTTACAACGGTATAATTATTACCACCCGATCTTTAAAACGTAACTTACGCATTTTAAGAAAATATTTATGAGCGCGTATTTTTGTCAAAGTATTATTTTGGGAAGAATATTTATATTTTGAAGTAAGGAATAAAATATATTAAGTGAGACTTAATAATGTATTTCGAATTTTACGAGCACGCATGTATTAAATCCCCCATCCTTGGGAAGGAGAATAATTACCAAGTATTTACAAAAATATAAACACGAAATAGTTGTCTAACTATTTCCCAAAAACTTAAACCTTAAGCTAAGGCACGGCCGTCCGTCTAATAGATTTAGTACGTGTAGGTCGTCGCACAGCTGCTTGATCAGGAGATATACTTGGTAGAGACGCACCACAGTGAGTTCATGTCCCCCCTTTTCTCTAACTGTTTTCAGTTTTCTAAACTGCGGGGGTGAAATACATGTTACTATGATTACGAATTATTCTTACATGGTATGGTTAGCGTAAGGAGGGTTATTATTCAGATCATGTGAGTGGGTAGGCGGAAACTTGAGGCCATTAATCCTCAGGGTAGGACCGAGGGGCAGGAGCGGTAGATCTATCTGGGTGTTGCGAGCCCAGCCCCAGGCCCAAACAGAACGGACCACGGGATGACTTTGTACCCAACGCATAAATCTGCTAGGTTTGAGTCTTCCTACTTGCACTTCACACATATCAATGGCCTTGCAAACCATTGGTGATCTATTTTTCCTTATTTGCTACATACCAGGGTTTTTATACATACAAAGGTTTATTTACTCACTTACACATGAACTCGCTCAACATTATTGTTGATTTTTTTCAACTTACTTGTATTTCAGGGAATTAAAGATCTGGCGCGGTATGTTGTGTTTTCCCGCTGCATATGGGTTCCGAGGTCATCCCGGTTTAGGAAATGTGACTTTTTCCTGGACGAGTCACAAATCTTAAACTGCGTTTTATTCATGTTGATGATTATGTCTTTCAAAACAATGTTTTATGTTATGGTGTTGTAGTCCCTAAGACAATGTTATGTTACTTCGGTTTTAAAACTTAAATCTATGGATGATCTTGCATGGTTTTATTATCATATAGCTTTGTTATGATTAAGCTATGGTATTAAGAAGTCACCCCAAAATTAACCACGCTTCCGCAAAGCCAGGGTGTGACAGCTTGGTATCAGAGCTCTGATCATAGCGAACTAGGATTCCTTCTCGAGTCTAGACTATGATCACTAGGGCTCTCACGAAAACATTTTTACACTGCATACCACTCAAGTCCAGATCCAAAACGTTTTACAAACAAATGTTGAGCACATTTATTTATTATTTATAGGCTCAGTCTGGGAGGCTGAGGCTCGGTCTGGAAGACCGAGGCTCGGTCTAGGAGACCGAGGTAGTTGCCTAGTAGGACTAGGGAGAGCAGTCTGAGAGGCTGGGAGAATAGGCTAGTGGGACTAGGAAGAGCAGTCTGAGAGGCTGGGAGAATTTGGCTAGTAGGACTAGGAAGAGCAGTCTGAGAGGCTGGGAGGCTAGTGGGACTAGGAGAATTATTTGATTGCTTACTTGGTGACTAATGCGCTTATCTGATTGTATGATTGTTTATTTGTACATATTTGTGTTTGTGTTACAGACACCATGGACTCGCCCGGCACAGGTGATTCGGACACCACGGGCCCTAGACCCATAGTATCAGACGACTTAGAGTCTTCGGAGCACGAGGTCCACACATCAGATGTTACCAGCACAGACGAGGACGACTTTCAGCCCTTTGCGCTGCCCGACGCTGTCGATGAGCCCGCTGATGGTCCTTTTGCTGGGTACCTACCACTCGTAGAGATCCCTGCTCCCATACCTTTGGCTGTTTATCCTGCTTACGATATGCTCCTCGACGCCGACGTTGGGGACGTCGATCTGTTTGATGATGAGCCCCTGGAGGACGATGTTGAGGGCGAGGCCCTTCTAGCTGACGGTGGTCTTTTGTTACTCGCAGATGCTCCAGCTGAGGAGTCACCTGCACACTCACCCGCTCCAGACTCCTTCGAGTCTGTGGCCTCCGCACCGTCACACACTCGGAGCGCACAGCACTATTCACACGGTTCAGATCCTGACAGGGCATCATCTGCTGCCTCTGCTCCTAGATTTTCTTTCGATCACGACCTCGATGAGGATTCAGACCCTGTTTTTCCCCCTGGATTTGACCCGGACCGGGAGATAGAGTTCATCCACTTGGACCAGCCTATGGTTGACCCAGTAGACCCAGTTGACCCTGCATTCGCTGATCATGCAGATTTTGATATGGAGTTCGTTGATCCCGAGCCTGCCATGGCCCTCGAGCCAGTAGCTGCTCCTGACCCAGTGCTTGAGCATGACCCTGCTCATGCTGGCATACCTATTGATCCTGTGATTGCTGACCCACCCATTGATGATCACCCTGCTGATGCACCACTACTGGAGGGTGACCATGTTATTGCTGCTGATCATGTTGATCCCCCACTTATCGCTGATATACCTGTTGACCCTCTTATTGAACCCCACCTTGACCCTATGTCTGTACAGTTTGATCGAGCACTTTTTGAGGCACAGATTGACCCACGAGATGAGCACGCCCAGCATGGGTGGATTCCTGTGGATGATGAGCTTCCACCTATTCTTCCTCATACCACCGATGCACGTCACGTTGATTTCTCTTTTTCATTTGCACAGTACACACCTCCAGCTCGACCTGGAGAGGGTTCCTCGGCTCGTCCCTTTGGACATGTGCCGACATATATTCCAGTTATGCCACAGTGTTCATCTGCTATTCCCCCTGTACCACCATTCTTTGTGACACCTTTTGATCCAGCCAGCGAGCCGTTTCTCTGGACGTCACCTTCTGTTATGCCATCGACCGACCCCTACCATCCTTTCCATATGGGGTATTCTATTGAGGATGTTCTGATGTCGTTTGTTGTCCAGCAGGAGGCACTCACACGGCGTATTCAGGAGCTTGAGAGAGCTCAGCCACCGCCGTGCCAGTGTCAGGGTCAGACCCACCCTGCTTCTTCGCAGCATCCTCGACCATTGTTACCTGACTATGTTGCACGCCTTTTGGCACTTGAGCAGCAGGTTGCTTCTTGGTTGCGTACCTAGAGAGCCATGGAGGAGGACTGGCTCCATTTGCGACGTTTGTTCTACACCCATTTTCCCCCTCCTCCACCACCATCAGTTTAGGGCATCTTTAGTACAGCATCGGTAGACGTTGGTGAGAAGACGGCGATTGCTCTGACCACACAACATTTTTGGAGACTACATTCTGATTCTGACTTTTGTTGATAATGTATATGGGATGTATTGACACTGATTTGATATTCTTTTGGACTGGGGTGATGTAGCCCTTAGTCGATGATGATGTATGACACTATTATGTACTTGTACATTGTACCATGTGGTCTCGAGTTTGGCAATACAAGCGCAGTATTCTCATCATATGTGATGTTTTGATTGATTATTTATGTTTTATAACATGGGATGTTGTGTGATTGATATGATTATAACATGAGATGTTATGTACTATTACTATCATTATATACGTACGCTTTATTGTGGCCTGACCGACATAAACCCATCTTTTAGAAGATGCCGCCGAGACGTCAAACGCCGATGCCTACCAATGAGGCAGAACTCCAACAAGTCATCGCTGCTGCCATCGCGCAATACGCCGCCTTGCAAGGAGGACCCAGAGGAAGCAGCTCAAACAACAATGGCAACAACAATCCACCTCATGGTAATACTAAGTCATTAAGACATACCATGATCTAATTGGATATCTCTAGCAAGGATGCTAATGCCATTCATATGTTGTAACGTATGTGCAGGGTGCACCTACAAGCAGTTTTTAGACTGCAAGCCTGTCAACTTTGATGGCACCGGAGGTGCTGTCGCTTTTGTTCGTTGGGCCGAGAAGACTGAATCTGTTCTCCGCATGAGCAAATGTGCACCGGACCAACAAGTCACCTACATTTCTGGGCTATTTTTGGATGGAGCCCTATCTTGGTGGAATTTGCAAGTGCAGACACTTGGTGAAGATGCTGCCTACGCACTAACATGGACCAAACTGAAGGAACTAATGCGCAAAAAGTATTGTTCTCGCGCTGAAATCCAAAAATTGGAAACTGAGTTCTGGCATTTGAAGATGGAAGGTCCGAAGATCGCGGAATATGTTCAGAGGTTTCACAACCTGTCGCATGTGGTACCCTATATGGTCACTCCAGAATTCAAGCGGATTGAACGCTTCATTTGGGGATTAGCTCCTCAAATCATAAGCATGGTGACCTCCTCCAAGCCTGCAACAATTACTGAGGCAATCGATTTGAGCGTAGCTCTCACTGAGGAGGCTATCCGCCTGAACAAGTTTGGTGAAATCGAGACAAAGAAGAAAGAGACTCACGTCGAGTCATCCGGAGGTAACAAACGAAAATTCTCGAACTTTAAACAAGGCACTAGTGGTGTTGTTAAGAAAGGAGAGCCAAACGCGCTAGCTCAGGTTACAGCTGGTGGTGGAAAGAAAGGAAAGGGATATATAGGCACCCAGCCCAAGTGCAACACCTGCCAGCGTCACCATTCTGGCCGATGTGGTTTGAAGGTATGTGAAGCGTGTGGGAAACCTGGCCACTTGAAAGATTCTTGTTGGGCCACTGTTGTTCAGGGAGGCCAAGGAGGATTTGGAAACAGAAACAATAACCGGGGTGGAATTGGAAATCGCCCACAAGGAAACAATGGAGGTAATGGGAATCGAGGCAACAATGCGAATCAAGCAGGCGTTGTAAAATTGAACCAAAGGAATAACCAAGCTGGAAATGGAGGTGGAAACGGGCAAAGACTTGGATGCTTTAACTGCGGTGATATCGGGCACTTTAAGAGGAACTGCCCAGAGTTGAACCAAGCCCGTGGAAGAGTGTTCCATATCGAAGCTAGGGAAGCGCGCCAGGATCCCAATGTCGTTACTGGTACGTTCCCTGTAAAACAACGCTATGCATCCGTTTTATTTGATACTGGTGCCGACTATAGCTTCGTATCATTAGAATTTAAGAATATGCTTGGGTTAGCTGCTAGTAAGTTAGATATTCCCTACTCAATCGAATTCGCTAATGGGAAGTTAGTAGAAGCCAATGAAGTGATCAGAGGTTGTGTAATCGAGTTGGGAGAACGTGAGTTTACTTTGGATCTACTACCAGTCCAGCTGGGGAGCTTTGACGTGGTAGTAGGAATGGATTGGTTATCAAGCAACAAGGCATAAATTGTTTGTCACGAAAAGGTCGTTCGTATCCCGACCGAAGATGGCGAAACAATTGTGGTACATGGCGAAAAGCGCGATACGCCGTTAAGAATTATCAGCTGCCTCAAAGCACGAAAGTGTTTGCAAAAAGGGTGTGCTGCCTTCCTGGCACACATTGTAGACAAGAAAGCTGCAGAACCGAAGATCGAAGACATCCCTGTCGTGAGGGAGTATCCGGAAGTCTTCCCGGAGGACTTGCCTGGACTGCCGCCTCAGAGGCAAGTGGAGTTTCACATCGATTTAGTCCCAGGCGCCGCGCCTGTGGCTAAGGCACCTTATAGACTTGCCCCGTCTGAGATGCAAGAATTGTCGACACAACTTCAAGAGTTGTTAGATAAGGGATTTATCCGACCAAGCTTCTCGCCTTGGGGAGCTCCGGTCCTGTTTGTCAAAAAGAAGGATGGTAGTTTTCGAATGTGCATAGACTACCGGGAGCTGAACAAGCTGACGATCAAGAATAAATATCCTCTGCCAAGAATTGATGATTTGTTTGATCAACTGCAAGGTTCAAGCTTTTACTCAAAGATCGATTTGCGATCTGGATACCATCAGTTAAGGATACAAGAGGAGAGTATCCCGAAGACAGCCTTCAGAACTCGTTATGGACACTACGAGTTCCTTGTTATGTCGTTTGGATTGACAAACGCACCTGCAGTCTTTATGGATTTGATGAATAGAGTTTGCAAGCCGTACTTGGACAAGTTCATGATTGTGTTTATCGACGACATCTTGATTTATTCAAGGACAAAGGCTGAGCACGAACATCATCTAAGAGCTATTTTGGAGCTGCTGAAGAAAGAACAGCTGTATGCCAAATTCTCTAAGTGCGAATTTTGGCTACGTGAAGTCCAATTTCTTGGACATGTGGTAAATGGAGATGGAATCCATGTGGATCCAACCAAGATCGAAGCGATCAAGAATTGGGAAACGCCAAAGACGCCAACCGAGATTCGACAATTCTTGGGTTTGGCTGGCTACTATCGAAGGTTCATTGAGGATTTTTCGAAGATCGCTCAACCATTGACGCTCCTCACCCAGAAAGATAAGAAGTTTGATTGGGGAATCAAACAGGAAGAAGCGTTTCAGCTGTTGAAGGATAAGCTCTGCAATGCGCCAATCCTAGCACTACCGGAAGGTACTGACGATTTCGTGGTATACTGTGACGCCTCGCGTCAAGGATTGGGTTGCGTGTTGATGCAACGCCAGAAGGTTATTGCTTACGCATCACGTCAGTTGAAGGTACATGAGAAGAACTATACCACGCACGATTTGGAGCTTGGCGCAGTGATATTTGCTTTAAAGATCTGGAGACACTACCTATATGGTACAAAATGTACAATTTTTACAGATCATAAGAGCCTACAACACATATTCAACCAGAAGGAGTTGAATATGAGACAAAGATGATGGGTTGAGTTGTTAAATGATTACGATTGCGAGATAAAGTATCATCCAGGGAAGACGAATGTGGTTGCCGACGCCCTAAGTCGAAAAGAGAGGATCAAGCCCATAAGGGTTAGGGCTTTAGAAATGATTATCCAAACCGATCTTTCCTTGCACATTCGTGCCGCGCAGAAAGAAGCTCTTAAGGAAAGAAATCTTGAAGAAGAATATCTTCGTGGGATGGAGAAGCTATTAGTACCAAACGAGGAAGGAACGTTATGTTTTGAGAAAAGGATTTGGGTTCCTCTGTTTGGTGGTTTAAGGAAAGTTGTTTTTGATGAAGCTCACAAATCGCGGTACTCTATCCATCCAGGAGCGGATAAGATGTACCAAGATCTCAAGGATTACTATTGGTGGCCTAGGATGAAGGGCGATGTTGCTGTTTATGTGAGCAAGTGTCTAACGTGTGCTAAGGTGAAAACGGAATACCAGAAGCCTTCAGGACTTCTGCAACAACCTGAGATTCCCAAATGGAAATGGGAACAAATCTCCATGGATTTTATTACAAAGTTGCCAAGAACGCCAAGAGGTCATGACACTATTTGGGTGATAGTTGACCGCCTAACAAAGTCCGCACACTTTCTGCCAATCAAAGAGAAGGATAACACCAGCAAACTGGCAGAAATATACATGAGAGAGATCGCCGCACGTCATGGAGTGCCTCTCTCGATCATCTCTGATAGAGACGGAAGGTTTGTGTCAAGGATATGGCAATCCTTCCAAGAAGCTTTTGGCTCACAATTAAATCTGAGCACTGCATTACCCACAGACCGACGGTCAAAGCGAGCGGACTATTCAGACCTTGGAAGATATGCTGAGAGCATGTGTTATGGATTTGGGCGGTAGCTGGGATAAGCATTTGCCACTGGTCGAATTTTCATACAAAAACAGCTACCACACCAGTATTGGAGCCGCGTCATTTGAAGCTCTTTACGGACGCAAGTGTCGATCACCCCTATGCTGGGCTGACGCAGGTGATAGGCAGCTTGTTGGTCCCGAAATCGTCCAAGAGACGACAGACAAGATTGCGCAGATTCGAAAACGCATCGGAGCGGCTCGCTAAAGACAGAAAGCTTATGCAGATCCAAACCGGAAACATTTGGAATTCCAAGTTGGAGATATGGTTTTATTGAAAGTTTCACCCTGGAAGGGTGTGGCCCGCTTCGGAAAGCGTGGGAAGTTAAATCCGCGTTACATTGGCCCTTTCAGAATTTTGGAAAGAATAGGGCTAGTAGCATACAAGCTGGACTTACCTGCTGAACTGAATGGAGTTCATGATACATTTCATGTATCCAACCTGAAGAAAAGTCCAACTCAAGATACCGTTGTCATTCCCACCGAAGAGATTCATGTTGATGACACGCTCCATTTTGTTGAAGAACCTGTTGAGGTTACGGATTGGAAAGTAAACAAGACCCGCCGGAGCAGTGTCAAGCTCGTCAAAGTTCGTTGGAATGCCAGACATGGTCCTGAATACACTTGGGAGCGTGAGGACCGGATGAAAGAGAAATACCCCCACCTATTTCCCAAGAACCCTGCTTCTAGAAGCAGAACTTAAAATTTCGGGACGAAATTTTTCTAACGGGGGGAAAATGTGACAACCCTCACTAAACCAGGTATCCGTACGACTTAATTAATAATTAATTACTGCTTAATTACTGTGCTTACTTGAACATGTGGATAAACTGCTACTTGAATGCTGATACATGTACTTATTTGCATCATACTTTACTTGCTGTCACTCCATGTTTTGCTTACAGCACCTTTGTGACAACCTTGATGCACCAAAAGCACAGTAGCACAATGAACGGATAACCTATTAAACGTGCTGTCATAACTAGCACCAGGCAGGTACTGCCTCTAAGGCCTGTAAGAGCCTGAGATAGTTTGCTACACTAGTGGTGAGTGTAAGGATATAAGGGTTGTAGAACTGCGTCACTAGGAATGAGATTACAGTGACCGGATGTGCCTAAAACGTACTTTAAGTACAAAATTCAGCACTTTAATTAAAATTCAGCATCTAGCTAACTAATAAAGTGCCAAAACATGAGAAAAATGTTACTAGACACTTTCCAAAGTGTCGGGAATAAGTTGTGTCACTAAAAATAATAATAACGACACTTTAAAGCTTTGTTAAGCACTTTAACGGATCTCTATCCAACCGAACAACCGGACTTTACCCGGAACATAAATATTGACATTGACATTGTTTTTCCTTTTCTGAGCCAGTTAGGGTCCCCGAATACCCTAACACCCGCTATAATGCATAACACGCTAGTAACCGAGTTAACCTCCTAATTACTTAACTTAACTAATGTCCTAACTACATGGTTGAGATTGAACCAAGACCCCCCCCCCTCTCTAACCGAACCGTCCCCAAGGGGAACACCCTTTGTACTTTGACGATTATTTAAATCATCTTTGTCTAATATCAATTAGACATATGATCCTTTGGTTAATGATCATGTGAATTGCCTATAAGTTCAAGACATAACACACTTAACCTTTCCATCACTCAACTCACAACACACACTCTCTCCCACTCCTTGCAAGCTCTCGGCCGAACATCCCCTCTACCATCCATCCATCTTTCGATTTCCATTAAGCTATTACAAGAGTATACAAGTGTTAAGGATCTCATACGAGGAGGCTTAGTACATTCGGAACGCGAAGGACCTCACTTCATTGCTTTTATCCACCCAATCTTCGACTAGTTCCTTCCCTAGCCTCGAGCTAGTAGTAAGTGGTTTTAAACATACTCTCGATCTATTTTAAAGTGGTTAAAAAGAACTTTGTCGGTTAAAATCTATGAACATACAAGAAGACATGCTAAAAGTTTACTAAAATGTTAAAAATGTTGGATAAAAGCTATGTTGTTGTGTAAATCTTGTAAGACTTGTCTTGTTATAATTATTTAGTGCCGATCTATGTTGTGGTAGCTCGGATCATCATCTAACCCGGATTAGTCGTGATCATGGATCATGACATAGAGTTTGTTTAAGTGTACAAAGGGTTAAATGATGAAACTCTACCATACACTAAACATGAACTTGGGTAAGATCGATTTTACTTATGAAATAGTGTTCAAAACTAGTAGATCTACGGATCTACAAACGGTATTTTCAAAGGACCACGTGTCAAGAGAAAACATTCTTTTAAAGACGGATCTTTCATAAACAAGAATGATTTTAGCAAACACACAAGCGTGTAAATACTTGTGTAACCCTAAGTTTCGACAAAGAACTAGTTTTGTCAAATTTTACAAGAACTTGTAAAGATGGAATTCCTTTAAAAACGAGACTTTCAAGAAACGAAGTTGATTTATATAAAGATCCACTAAAAATAGTGGGATTTATCACGCATTTTTAGATAAACCACAAGTTCATGTAATTTATGCGATTTATATATGTTTTGACTAGTTTGATGCTTTGGATATTGTTTTGGTTGAATGAGAAAATTGTTGATTTGAATTATAAAAGAAAATGATACGCTTGAAAGCGTGGCCACCTCCAGTTACAGGGGAAACTCTGGCGAAATTTTTCTAAAAACCTAACACTTGGGAATATTTTCACTACAAGTGTTGTAAATATATTTTTGACTTGTTTTCAAAACGTAAATTTCGCCATGACTTTATTTACAAAATATCGGAGGCGGGATCTTCACAAAATGAAACGGGGTAAATATATATTTGATATATATATTTTTTTATAGCGTCACTTGTAAAATGTTTATGATTATTTTGTGAAATATACGGATATTATTTTTAGAGTAAAAATAATATTACCAAGTACTAATGATTCCAGAAATAATGCATACGCCTTCATAATTAATAATAAGTTACAACGGTATAATTATTACCACCCGATCTTTAAAACGTAACTTACGCATTTTAAGAAAATATTTATGAGCGCGTATTTTTGTCAAAGTATTATTTTGGGAAGAATATTTATATTTTGAAGTAAGGAATAAAATATATTAAGTGAGACTTAATAATGTATTTCGAATTTTACGAGCACGCATGTATTAAATCCCCCATCCTTGGGAAGGAGAATAATTACCAAGTATTTACAAAAATATAAACACGAAATAGTTGTCTAACTATTTCCCAAAAACTTAAACCTTAAGGTAAGGCACGGCCGTCCGTCTAATAGATTTAGTACGTGTAGGTCGTCGCACAGCTGCTTGATCAGGAGATATACTTGGTAGAGACGCACCACAGTGAGTTCATGTCCCCCCTTTTCTCTAACTGTTTTCAGTTTTCTAAACTGCGGGGGTGAAATACATGTTACTATGATTACGAATAATTCTTACATGGTATGGTTAGCGTAAGGAGGGTTATTATTCAGATCGTGTGAGTGGGTAGGCGGAAACTTGAGGCCATTAATCCTCAGGGTAGGACCGAGAGGCAGGAGCGGTAGATCTATCTAGGTGTAGCGAGCCCAGCCCCAGGCCCAAACAGAACGGACCTCGGGGTGACTTTGTACCCAACGCATAAATCTGCTAGGTTTGAGTCTTCCTACTTGCACTTCACACATATCAATGGCCTTGTAAACCATTGGTGATCTCTTTTTCCTCATTTGCTACTTACCAGGGTTTTTATACATACAAAGGTTTATTTACTCACTTACACATGAACTCGCTCAACATTATTGTTGATTTTTTTCAACTTACATGTATTTCAGGGAATTAAAGATCTGGCACGGTATGTTGTGTTTTCCCGCTGCATATGGGTTCCGAGGTCATCCCGGTTTAGGAAATGTGACTTTTTCCTGGACGAGTCACAAATCTTAAACTGCGTTTTATTCATGTTGATGATTATGTCTTTCAAAACAATGTTTTATGTTATGGTGTTGTAGTCCCTAAGACAATGTTATGTTACTTCGGTTTTAAAACTTAAATCTATGGATGATCTTGCATGGTTTTATTATCATATAGCTTTGTTATGATTAAGCTATGGTATTAAGAAGTCACACCAAAATTAACCACGCTTTCGCAAAGCCAGGGTGTGACATTTTGAAACCTCTGCATCAGGATAGTCCGGCTTTTATGGAGCAGTAGGATATGTCTTTCTTAATTTCTCCAAACTTTTGTAAGTAGCCCTGACTTTATCTTCTTTCCATCTCCTCACTTGATTTTTGGACCCATAATCAGCAGCAACCAGTTCCTCTTTCATTCTCTTCAGCTCTAGTGTTTTTTTAGGCACATTTCTTTTGTATTTTGACCAATCAGGAGGAGTGTGTTTGACCTTTTTGTTTATCATTTCTTGAATCCTGACTGCTTCTTGTTCAAGCTCAGGAATGGTCCACTCCTTGTACATGTGCTTTTCTCCCTTGTACTTCTTTGTTGCCATGATGCTTTCAATGTAGTCTTTTCTTAGAGTTTCATCTGCTCTCTCTGAGATTTGTTGACATACATTTTTTGCAAATTGTTCCAGGGATCTGACTTGTGTGAGCAAGTATTGATAATTCTACTGAATTTCTCTATCAGATTTCCCATGTGTATTTCTTTTTGAGATATCCTCTGCTTGCTTAGCCTTGATTTTCAAATATTCTTCAATATTGTTAGGCCTGGGATATCCTTCAACAGATGGCAATTTCCTTTTAGCAGGGTCATCCTCATAGTAGAAAGATTTGATTTCTTCTCTGACTGCTATAAGTTCAAGAGGGAATTGAACACCTGCAGGAGCTAAGGGCTTTTGAATTTGAGCTGATGAGAGAGGAACAGGTTTGGGTATTTTAACAAGTGATAGAGATTTTGAAGACGTTGGTGGTGGTGATGGTGAATCATCATCTGGTATGAAAATCCTTCTCCTTTTTCTTGTAGGAGAGGCAGATGATGTTTTGGGTGGATCAGTGGTGGTGATTTGAGTGGCAGTGATTTGTGATTGACTAACAGTTGTTGAAACAACTGGTGTTTCAACCACTGTTGTCATTACAACAGATGTTGTAACATCTGTTGTCTTCTGCTTTTTGACAGGAGGCAATGGTGGTGAGGTTGTTTTTTATGGAGATGGTAGTGATGGTAAAGCAGTGGTTGTGGTGTGTGTTGAAGTGATGTGTGTTGAAGTGGTAACAGATGTTGAAACCTCTGAAGTACCAGCAGTAGTTGATACTGCAGGAATTACAACAGATGTTTGGATGGAGGATTGATGCTGGGGGCTTTTGGATGGTGGTTTTGAAGTATGCTTTGTGAGTCTGGATGGTGTGGACTTAGGTTTCCTCACTTTTGTAGTGAGATTTCTTTTTGGCACATGATTTTGAACATCCTTTAGCCCAGAACAACCCTGCGCATTCAGCTCCATGTAAGCTCTTTTCTCCTCATTCCACCTTGAAATATCCTTTGCCGCTCTATCCCTTTTTACACTTGATACTCCTTCATCAAGTGCTTCTTGGGTAGCATCAACCTTTTTGCTACCATCTGGTAAAGGAATTTTTCTGGTCATAGCATCCCTTTCTGGTTTAATGTAAAGACCATCATCTATTCCCTTCCTTATCCACTCCTGAATTTTCTCCTCTTTTTTGGCATTATCTGGGGGAAGTTCATCAATAAAGAGAACAGTAGGAGGAGCAGTGCCAGTGGTTTCCAATAAATGGGCCTTGATTGCCTTAATGTCCGCTTGTGTGTTCTTGAACCTTGACTCCATGGTGTTTCTCAGCTCGTGTACATGTATTGCATGTTGCTGATCAGCCATGTGCTTTTGTTGTTGGAGAAAAGGTTGAAATAGATTCCAGAGCTCATTTGTAGCAGTTGCTTGTGATGGAGCAGGTGCTTGAGGTGGAACAACAGTGGATTGCATCTTTTGTACTGTCAACAACTGTTGTAGCATGTTTTTGATATCTGCAACAGTTGTATCCAGTTTATCAACTCGTTCCATCAAATCCAGATATTTTAAACCATCACCCAGTTTAATGGGATCATCTGATTTCCCACTAGCAGTGGTTTTATCAGTGGTTGAGGTAGGGAGTGTACTCCAAACATTAACCACTGATGCCCCTTTTTCTTGGTACTGGGGTCTTCTTCCTTCAACACTTGATAACCTTTTGATGTTGCCAATGGTCAAAACAAATCCACTGGTGGATGTCAGAGGTGCTATGGAAGGAATTGCCTCCAAGGAAGTCTTATTGATGTAACCACTGTCCAAATGTAAACCAGTGGGTTCAACATTTGTAGTGGCTGCTTCACTTGGATTACCACCAAGAGTTACTAGTAACTCAAGGGGTGTAACCTCCTCAGGTTGTGTTGGTGGGTTAGCAAAGATTGATACGTCAGACCCAGTCATTTGTTGAGGCATGTTCTCATTGATGGGTGATTGAGAAGGACTGGTTTGTGCCTGGTTCAAATCAATTGCTTCCAACAAAAGTCTAGTTGGGGGAGGAATTGTGGATGTGAGGTTTGGTGTTAGAAAAGAATTTGCCCCGGGCATTGGGCTGTGGATGATGGAAGCGAGTGATTCCAGAGCATCATATTGTGGAGTCCCTATGTGTACAACCTGGTCTTTTTGAGAAGAAACAGGAGTAGTTTCGGTTATGGTTTGAGATATTTGTACCAACTGCTGTGAGGAAGTAGCAGCAGTGGTTTCTTGTGACTTTTGTGTTGTCACTAGCAGTTGCTCTGGTATCTCATCCTCCAGAGTTGCCTTTTTGATGGGTTTGGGGGGTTTTTGAGTTTTTCTTTTTGTTGGCTTTTTGGTTATTGTAGGTGTGGGTTTCAAAGCAGTTGTTTTGCTACTTTGATCACCTTGAGCAGTGGGCTCAGCAGCAGATACCTAAGGAGCAGTGGTAGCTGCTAAATTCTGCTCAGGCATCTCTGCTTATGTTTTGCAAGGTGTTGACATTCTTGTAAAAGTTTCAGCAGTTAAGCTGTGCATTTGAAGAGATTCACCTTGTTTTATTGTAGAAGGATCATTCTTACCAAGTGTCTTTTCAAAATAGTAACTTAAAAATCTTGGAAATAGTAAGAATGCCTTTGTTTCAACATTTTTAACCAGATCATTAAAAATTTCCCGAGAATAATTAAAATTTTCTCCTTGAAGAATAGCATAACCCAGGTTTTGAATTTTTAATGGTATTTCATTGAAAGCAGTGGTTTTGTTTTGTAACAACTGTGCTTGTAATCACTATGAACAGTTCTGTTATCAATAAAACAATGTTATTTGATCACAATGTTTGTTTTGTTATGTTTTACATTTTTCATGTTTTGACTTTTATGTAATTTCAAACTCTACATCGCTTTCTGGAGAGTTATACGCAAACTAGTGCGTAAACGTACTCAGTTTAATGCGAGAAATACTCCGGAACATCAAAATATACTCAACATACCTTAAATAACCTTTACATAACTTAGAAATAAGTTTTGAAGGCTTTGGTATGGCAAAAACAAGTTAATTAGCTTACAGGGACTAAATATGACAAACTGCGAAAGTATGTCAATTTGAACTGTAATGAACATTCCGGAACATAACCATAAGTTAAACACACCTTAAATATCCTTTACATAGCTTAGAAATAGGCTTTGAGGGGTTTGGTGTGCTAAAATAAACTTTTGGGACATTCAGGGACTAAAAGTGTCACAAAGTGCACAAGTTTGCATTTTCGCGCATAACTTACGTTCTGAATACATCCGGACATCCAAAAATTTATGTAAGCATGACTATATTATATTTTAGTGTTCGCCTTAAGAAAAATCCATTTGTCGCGTCATTTGGATCGTTTTTCGCGCTTGTGCGCATTCCGTCGTAATTAAGCGAACATCGCGTTCGTACGACCAAACGAACCATCATCCGGCATATTTTTGAGTATGTTTTAAGTTCCCTATACTTTAACTTCATTTTTGAGCTTTGAAATGGGGTTAACGGGCCTTAAACGTGTCAAAAATGGCCTAAATACAGTTCAGGGACCAAAACTGTAATTCTGCCAAAGTTTACCCATACGATGCGTATGGTATATATACCATACGATGCGTATGGGGTCTCCAGACCAGGTGCAATGTTTAAACAGCCTGTTTTCAGCAGATTTAACCACAACCACATGTTCTCAATTGCTTAGTCACTAAGATAAGGAGCATATGTAGCCACCATAAGGTTGTGACAAGTGTACGGACTAGATCTTTTCCCCTTTTCCAAGAAACGATCTCAACGGTTACCCGAATACTATAAATACCCATGCCATCCAACCTCATTACTTACAAGAATCTGATCTATTTGACTCTAAGTTGGAACCATTGTTCCATACCTGAGTTATTGTGATCACGATTAGCATTCGGGGACCCTTCGTAAGTATTCTTTCGTTCTTTTCCTTATTTTACTGCTTTTCGAGTCAGAAAGTCAAACTTTGTTTGACTTTCAGCGTTGACCAGTAATGTTCAATGCGAAGTTCGTTTGAACTTCGCAACGTGAGTGTAATCACGTTGGTCATAGTCCCTTGGGACTATGCCCACTGATTACCACGTTGTCTAGGGTCGTAGGGTAGGCGATCTAATAAATCGCCTATACCTTCGAACCCGACCCAGTTTGGTCGATCATTAGGATCCGACCAAACACATTAGGTGACCATAGTAGGTAGGGAATAACCTTCCGAGGTTATACCCTATGGTCACATCGTTTAAATAGTTGTATGATAGGTAGTTTATATGCCTTAGGTAAATTACCAGAATACCCTTTTCATGTATAATTGGTAATTAAGCATATGTAACCTAAACCTTTGTCACATAACTGATTATGTAACATGTTTAGGCATATAACACTTGTCATAGGGCTAGTTAGGCGGTCCGAACGCGTTTCACGCACACGACACGTTAAAGTAGCATAAGCTTCCTAAACGGGTCGTAATGGGTCGTAAACAATTATGTTAAGTTTCATTTAGTATGTAGGCTTTGTTAAACCAAATGACACGAGTCTCTACACTCGTTTGGTTTACGAAACCTCATTCTATCCAATCATCCGATTAAGGTCCGGTTATTTACATAGTTACCTATATTAGGTGCCGTTTGATTCCGAGATCTCTAGCATTACTTGGTGGTTATCTTTAGACATCTGAGCAATATCAAGTGAGTACATAGAACCCCCTCTTTTAAATGTTTTCAAGGTGTTTATGTGAGTACATAGACCCCTCTTTTACTGTTTTCCAAACGTTTTGGGGTGGAACACATGTGCCTACTTGTTACTTTAATGCTTTCCGTTTTCACATCATATACATGCTATGTTCGTTAGTACATTATAGTACATGATTTCAATACATTTTATGCTAGGTGTGCCCATTGTGTGCATTACTTAGTACATCGTTTTACATTACATCTCTGCCAAGTATGTTGACTGATAACATGCTAGCACATTGATTTACATGACTTTTCTGCTTTGTATGTTAACTTAGCATACTTAGTACATTGTTTTCATATGACATGTATACAACTTCTATGACATTTGGTTTGCACAAACGGGTCTTTATTACGTTCATTAACATTTGCTACGCCGCTCGGTAGTAAGTAGTGGTACCATAGGACTTGACAAATCCCATTCCTGACATCCCGGGTTTGTTTGGATGTAAGGAATGACTGAATCCGAATACAATTCTTTTGATAACCTTGACTGAAAGGGTTATCCGACTGTCTCAAGGCTTGAATGTATACGTTAACTTACCACATAAATGTTCGTATCAGTGTATCATGCATCACATGGCAAAACATAACTTTTTGATATATTCAAAATACTTTGTTTTGTACATTTTACTTATGGTTTAAGTAGTCTTATTTTACTTACCATACATAACATTTGTTACACATTACTTGACTACTTTTGGACTATCAACATTTGACAGGGTTTATACAAGTACTATTGACTATTGGTTTAAACATAGACATTATACTTTGTTGGTTGGTTTAAGTGACTTAAGTAACGAGATGTGAGTAATATGATACAATCATGGTGGATACGCCGCTGGTACTTCCTATACATAAGTGATTGTATTATATTACATATCATAGCGTTATTTAAATCATTCATTTTGGACTTATACATTTTACACAAGTGACATGTTTTTACAAGACTTTGGTTTACAATACAGTTTATTTTATACAACTCATTTTGCATGGTTATTCATTTAACCATACATTATTCACTTATCTATACATATCATCTGGACTTATTGTTTTTCAAGCAATTTACAAAACAAATCAAATTACAAGGTTCATGACTAAACATTTTCTTAAACTTAAGTCATGAATCCTATTTTCACAAAACCTATGTATCTCACAGGCATTTTTATGCTGACGTACCTACTTTCACATGTGTTTTCAGGTGCTTTTCCGTAGGATGACGATCATGACACTAGGGCGGACCTGTGCCTTAGAAACTTAAAAATGAAGCTAGACGATGTTTAATTATGTACTAAACTCTTAAATCTCTGTTTGAAACAATGTAACACTTATGTTGATAAATAAAATACAACTTTGTTTGCCATGGATTTGAAACAATTAATTCTGTTACAACACTCCCCGATGTTTCCGCCACGTTTTGTATGTTATACGTGGTCGGGGTGTGACAGAAGAGTTGGTATCAGAGCCAATGGTTATAGGGAATTAGGTTATTAGTAATGCTTTGACCTAGACTATAACTTTTCTAGGACCCTAACACAAATTAGTTGTGTTTAAGATCTTAAAACATTTACATCACCTATCCTTAGGTGATTATCAAAACAAGGAACCAAAATTTTTCCGAAACGATTTTTGAAAAACAATCATCTGTTTTTGAATAAATTATTACAAGGTTTTGAACTCTCTTTTATATGGTTTTGAACCCTTTTCAGTTTGGTTTTTTGGCCTTGTACCTTCAAATTTTCAAAATCCCGTCAAACGTTTTGGGTTTTAAATAATGTGAACGTGTGCAAACTGGAAGGGTGAATGCCTGTATTCTGGGTTTTCTGTCTAGGCAAGCACTTCGTATACATCTCATCAGACGCGAGACCAGTTGTGCTTACCTGGGAATTCCTGGGATGAGTGTTCACTTATAGGCGAGCATGTCTTCATTATACATTATTTTTGACCCATTTACTTTGATTAGTCACTGTGTGTTGTTTGTTTGCTCTGTGATACGGACGAATGACCACCATCTTTGCTCTTGTTGATTTTGTTTCATCTCATTCTTTTCATCCAATCATCTCACTCGTTTTCTTTCATGTTTTCCTCTTTTAGAATGCCTCCTCGACGCGATCCTCGAACTTTTACTATTGAAGAGATCGCAGCCCTGGTTTCTCAGCAAGTGGCTGCTGTACTTCCCGGGGTTGTAACTCAAGTCCACGATATATTTAACAACAACGGCAATAACAACAACAATAACGCACACTGTAATTTCAAGAATTTCAATTCTGCGAAGCCGCTTAAGTTTTCTGGGTCGCAAGGAGCAACTGCGCTCCTACGGTGGTTTGAAAGTATCGAGAGCACATTCTTACATGTGCAGTGTCAGAATGCGCGTAGGGTTGAATTTGCTTCAAGCGTGTTTGAGAAGCGAGCGCTTACCTGGTGGAATGGTATTAAGCGCGATAGGGGTGCCGAAGTGGCGTTGGCACAAACATGGGAAGAACTTCGGGCTCTCATGATGAAGGAGTTTTGTCCCCGTCATGAAATTTGAGTTTTGGAACGAGAGTTTGATGACTTAAAGCAAGATGGGGCTGAACACCATGCATACACGGATCGTTTTGAAGAACTCAGTCTATTGTGTCCCACCATGGTTACCCCTCCGGATAAAGCGATCGAGAGGTATATTGATGGGCTACCCGATTCTATTCTGGAGATTTTGACTGGTGTTAATCCTACTACCCTTCGCCAAGCTATCGAGTTGTCTGCTACCCTCACTGAGACTCTAGTCAGGAAGGGTAAACTCACCCGCAAGGGTGATAAAAAGAAGGAGACTAATTCTGAGAAAACAAGAATAAGGGTAAGGGTAAGGAAGGTGAAGCATCAAAGAAATCAAGGAAGCAAAAGGGTGCCCAAAATTTTGCTGTTACTCCACAGGCTCAAGCTACACCAAATCAGCCTGCGCAACCACCTGCCAAGAAGCCTTATTTTGGCAATGCACCTTTGTGCAACAGGTGTAACGGCCATCACCAACCACATCTCCAGTGTCGTCAGTGCACCAACTGCGGAAGATCTGGTCATCTTGCTGTCAACTGCCGCATTCCTGTCAATCAGAACCAGGCAGTCCATAACCAAGCTCAACAAGTTGCCCAGCCTCTAGCTCAGCAACAGGGCCAAGCTGCACGACCTCATTTTCCTCCTGGTTCGTGCTACAATTGTGGGGATCTGACCCACTACAGGAACCGGTGCCCAAGGCTAGTCAACCAGAACCAAAATCTAAATCAGGCTCCGGCTCGAGGCAGAGTCTTTAACATGAATGCCCAAGAGGCGCAGGCGGATGATAACGTGGTGAACGGTACGTTCTTTATTAATAATCAGCCTGCATCTGTTCTCTTTGATTCGGGTGCCGATAAGAGTTTTGTGTCATTGTCTTTTGAGCCGATGCTTCGCGTGTCTAGAACGAAACTAAGTAAATCTTTGACAGTAGAGGTTGCTAGTGGTGAACCCATTATTCTTGATTCTGTTCTTCACAACTGCCAATTGAATCTTAACAATCATCTTTTTCCTATCGATCTCACGCCTATGCAACTTGGAAGCTTCGACGTTATTGTGGGAATGGATTGGTTATCCAAGCATCACGCAGAGATAGTTTGTTCTGAGAAGATTGTTCGTGTACCGCTTTCGACAGGCGAGATTCTGCAGGTTCAAGGTGAGAAGCCTACCGGTGGTCTCAAACTCATGTCTTGTTTTAAAGCTCGGAAATATCTGTGGAAGAACTATGTGGCTTTCTTAGCACATGTTACAGAAGATAAAGGCAAGGGTAAGTCTATTTCAGATATTCCTGTCGTTCGGGATTATTCTGAAGTGTTCCCTGAAGATTTACCTGGTCTACCTCCAGTACGCCAAGTCGAGTTCCGCATTGACCTCGTACCTGGTGCAAATCCCATTGCCAGAGCTCCATATCGTCTTGCACCATCTGAGATGCAAGAGTTGTCTAAGCAGCTTCAGGAGCTCTCTGATAAAGGTTTTATCCGTCCTAGTTTTTCACCTTGGGGTGCTCCCGTTCTTTTTGTAAAGAAGAAGGATGGATCCTTTAGGATGTGTATCGATTATCGTGAGCTTAACAAGCTTACCATCAAGAATCGATATCCCTTACCTCGCATAGACGACCTCTTTGATCAGCTACAGGGCGCTTCTTATTTTTCGAAGATTGATCTACGTTCCGGATATCATCAACTTCGGGTGCAAGAAGAAGACATTCCGAAGACAGCATTCCGTACTCGTTATGGGCATTATGAATTCACAGTCATGCCATTCGGTTTGACTAATGCTCCTGCTGTTTTCTTGGACTTAATGAATAGGGTCTGCAAACCTTATTTGGATCAGTTCGTCATTGTTTTTATTGACGATATCTTGATTTACTCTAAGACGCGAGCTGATCACGAGCAGCATCTTCGTCTTACTCTGGAACTCCTAAAGAAAGAGCAACTTTTCGCCAAATTCTCCAAGTGTGAATTCTGGCTTAAAGAGGTTCAATTTTTAGGACATATTATCAACGAACAAGGTATTCATGTAGATCCCTCCAAAATCAGTGCGATTAAGGATTGGGATACACCTTCTACTCCTACTGAAGTTCGTTCTTTTCTTGGTCTAGCGGGTTATTATCGCCGCTTCATAGAAAACTTCTCGAAAATTGCAGTTCCTCTAACTGCTCTAACTCAGAAGAAAATGCCCTTTTATTGGGGAAACAAACAAGAGGAAGCTTTTCAACACTTGAAGCAGAAGCTTTGCGATGCGCCTGTTCTATCATTGCCTGAGGGTGATGATGACTTTGTCGTGTATTGTGATGCATCTAAATTGGGTCTTGGCTGTGTTCTTATGCAAAGAAACAAAGTCATAGCCTATGCATCGAGGCAGTTGAAGATACATGAGAAGAACTACACCACTCATGATCTTGAGTTGGGTGCAGTTGTCTTTGCTCTAAAGATCTGGAGACACTATTTGTACGGTACAAAATGTGTGGTTTTCACTGACCACAAAAGTCTTCAGCATATCTTCAACCAGAAAGAACTCAACATGAGACAGCGACGTTGGGTTGAGCTTTTAAACGACTACGACTGCGAAATTCGCTACCATCCTGGTAAGGCGAATGTCGTAGCTGATGCATTGAGTCGCAAGGAACGTACTAAGCTTCATTGTGTACGTGTTCAATCTGTTATTCAAGCTCGATCCGATATTCAAGCACGCATTTCTCAAGCTCAACAATCTTGTGTTTCACAAGGATTGATGGATAAGGAGTTTCCTTATCACATAACACCTGCTCTGGAACTGAAGGACAATGGATCATTTTACTTCATGGACCGTTTGTGGGTCCCAAGCCAGGATGATCTTCGTACCTTGCTTATGGATGAAGCCCATAAGTCTCGTTATTCTATTCATCCGGGCTCAGATAAAATGTATAAGGATCTTCGTATTCACTATTGGTGGCCTGGTATGAAGAAAGACATTGCCTTATACGTATCCAAATGCCTTACTTGTCTTAAGGTTAAGGCTGAACATCAGCGTCCTTCTGGTTTATTGGAGCAACCAGAGATCCCAGTTTGGAAATGGGAAAACATTACTATGGATCTTGTTACCAAACTTCCGCGCACAAAGAAAGGTCATGATGCCATCTGGGTAGTCGTTGATCGTCTTACAAAGTCAGCACACTTCTTGCCAATCCGTGAGGATTTTCCTGCTGATAGACTTGCTCAAATCTATGTAGATGAAATTGTGGCTCGACATGGTGTTCCTTTGAACATCATTTCTGACAGAGATGCTCGTTTCACTTCTCATTTTTGGAGAACCATGCAATCTGCCATGGGGACCCAACTTAATCTGAGCACAGCTTATCATCCGCAAACGGATGGTCAATCTGAGAGAACAATCCAGACTTTGGAGGATATGCTTAGAGCTTGTGTGATCGATTTTGGTGGTAGCTGGGATTCACATCTTAAATTGATTGAATTCTCCTACAACAACAGTTATCACACTAGCATCAAAATGGCTCCTTTCGAGGCTCTCTATGGTCGAAAATGTCGTTCACCAGTCTGCTGGAATGAGATTGGCGAGGCTCAACTTACTGGACCTGCCCTCATTTTAGAGACAACTGACAAGGTTAAGAAAGTTCGTGATAATCTTCAGGCAGCTAGAAGCCGTCAGAAGATTTACGCGGACCCAAAACGCAAAGCCTTGGAATTTCAAGTCGGTGATCGAGTATTACTTAAGGTCTCACCTTGGAAAGGTGTGATCAGATTTGGAAAGAAAGGAAAACTTGCACCTAGATACGTTGGACCATTCAAGATCGTCGAAAGAATCGGAAAGGTAGCCTACAAACTTGAGTTACCTCCTGAACTGGGAAATGTTCATCCAACTTTTCACATATCAAATCTCAAGAAGTGTACAGCTGATGAGAACTACTCCATACCGCTTGACGAAATTCGTGTTGGCAAAACACTGAAATTTGTTGAGAAACCAGTGGAAATCATGGAACGTGAAGTCAAGTGGCTTAAACGCAAGCGCATTCCTTTGGTCAAAGTTCGCTGGGAAGCTAAACGTGGACCTGAGTTTACTTGGGAACGCGAAGATCAAATGAAGGCGAAATATCCACATCTTTTTCCACAAGTTTCCTCTAAATAAATTTCGGGACGAAATTTCCACAAGTAGGGGAGACTGTAACAACTGTGCTTGTAATCACTATGAACAGTTCTGTTATCAATAAAACAATGTTATTTGATCACAATGTTTGTTTTGTTATGTTTTACATTTTTCATGTTTTGACTTTTATGTAATTTCAAACTCTACATCGCTTTCTGGAGAGTTATACGCAAACTAGTGCGTAAACGTACTCAGTTTAATGCGAGAAATACTCCGGAACATCAACATATACTCAACATACCTTAAATAACCTTTACATAACTTAGAAATAAGTTTTGAAGGCTTTGGTATGGCAAAAACAAGTTAATTAGCTTACAGGGACTAAATATGACAAACTGCGAAAGTATGTCAATTTGAACTGTAATGAACATTCCGGAACATAACCATAAGTTAAACACACCTTAAATATCCTTTACATAGCTTAGAAATAGGCTTTGAGGGGTTTGGTGTGCTAAAATAAACTTTTGGGACATTCAGGGACTAAAAGTGTCACAAAGTGCACAAGTTTGCATTTTCGCGCATAACTTACGTTCTGAATACATCCGGACATCCAAAAATTTATGTAAGCATGACTATATTATATTTTAGTGTTCGCCTTAAGAAAAATCCATTTGTCGCGTCATTTGGATCGTTTTTCGCGCTTGTGCGCATTCCGTCGTAATTAAGCGAACATCGCGTTCGTACGACCAAACGAACCATCATCCGGCATATTTTTTAGTATGTTTTAAGTTCCCTATACTTTAACTTCATTTTTGAGCTTTGAAATGGGGTTAACGGGCCTTAAACGTGTCAAAAATGGCCTAAATACAGTTCAGGGACCAAAACTGTAATTCTGCCAAAGTTCACCCATACGATGCGTATGGTATATATACCATACGATGCGTATGGGGTCTCCAGACCAGGTGCAATGTTTAAACAGCCTGTTTTCAGCAGATTTAACCACAACCACATGTTCTCAATTGCTTAGTCACTAAGATAAGGAGCATATGTAGCCACCATAAGGTTGTGACAAGTGTACGGACTAGATCTTTTCCCCTTTTCCAAGAAACGATCTCAACGGTTACCCGAATACTATAAATACCCATGCCATCCAACCTCATTACTTACAAGAATCTGATCTATTTGACTCTAAGTTGGAACCATTGTTCCATACCTGAGTTATTGTGATCACGATTAGCATTCGGGGACCCTTCGTAAGTATTCTTTCGTTCTTTTCCTTATTTTACTGCTTTTCGAGTCAGAAAGTCAAACTTTGTTTGACTTTCAGCGTTGACCAGTAATGGTCAATGCGAAGTTCGTTTGAACTTCGCAACGTGAGTGTAATCACGTTGGTCATAGTCCCTTGGGACTATGCCCACTGATTACCACGTTGTCTAGGGTCGTAGGGTAGGCGATCTAATAAATCGCCTATACCTTCGAACCCGACCCAGTTTGGTCGATCATTAGGATCCGACCAAACACATTAGGTGACCATAGTAGGTAGGGAATAACCTTCCGAGGTTATACCCTATGGTCACATCGTTTAAATAGTTGTATGATAGGTAGTTTATATGCCTTAGGTAAATTACCATAATACCCTTTTCATGTATAATTGGTAATTAAGCATATGTAACCTAAACCTTTGTCACATAACTGATTATGTAACATGTTTAGGCATATAACACTTGTCATAGGGCTAGTTAGGCGGTCCGAACGCGTTTCACGCACACGACACGTTAAAGTAGCATAAGCTTCCTAAACGGGTCGTAATGGGTCGTAAACAATTATGTTAAGTTTCATTTAGTATGTAGGCTTTGTTAAACCAAATGACACGAGTCTCTACACTCGTTTGGTTTACGAAACCTCATTCTATCCAATCATCCGATTAAGGTCCGGTTATTTACATAGTTACCTATATTAGGTGCCGTTTGATTCCGAGATCTCTAGCATTACTTGGTGGTTATCTTTAGACATCTGAGCAATATCAAGTGAGTACATAGAACCCCCTCTTTTAAATGTTTTCAAGGTGTTTATGTGAGTACATAGACCCCTCTTTTACTGTTTTCCAAACGTTTTGGGGTGGAACACATGTGCCTACTTGTTACTTTAATGCTTTCCGTTTTCACATCATATACATGCTATGTTCGTTAGTACATTATAGTACATGATTTCAATACATTTTATGCTAGGTGTGCCCATTGTGTGCATTACTTAGTACATCGTTTTACATTACATCTCTGCCAAGTATGTTGACTGATAACATGCTAGCACATTGATTTACATGACTTTTCTGCTTTGTATGTTAACTTAGCATACTTAGTACATTGTTTTCATATGACATGTATACAACTTCTATGACATTTGGTTTGCACAAACGGGTCTTTATTACGTTCATTAACATTTGCTACGCCGCTCGGTAGTAAGTAGTGGTACCATAGGACTTGACAAATCCCATTCCTGACATCCCGGGTTTGTTTGGATGTAAGGAATGACTGAATCCGAATACAATTCTTTTGATAACCTTGACTGAAAGGGTTATCCGACTGTCTCAAGGCTTGAATGTATACGTTAACTTACCACATAAATGTTCGTATCAGTGTATCATGCATCACATGGCAAAACATAACTTTTTGATATATTCAAAATACTTTGTTTTGTACATTTTACTTATGGTTTAAGTAGTCTTATTTTACTTACCATACATAACATTTGTTACACATTACTTGACTACTTTTGGACTATCAACATTTGACAGGGTTTATACAAGTACTATTGACTATTGGTTTAAACATAGACATTATACTTTGTTGGTTGGTTTAAGTGACTTAAGTAACGAGATGTGAGTAATATGATACAATCATGGTGGATACGCCGCTGGTACTTCCTATACATAAGTGATTGTATTATATTACATATCATAGCGTTATTTAAATCATTCATTTTGGACTTATACATTTTACACAAGTGACATGTTTTTACAAGACTTTGGTTTACAATACAGTTTATTTTATACAACTCATTTTGCATGGTTATTCATTTAACCATACATTATTCACTTATCTATACATATCATCTGGACTTATTGTTTTTCAAGCAATTTACAAAACAAATCAAATTACAAGGTTCATGACTAAACATTTTCTTAAACTTAAGTCATGAATCCTATTTTCACAAAACCTATGTATCTCACAGGCATTTTTATGCTGACGTACCTACTTTCACATGTGTTTTCAGGTGCTTTTCCGTAGGATGACGATCATGACACTAGGGCGGACCTGTGCCTTAGAAACTTAAAAATGAAGCTAGACGATGTTTAATTATGTACTAAACTCTTAAATCTCTGTTTGAAACAATGTAACACTTATGTTGATAAATAAAATACAACTTTGTTTGCCATGGATTTGAAACAATTAATTCTGTTACAACACTCCCCGATGTTTCCGCCACGTTTTGTATGTTATACGTGGTCGGGGTGTGACAGAAGAGTTGGTATCAGAGCCAATGGTTATAGGGAATTAGGTTATTAGTAATGCTTTGACCTAGACTATAACTTTTCTAGGACCCTAACACAAATTAGTTGTGTTTAAGATCTTAAAACATTTACATCACCTATCCTTAGGTGATTATCAAAACAAGGAACCAAAATTTTTCCGAAACGATTTTTGAAAAACAATCATCTGTTTTTGAATAAATTATTACAAGGTTTTGAACTCTCTTTTATATGGTTTTGAACCCTTTTCAGTTTGGTTTTTTGGCCTTGTACCTTCAAATTTTCAAAATCCCGTCAAACGTTTTGGGTTTTAAATAATGTGAACGTGTGCAAACTGGAAGGGTGAATGCCTGTATTCTGGGTTTTCTGTCTAGGCAAGCACTTCGTATACATCTCATCAGACGCGAGACCAGTTGTGCTTACCTGGGAATTCCTGGGATGAGTGTTCACTTATAGGCGAGCATGTCTTCATTATACATTATTTTTGACCCATTTACTTTGATTAGTCACTGTGTGTTGTTTGTTTGCTCTGTGATACGGACGAATGACCACCATCTTTGCTCTTGTTGATTTTGTTTCATCTCATTCTTTTCATCCAATCATCTCACTCGTTTTCTTTCATGTTTTCCTCTTTTAGAATGCCTCCTCGACGCGATCCTCGAACTTTTACTATTGAAGAGATCGCAGCCCTGGTTTCTCAGCAAGTGGCTGCTGTACTTCCCGGGGTTGTAACTCAAGTCCACGATATATTTAACAACAACGGCAATAACAACAACAATAACGCACACTGTAATTTCAAGAATTTCAATTCTGCGAAGCCGCTTAAGTTTTCTGGGTCGCAAGGAGCAACTGCGCTCCTACGGTGGTTTGAAAGTATCGAGAGCACATTCTTACATGTGCAGTGTCAGAATGCGCGTAGGGTTGAATTTGCTTCAAGCGTGTTTGAGAAGCGAGCGCTTACCTGGTGGAATGGTATTAAGCGCGATAGGGGTGCCGAAGTGGCGTTGGCACAAACATGGGAAGAACTTCGGGCTCTCATGATGAAGGAGTTTTGTCCCCGTCATGAAATTTGAGTTTTGGAACGAGAGTTTGATGACTTAAAGCAAGATGGGGCTGAACACCGTGCATACACGGATCGTTTTGAAGAACTCAGTCTATTGTGTCCCACCATGGTTACCCCTCCGGATAAAGCGATCGAGAGGTATATTGATGGGCTACCCGATTCTATTCTGGAGATTTTGACTGGTGTTAATCCTACTACCCTTCGCCAAGCTATCGAGTTGTCTGCTACCCTCACTGAGACTCTAGTCAGGAAGGGTAAACTCACCCGCAAGGGTGATAAAAAGAAGGAGACTAATTCTGAGAAAACAAGAATAAGGGTAAGGGTAAGGAAGGTGAAGCATCAAAGAAATCAAGGAAGCAAAAGGGTGCCCAAAATTTTGCTGTTACTCCACAGGCTCAAGCTACACCAAATCAGCCTGCGCAACCACCTGCCAAGAAGCCTTATTTTGGCAATGCACCTTTGTGCAACAGGTGTAACGGCCATCACCAACCACATCTCCAGTGTCGTCAGTGCACCAACTGCGGAAGATCTGGTCATCTTGCTGTCAACTGCCGCATTCCTGTCAATCAGAACCAGGCAGTCCATAACCAAGCTCAACAAGTTGCCCAGCCTCTAGCTCAGCAACAGGGCCAAGCTGCACGACCTCATTTTCCTCCTGGTTCGTGCTACAATTGTGGGGATCTGACCCACTACAGGAACCGGTGCCCAAGGCTAGTCAACCAGAACCAAAATCTAAATCAGGCTCCGGCTCGAGGCAGAGTCTTTAACATGAATGCCCAAGAGGCGCAGGCGGATGATAACGTGGTGAACGGTACGTTCTTTATTAATAATCAGCCTGCATCTGTTCTCTTTGATTCGGGTGCCGATAAGAGTTTTGTGTCATTGTCTTTTGAGCCGATGCTTCGCGTGTCTAGAACGAAACTAAGTAAATCTTTGACAGTAGAGGTTGCTAGTGGTGAACCCATTATTCTTGATTCTGTTCTTCACAACTGCCAATTGAATCTTAACGATCATCTTTTTCCTATCGATCTCACGCCTATGCAACTTGGAAGCTTCGACGTTATTGTGGGAATGGATTGGTTATCCAAGCATCACGCAGAGATAGTTTGTTCTGAGAAGATTGTTCGTGTACCGCTTTCGACAGGCGAGATTCTGCAGGTTCAAGGTGAGAAGCCTACCGGTGGTCTCAAACTCATGTCTTGTTTTAAAGCTCGGAAATATCTGCGGAAGAACTATGTGGCTTTCTTAGCACATGTTACAGAAGATAAAGGCAAGGGTAAGTCTATTTCAGATATTCCTGTCGTTCGGGATTATTCTGAAGTGTTCCCTGAAGATTTACCTGGTCTACCTCCAGTACGCCAAGTCGAGTTCCGCATTGACCTCGTACCTGGTGCAAATCCCATTGCCAGAGCTCCATATCGTCTTGCACCATCTGAGATGCAAGAGTTGTCTAAGCAGCTTCAGGAGCTCTCTGATAAAGGTTTTATCCGTCCTAGTTTTTCACCTTGGGGTGCTCCCGTTCTTTTTGTAAAGAAGAAGGATGGATCCTTTAGGATGTGTATCGATTATCGTGAGCTTAACAAGCTTACCATCAAGAATCGATATCCCTTACCTCGCATAGACGACCTCTTTGATCAGCTACAGGGCGCTTCTTATTTTTCGAAGATTGATCTACGTTCCGGATATCATCAACTTCGGGTGCAAGAAGAAGACATTCCGAAGACAGCATTCCGTACTCGTTATGGGCATTATGAATTCACAGTCATGCCATTCGGTTTGACTAATGCTCCTGCTGTTTTCTTGGACTTAATGAATAGGGTCTGCAAACCTTATTTGGATCAGTTCGTCATTGTTTTTATTGACGATATCTTGATTTACTCTAAGACGCGAGCTGATCACGAGCAGCATCTTCGTCTTACTCTGGAACTCCTAAAGAAAGAGCAACTTTTCGCCAAATTCTCCAAGTGTGAATTCTGGCTTAAAGAGGTTCAATTTTTAGGACATATTATCAACGAACAAGGTATTCATGTAGATCCCTCCAAAATCAGTGCGATTAAGGATTGGGATACACCTTCTACTCCTACTGAAGTTCGTTCTTTTCTTGGTCTAGCGGGTTATTATCGCCGCTTCATAGAAAACTTCTCGAAAATTGCAGTTCCTCTAACTGCTCTAACTCAGAAGAAAATGCCCTTTTATTGGGGAAACAAACAAGAGGAAGCTTTTCAACACTTGAAGCAGAAGCTTTGCGATGCGCCTGTTCTATCATTGCCTGAGGGTGATGATGACTTTGTCGTGTATTGTGATGCATCTAAATTGGGTCTTGGCTGTGTTCTTATGCAAAGAAACAAAGTCATAGCCTATGCATCGAGGCAGTTGAAGATACATGAGAAGAACTACACCACTCATGATCTTGAGTTGGGTGCAGTTGTCTTTGCTCTAAAGATCTGGAGACACTATTTGTACGGTACAAAATGTGTGGTTTTCACTGACCACAAAAGTCTTCAGCATATCTTCAACCAGAAAGAACTCAACATGAGACAGCGACGTTGGGTTGAGCTTTTAAACGACTACGACTGCGAAATTCGCTACCATCCTGGTAAGGCGAATGTCGTAGCTGATGCATTGAGTCGCAAGGAACGTACTAAGCTTCATTGTGTACGTGTTCAATCTGTTATTCAAGCTCGATCCGATATTCAAGCACGCATTTCTCAAGCTCAACAATCTTGTGTTTCACAAGGATTGATGGATAAGGAGTTTCCTTATCACATAACACCTGCTCTGGAACTGAAGGACAATGGATCATTTTACTTCATGGACCGTTTGTGGGTCCCAAGCCAGGATGATCTTCGTACCTTGCTTATGGATGAAGCCCATAAGTCTCGTTATTCTATTCATCCGGGCTCAGATAAAATGTATAAGGATCTTCGTATTCACTATTGGTGGCCTGGTATGAAGAAAGACATTGCCTTATACGTATCCAAATGCCTTACTTGTCTTAAGGTTAAGGCTGAACATCAGCGTCCTTCTGGTTTATTGGAGCAACCAGAGATCCCAGTTTGGAAATGGGAAAACATTACTATGGATCTTGTTACCAAACTTCCGCGCACAAAGAAAGGTCATGATGCCATCTGGGTAGTCGTTGATCGTCTTACAAAGTCAGCACACTTCTTGCCAATCCGTGAGGATTTTCCTGCTGATAGACTTGCTCAAATCTATGTAGATGAAATTGTGGCTCGACATGGTGTTCCTTTGAACATCATTTCTGACAGAGATGCTCGTTTCACTTCTCATTTTTGGAGAACCATGCAATCTGCCATGGGGACCCAACTTAATCTGAGCACAGCTTATCATCCGCAAACGGATGGTCAATCTGAGAGAACAATCCAGACTTTGGAGGATATGCTTAGAGCTTGTGTGATCGATTTTGGTGGTAGCTGGGATTCACATCTTAAATTGATTGAATTCTCCTACAACAACAGTTATCACACTAGCATCAAAATGGCTCCTTTCGAGGCTCTCTATGGTCGAAAATGTCGTTCACCAATCTGCTGGAATGAGATTGGCGAGGCTCAACTTACTGGACCTGCCCTCATTTTAGAGACAACTGACAAGGTTAAGAAAGTTCGTGATAATCTTCAGGCAGCTAGAAGCCGTCAGAAGATTTACGCGGACCCAAAACGCAAAGCCTTGGAATTTCAAGTCGGTGATCGAGTATTACTTAAGGTCTCACCTTGGAAAGGTGTGATCAGATTTGGAAAGAAAGGAAAACTTGCACCTAGATACGTTGGACCATTCAAGATCGTCGAAAGAATCGGAAAGGTAGCCTACAAACTTGAGTTACCTCCTGAACTGGGAAATGTTCATCCAACTTTTCACATATCAAATCTCAAGAAGTGTACAGCTGATGAGAACTACTCCATACCGCTTGACGAAATTCGTGTTGGCAAAACACTGAAATTTGTTGAGAAACCAGTGGAAATCATGGAACGTGAAGTCAAGTGGCTTAAACGCAAGCGCATTCCTTTGGTCAAAGTTCGCTGGGAAGCTAAACGTGGACCTGAGTTTACTTGGGAACGCGAAGATCAAATGAAGGCGAAATATCCACATCTTTTTCCACAAGTTTCCTCTAAATAAATTTCGGGACGAAATTTCCACAAGTAGGGGAGACTGTAACAACTGTGCTTGTAATCACTATGAACAGTTCTGTTATCAATAAAACAATGTTATTTGATCACAATGTTTGTTTTGTTATGTTTTACATTTTTCATGTTTTGACTTTTATGTAATTTCAAACTCTACATCGCTTTCTGGAGAGTTATACGCAAACTAGTGCGTAAACGTACTCAGTTTAATGCGAGAAATACTCCGGAACATCAACATATACTCAACATACCTTAAATAACCTTTACATAACTTAGAAATAAGTTTTGAAGGCTTTGGTATGGCAAAAACAAGTTAATTAGCTTACAGGGACTAAATATGACAAACTGCGAAAGTATGTCAATTTGAACTGTAATGAACATTCCGGAACATAACCATAAGTTAAACACACCTTAAATATCCTTTACATAGCTTAGAAATAGGCTTTGAGGGGTTTGGTGTGCTAAAATAAACTTTTGGGACATTCAGGGACTAAAAGTGTCACAAAGTGCACAAGTTTGCATTTTCGCGCATAACTTACGTTCTGAATACATCCGGACATCCAAAAATTTATGTAAGCATGACTATATTATATTTTAGTGTTCGCCTTAAGAAAAATCCATTTGTCGCGTCATTTGGATCGTTTTTCGCGCTTGTGCGCATTCCGTCGTAATTAAGCGAACATCGCGTTCGTACGACCAAACGAACCATCATCCGGCATATTTTTTAGTATGTTTTAAGTTCCCTATACTTTAACTTCATTTTTGAGCTTTGAAATGGGGTTAACGGGCCTTAAACGTGTCAAAAATGGCCTAAATACAGTTCAGGGACCAAAACTGTAATTCTGCCAAAGTTCACCCATACGATGCGTATGGTATATATACCATACGATGCGTATGGGGTCTCCAGACCAGGTGCAATGTTTAAACAGCCTGTTTTCAGCAGATTTAACCACAACCACATGTTCTCAATTGCTTAGTCACTAAGATAAGGAGCATATGTAGCCACCATAAGGTTGTGACAAGTGTACGGACTAGATCTTTTCCCCTTTTCCAAGAAACGATCTCAACGGTTACCCGAATACTATAAATACCCATGCCATCCAACCTCATTACTTACAAGAATCTGATCTATTTGACTCTAAGTTGGAACCATTGTTCCATACCTGAGTTATTGTGATCACGATTAGCATTCGGGGACCCTTCGTAAGTATTCTTTCGTTCTTTTCCTTATTTTACTGCTTTTCGAGTCAGAAAGTCAAACTTTGTTTGACTTTCAGCGTTGACCAGTAATGGTCAATGCGAAGTTCGTTTGAACTTCGCAACGTGAGTGTAATCACGTTGGTCATAGTCCCTTGGGACTATGCCCACTGATTACCACGTTGTCTAGGGTCGTAGGGTAGGCGATCTAATAAATCGCCTATACCTTCGAACCCAACCCAGTTTGGTCGATCATTAGGATCCGACCAAACACATTAGGTGACCATAGTAGGTAGGGAATAACCTTCCGAGGTTATACCCTATGGTCACATCGTTTAAATAGTTGTATGATAGGTAGTTTATATGCCTTAGGTAAATTACCAGAATACCCTTTTCATGTATAATTGGTAATTAAGCATATGTAACCTAAACCTTTGTCACATAACTGATTATGTAACATGTTTAGGCATATAACACTTGTCATAGGGCTAGTTAGGCGGTCCGAACGCGTTTCACGCACACGACACGTTAAAGTAGCATAAGCTTCCTAAACGGGTCGTAATGGGTCGTAAACAATTATGTTAAGTTTCATTTAGTATGTAGGCTTTGTTAAACCAAATGACACGAGTCTCTACACTCGTTTGGTTTACGAAACCTCATTCTATCCAATCATCCGATTAAGGTCCGGTTATTTACATAGTTACCTATATTAGGTGCCGTTTGATTCCGAGATCTCTAGCATTACTTGGTGGTTATCTTTAGACATCTGAGCAATATCAAGTGAGTACATAGAACCCCCTCTTTTAAATGTTTTCAAGGTGTTTATGTGAGTACATAGACCCCTCTTTTACTGTTTTCCAAACGTTTTGGGGTGGAACACATGTGCCTACTTGTTACTTTAATGCTTTCCGTTTTCACATCATATACATGCTATGTTCGTTAGTACATTATAGTACATGATTTCAATACATTTTATGCTAGGTGTGCCCATTGTGTGCATTACTTAGTACATCGTTTTACATTACATCTCTGCCAAGTATGTTGACTGATAACATGCTAGCACATTGATTTACATGACTTTTCTGCTTTGTATGTTAACTTAGCATACTTAGTACATTGTTTTCATATGACATGTATACAACTTCTATGACATTTGGTTTGCACAAACGGGTCTTTATTACGTTCATTAACATTTGCTACGCCGCTCGGTAGTAAGTAGTGGTACCATAGGACTTGACAAATCCCATTCCTGACATCCCGGGTTTGTTTGGATGTAAGGAATGACTGAATCCGAATACAATTCTTTTGATAACCTTGACTGAAAGGGTTATCCGACTGTCTCAAGGCTTGAATGTATACGTTAACTTACCACATAAATGTTCGTATCAGTGTATCATGCATCACATGGCAAAACATAACTTTTTGATATATTCAAAATACTTTGTTTTGTACATTTTACTTATGGTTTAAGTAGTCTTATTTTACTTACCATACATAACATTTGTTACACATTACTTGACTACTTTTGGACTATCAACATTTGACAGGGTTTATACAAGTACTATTGACTATTGGTTTAAACATAGACATTATACTTTGTTGGTTGGTTTAAGTGACTTAAGTAACGAGATGTGAGTAATATGATACAATCATGGTGGATACGCCGCTGGTACTTCCTATACATAAGTGATTGTATTATATTACATATCATAGCGTTATTTAAATCATTCATTTTGGACTTATACATTTTACACAAGTGACATGTTTTTACAAGACTTTGGTTTACAATACAGTTTATTTTATACAACTCATTTTGCATGGTTATTCATTTAACCATACATTATTCACTTATCTATACATATCATCTGGACTTATTGTTTTTCAAGCAATTTACAAAACAAATCAAATTACAAGGTTCATGACTAAACATTTTCTTAAACTTAAGTCATGAATCCTATTTTCACAAAACCTATGTATCTCACAGGCATTTTTATGCTGACGTACCTACTTTCACATGTGTTTTCAGGTGCTTTTCCGTAGGATGACGATCATGACACTAGGGCGGACCTGTGCCTTAGAAACTTAAAAATGAAGCTAGACGATGTTTAATTATGTACTAAACTCTTAAATCTCTGTTTGAAACAATGTAACACTTATGTTGATAAATAAAATACAACTTTGTTTGCCATGGATTTGAAACAATTAATTCTGTTACAACACTCCCCGATGTTTCCGCCACGTTTTGTATGTTATACGTGGTCGGGGTGTGACATGTTTGAAACACACATTAGGAGGGTATGAAATAAAAATAGTGTTGCAGAAGGGAAGTAACCTTTTTGTAAGGTGTCCTTTTTTTACTTCTGCATTATACCCTCTTTCCAGAAAATCATTTTTTAACTCGTTTTTGGGAAAAGTAATTTTACATTCCTGATCGTCGAGTTGAAAGACCTCTGAGATGGATTGTGGTGTAATCTTGACGGCTTTACCCTTTAGAGAAGAGTTGATGGCTATTACAGCGTCTCCTTGTTTTTCAAGGGTTGCATTCTTCCAAAACTCTCTTTGGGTTGTCAAGTAAATTGGTGCATCTGCTGTTAACAAAGTTTTGTACTTTGATGCAGATATGGTAGCAAGGATGGAATCGAAAGCGTCTGTAGTGCCAGGTTTTGTGAGGAGACCCAGAAGATTGTGAGATGGTTTGTGTGGAATTCCAGTGGGTTTAGCCTTTTGAGAGGCTTCTTTCG
The DNA here is from genome assembly GCA_030545235.1 of Helianthus tuberosus. Lineage (NCBI taxonomy): Eukaryota > Viridiplantae > Streptophyta > Magnoliopsida > Asterales > Asteraceae > Helianthus > Helianthus tuberosus. The sequence goes on from CM060430.1 coordinate 40,452,455, forward strand.
AAGATGATTTGGGAGTGGGTTTTGCAGATGATTTCGATTTTGTCATTTTGAAGATGATGATCGAAGAAAGTGTTGAAGGATTTTGATGAAGAAACTGCTTTGAGAAAAGAATTTTTGAGAATTCAATTCGATAGTAAAACTTTGTTTTGATGTGAAGTGGGGGTTTTATAGAGGAAAAAGTGAAGGCTGACGTGGCAGCGCTTACAACAGGTCTGACCACTATGTACTGCCCACATGCCAGCCCCTGATGAAATGAAGGACAATACTTTTGTGAAAGTTACTGATGAAGGCAGTGGTTACAACGGTAACAAATGGAGGCAGTGGATGATTTTCACTATCAGTGGATAGCATATCAGTGGGTAAGACACTGCTTTTGAGCAACAGTGTTTATCAAGGAAATGAGAGGACAGGGGATGGCTTTCAGCAGTGGACAGACATTTTGAAGTAGAGCAGACTTTTGAACAATCAGTGGTTATGGCAGACTTTTAAGGATTTTAATGAAAATTCATTTTTAACTATTTTTAAGGATGGATTTTTGATTTTCTGAAAACATTTTAATGCTTTTATTCATAGAAAAACAAGATGTTGCTTGTTATTCCATGTTTAGCATGCCAATCCTAGAGACCAAGCTTTCAAAGGTGGCTGTATCTAATGCTTTTGTGAGCACATCTGCCAGCTGGTCTTTAGTTGGAACATGATGCAGAGAAATCAAACCTTTTTCATAGCAATCCCTCACAAAGTGATGTCTGATGTCGATGTGTTTGGTGGTTGAATGGGAGACTGGATTTTTGATGATATTTTCTGCTGCCTGGCTATCCAACATGAGTGGTGTCTTTAAGGCAGTGATACCAAAATCCAGCAACTGATTTTGAAGCCATAGGAGTTGGGCTGTACAGCTTGCAGCAGCAATGTATTTAGCTTCAACAGTGGATGTTGAAACAGCTGCTTGCTTTTTGCTTTGCCAAGAGACCAAGCAATCGCCTAGAAACTGGCACCCTCTTGAAGTGGACTTCGTTGTGGTGTTACATCCAGCAAAGTCACTGTCTGAAAAGCCTGAAAGCTTGATATTCCCATTAGCTGGATACCAGATACTAAGTGTGGGAGCACCTTTTATGTATCTGAAGATCCTTTTTACAGCAATGAGGTTTGATTTTCTGGGAGCTGGTTGACTTCTTGCACAGACACATGTTGCAAACATGATGTCTGGTCTAGATGTCGTTAGGTACAATAAAGACCCAATCATGCTTCTATAAAGTGTTTGGTCAATCAACTCATCCTTTTCATCAGACATGACAAGCTTATTTGTTGCCATGGGTGTGCTGCATGGTTTATAATCATTCATATCAAATTTGTTTAAAAGTTCTTTAGCATATTTGCTTTGATGAATGAAAGTTCCATTTTGCATTTGCTGAACTTGGAGACCAAGAAAGCATTACAGTTCACCCATTGCACTCATTTCAAACTCAACTGTCATGAGTTCCCTAAACTCTCACACATTTTAGTACATGTGCTTCCAAAAATAATGTCATCCACATAAATTTGGACAATCATTAAATCCTTTCCTCTCCATTTTAGAAACAGTGTTTTATCAATGGTACCTCTTTTGAAACCATTTGAGAGTAGAAAGGTGGAAAGAGTTTCATACCAGGCCCTAGGTGCTTGTTTCAGGCCATACAAGGCTTTGTTTAGCCTGTAGACATGATCTGGATAAAATGGATCCTCAAAACCTGGAGGTTGATAGACATACACCTCTTCTTGAATTGTACCATAGAGGAAAGCACTTTTGATATCCATTTGGAACACCTTCATGTTGTGGTTGACAGCAAAAGCCAGGAACAGTCTTATAGCTTCCAATCTTGCTACAGGGGCGAATGTTTCATCATAATCAATCCCCTCTTCCTGTCTGTAACCTTGAACCACAAGCCAGGCTTTATTCTTGACAACAATACCCCTTTCATCAGTTTTGTTTTTGAAGACCCACTTTGTGCCAATGGGACTTACCTCTTCTGGCTTCTACCCAGCTGTTGTCTTTTAAACTGTTGGAGCTCCTCTTGCATGGCTTCTACCCAGCTGTTGTCTTTCAGTGCCTCTTGGTACTTGACTGGCTGACGGAGTGATAGAAAACCAGCAAAAAGATAAATGTTTTGGGTTTGGCTTCTTGTGAGCACCCCTTCATTGATGTTGCCAATGATTTGATCAGGTGGATGAGATCTCAAGAAGATTAAATCTCCTTGGTATGGTATGATGGCATTTGTTGGTGAAGGCTGCAAATGTGTATCATTTGAGCTAACCACTGCTGGTGACTTTGATCATCCAGTAGTGGCTTCAAAAGGTGGTGTAATGGGAGGTAATGGTGAGGACATATGCTGACTTTTATCCACTGTTTGGGGACTTTTGTCAGCAGTGTTTGATGATGTGGAAGCAGTGGTAGATGGGCTACTTTGGTCAACAACTGTTGAGGTAGCAGTGGTTGAGCTTTGACAGTTGTTTTGTACAACTGATGCATTTCCCATATTGGCAGACTTTTGTTGAGGAATGATGATCTCATACCCATAGTCTGATGATGAATCCTCTGATGGACCTGCACTGTTAGTCTTGACAGCAGTATTTTCAAAAGTGAATTTATCAAGATCAAACAAACCAGCAGGATTTGCTGGGATTTTCATTGATGAAAGTTCATTGAACTTTACATTCAAAGTCTCCTCCACTGCTTTGGTCCGTGTATTAAACACTTTGTAGGCCTTGGCAGTGGTTGAGTATCCCAGGTGATAACCACAATCTACTTTGGCTGCAAATTTTGAGATGGAATCTTTTAAATTCAAGATAAAGCATGGGCAGCCTAAGACTTTAAAATATGAGATCAGTGGTTTGATTTTATACAGAATTTCATAAGCAGTCTTTTTGTGCCTGGGGTTTATTAAAACTCTGTTTTGGACATAGCAAGCAATGTTTACTGCCTCTACCCAAAAAGTTAATGGCAAACCTGAATCTGCAAGCATGGTTCTGGCAGCCTCGATCAAAGTTCTGTTCTTTCTTTCAACTACCCCATTTTGCTCTAGTGTTCTAGGGATGCTGTACTGCCTTACAATCCCTTTCTTCACACAGAAGGCATCCAGCTCCTTATTTTTGAATTCTGTGCCATTGTCACTCCTGAAGACTTTTACTGGAAAGTCAAATTGCTTTTCAACCTGTGTCACAAAGTCTTGCAAAATGCCTGCAGTCTCATCTTTTGAGTGTAAAAAGAAAGTCCATGTAAACCTAGAGAAGTCATCAACAATAACCAAACAATATCTTTTCTTCTTGAGACTCATGACTTGAACTGGGCCAAACAAATCCATGTGTAGCATTTGCAAACACTGGGTTGTTTTGGACTCTTCAATGGACTTAAAAGAGCTTTTATGTTGTTTTCCTTTTAAACAGGAAACACAGTGCTCAGGACATGAAAACAATTTTTGTGGCAAGCCTCTTACAAGGCCATTTTTTGAAATTTCTGTGATTGTCTTGAGATTTGTGTGTCCCAATCTTCTGTGCCAAAGTTCTATCTCTTTGTTAGAGGCAGCTGAGAACAGACAGGCATCAGCCCTGGGACACTCTTTTGACATATCAACAACATAAACATTGCCACTTCTTTGAGCTACAAGTTTTGTTTTTCCAGTTTTTATTATTGCTTCAATCTTTTCAACCATTTCTGGTCCAACAATCCTACAACACTCCTTTGTGAAGAATGACCCATACCCCTTATCACTCATTTGTGAAACACTCAGGAGGTTGAATTTCAGATTGTCTACCAGATTGACATTTTCAAATTTTACATTTCCAGACTGCACTGTACCAGACCCCAGAACTTTCCCTTTACTATTATTCCCAAAGGATATATCACCCCCTCCATGAATTTTGAAGTCTTTGAGTAGGGCTTTACATCCTGTCATGTTCCGGGAGCCTCCACTATCTACATACCAAAGACTATCTAAGCATGCAGAAGCTCCCTGCACATGAAGTACAAGGATTAGTTCATTAGGGTTTCCAAAGCCAATAAGGCTTTGGATGGGGTCTCAACAATCTCTTTACACACAATCAAACGAGAGAATTGCTTTAATCAAAACATTTTCCACAAAGAACCGAAAGATTGAATTTATTTCAATAACGATTACAATGCGATGATTGAATGCAAACTCCCCCTCAGCCTGAGCTCAGTGTTTGTTCGTGCAGGAAAACAATTTTGCAAAGACCTAATAGAACAGTACAGAGCACTGTTCTATTTATAGGCACTAGCAAACCACTGAGCATCTAAGCTGACGTCACCATGAAAGTGACATCTAACCTCCTAACAAACTCTAACCTCTGATCAATACAAACACTGCTATGCTAACTACTGCTATTACGTTTCATTACATAAAAAGACATCTAAATAACTGCTACATCCTTCCACTGCTGTGAACCCAGCAGTACTTGTCCAGATCAGCAGTGCTTTACTCAAGGCAGTAGATTGAACAGCAGAGCTTTAGTCTTTCATCAGGCCTTTACTTGATCAGCAGTTTGTAGGTCAGCAATTTGCACGATCAGTAGATAGGAGGTCAGCAGATGTTGAAACCACTTTCAAGGGGAGAGACTTGTATGAAACATCTGCTTATTCTGGATCCACTGCTCTGATCCAGTTTTGGCTTTAATTATCTGTTCCTTTGGTAGGGTTCAATCCCAACACAGTCCTTCAGGACCTTCATAAAGGGCAAAGTTTTGTCCGCCACCTTGGATAAGAAGCGGTTAAGGGCTATCAACCTCCCGTTCAGCTGCTGAACATCCTTCAAGGACCTGGGGGATAGCATCTCAGCTACTGCTTTGGTATTTTCTAGGTTTGCCTTAGTTCCTCCCTTGGTAACGACTACTCCAAAAACTTTCCCTCTTCCACCTCGAAGTAGCACTTCCCGGGGTTCAGCTTCATATTCACATCTTGCATGGTCTGGATGGTTTCGGCTATGTCTTCCAACATGGCCATTTCCGTGAGGCTCTTTATGACGATGTCGTCAACATACACCTCCAGATTTCTTACGCGTTGCTCTCTAAAAAGAGTGTTCATGAAGCTTTGATACGTGGCCCCTGCGTTTTTTAGGCCAAAGGGCATCTTAGTGTAACAAAAGGTGCCTTCGTCCGTTATGAACGCGGTTTTCTCCTCGTCCTCCAATGACATTTGAATATGGTGGTATCCCTTATATGCGTCGAGAAAACATTTTAACGGATATTGAGCCAGGGAGTCTACCTGGACGTCTATCTTCGGAAGGGGATAGCAGTCCTTGGGGCACACTTTGTTCAAATCTTGGTAGTCTACGCACATCCTCCATCCTCCGTCCTTCTTTTTGACCATAACGGGGTTAGCAATCCAGGAGGGCTACTTGACTTCTCTAACTATCCCAGCCCTGAGTAGCTTCCCTGTCTCCTCGCATGCAGCCCTTCTTTTGGTTGGGCCCATACTCCGTTTCTTCTGCTTGATCGGCTGTACCCAACTGTGGGTATTGAGTCTATGCTCGGTTAAACTCCTTGGGATTCCAGTCATATCTCCGTGTTGGAACGCAAAGACATTAATGTTAAGGAGGAGTAGCCCATTATTCAATTCCTTCCTTTTGGAGGTTCTTTCCCACCTCCTCTTCTGAGACTGAAGACACCACCTCATATGAAGACTTTACCCAGGCTAGACCCTTGGGGGTCTGAAACACCAGTGCTCCATGGGGGGTTGAGGCCTGAGCTTGTAAGGCCCTGATGCCCGGCCTGCCTAAGATAGCGTTGTATTTGGAAGGTTCCCAGACTACGATGACGGTGAGGGTTATGGTCCCCGGACCCAGTCTCCCACCCCAACCGTAAATGGGAGCCTAATCTTCCCAAGGGGGTGGGATATACTTTTGTTGAAACCTACCAGGGGGATCGAGTCCTCATCCAACCTGTCCCTTACATCCCTGTCAAAACTTAGGAAACAATGTTCATAGATTACCTCTACTCCACTTCCTCCATCCACATGTATCCGGGCCACTTTGTGACCAGCTATGACTGCTGAGATGTTGAGGGAGAGCCTCTGTACCTCATGGTCTTCTAGACGTGGCATCAATATGGGGGCCCTCATGCAATCCGGAGGGCCAGTACCCTAGCCTTGACAGTTCTGGTAGGATAGTATTCATCCCTCCTCCTGATCATATCAACATACCCCCTCTCTGGTTCCCCTCTTTTGCATCTCTTCCATTTCTTTCTCCTCCCTCCTTGATTTCTTTGACCAAATGTACAAGTTTGCCCTTTTTAGTGCCGCTTCTATTTCTCTTTTCAAGTACATGCAGTCATCAGTTTTGTGGCAACAACCCTTATGGAAGTCACAATATTTGTTTGGTTGGGCTTTCGGTCCTGGCTTAATTGGGGGAGGTTTAGGGAAGGAGTTCTTGACTCTTTTCGTAGCCAATATCTCACTTGGGGTTTTGGTGAGAGGCGTGAAGCTGTAAGAATAGGGTGCAAGTCCCCTACCCCGAGGTCTATAGGGAGAGTACATCGACTTCGCCCTATCATGTTGTATTTTATCGAAGGTAGGTTTCCGGGAGTAGGAGGTACCTTTTTCCAGGGGTTTTGGTGTAGGGTTGACTCTCTGGGCTGGGACATCCATTTCCTTGGCCTTGCTGACCGTGTCTTTTCCTCTGACAAAAGCTCTGACTCGATCCATGAGGTTGTCGAACGTAGGCGGGAACTCCTCCCTTAGCTTTTCACATAACTGGGTGTGCTTTAACCCGTTGATGAAGCTGCTAATCTTCATTACCTCATGGACGTCTTTGATGTTCATACTTTCTTTAACGAACCTTTCCATATACTGGTCCACTCGTTCGTTGTCCTGTTGTCGTATGTGCATGATCTCATTGGGGTTCTTGATCACCTTTCTTTGTTGGCTGAAATTTCTCAGGAACTTCTCGCTCAGTTCTTGGTAACTGTCTATGCCCCCGGGGGGAAGGTTGTCGAACTAGAGCCTGGCTCCCTCCGTTAGTGTCTGGGCAAACATATGGCACAAGGTGCGCATCGGCCATCGCCCTACTTGTCCTACACCCTTGAAGGCATGTGGATGGTCCTCTGTGTCTTTCGTTCCGTCATATCTATTGAAATTTATTGGCAGCTTAAGTTTTGGAGGCATGGGTGCCTCGGCTATCCTCTTGGTGAACTTTGAGATCTCAGCCAGGTCCTGAGGCAAGTAGGGTTGGTCTGACCCGCTGTCATCTTGACTTTCCTTTCCCTTTCCTTTCTGCCCTTTTCCTCTTATCAACTCTTCCCTTTCTTCTGACGTCATTTGTCTTAGGGCCGTCATGAAAGCCTCCAAAGAGTCAGGGTTGTTACCCTTGTTCTGTGGGCTAGCATCTCCTTTGCTTGATGGGGTGTCGAAGGAAAGCCTGGCCTTGAGACTCTCCAGTTTCTTTTGCCTTTCCAGGTCTTCAAGCTACTTTTTAAGCTCATCTTTGTGCACGGCCACGAAATCGGGGGTGATCGTACTTCTCTTCTCCGAGGTTCCCACTCTATTTTCATTCTCTTCTTCGTGCGTGATGTCTTCTATTATAACCGCGTCGTTGGTGCCTTGCATCGTTTTAATGGTCTGAGAGCTAGGAGATGGTGTAGCCATGTTGTCTCTATTAGACAGCGACTTCTTGCAACGTCGTTGAGGTTCTGAGTGGGATTACCAGACGGATGTGTCCCACGGATGGCGCCAATGTCGAGCCCTCGAGTCACTGATGACGGTCAAAGAGTCTCGTTGACGTTGCAAGATCCCTGTCCTTTCGTCCTACAAGAAAGAAAACCGTTAGCCTCGTCACGGAGGACCTCGGGGGGGGGGGGGGGTCCGTGACCAAGCTCCGGCGTGAGGATAAGTAAGCTTGCCGGAGATAATGAGAAGCCTATTCCGACGAGTATTGTCGTCGGAATATTCTCGTTGGTGTAAATTCTTGTGTGTGTAAGTAAATGTTTGTAAGTAAGTGCTATACGAGGTTGTCGGAAAAAATGATACCACTGTGCATTTAGTGAGGGAAGATGTCTCTGTGTTTTTTGGTGAACTTACCTTCCTTATATAAAGGAAGTCACTTATCTTCCTTGGGAACCATAGCCGGATCATCTAACGACTTTCTGATATCTTTGGGGAACTCAGACACGTGTCTGAGTCCCAACGGTAGGATCAGGGACTTCATTAAATTTGGCCAGCTTGCTGTACTTCCCTTTCCGGCCGCTTTCCTTCTCGCTATCAATCGTGCATTTATTGCACTCTGTAATTTCTTGGATCCTATTTAGTTTTCCCGCTCATTTTATATCAATGTAGCCCTTTGAGAGAAATCATGAGGATTGGGGTTATTAGTGGGCCCAAACGACAGAAGCCCAAGACGGGTTACGTTGGGCTACCAACGAGGCCCGTCGTCATGTACCATATCATTCTCGAAAGCAAAATATAAACTTAATGAAAAAAGTTTAGGAAGTTCATATGGATGTTCATAAATTTAATGGAAAAGTTCAGTACCTTTAAAGTGACATATAAGTGACAAAAGAGATCCTCCCATCTGGATGAAAGGTAACTTATCATACGGCTATTGCCTGAAAAGTTAGAAGAGAACTATTGCTTGAATAACACATAAATCTAGAATACTAAGAATAAATAATGGGAACTTATTTTACAAAGGATAACATATATAAAAGATAGTTAATGAACAAATACAAGGGTGAGCATGAAATAACTGGAACCTCTGGTCGAGTAAATCCAATCAATTCAAACGTCTCCAAAACTAAAAATTTCACAGTTTTGTCTAAATAACCTGGAACAACTAAACACGTTATGGATTAGTTAAGAAAAGTACTCATGCGGTTTTTCTTGCTTCTTTATTTGTTCACACTGGCAGGTAGAAAAACAATTATATAAAACATACCTATTGCTAGAAGAAACTCAAGAGGATGAAAATCCATTTACTGAATACGCTCAACATAAAAATCCATTGAACTCCGCTAAATACCCATTTATATTATAAACTATAAACATGAGTTCTTAACTAGTGTATTTGGGTCATGTGACCCGTATAACCAAAAGCTATTCCGGTGATGTGATGTGACCCTGACCGCCTCACGCTTTTTAAAACCAAAAATGTAAACCCCCCCCCCCTATGCGCTCATAGAACATCATCTATTTGCCCTAATGCAAAGGGGTACATTTAACCAATGGTGTCCCCTTGTTACATCAAACATCACACCTATGAGTTAAGAATGTGGGGGTATGGGGCGGGGTTGGGGCGTGGGTTGGCTGAAAACGCCCAAGCCACCACCCCAGGTGGACTTGGGTTTGTGCGTGGTCCAAGGGCCGGGAGTTTAAAGCCGGGCGTGGGGCGGGTCTATCAATATGACATGGCGGACTCTCAATGACCAAACCAAACTAGCCGTTGGCCAAAGGCTATGTGTAAAAAAAAATTATTTTTTCACCATAAAACTCACACTTCTATTTTTTTTTACCACATCCAACTACAATACACTCCACCTCTTCTATAATCATCTCTATTCTCATTCTACAATACGAAAAATGAATCCTCATAATCGTGCTTTTGACCCGAACAACCCGTGGGCATTCCAAGAAAATCCTAGCCCACCACCCAATCGTCCAATGCCTCGTTCATTTTTAATACACTCCACTATGCCCGATGTGGCGGGTTACACATCGTATCTCTCGAATCGTGTGTATACTAACTTCTCTCACACCGACGATTCTATACCTAGCCCATTTTCACAAACGCCCATCAACCTTTCACCTACCTCCATCAACCTTTCCCAAACCGAAACCATCCCCGAAACTCAAGTGGGCGATTTGTAAGTTCCATCCCAAGTGGGCGAATATCCCCAGTGGCAGCGAAACTAACACGTCTTCTAAAAGGTCAAGGACACCCTCGTCCCAAGCCCAATCGGATGCACGAGATCAAGAGTTTGAGGACTTTTTGGATGATTCGCCAAACCAGCCTGAATACGGAAGAGATGCCGCAAAAAGGCGTGCTAAAAAATCAAGATCGGGTACGACATCGCCTTCAGTTGGGAGTTTGGGCTCGCGTAGGGGAGTATACAGCGATCAGTTGGATGACATTGCAAGCAAGTTAGATACATTCAACGTATTCCAACAACAAAGGGCCGAAATTCGGAAGAGCAAAGAAGCTAGGGATGCCCTGAAACAAAGACGAGATGATATGAAATTTCTAGCCCAGCCCATTGATCACCTATCAGGTGAAGAGTTGGAACTAATGTTGGAGACGAGAGAAGAGATAAAGAAAAAATATAAGCACTAGGAATTTTTTTATGTAATTTTCTTTATTTAAAAATCATTAAAAAATATAAATTTGTTGTTTTAAAAAATATTAAAATAGTCGTTTGGGCTGGCCACGTTCCAAGCCCCCGCCCCACCATACCGTCTTCAATGTGGGTCAGCCCAGCAAAGCCCCCCAAGCCACGTGTCAACCCATGCCCCAAACTCCCGCCCCACCATACCCCACGGTCTAAGTACATTTAGAAGATAATAGTTAACTGCTTGGTTGGCCTCTTTGGTTTGCAAATATTGTAGTTTTGGTTTTAGTGGTTTAATAATTACACACTTGGTGCTAGTGTTTGTAATTTTTGCCCTCGGTGGTCCTTATCATTAACCTAAGTTAGATTTTTAAGTTAAGTGCATGTGAAATGACATATTTACCACTCAACAATTAAGAAAACTAAAAATATATAAATTATAATTAGAGTAAACAGCCATTTTGGTCCATGAGGTTTGGTAACTTTTGTCATTTTAGTCCAAAACTCAAACCTTTTAAATCTGGGTCCCTGTGGTTTCACTTTTATTGCCATTTTGGTCCAAAAATCAAATCACCTTTCATTTGGCTAATAAAAGCAGGTTATTTTGTCTTTTTCTTCAGGGGTAAAATGGTCCATCTAAATTTATTATAACATATTATTAATTATATTAAATCCCTTTACCCATATGTTCATCTTCCCCAACTTCTCCCCACACCAAACCTAATCCCTAATTCATCTTCTCCCCATAAATGGCATCACATGACAGGATAAACAATCTTGTCTCCATAGAATGACTGTTCTGTTACATAATTACAGTACACAAAAGAGCAAAATTACACATACCCTTTTACGGAAAATCAAAATCTTGAATGATTAGCATGATTGAACACTTTTCACTTCACACCCCACAAAGTCAAACCTGCATTCATGGCTACAGAAGGACAAAATCAGGGGATTTCTTGAAATTTAACTGTGTGTGCAAGATTCATTGAATGTGGATTTTTATATAGTGAGAATGTAGGTGTGCTAATAAAAAGAGGAGGAAACGAAAAATGATGCAGATAAGAGTGGGAAGTTAGCAAATCCAAAAGGGTAATTTATGATATGAGACACTTTGTTCGAGAGATACCACCCAAAATCACATCTTTATCAACAACAGCAATATCACCCCTACAGGTCAAAACCCTAGCTATAAAACCAAAAAAGGAGGCATCTTTCTTTGGTTGTTTGGGGTGTTGATCGTTGTGTAAGGCATATATAGAAGCAGAGCTTGATTTAGAAGTGGAGGTTGAACTTTGATTCCAAATTTGACCGGAGCCGGAACGAATCACCGGAGATTTGGGGGATCTTCGTGTTTGATTCATATGCAGAAGAAGTTGTTTTGTGTGTGTTTTGTTGCAGAGGGTTTAATTACAAAACAACAATTTGGGAATGTGAACAAAAATTTGGGAATATGATTGATAAATTATGACTAGCGAATCGTTTACCAAATATCTATCAGACGGTTGCAGGGGAGGAGAAGATGATGGATTAGAGATTAGAGATTAGGGATTAGGGTTTGGGTGTGGGGAGAAGATGAAGAAGATAAGCATATATATATATGTGTTTTTATAGGGTAAATAGATATTTAATTTAATTAATAATATGTTATAATAAATTCATATTGACCATTTAGTCCCTGAAGAAAAAAACAAAATAACAAGATTTTATTAGCCAAATATCAGGTGATTTGATTTTTGAACCAAAATGGCAATAAAAGTGAAACCACAGGGACCCAGATTTAAAAGGTTTGGGTTTTGCACTAAAATGATAAAAGTGACCAAACCTCAGGGACCAAAATAGCAGTTTACTCTTATAATTATTAACAAATTTAAGTGGGTTCCATTTCCTACCCCTACCCAACCCCCACCCCCACCCCCACCTTCTTCTCCCTCTATTTTCTCCATCTTTTGTATGCAAACAACAATAACCTTCCACCACCATAACAGATCCATTTCTTTTTCTTGAAATTGTTGCTCAAAATGAAACCATGTTCGATAACCAAAGTCGCCTCTGTTTTTTTATGATTTTCCACTATATTCATAATCTTTTCACAAATTTGTGCTTCAAATCGTAAGAATTTGAGAGTTGGAAACTCAATCAGTTGTTGATTATCGGCTTAATTTTTTTTCAACCTTGAAGACAACAAATTTCTTCATCTGATTCTTCATCTGAGAGTTGGTCTTGTTCTTCACCATCATTTTTTTTTGCAAGTAAGATTTGCATATTTTTTCTTCAATATTTGTTCTTAAAATATCAAATTAGGTTGGCTGTTAATTTGTGGAGGTGGTAGGTTAAAAGTGATGGTGGGGTGATGGGTTGAAGGTGACGGCGATGGGTTTATGGTGGAAGTGGAGGCGGTGGGTTGAATGTGACAGTGGAGGTACTGGCGATGGGTTTATGGTGTAGGTGGAGGCGGTGGGTTAACTGAGAATTCGGCGAATTTGACTGTGAAATAGGAGAAGATTGAGTTGGTGGCAGCGAGGTGGACGTGTTATGGTGGTGGGTTTTCTGACGATCCCCGAGTGAGGTGGTGGCAACGTGGTGGAGTTGTTATGGTGGGGAGTTTTTTCAGCGATGGTGGGGTGGATCTGTTACGGTGGTCGGTGCCATTATGGTGGTGGAAGGTTATTGTCTTTTGCAGACAAAAGATGGAGAAGAAATAGGGGAGAAGAAGGTGGGGGAGGGGTTGAGGTTGGCTAGGGGTAGGAAATGGGACCCATTTGAATTTGTTAGTAATTATAATTTAAATATTTTTAGTTTTCTTAATTGTTGAGGGGCAAATATGTCATTTCATATACACTTAATTATAATCCATATTTTTATAAATTTAACTCACTTCCTCTGCAATCTTTTTTTTTATGTAGCTTTTTTTTATGTAGTTTTTCTTAATTTTATTTGTAGTTTTTTAAAAATTATATGTAATATTCTATTTTAGTTAAATGAAACTTTAAATAGTTAAAAAAAACCTAACAAATTACATATGGCCGACCACGCCAACCCACACCCAGACACCCAACCGCAGCCCTGCAACGCCACATCACACCATGTGGACCGCACAGCTGCTACTTGTCGTTCAATGTCCAAAACCAAAGCCCCCCACACCCCACAACCTAATGAAAGGAAGGATACTGGAATTTTAGAAACAATATATACTCGGGTCAAAATGCGGATCCCGAATAACCCATATTAAAAAAATGGACCCATTAGTTTCCCGCCAAAACCAAATCTAAGAAGCCCTAATATACTTCCAAGGGTCCCAAACTTATTTTCAATTATTATAAATAAATATATTTGAAATGGAACACTTAAATGAATAATATGCTAGTACTTTTAAATGTTAAATGTAACAACCCGAACTTTTGGTTGTTCCCTTTTTACCGTCATTTCATTTCGTAAACGCTTGTACTCCGAGATTCGGTTATAATTAATGTCACACCCCAACCGATGGCGGAATCATCGGGGCGCGGCACTGAGCGAAACAGATTGTCCAGAAGTTTCCATAACAACTATCATTACCATTTAATTAAAGCAATACGTCCCATACCGTATCTTAAATAGTCAAACAAGTTATTACAGATAACATCAAACAAATATTCTGTTCCGACAACTCAGATTTAAAATAACTAGTTTATTTGTTGGTTTCTAGACTCCAGTCCCTAGCTTCAAGTTCATCACAGCCCGAGAAGCATATAAACAACCTAGGCACCTGTCACATACGTTAAAATAAAGTCAATACATAAAATGTAAAGGTGAGCATACAAGTTTGATAATAGCATATAGAGTTCGAATTCGTTTACGCATAACCAGCACGTACACATAGTGAAATGAAGCACGTTAGTTATCGACATAGATCCATCGATACCAATGACTGCGGGTTGACTGCCCGAGGCAGTTCGCAATACATGATTACCACCGTAATCCATGCAAGTAAAAGATCCTTAACAAGCCCCGTGTGAACGGGTGCTGAGTCCAAACTATAGTACTATCGTTGCTAAGGCAGGTAGACAGCATTCCATGTGTAAACATAACAAACAAGCATTCATAAGCCACGTATAACATGCATAAACGGTTTAGCGTTAAAATAGCTTGAGTAGTGTGATAGTTGTAGTTTGAATAGTTGTAACGTATGTAACACCCAAAAGTGCTAAAGCAAAAAGGGTTCGAGTATACTCACTGCGATTATGGATTGAAGGGAGCGCTTTACAGCGAGTACGGTTAGCCTGAATAGATTTTGATAACGTAACGATAAGTGGCGTGTAAAACAGTACAAAGTGAGAGTGGTTAGGATGGCTGATCGTGCGGATCAGCTATCCGTGAGAGGAAGTCATCCGTGCGCATGACCTATCCGTGCGGATGGTGATGCGTGCGGATGGTGATCCATCCGGACAAGCTGTCCGTGCGTACGACTGTCCGTGCGGGTGGTAACCCGTGCGGATTAGTTGTGCGTGCGGATGACTTATCCGTACGGTCAAGTTGTTTGTGTGGATAAACGTTCAAGTGGATTGTTTCTTCCTAAGTGTGAGATGTGTTTGTGTATGATGGCTTGTGCTTTGGAGTTTTCGTTGTAGCATTTAGAAATCACATAAGTGTTTCTACCTTTCAAGCCGGTCGCGCGGATGACAATCCGTGCGTATGGTAGTCCGTGCGGACAGTGGTGATCCGTGCGCACGACTTGGCCGTGCGGATGAACACTGTTTGAATTTATTTTAAAGCCTTAGTATCTCATGATCCGAAGAGTAATCCATTCAGAGGTCGTCCGTCCGGATTGCTCATTCGTCGATACTCAAACCTTGTTTGGAAAGTGGGTCCCAAGGGTAGCTCGTCCGGGTGACAACCCGTCCGGATGACCTGTGCGTGCGGATGGTAATCCGTGCGCACAACTTGTCCGTGCGGACAGCTTGTTCGTGCGGACAACTGGTCCGTGCGGACAGTCTCTGGTCTGATTGTTCCGTTCGTCTACTCTTGGTTTCTGTTGTCGTTTATCGAGGCGTTCTGATTACGTGGCAACCACTTGGAATTGTATTCTCACCCGCACGACTAGGCCGGTCAGGAATCACCCCAACTTGGCCTGTCGGCGACTCAGAACGGTCTTTCCGGTTGACCCCAAAATCAGGTGTCTGATGGGTAAAATTCCAGATCTGGAACTAGTGCATCACTATTATCGAGTAGAGACTAGAACCAATCAGATTCGTACCGATTCTAAGGGTAAAAGAAGGAGAGAACTTAGGTTTATTTCTTTCAACTCTTTTATCCTTAGAAAAGTTTAGATCTAGGTGAAGTTGTTGTGTAATCATATGGAAATCGTTCAGATCTGAGATATTCTTGATGGAATGAGGTCAAGCTTGAAGTTCATAAGAACTTCATGATGACGTCACCCGAGAATACCTCGAATCCGTATGATTTCATGGTTAAAAGTGGAGATTTGAAAGATAGAAAGGTGTAGAATTGTGTAGTGATCAAAGATGTAAAAGAATTAGTGCAAGATCTTACCTGGATTGAGAGAAATCTGAGAAAAAGTGAAGAATGCGTGTGGTTCGGACGTCACTTGCCAAAAGTGGAAAAAGTGGAGAGTGACCCGTGTATTTATAGGATGCCAAAAAGGGAAAGGGGTGAGCCGTGCGCATGGCACGCACCCGGGTAGGCTATCCGCGCGGACTGGTCATTCGTGCGGATTGGCAATCCGTGCGGATTGGCAATCCGTGCGGATTGACCATCCGTGCGGATGCCGCCTGCTTTGGTGTGTTCGGCGCGATGTTGCTTCGGTTTCGATTTGCGAGCGATTCGATAGGGTTTCCTAGTCAAATTACTTTCAGTCCCAACTACTTCTTATAGGGTTCGACTCGGAATTCGGGTTCGGGTTCGTTTACATTCGGGTTAGACTTCGAGTTCGATTGAGTTCGCTTGATTATCACAACATAACATAAAATAAACACGCACAGGTAACACGTAAAGCACACACACACGTATAAACAACAAGTAAAATACACAGTTCGAGTTACGGTTCGATGTCGATTTGGTTAGCATAGCTTGATTAACTTTATCGCATTGTTACTTCATATCATTCACAGTCGTAGGTCGATTGGAATATGGTAGACACGATTCGATTATTGTAATGAACGACACTTAATCCACATAATATAAATAAAATAAAAACATTTCTACGAGTCAAGTCGCGCGAAATCGGTTGTTGACTTTGACCTTGACTTTGACTTTCACTCGTGAAAACACGGGGTGTTACAGCCTCCCTTTGTTTAGGGAATTTCGTCCCGAAATTAAGCTGGAAGCCGTAACTAACCGTGGATCACATGTGAGAGTCCTTCGTTCGGACCTTTGAAAATCGTCAAATTAATCAAGATTTTACGGTTAAAAATTGATAATTTTCAGAGATCTAAAAGCCTATAAAGTTTCAAATCTTAATTTCGAAGCCGTTTGGGAGGAATTTGAATATTGTAGGTCTGTATTTATCTCCGATTTGATTGCGTAACAACACGTTCGACGTGCGGAATCCGCGAACGTGCTTGACTAAATATAATTGTAACGGAGTCAAAACCGATCCTACAAGTGGTATCTGAGCAGGTGATCGATTGCTCAGATCAAACACACTAGAGTTTACTACAATCGTGATTCTATTGATTACTGAAAACATCATACCAAATACTAGAATCACTTTGCCACTTTCTTTCTCTACTTTCTCTCTCTAAGCACCAAGCTCCAAACTCACTAAAATGACAAAAGTCTCTAAAGCTAACCCTAAGGGTTCTATTTATAGGCCAAGGATATAAGGAGACTCTCCTTATTTACAAGTATGCCACCTTGCCTTTTTTAACCGGGCATTACTCATTCGTTAAACAACTGTGGATACTTTGCCTTCATGTCGCTTTCGAGTTCCCAAGTGAACTCCGCGCCTCGTTTGCCTTCCCATCGGACTTTCACAATGGGAATGCGTGAGCGCCTGAGTTCTTTGGTCTGGCGATCCATGATTTCGACAGGCTTTTCCATGAAATGTAATGTTTCGTTCACTTGAAGATCATCTAGAGGGACATGTAAGTCGTGGTCGGCGATGCACTTTCGGAGGTTTGACACGTGGAAAATCAGATGGACATTGCTAAGTTCCTCTGGTAATTCGAGTCTGTAGGCGACTTTTCCGATCCTTTCCAGAATCTTAAAAGGTCCAACATATCGAGGCGCGAGTTTCCCCTTCTTGCCGAATCGGACTACACCCTTCCAAGGCGATACCTTTAGGAGTACGTAGTCACCAACGCCATATTCACGGGGTTTGCGCTTTTTATCGGCGTAAACTTTCTGTCGATCCCGAGCTTTCGCTAGGTTGTCTCGAATTTGAAAAATTTTGTCTGTCGTTTCTTGTAGCAGCTATGGACCGGTTAGTTGCGAGTGACCGATCTCGTGCCACACAATAGGCGATCAACATCTTCTTCCGTACAAAGCCTCGAAAGGTGCCATCTGGATGCTAGCCTGGTAGCTGTTGTTATACGAAAATTCGACTAACGGAAGGTGTCTATCCCAATTACCACCGAAGTCTAAAACACACGAACGGAGCATGTCTTCAAGTGTACGAATCGTTCTTTCAGTCTGACCGTCTGTTTGTGGGTGGAACGCAGTACTTAGATTAAGCGTTGTACCGAGTGCCGTTTGAAACGTTTCCCACAATCGTGAAGTGAAGCGAGCATCACGATCAGAGATGATGTCACGAGGCATCCCATGTCGACAAATGATCTCGTCGGTGTAGATTCGGGTTAATCGTTCTACCTTGTAGTCTTCTCGTATTGGCAGAAAATGAGCTGATTTAGTCAAGCGGTCAATAACAACCCAAATGCTGTCGTGACTTGATGACGTGGTTGGAAGCTTGGTTACGAAATCCATAGCTATACTCTCCCACTTCCACATGGGAATTGGTGGTTGTTCGAGCAAGCCTGAGGGTCTTTGATGTTCGGCCTTGATTCTAGCACAGGTTAGGCATTTTCTGACGTAGGGTGCGATATCCCATTTCATACCCGGCCACCAGTACCTATATCGAAGGTCATGGTACATTTTGTCAGCACCGGGATGGATAGAGTATCGGGATTTGTGGGCTTCATCCATGATAATCTGTCGCAGGTTGGTTCGCTTGGGAATCCAAATTCGGTCTAAGAAGTGGAATATCCCATTTGATTTGCTCACAAGCTGGGCTCCATCGTGGTAGATTCTTTCTTTTTTCAAGGTGCGTTCGTTGAAACATGCATGTTGGGCGTCGCGAATGAGAGCTTCGAGGTTGTGCTGGGCTTGAACATTTCGTGTGCTAAGCAGATAGCTCCGTCTGCTAAGTGCGTCGGCAACAACATTTGCCTTGCCTGGGTGATAACGAATCTCACAGTCGTAATCGTTGAGAAGTTCTACCCATCGGCGTTGACGCATATTTAGTTCCCTCTGATTAAAGATGTGCTGTAGGCTCTTATGATCGGTGAAGATCGTACACCTTGTACCATACAGGTAGTGTCGCCAAATCTTTAATGCAAAAACAACTGCGCCTAGCTCGAGATCGTGGGTTGTATAGTTCTTCTCGTGGATTTTGAGCTGACGAGATGCGTAGGCTATGACCTTGTCTTGTTGCATAATGTGACAACCCGTGATTTACGGCTCCTAATTACGTGATTAACAGATGATTAACGCGATAATAAATAGTGTCTACAGCGCGAATTAGCTTAATTAGGCCTTTGGAGTGCCTGGGAACGTCTATCCGTCTTTACAGTGCGCGAACGGTGGTTTACAGAGAAACCTGTGAAACGTTAAACGGCAACGGATTGAAACCGAACAGGATACTGACAACGCCGACAAGTATGGATGTTACACGAATATTTTATGTGTACGAAATTAATTTTCTAAATTTATTTGGGCTCCCGTGCGACACAAATGCAAACGTGGATTAAAAACGCGATGGTAGGAGACGGCGAACGGCGCCTTTTAAGCGAGATTTTTACCGTTAGCAACGCGCGAACGCGACTACAACGGATACCAACATTATTTTTGCACGAAATATTATTTTACTAGGCTACGGTGATTTCGGTTTTGACAACGGGTCTCGTAGGAATTACGGGCCACTTACACACGGGGATTGAGCTTGTGGGCCCTAGGCCCAAGCCCAAAACCCACAAGCCTAAACCCGCTCATAATATAATAGATTCTATAAAATCTCTACAAATCTTTTGCAAATCTCTGCAAAATCTTTGCCTTAGAGATCTGTTGAAGATATCTACAAAATCTTTATATAATCTTTACAAAAGATTTTTATCTCTAAGGATAAAGCATGTTACCTGGATGAAATGTAAATACACACAAGACAATAAAACCTTCCCATCTATTAATACACCACATGATGCTCTTTGTCTGCATATCCAGCTACACATACATGAACACAACACAAAGAACTTCCCTATTACCTCTCTTCCCTCTCTCAAATACTCACAAACAAAACACAGGGAATCAACTCACAAACAAACTCACACACACCGGATCCCTCTCTCCCTCTCGGTAAACACCCGGCAGAGCCGGTCGGAGCCACGGCGGCGCTGCCATCTGTGGTGTTGACGATGATTACCCAGCGAACCCCCTCCCCTCGTTCCCCTTTCCGGTGGCGGCGACACAGACCCCCCCCCTTCCTGCTCGAGCTGTTTAATCGAACCACCACCACCATAGTTGGGTGGTGGTGATGTGCGGCGACGTACAAAGAAGAGAGAGACCGAGAGAGATGGAGAACCGACGGTCAGAGTCTCGGACCGCCGGTCAGTGCGTTTATCCGATGGTCAGCAGATTTGCCCGGTGGGTTTCAGACGAGGATGATGATGATGATGTGGTTCAGTTCGGTCGGGTCGCAGATTTGGGTCTCGGCCCGGGTTTCAGTCCGGTAAACCCCCCTTTCTGTTACTTTCATTTTTTTTTACTTAAGTCCGGTGATGGTGTTGATGATTTGGTTCAGAATGGTTCGTCTCTATCGAGTTTTCGGTTCGGGTTCCGGGTCAGCGGGTTCGAGTTTTGGTTCAGCTCATCCGGCTCAGTCAACAGGAAGGTCCGGGTCAGTTTTGTATACGATTCAGTCAACTCAGCGAGCCAACTCAGTGGACTCGGTTAACTCAGCAAGTTGACTCGGTCAACTCAACCGAGTCAACTCGGTCAACAGCAGCGAGTCAGCTCAGATGGTTCGGTTCGGGTCAAGCGGTTCGTTCAGACAGCTCAGTTTCGGTTTCAGTCGACTCGGTCAAACCTGGTCAACTCGCCGAGTCAACTCAGTCAACTCAGCCGGTCAACCCAGTTGACTCAGTAAAGTCAGCTGGTCAACGCGTAACAGAAACGACTTGAAGATTCGGTAAAAATTTACGGCGCGACTATTTCTATAAATTTATTTATTACGTGAAAAACGAGCTCGAACCGAACTAATGAGTTATTAGTAATGTTAACTTGGTTGAGTTATTATTTCGTTATATAAACTGATGATACATAATTATTGATTGAATTTTTGTTAAAATAACGACCACTTGTGTTGTCGGGGCGTCCAAAAACAGTGGAAACTCTGCCCGTTTTTCGAGAAACACAACGCTTAATGGAATTCGAGTCCATAATATTTCAAACCATGATAATCCCAAACGCTTTTACAAATAAATATAATGTTATATTTATTTCGAACGTCGTCAACTCGTATACTTTTACAAAATAAATATAGTTATATATTTATTCTAGATGTCGCACAACGCGAAATCTTTTACAAAAATAAATATGGTTTATATTTATTTTCAAACATAACAACTCGACGATTTCCTTATAAAATAAATATAACTCTTCATATTTATTTTATACGCCTAGACGGCATATACGTGTATTTTCGGCAAATATACACAAGACGTGATATATATAATACAAGTTATTATATATTATTTTCATACGAAACGCAATATACGATACGAGTTTGTTATATGATATTTTCATACAAATAATCTTTTTGTACACGTACGACTACTCGAGACGGCTAACACACTTACGACGATATATTTATATTTTTATATAAATATTTATTCATTTTAAGTCTCTCGAAAACTAAGTCTTTTTCAAGACTTATTAAACTGCTACTGACATTAAACGAGACTTAACAAGTATAACTTAATTATTTTCATTAAGTTAATAACTTACTCGAATCGTTCGATTAGCGATTCGGTAGAGCTCGGTGACACGTAGACTAGTTACCACTTTTAGAAACTTATTAGATATTCCGTGTTAGGAATATTGTAGAATGCACGCTAGCGAGTCTCATCTTGGAAACGACATCACGAAGTCGTAATTAGCTCGCTTTGCACAAGAATGTTCAGGTGAGTTCATAACCCCACTTTTTACGGCTTTACATTTTTATAAATGTTTTCGGGGTGGAAAGACATGCACGTTTTGCAAAAGCAAACAAAGTTTAGAACAAATGCAAAACTCGTATTTCTAAATCATATTACGAAGGGATTTCGAGGAACTCAAATGATTTACGAGAGGTTTATACTAAACATACCGGTTTTTACAAAACAAATGAGTATTATCAAAATGTGAATGATTTTCATGACTAAGGACGGATCAATTGGTGATAATATATATAGAATGAGGAGCCAGCCTTTGTGGCTGGGGAGGATCAGCCTTAGTGGCTGGGGAGGATCAGTCATAGAGACTGGGGTAAAGTACATGTACAATGATTACAGACATTTTTATACACGGTATGGTTAGCGTAAGGAGGTTTATTATTCCGATCATGTGAATGGGTAGGCAGAACACCGAGGGACTTAAGCGGTAGATCTATCTGGGTGTAGCGAGCCCAACTCTAGGCCCAACAGAACGGACCTCTGAGAGGACCAACAGAACGGACCTTGAGTGACTTAGTTGCCCGACGCATAAATCGGCTAGGGTTGAGTCTTCCTACTTGCATTTCACACATGCTAATGGCCTTGCAAACCATTGGTGATCACAAGTCCCCTTATTTGCTACATACCAGGAACTTTATACTTACGAAACATACTTGTTCATACAAATTAAATACCATGTTTTATACAAAATTTAAGGCATACGATTATGCGGGTCAAAGTCAGGGTGGGCATTGATGATTATACGAACATTACAAAAACATGGTTTTATGAACATAACGTGTTACAAACACAACGTTTCCATATAACTTTGCAAGAAAATGGTTTTTAAATTCATTTTCTCATTACTACTTCAAAAACCGGTTATTCCAAAGATTTATTCCAAATCTTTCACAACTCAAAGGATTTATCTCAAACCTTTCACAACTCAAAAGATTTATTTCAAATCTTTTACAAACAAACTATGAACTCGCTCAACTTTATGTTGATTTTTCGCATGTTTCTTTCTCAGGTTACAGTCCTAAGACAAGGCACGGTTGGAATAGGAGAACCATTGGAGACTCGAGTACTTAGCGGGCGTTCATTTTCTAAAAGACTTAGCTTATTTGCTTCCGCTGTGCAATGACGATACCAGTCCAGTCACGCCAAGCTCTGAAAATTTCGGGGTGTGACAGATTGGTATCAGAGCTATAGGTTACAGCGAATTAGGTTCCTGTTGTGATACCTAGGCTCTAACCTCACTTTCCTCTGGGAACTTAGGCTATTAAGATGTTGAATACATACAGAACGCCCAGTACTCAAATATGGTCTCCAACCGTTGCCGACAAGCAAACAGTCAAAATTTTGTTTCCAAACAAATGTTGAGCACATTTTACTATTTATAGGCTCAGCCTGGAGGGCTGAGGCTCGGTCTGGAGGATCGAGGCTCGGTCTAGGTGACCGAGGTAGTTGAGCACGTTGATTATTTATAGGCTCAGCCTGGAGGGCTGAGGCTCGGTCTGGAGGATCGAGGCTCGGTCTAGGTGACCGAGGTAGTTGGCTAGTGAGGCTAGGAAGAGTAGGCTCAGTCATGAAGGCTGAGGCTCGGTCAAGGGGACCGAGGCTCGATCTAAGAGGTCGAGGTGGAGGATAGAGCAGTCCTAAAGACTGGGAGAAATTGGCTAGTGAAACTAAGAGAATTACTTGATTGCTTATTGGTGACTAACATGCGCATTCAGTTATATGATTGATTATTTGTGCATGTGTTTATTAAAGGTCATCACGTAGGAACCGCGAATATTAACTCGGGCACACACTATATTTCATATTGTCTATGATATTTTAACTTCCCGAGCAGGCAGCCTACGCATAACGAAACACTAGTGCACGAGAATACATGGAACTCAATTTCTACGTCAACGGATGACGGGATACATCACCTCCTACGCGGCACACAACGCTAGTGCGCAAGTATACGTGAAACTTAAGCTATACATCAACGGAGGTACGACACATACGACTGTCAAGGCGAGGCCTTGAGAAGAAACGATGACGCAATCTAACGACGACGCTAGATTCCTGTCAGCAGGAGAACTAACAATCAGGGAACGACAACTTGTCACGCGATCCTGCAACGACACGAATCACGCCAGGGAGAAGACTATTGTCTCCGCAATCCCCCCTACCTAACTAACGACGAACACGCTATGTTCGACAGTCCATGGTAATGTCACCAAACAATTGGTCGTCACACGAAACCCCAGGTAAAGTCCTCAAATTTCTCTATTTGAAATTTCGAATTTCACACTTACTGAGTAGGTTTTCGTATCTCTACTCCTCTTAATGGTCATTGTATTACGATCATTTCTTTACAAGTTACATACATGGTTTTTCGTTATAACCATGCCGAAAGTTTTCTTGTCGATACATATACTTATTGTCGGATTACGCTAAAACCAAGTTCAATTGTTTGAACTTGCTCATTACACTTATTCGATTCGAGACACCATATGATGTATTGGGAGCATCATATTCAAATCAATTTTTAACGAACACTTCATTTGTTCCGAGTCGTGGTAAACTTGTTTGGTATTCGACTCCATTAAATTGTTGATTTCGACACCTTGTGGTGGTGTTTTCACTTATTTGAACCTTGCGCTAAACTCGTTTACGTACCTTATGCACGGATTTAATTATTCATGTATTGATTCAGATTAAATCCGCTTTGAATTATCACATTACAACAGTCTTAACACAATTGTGTGTTAAGACAATGGTACACAAATTCATTTCATATTCCGGTGTACCTTATAACGGTTCTTTCAACATCGATCGAATGCTTTGCGACATCCATTGTTTCTTCACCATCGATCGAAAACATTGTTTCATTGATGTTCCATTTTCAATTGAAAATCCTGTGATGTCTTTTAAAACAAACTTTCAAGATTCACTTTATTGCGCTTTCATTTGACTTCAAACACGGTGAATTTGTTTGATCACCGCTATTATTGAATCATTTGAATCATTACGACACCTTGTGGTGTCAGTACAAACTTGTAGCTTGTGCTAATTATGATTGAGCGTTTTATGCAAAACACAGGTGATACTTGTTCGATCACCTCTATTATTAAATGGTTTCATTCATTGCGACACCTTGTGGCGTCGGTATGACTTGCAGCTTGCGCTGATCACGATCGAACGTTTCATGCAAACTATTACGTTTGAGATTGTTGATTCTAAGTTCATCCAGTGGATGTTATTGCTTCTAGAACTCATTTATACGTTCATATGGAATTCGATTGGTCGAAGTTCCTGTTGGATCCCTGTCAACTTAGTCACATTAGTGACTGTACCTATACGTCCGTTTCCTTTGACATCAATTACTGAGACACATTTCTTTTAAACTGTTGGGATTCCTATTGTGAAGGAATGCCCTTGAATTCACATGATTCGAATAAGTCTTATTCGATTACGCGGTCATTCACTTGGTTATTATTCGGACTTACCTGCGAATAACACAATTCTGAGGGGATAACATAGTCTAAATTTCGAGGACGAAATTTCTGTAACAGGGGGAGAATGTGACAACCCGTTATTTACGGCTCCTAATTACGTGATTAACAGATGATTAACGCGATAATAAATAGTGTCTACAGCGCGAATTAGCTTAATTAGGCCTTTGGAGTGCCTGGGAACGTCTATCCGTCTTTACAGTGCGCGAACGGTGGTTTACAGAGAAACCTGTGAAACGTTAAACGGCAACGGATTGAAACCGAACAGGATACTGACAACGCCGACAAGTATGGATGTTACACGAATATTTTATGTGTACGAAATTAATTTTCTTAATTTATTTGGGCTCCCGTGCGACACAAATGCAAACGTGGATTAAAAACGCGATGGTAGGAGACGGCGAACGGCGCCTTTTACGCGAGATTTTTACCGTTAGCAACGCGCGAACGCGACTACAACGGATACCAACATTATTTTTGCACGAAATATTATTTTACTAGGCTATGGTGATTTCGGTTTTGACAACGGGTCTCGTAGGAATTACGGGCCACTTACACACGGGGATTGAGCTTGTGGGCCCTAGGCCCAAGCCCAAAATCCACAAGCCTAAACCCGCTCATAATATAATAGATTCTATAAAATCTCTACAAATCTTTTGCAAATCTCTGCAAAATCTTTGCCTTAGAGATCTGTTGAAGATATCTACAAAATCTTTATATAATCTTTACAAAAGATTTTTATCTCTAAAGATAAAGCATGTTACCTGGATGAAATGTAAATACACACAAGACAATAAAACCTTCCCATCTATTAATACACCACATGATGCTCTTTGTCTGCATATCCAGCTACACATACATGAACACAACACAAAGAACTTCCCTATTACCTCTCTTCCCTCTCTCAAATACTCACAAACAAAACACAGGGAATCAACTCACAAACAAACTCACACACACCGGATCCCTCTCTCCCTCTCGGTAAACACCCGGCAGAGCCGGTCGGAGCCACGGCGGCGCTGCCGTCTGTGGTGTTGACGATGATTACCCAGCGAACCCCCTCCCCTCGTTCCCCTTTCCGGTGGCGGCGACACAGACCCCCCCCCTTCCTGCTCGAGCTGTTTAATCGAACCACCACCACCATAGTTGGGTGGTGGTGATGTGCGGCGACGTACAAAGAAGAGAGAAACCGAGAGAGATGGAGAACCGACGGTCAGAGTCTCGGACCGCCGGTCAGTGCGTTTATCCGATGGTCAGCAGATTTGTCCGGTGGGTTTCAGACGAGGATGATGATGATGATGTGGTTCAGTTCGGTCGGGTCGCAGATTTGGGTCTCGGCCCGGGTTTCAGTCCGGTAAACCCCCCTTTCTGTTACTTTCATTTTTTTTTTACTTAAGTCCGGTGATGGTGTTGATGATTTGGTTCAGAATGGTTCGTCTCTATCGAGTTTTCGGTTCGGGTTCCGGGTCAGCGGGTTCGAGTTTTGGTTCAGCTCATCCGGCTCAGTCAACAGGAAGGTCCGGGTCAGTTTTGTATACGATTCAGTCAACTCAGCGAGCCAACTCAGTGGACTCGGTTAACTCAGCAAGTTAACTCGGTCAACTCAACCGAGTCAACTCGGTCAACCGCAGCGAGTCAGCTCAGATGGTTCGGTTCGGGTCAAGCGGTTCGTTCAGACGGCTCAGTTTCGGTTTCAGTCGACTCGGTCAAACCTGGTCAACTCACCGAGTCAACTCAGCCGGTCAACCCAGTTGACTCAGTAAAGTCAGCTGGTCAACGCGTAACAGAAACGACTTGAAGATTCGGTAAAAATTTACGGCGCGACTATTTCTATAAATTTATTTATTACGTGAAAAACGAGCTCGAACCGAACTAATGAGTTATTAGTAATGTTAACTTGGTTGAGTTATTATTTCGTTATATAAACTGATGATACATAATTATTGATTGATTTTTTGTTAAAATAACAACCACTTGTGTTGTCGGGGCGTCCAAAAACAGAGAAAACTCTGCCCGTTTTTCGAGAAACACCCTTAAACACGACACGTATTATTTTTCAATAACAACGCTTAATGGAATTCGAGTCCATAATATTTCAAACCATGATAATCCCAAACGCTTTTACAAATAAATATAATGTTATATTTATTTCGAACGTCGTCAACTCGTATACTTTTACAAAATAAATATAGTTATATATTTATTCTAGATGTCGCACAACGCGAAATCTTTTACAAAAATAAATATGGTTTATATTTATTTTCAAACATAACAACTCGACGATTTCCTTATAAAATAAATATAACTCTTCATATTTATTTTATACGCCTAGACGGCATATACGTGTATTTTCGGCAAATATACACAAGACGTGATATATATAATACAAGTTATTATATATTATTTTCATACGAAACGCAATATACGATACGAGTTTGTTATATGATATTTTCATACAAATAATCTTTTTGTACACGTACGACTACTCGAGACGGCTAACACACTTACGACGATATATTTATATTTTTATATAAATATTTATTCATTTTAAGTCTCTCGAAAACTAAGTCTTTTTCAAGACTTATTAAACTGCTACTGACATTAAACGAGACTTAACAAGTATAACTTAATTATTTTCATTAAGTTAATAACTTACTCGAATCGTTCGATTAGCGATTCGGTAGAGCTCGGTGACACGTAGACTAGTTACCACTTTTAGAAACTTATTAGATATTCCGTGTTAGGAATATTGTAGAATGCACGCTAGCGAGTCTCATCTTGGAAACGACATCACGAAGTCGTAATTAGCTCGCTTTGCACAAGAATGTTCAGGTGAGTTCATAACCCCACTTTTTACGGCTTTACATTTTTATAAATGTTTTCGGGGTGGAAAGACATGCACGTTTTGCAAAAGCAAACAAAGTTTAGAACAAATGCAAAACTCGTATTTCTAAATCATATTACGAAGGGATTTCGAGGAACTCAAATGATTTACGAGAGGTTTATACTAAACATACCGGTTTTTACAAAACAAATGAGTATTATCAAAATGTGAATGATTTTCATGACTAAGGACGGATCAATTGGTGATAATATATATAGAATGAGGAGCCAGCCTTTATGGCTGGGGAGGATCAGCCTTAGTGGCTGGGGAGGATCAGTCATAGAGACTGGGGTAAAGTACATGTACAATGATTACAGACATTTTTATACACGGTATGGTTAGCGTAAGGAGGTTTATTATTCCGATCATGTGAATGGGTAGGCAGAACACCGAGGGACTTAAGCGGTAGATCTATCTGGGTGTAGCGAGCCCAACTCTAGGCCCAACAGAACGGACCTCTGAGAGGACCAACAGAACGGACCTTGAGTGACTTAGTTGCCCGACGCATAAATCGGCTAGGGTTGAGTCTTCCTACTTGCATTTCACACATGCTAATGGCCTTGCAAACCATTGGTGATCACAAGTCCCCTTATTTGCTACATACCAGGAACTTTATACTTACGAAACATACTTGTTCATACAAATTAAATACCATGTTTTATACAAAATTTAAGGCATAGGATTATGCGGGTCAAAGTCAGGGTGGGCATTGATGATTATACGAACATTACAAAAACATGGTTTTATGAACATAACGTGTTACAAACACAACGTTTCCATATAACTTTGCAAGAAAATGGTTTTTAAATTCATTTTCTCATTACTACTTCAAAAACCGGTTATTCCAAAGATTTATTCCAAATCTTTCACAACTCAAAGGATTTATCTCAAACCTTTCACAACTCAAAAGATTTATTTCAAATCTTTTACAAACAAACTATGAACTCGCTCAACTTTATGTTGATTTTTCGCATGTTTCTTTCTCAGGTTACAGTCCTAAGACAAGGCACGGTTGGAATAGGAGAACCATTGGAGACTCGAGTACTTAGCGGGCGTTCATTTTCTAAAAGACTTAGCTTATTTGCTTCCGCTGTGCAATGACGATACCAGTCCAGTCACGCCAAGCTCTGAAAATTTCGGGGTGTGACACATAAGGACACAACCGAGACCAAGGTTGGAAGCATCACAGTAGACAATGAAATTATCGTTTCCGTCGGGTAGTGTGAGAACAGGAGCATTGCAAAGCATGTGTTTGAGGGTTCGAAATGCAGACTCTTGTTTGGTTCCCCAGACAAAAGACTGGTCCTTATGAGTGAGAGAGGTAAGTGGTACAGCAATCTTCGAGAATCCTTCGATAAATCGTCGATAGTAGCCCGCTAGCCCGAGGAATGAGCGGACTTCAGTCGGGTTCTTAGGCGTAACCCAGCTCTTAACAGCTTCAATCTTCGCAGGATCGACGTGAATACCCTGACTATTTACGATGTGCCCCAAAAACTGAACCTCCCCCAACCAAAACTCGCACTTGGAGAATTTGGCGTAGAGTTGGTTCTCCTAGAGTAACTCGAGAACCAAACGTAGATGTTGCGCGTGTTTGGCTCTCGTTTTGGAATAGATCAAGACATCGTCGATGAACACGATGACGAAACGGTCGAGATATGGTTTACACACTCGATTCATCAGATCCATGAAAACTGCTGGTGCGTTTGTTAGGCCAAAAGGCATGACAACGAATTCGTAATGGCCGTAACGAGTGCGAAACGCGGTTTTGGGTATATCCTCCTCCTGTATACGCAGCTGATGATATCCTGAACGTAGATCGATATTCGAGAAACACGTAGCGCCTTGTAGTTGGTCAAACAAATCGTCGATTCGAGGCAGAGGATAGCGGTTCTTGATAGTCAACTTATTCAATTCCCGGTAGTCGATGCACATCCGGAATGACCCGTCCTTTTTGACGAAAAGGACTGGTGTGCCCCAAGGAGAGGTGCTCAGGCGAATAAAGCCTTTTTCAAGCAATTCCTGGAGTTGGGTTGAGAGTTCGCACATTTCGGACAGCGCGAGTCGATAAGGAGCTCTGGCGATAGGATTTGCTCCAGGAATGAGATCAATGCGAAAATCAATATCACGCTTAGGAGGTAGTCCGGGAAGATCCACTGGAAAAACACTAGGAAATTCTCGAACCACAGGAACGTCTTTCACTTCCTTCTTCTCTTTCTTTTCCTTCTCCGCTGCTACGACGTTAGCCAAGAAAGCCCTGTATTCCTTGCGGAGATACTTGCTAGCTTGTAGGCATGACATAAGCTTGAGACCCTTCGAAGTAGTATCACCATAAACACACAATGAATCACCGTTTGCGAGCGAAAAACGAATCATTTTGTCGAAGCACACAACTTCGGCATGGTTTTCGCGAAGAAAGTCCATACCTACTATGACATCAAAGCTTCCTAGTTGCATTGGAATGAGATCGATTAAGAAGATGTGATTGTTGAGCTCGAGACGAATAACAGAGTTTACAGCGACGGTTCTTCCGGTGGCGACTTCAACATCGAAGGCAGAGGAGAGTCGGGAACGTTTACGACTAAGGAGTTTCTCAAATTCGAGTGACACAAAGCAATTATCGGCTCCAGTATCAAACAAACATGAAGCATAAATACCATTCACAAGGAACGTACCATTGACCACGTTGTTGTCGGCCTGGGCTTGACGCACATTGAGATTGAAAGTTCTGGCGCGTGCGGCCTGTTGTTGCTGCTGCTGCTGTGGTTGCTGCTGTTGCGGTTCTTGTTTCACTACCCTGTTCGGGCACATGTTGGCGAAATGATTCGGGTCGCCACACGTGAAGCATGCTCTGGCTTTGACTGCGGGTGCCGGAGGAGCTTGTTGACCCTGTGGGGCAGCGAATAGAGCTTGATTGGCAGGAGCTTGACGAATACGGCAGTTGGCAGTAAAGTGGCCGTAGACGTTGCAATGAGCACAGAAACGGCACTGAATAGCTGTCGGGTGATGATAGGTGCAAGTAGGGCAGAGTGGGTGTGGCCCAGTATATGCATGCTTTGCAGGCGGTGCATTGGCCACAGGCGCCGCTACTTGACGCTGTTGAGCAGGTATAGCTTGGATCGGTGCAGCAGTAATCGCACAGTTCTTGTTGGTGGAGCTGTTCTTTCTCTTGTTCTTTCGCTTGTTGCTTGACGAGGTGGTTTTAGCAGTTGGTGCAGCAGTAGTGGCTTGATGCAGATGCTTGGAGGTCTTATCCCACACCCCAGCCTTAACCCTTTTGTCATTGATTTCAGCGGCCAGCAGATAGGTTTCTTCGATCGTGGCAGTCTTGGCCGCTTGCACGAAATCAGCAACGCAGTCGGGCAAAGCTCAGATGTACTTCTTGATGGTCATCTCGGGAGTCTTGACCTGATCAGGACAGATAATGCTGAGCTGTTTGAAGCGAGCAGTAAGGCCAGCATTGTCTCCATCCTTCTGATGTATGTGCCAAAATTCATCTTCAAGCTTTTGACGTTCGTGAGGAGGGCAGAATTCCTCTAGCATGACTTCCTTGAGCTCGTCCCACGACAAACCGTAAGCTGCATCATTCCCTCTCTTGTTCCTCTCGGCCGTCCACCAGTCCAAAGCGCGGGACTGAAAGACGCCGGTAGCGTTCAGAGTTCGAAGGTCATCAGGGCAACCACTTTGTCGCAGAGTAACCTCGATAGAGTCAAACCAGTGGAATAGTGCAGTAGGACCTCCTTCGCCTGTGAATTCTTTCGGCCCACATGACTTGAATTGTTTGAAACTGAAAGGTCTTGCGACAGCTCTAGGACCTTCAGTCCTTGATTCCTCAGATGATTTGCTGGCATTTTCATAGGCATCGCTCACCGCCTTTGCTACGGCTTTCGCGACGATGGAAGCAAGACGTCTGTCCTTCTTTTCTTGGCGAGAGAGTGGATGACGGGATCCAGACGACATTGTCTGAAATAGACATCGCCATGGAACTCAACACATGTATTCGAATCTCACCTCACACGTCTACTACTACTAAAGCTCAGTAACACGTACCATGTAAACGTATATAGTCACAAAATCACAGAATCGCACAAAATCACATAAACACATAGAGCACATAATCACAATATTCCTAAACAGATAAGCACAATAGCAAAACACACATAACTTAATCACTAAAAGTCCATACGAGCGTACAAAGCGTTCTGACTGCTTCTATTGTTGATTTGTTAGCGATGAGTTGTGTGAGTTTTGTGTTTTAGCAGGAGCAATAGTGTCGGGTTGAAACCAATAGTACCTCAAAACGTTAACAAATAACAGAAAATGCACAAAATTTTCATAAAGATCGATAAATCGAAGGTAGATTGTCTGTGGCTAATAGACTTCGACTAACCAAAGTGGCTCGACTATTCGCAAGGATCCTGCACAATTACCTCCAGGACTATGCCTTTGCCTCGATTCTTGGGCGTTGGCGCAATTCCCATTGGTTATATTGTGTCTTTAGATCGTTGGAGTCCATCGAACTTTGGTGGGAGTTTTTGTATAAAAGCGGGACGAGTCGTCAAGGTTAGGGTTTCACCCCTATCTTGCAACTTCCGTCCTCGTTTTTGATAAAAATTGAGGAGATTATTCATCAAAATATGGATTTCACTCCTGATTTGGTATGATTCTCCTCGTTTGTAGCTAAAACGCAAGCTGTTTAGGCAACTTTAGTCGAGAGTTTGCGGCTTTCACACCTATTCTCGGCCTCATTACCTGTTCACAACTTGAAAATTCGAGTGCTGTGATAGAAAAGAGTGAGTGATAGTGGCGAGTTTACGCATACGCGTGAGTTGGTCTGTTGGTTCTTAACTATAGACTAGGTCTCTAAGACTTCGACCCGAACTAGGTCGAATCTTGCCTAATTCCCTATAGTTATGGCTCTGATACCAATCTGTCACACCCCAACCGATGGCGGAATCATCGGGGGGCGGCACTAAGCGAAACAGATTGTCCAGAAGTTTCCATAACAACTATCATTACCATTTAATTAAAGCAATACGTCCCATACCGTATCTTAAATAATCAAACAAGTTATTACAGATAACATCAAACAAATATTCTGTTCCGACAACTCAGATTTAACATAACTAGTTTATTTGTTGGTTTCTAGACTCCAGTCCCTAGCTTCAAGTTCATCACAGCCCGAGAAGCATATAAACAACCTAGGCACCTGTCACATACGTTAAAATAAAGTCAATACATAAAATGTAAAGGTGAGCATACAAGTTTGATAATAGCATATAGAGTTCGAATTCGTTTACGCATAACCAGCACGTACACATAGTGAAATGAAGCACGTTAGTTATCGACATAGATCCATCGATACCAATGACTGCGGGTTGACTGCCCGAGGCAGTTCGCAATACATGATTACCACCGTAATCCATGCAAGTAAAAGATCCTTAACAACCCCCGTGTGAACGGGTGCTGAGTCCAAACTATAGTACTATCGTTGCTAAGGCAGGTAGACAGCATTCCATGTGTAAACATAACAAACAAGCATTCATAAGCCACGTATAACATGCATAAATGGTTTAGCGTTAAAATAGCTTGAGTAGTGTGATAGTTGTAGTTTGAATAGTTGTAACGTATGTAACACCCAAAAGTGCTAAAGCAAAAAGGGTTCGAGTATACTCACTGCCATTATGGATTGAAGGGAGCGCTTTACAGCGAGTACGGTTAGCCTGAATAGATTTTGATAACGTAACGATAAGTGGCGCGTAAAACAGTACAAAGTGAGAGTGGTTAGGATGGCTGATCGTGCGGATCAGCTATCCGTGAGAGGAAGTCATCGGTGCGCATGACCTATCTGTCACACCCCGAAATTATCAGAGCTGGCGTGACTGGACTGGTATCGTCATTGCACAGCGGAAGCAAATAAGCAAAGACTTCTAGAAACTGAACGCCTGCTAAGTACTCGAATTCTCGATGGCTCTCATATTCCAACCGTGCCTTGTCTTAAAAACTGTAACCTGAGAAAGAACATGCGAGAAAAATCAACATAATGTTGAGCGAGTTCATAGTTTGTTTGTAAAAGATTTGAAATAAATCTTTTGAGTTGCGAAAGATTTGAAATAAATCTTTGGAATAACCGGTTTTTGAAATAATAATGAGAAAATGAATTTAAAAATCATTTTCTTGCCAAGTTATATGGAAACGTTGTGTTTGTAACACGTTATGTTCATAAAACCATGTATTTGTAAAGCCTAGTATTTGTAATGTTCATATAACCGTCAATGCCCACCCTGACTTTGACTCCTTACCCGCATAATCATGTGCTTTGAATTTGTATAAAACATGGTATTTTAATTTGTATGAACAAGTAGTTTCGTAAATATAAAATCCCTGGTATGTAGCAAATAAGGGAATTGAGATCACCAATGGTTTGCAAGGCCACTGATATATGTGAAGTGCAAATAGGGAGACTCAAACCTAGCAGATTTCGCCATGGCATTAGTATGTGGACAAAGTCACCCCGAGGTCCGTTTCTAGTTTGGCCTGGGGCTGGGCTCGCTACACCCAGATAGATCTATCGCTCCTGTCCCTCGGTCCTACCATGAGGACTAATGGCCTCATATGGCTCCTACCCACTCACATGATCTAAGTAGTAAACCTCCTTACGCTAACCATACCATGTATAAAATAAAACCCTGGTCACCCTGACCAGATTCCTGGTCACCCTGACCAGATTCCTGGTCACCCTGACCAGATTTCCCGGTTACCCTAACCAAATCCCCGGTCACCCTGGCCGAATATCATTCACATTTCGAAATTA
Organism: Helianthus tuberosus; assembly: GCA_030545235.1. Lineage (NCBI taxonomy): Eukaryota > Viridiplantae > Streptophyta > Magnoliopsida > Asterales > Asteraceae > Helianthus > Helianthus tuberosus. The sequence goes on from CM060430.1 coordinate 40,487,363, forward strand.
AGCATTTGTTTTTGTAAAAACCGGTATGTTTAGTATAAACCTTTCGTAAATCATTTGTGTTCCTCGAAATCCCTTCGTAATATGATTTAGAAATACGAGTTTTGCGTTAGTTCAAAACTTTGTATGTTTTTGCAAAATGTGCATGACTTTCCACCCCGAAAACATTTATAAAAATGTAAAATAGTAAAGAGTGGGGGTTATGAACTCGCCTGAATATTCCTGTGCAAAGCTAGCTAAATACAACTTCGATGATGTCGTTTCCAAGACTTGATTTGCTAGCGTGCATTCTACAATATTCCTAACACGGAATACCTAATAAGTTTCTAAATAAACGCAGTAACTAAACTACGTGTCGCCGAGCTCTACCGAATCGTTGACCGAACAATTCAACGGTAAGTTGTTAACTTAATGAAAATGATTAAGTTATATTCGTTTAGCTTCGTTTTGTGAAGTCGTATGTTGATATATAGGAATATTCGTATGAAAGTAATATATAATAAACTTGTATTATATATCGCGTCTTGTATGAAAATTATCAAACTATGTGTATATGTCGTTTAGGCGTTTGAAATAAATATAAAAGAGTTATATTTATTCTACAAAAGAATCGTCGAGTTGTATTCGAAAATAAATATATAACTAAATTTATTTATAAAAGGAATCGAGTTGTTTGAAATTTGAAATAAATATAAAACTATATTTATTTTTATAAAAACGAATTTGTCAAATTTCCGAAGTTCAAAACAACTATGTTTGTCGTTGTAAATATTTTCCGAATCGTTGTTTTCGTAAGTTGTAAGTTGTGGTCGAAAGAACTTTATATTCGTATCTTGTTTTTTAAAAGTCGCTTTATATCAAAAGCACGTTTTGTTTCATAATAAAACTCGCTTTATTTTACGGATTTCTCGAAAAACGGGCAGAGTTTCCTCTGTTTTTGGACGCCCCGACAACACAAGTTGTCGTTATTTATCAAAATTCAATCAATCCAAGCAATATATAATAAATTTTCATCAAATACGCCAAAATAAAACGCAATAATCTCTAAAGGTATCGGTTCGAGCTCGTTCACGTTAATAATATAAAGATTATTAAATGACATAAATAATCGCGTCACTGAAATTCTTTACCAATTCTTGTGTCGAGTCGTTGAATGAGTTGACCGGGTCAACTGAGTTGACCGGCTGAGTTGACCGAGTTGACTCGGCGAGTTGACCAGGTCTGACCGAGTCATTCCGAGCTGAACCGAGTTGCACCGAGTTGCACCGAGTCGAGACCCGAACCGAACCGTTTGACCGAGCTGTTGACCCGTTGACTGAACCGAACCTGTTGGACCCAACCCGGGAATAACACCCGAATCAAAGACCATTCTGACCTGACCCGATCTCAACATGAATAAGACGAACACCCTTGACATCAAATCTTCAAAGAAATGTAGAAGAAATAAGCAGGGGGGGGTGTTACCGTGAACCCGAGTCGTGAACCACCACTAAATCTGATCGTGAAACCCGACGGACAGAATCAAGGACCATTGGTCCGAGACAGGGACCACCGGTCTGGGACGCCACCGTCGCTTACCACCACCGCCTTCAACCTCAGCCTTCATCATCAAACATCATCGTCATCACCTTCGTCTAAAACCCGCCGGATAACATGTTGACCACCGGATAAACGGCCCGACCGGCGGTCCGAGTCTCCGACCGCCGGTTCTCTCTCTTTCAGTCTCTCTCTCTCTCTCTATCTCGGTCTGTCTCTCTTTCTTCTCTGCTGGTCGCCGCCGCACCACCACCGGTTCGTGGTGGTGGTGGTCCGTCTCGGAGTCGAATGGGGGGGGGGTACTGCTAGTGTGAGTGAAGAGGTGAAGTGAGTGAGGGTGTCGGAGCACCCGACCGGGAATCTCGCCGGAGCGCCGGGAATCCGGCCGGTCAAGAGTGAACGAGGGAGAGAGAGATTTAGGGGGGTTTGTTTATTTGAGAGGTTATTGTTGTTGTTTGTCTGCATATCTGTGTATACATATAATCGAGTGAGAGAGAGGAGGGAAAAAGGCAGGCAATGGTTTGTGTGTGTTTATGAATCTGAGTTCTTAAATAAAAAAAATAAGGGTCCTTTATATAGAAATTGAGGATTAAAGGTTCTTTTGGGTATTCATTCTACATTCAGGTCATACCCTTTATCTTTAGGGTTAAAATCTCTTGGTAAGATTTAGTATGGATTTGTAAATCTTGTAGATTTTATACAGATTTTGTGTAGATCTTGAAGAGATCTAATATACATGTGCAGGCTTAGGCTTGTGGGTGTTGGGCTTGGGCCCAGGGCCCACAAGCCCATTTCGTGTATAAGTGGCCCGTAATTCCTAGGAGACCCGTTGTCAAATCCTGAACTCCGTTTAACGTCAAAAATTAAAATACACAAAAATACGGTCGGTAGTTGTTGTTTGCGCGCCCGTTCGTCGATTACGGTAATAATCGCGAAAAATTGTATCGTTGCCATCCTTAATCCGTTTTTCGATCCGGTTTCGACTGTAGTCACCAAAATTAATTACGGAGCTAAATATAGCATAAAATTTAATATTTGTCGGCGTTGTCAGTATCCTGTTTGGTTTCAATCCGTTGCCGTTTAACGTGTCACCGGTTTCTCTGTAAACCACCATTCGCGCACTGTAAAGACGGATAGACGTTCCCAGGCACTCCAAAGGCCTAATTAAGTTAATTCGCGCTGTAAACACTATTTATTATTGCGTTAATCACCTGTTAATTACGAAATTAAGAGCCGTAAATTACGGGTTGTCGCATTCTCCCCCTGTTATAGAAATTTCGTCCTCGAAATTTTAGACTATGTTATCTCCTCAGAATTGTGTGGTTCGCAGGTAAGTCCGAATAATAACCAAGTGAATGACCGTGTGATCGAAACAAGACTTATTCGAATCATGTGAATTCAAGGACATTCCTTCACAATAGGAATCCCAACGGTTTAAAAGAAATGTGTTTCAGTAATCGATGTCAAAGGAAACAAGACGTATAGATATCGTCACTAACATGGCCAAGTCAACAGGGATCCAACAATGAACAGGAACTTCGACCAATCGAATTCCATATGATCGTTCACAATAAGTAAATAAGTTCTAGGAGCAATAACATCCACTGGATGAACTTAGAGTCAACAATCTCAAATGTAATAGTTTGCATGAAACGTTCGATCGTGATCAGCGCAAGCTGCAAGCCATACTGACGCCACAAGGTGTCGCAATGAATGAAACAATTTAGTAATAGAGGTGATAGAACAAGTATCACCTGTGTTTTGCATAAAACGCTCAATCATAATTAGCCCAAGCTACAAGTTTGTACTGACACCACAAGGTGTCGTAGTGATTGAAATAATTCAATAATAGCGGTGATCAAACAAATTCACCGTGTTTGAAGTCAATCGAAAGCGCAATGAAGTAAATATGAATGTTTGTTCCAACAGACATCAAAGAATTTTCAATTGAAGATGGAACACCAAAGAATTACTGTTTCGATCGAAGAGGAAGGAGCAATGAATATCGCAAGACTTTCGATCGATAATGAAAGAAACGTTAGTAGGTACACCGGAATATAAAATGAATTTGTGTACCATTGTCTTAACACACTATTGTATTAAGACTGTTTAACTATGATAAATCGTAGCGGATTTAAAACAAATAAATAAATAATTAATTAAATCCGTGCATGAGATGCGTAAACGAGTCTAGCGCAAGCTTCAAACTAATGAAAATCACCATCACATGGTGTTGAAATCAACAATTTAATGGAGTCGAATACCAAACAAGTTTACCACGACTCGGAACAAATGAAGTGTTCGTTAAAAATTGATTTGGATACGATGCTTCCAATACATCATATGGTGTCTCGAATCGAATAAGTGTAATGAGCAAGTTCAAACAATTGAACTTGGTTTTAGCGCAATCCGACAATAGATATATGTATCGATAAGAAAACTTTCGGCATGGTCGCAACGAAAAACCATGTATGTAACTTGTAAAGAAATGGTCGAGACACAATGACCATTAAGAGGAGTAGAGATACGAAAATCTACTCAGTAAGTGTGAAATTCGAAATTTCAATAAAAGAAATTTGAGGACTTTACCTAGGGTTTCGTGTGACGACCAATTGTTAGGTGACATTACCATGGAATGTCGAACATAGCGTATTCGTCATTAGTTAGGTAGGGGGGGGGAATGCGGAGATAATCGTCTTCTCCCTGACGTGATTTGTGTCGTTGCAGGTCCGCGTGACAAGTTGTCGTTTCCTGATCGTTAGTTCTCCTGCTGACAGGGATCTAGCGTCGTCGTTAAATTGCGTTATCGTTCCTTCTCAAAGGCCTCGCCTCGATAATCGTATGTGACGTATTTCAACCTCCGTTGATGTATAGCTTAAGTTTCACGTATACCTGCGCACTAGCGTTGTGTGCCGCGTAGAAGGTGATGTACCCCGACATTCGTTGGCGTAAAATTTGAGTTCTATGTATTCTCGTGCGCTAGCGTTTTGTTATACGTAGGCTGCCTGCTCGGGAAGTCAAAATATCATAGACAATATGGATAATAATATGTGCCCGAGTTAATATTCGCGGTTCCTACGTGATGACCTTTAATAAACACACACATGCACAAATATTCAATCATATAATCAAATAGTCCTCCTAGTCCCACTAGCCTCCCAGACTGAATCTCCTAGTCGCACTAGACTATCCTCCCAGCCTCTCAGACTGAATCTCCTAGTCCCACTAGACTATCCTCCCAGCCTCTCAGACTGAATCTCCTAGTCCCACTAGCCTCCCAGCCTCCCAGACTGAATCTCCTAGTCCCACTAGCCTCCCAGCCTCCCAGACTGAATCTCCTAGTCCCACTAGACTATCCTCCCAGCCTCTCAGACTGAATCTCCTAGTCCCACTAGACTATCCTCCCAGCCTCTCAGACTGAATCTCCTAGTCCCACTAGCCTCCCAGCCTCCCAGACTGAATCTCCTTTTCCGAAGGTCTTAAATGCATGTTTCCTAAACTCTCAGAGTGTTGTGTACTGTATGTAATTGTTTTGTGTACCGTGTATAAAACATCACAATAGCGTATGTTTGAAAACAAAATTTCGACTGTTTGCTTTTTGGCAACGGTTGGAGACCATATTCGAGTACTAGGCGTTCGGTATGTATTCAACGTCTTAATAGTCTAAGTCCCAGAGGAAAGTGAGGTTAGAGCCTAGGTATCACAACAGAAACCTAATTCGCTGTAACCTATAGCTCTGATACCAATCTGTCACACCCCGAAATTATCAGAGCTGGCGTGACTGGACTGGTATCGTCATTGCACAGCGGAAGCAAATAAGCAAAGACTTCTAGAAACTGAACGCCTGCTAAGTACTCGAATTCTCGATGGCTCTCCTATTCCAACCGTGCCTTGTCTTAAAAACTGTAACCTGAGAAAGAACATGCGAGAAAAATCAACATAATGTTGAGCGAGTTCATAGTTTGTTTGTAAAAGATTTGAAATAAATCTTTTGAGTTGCGAAAGATTTGAAATAAATCTTTGGAATAACCGGTTTTTGAAATAATAATGAGAAAATGAATTTAAAAATCATTTTCTTGCCAAGTTATATGGAAACGTTGTGTTTGTAACACGTTATGTTCATAAAACCATGTATTTGTAAAGCCTAGTATTTGTAATGTTCATATAACCGTCAATGCCCACCCTGACTTTGACTCCTTACCCGCATAATCATGTGCTTTGAATTTGTATAAAACATGGTATTTTAATTTGTATGAACAAGTAGTTTCGTAAATATAAAATCCCTGGTATGTAGCAAATAAGGGAATTGAGATCACCAATGGTTTGCAAGGCCACTGATATATGTGAAGTGCAAATAGGGAGACTCAAACCTAGCAGATTTCGCCACGGCATTAGTATGTGGACAAAGTCACCCCGAGGTCCGTTTCTAGTTTGGCCTGGGGCTGGGCTCGCTACACCCAGATAGATCTATCGCTCCTGTCCCTCGGTCCTACCATGAGGACTAATGGCCTCATATGGCTCCTACCCACTCACATGATCTAAGTAGTAAACCTCCTTACGCTAACCATACCATGTATAAAATAAATCCCTGGTCACCCTGACCAGATTCCTGGTCACCCTGACCAGATTTCCTGGTTACCCTAACCAAATCCCCGGTCACCCTGGCCGAATATCATTCACATTTCGAAATTAAGCATTTGTTTTTGTAAAAACCGGTATGTTTAGTATAAACCTTTCGTAAATCATTTGTGTTCCTCGAAGTCCCTTCGTAATATGATTTAGAAATACGAGTTTTGCGTTAGTTCAAAACTTTGTATGTTTTTGCAAAATGTGCATGACTTTCCACCCCGAAAACATTTATAAAAATGTAAAATAGTAAAGAGTGGGGGTTATGAACTCACCTGAATATTCCTGTGCAAAGCTAGCTAAATACGACTTCGATGATGTCGTTTCCAAGACTTGATTTGCTAGCGTGCATTCTACAATATTCCTAACACGGAATACCTAAAAAGTTTCTAAATAAACACAGTAACTAAACTACGTGTCGCCGAGCTCTACCGAATCGTTGACCGAACAATTCAACGGTAAGTTGTTAACTTAATGAAAATGATTAAGTTATATTCGTTTAGCTTCGTTTTGTGAAGTCGTATGTTGATATATAGGAATATTCGTATGAAAGTAATATATAATAAACTTGTATTATATATCGCGTCTTGTATGAAAATTATCGAACTATGTGTATATGCCGTTTAGGCGTTTGAAATAAATATAAAAGAGTTATATTTATTCTACAAAAGAATCGTCGAGTTGTATTCGAAAATAAATATATAACTATATTTATTTATAAAAGGAATCGAGTTGTTTGAAATTTGAAATAAATATAAAACTATATTTATTTTTATAAAAACGAATTTGTCAAATTTCCGAAGTTCAAAACAACTATGTTTGTCGTTGTAAATATTTTCCGAATCGTTGTTTTCGTAAGTTGTAAGTTGTGGTCGAAAGAACTTTATATTCGTATCTTGTTTTTCAAAAGTCGCTTTATATCAAAAGCACGTTTTGTTTCATAATAAAACTCGCTTTATTTTACAGATTTCTCGAAAAACAGGCAGAGTTTCCTCTGTTTTTGGACGCCCCGACAACACAAGTTGTCGTTATTTATCAAAATTCAATCAATCCAAGCAATATATAATAAATTTTCATCAAATACGCCAAAATAAAACGCAATAATCGCTAAAGGTATCGGTTCGAGCTCGTTCACGTTAATAATATAAAGATTATTAAATGACATAAATAATCGCGTCACTGAAATTCTTTACCAATTCTTGTGTCGAGTCGTTGAATGAGTTGACCGGGTCAACTGAGTTGACCGGCTGAGTTGACCGAGTTGACTCGGCGAGTTGACCAGGTCTGACCGAGTCATTCCGAGCTGAACCGAGTTGCACCGAGTCGAGACCCGAACCCGAACCGTTTGATCGAGCTGTTGACCCGTTGACTGAACCGAACCTGTTGGACCCAACCCGGGAATAACACCCGAATCAAAGACCATTCTGACCTGACCCGATCTCAACATGAATAACACGAACACCCTTGACATCAAATCTTCAAAGAAATGTAGAAGAAATAAGCAGGGGGGGTGTTACCGTGAACCTGAGTCGTGAACCACCACTAAATCTGACCGTGAAACCCGACGGACAGAATCAAGGACCATTGGTCCGAGACAGGGACCACCGGTCCGGGACGCCACCGTCGCTTACCACCACCGCCTTCAACCTCAGCCTTCATCATCAAACATCATCGTCATCACCTTCGTCTAAAACCCGCCGGATAACATGTTGACCACCGGATAAACGGCCCGACCGGCGGTCCGAGTCTCCGACCGCCGGTTCTCTCTCTTTCAGTCTCTCTCTCTCTCTATCTCGGTCTCTCTCTCTTTCTTCTCTGCTGGTCGCCGCCGCACCACCACCGGTTCGTGGTGGTGGTGGTCCGTCTCGGAGTCGAATGGGGGGGGGGTACTGCTAGTGTGAGTGAAGAGGTGAAGTGAGTGAGGGTGTCGGAGCACCCGACCGGGAATCTCGCCGGAGCGCCGGGAATCCGGCCGGTCAAGAGTGAACGAGGGAGAGAGAGATTTAGGGGGGTTTGTTTATTTGAGAGGTTATTGTTGTTGTTTGTCTGCATATGTGTGTATACATATAATCGAGTGAGAGAGAGGAGGGAAAAAGGCAGGCAATGGTTTGTGTGTGTTTATGAATCTGAGTTCTTAAATAAAAAAATAAGGGTCCTTTATATAGAAATTGAGGATTAAAGGTTCTTTTGGGTATTCATTCTACATTCAGGTCATACCCTTTATCTTTAGGGTTAAAATCTCTTGGTAAGATTTAGTATGGATTTGTAAATCTTGTAGATTTTATACAGATTTTGTGTAGATCTTGAAGAGATCTAATATACATGTGCAGGCTTAGGCTTGTGGGTGTTGGGCTTGGGCCCAGGGCCCACAAGCCCATTTCGTGTATAAGTGGCCCGTAATTCCTACGAGACCCGTTGTCAAATCCTGAACTCCGTTTAACGTCAAAAATTAAAATACACAAAAATACGGTCGGTAGTTGTTGTTTGCGCGCCCGTTCGTCGATTACGGTAATAATCGCGAAAAATTGTATCGTTGCCATCCTTAATCCGTTTTTCGATCCGGTTTCGACTATAGTCACCAAAATTAATTACGGAGCTAAATATAGCGTAAAATTTAATATTTGTCGGTGTTGTCAGTATCCTGTTTGGTTTCAATCCGTTGCCGTTTAACGTTTCACCGGTTTCTCTGTAAACCACCATTCGCGCACTGTAAAGACGGATAGACGTTCCCAGGCACTCCAAAGGCCTAATTAAGTTAATTCGCGCTGTAAACACTATTTATTGTTGCGTTAATCACCTGTTAATTATGAAATTAAGAGCCGTAAATTACGGGTTGTCACACTATCCGTGCGGAGGGTGATGCGTGCGGATGGTGATCCATCCGGACAAGCTGTCCGTGCGTACGACTGTCCGTGCGGGTGGTAACCCGTGCGGATTAGTTGTGCGTGCGGATGACTTATCCGTACGGTCAAGTGGATTGTTTCTTCCTAAGTGTGAGATGTGTTTGTGTATGATGGCTTGTGCTTTGGAGTTTTCGTTGTAGCATTTAGAAATCACATAAGTGTTTCTACCTTTCAAGCCGGTCGCGCGGACGACAATCCGTGCGTATGGTAGTTCGTGCGGACAGTGGTGATCCGTGCGGGCAATCTGTGCGCGCGGGCAGGGACCATCCGTCCGGATAGTCTGTCCGTGCGCACGACTTGGCCGTGCGGATGAACACTGTTTGAATTTATTTTAAAGCCTTAGTATCTTATGATCCGAAGAGTAATCCATTCAGAGGTCGTCCATCCGGATTGCTCATTCGTCGATACTCAAACCTTGTTTGGAAATGGGTCCCAAGGGTAGCTCGTCCGGGTGACAACCCGTCCGGATGACCTGTGCGTGCGGATGGTAATCCGTGCGCACAACTTGTCCGTGCGGACAGCTTGTTCATGCGGACAACTGGTCCGTGTGGACGGTCTCTGGTCTGATTGTTCCGTTCTTCTACTCTTGGTTTCTGTTGTCGTTTATCGAGGCGTTCTGATTACGTGGCAACCACTTGGAATTGTATTCTCACCCGCACGACTAGGCCGGTCAGGAATCACCCCAACTTGGCCTGTCGGCGACTCAGAACGGTCATTCCGGTTGACCCCGAAATCAGGTGTCTGATGGGTAAAATTCCAGATCTGGAACTAGTGCATCACTATTATCGAGTAGAGACTAGAACCGATCAGATTCGTACCGATTCTAAGGGTAAAAGAAGCAGAGAACTTAGGTTTATTTCTTTCAACTCTTTTATCCTTAGAAAAGTTTAGATCTAGGTGAAGTTGTTGTGTAATCATATGGAAATCGTTCAGATCTTAGATATTCTTAATGGAATGAGGTCAAGCTTGAAGTTCATAAGAACTTCATGATGACGTCACCCGAGAATACCTCGAATCCGTATGATTTCATGGTTAAAAGTGGAGATTTGAAAGATGGAAAGGTGTAGAATTGTGTAGTGATCAAAGATGTACAAGAATTAGTGCAAGATCTTACCTGGATTGAGAGAAATCTGAGAAAAAGTGAAGAATGCGTGCGGTTCGGACGTCACTTGCCAAAAGTGGAAAAAGTGGAGAGTGACCCGTGTATTTATAGGATGCCAAAAAGGGAAAGGGGTGAGCCGTGTGCATGGCACGCACCCGGGTAGGCTATCCGCGCGGACTAGTCATTCGTGCGGATTGGCAATCCGTGCGGATTGGCAATCCGTGCGGATTGACCATCTGTGCGGATGCCGCCTGCTTTGGTGTGTTCGGCGCGATGTTGCTTCGGTTTCGATTTGCGAGCGATTCGATAGGGTTTCCTAGTCAAATTACTTTCAGTCCCAACTACTTCTTATAGGGTTTGACTCGGAATTCGGGTTCGGGTTCGTTTACATTCGGGTTAGACTTCGAGTTCGATTGAGTTCACTTGATTATCCCGACATAACATAAAATAAACACGCACAGGTAACACGTAAAGCACACACACACGTATAAACAACAAGTAAAATACACAGTTCGAGTTACGGTTCGATGTCGATTTGGTTAGCATAGCTTGATTAACTTTATCGCATTGTTACTTCCTATCATTCACAGTCGTAGGTCGATTGGAATACGGTAGACACGATTCGATTATTGTAATGAGTGCATCACTATTATCAAGTAGAGACTAGAACCGATCAGATTCGTACCGATTCTAAGGGTAAAAGAAGCAGAGAACTTAGGTTTATTTCTTTCAACTCTTTTATCCTTAGAAAAGTTTAGATCTAGGTGAAGTTGTTGTGTAATCATATGGAAATCGTTCAGATCTGAGATATTCTTGATGGAATGAGGTCAAGCTTGAAGTTCATAAGAACTTCATGATGACGTCACCCGAGAATACCTCGAATCCGTATGATTTCATGGTTAAAAGTGGAGATTTGAAAGATGGAAAGGTGTAGAATTGTGTAGTGATCAAAGATGTACAAGAATTAGTGCAAGATCTTACCTGGATTGAGAGAAATCTGAGAAAAAGTGAAGAATGCGTGCGGTTCGGACGTCACTTGCCAAAAGTGGAAAAAGTGGAGAGTGACCCGTGTATTTATAGGATGCCAAAAAGGGAAAGGGGTGAGCCGTGCGCATGGCATGCACCCGGGTAGGCTATCCGCGCGGACTGGTCATTCGTGCGGATTGGCAATCCGTGCGGATTGGCAATCCGTGCGGATTGGCAATCCGTGCGGATTGACCATCCGTGCGGATGCCGCCTACTTTGGTCTGTTCGGCGCGATGTTGCTTCGGTTTCGATTTACTTTCAGTCCCAACTACTTCTTATAGGGTTCGACTCGGAATTCGGGTTCGGGTTCGTTTACATTCGGGTTAGACTTCGAGTTCGATTGAGTTCGCTTGATTATCACGACATAACATAAAATAAACACGCACAAGTAACACGTAAAGCACACACACACGTATAAACAACAAGTAAAATACACAGTTCGAGTTACGGTTCGATGTCGATTTGGTTAGCATAGCTTGATTAACTTTATCGCATTGTTACTTCCTATCATTCACAGTCGTAGGTCGATTGGAATACGGTAGACACGATTCGATTATTGTAATGAACGACACTTACTCCACATAATATAAATAAAATAAAAACATTTCTACGAGTCAAGTCGCGCGAAATCGGTCGTTGACTTTGACCTTGACTTTGACTTTCACTCGTGAAAACACGGGGTGTTACAATTAACCCATTGGCAACTACATATTGGTTTGAACTATATTTTAAACGCATTTTACATCATGTATTTATCACAGTTAACGCATTTAAACGCTTATTACTTGAACGTTTATCGCAACGCAAACTCGAAATGCGGATTTGTTTATATTATTTGTTTTATTTGTGTGATTGTATGTTAGATATGTTATATGTGTTGATTACATCGCTCAAACGCTACTCGCACAACTCGATTTATTACACCGAAACGCAACACAACGCAACGCAACACTTAACATCCCGCTAAAATACTTAACATACTAGTACTAACTAACGCAACAAAACACACCTAACGAGCATCCCACACACGAAACGAGGAACAAATTGCACGAAACAGGCCATTCGAACGAAGCTGCCCCCCTCGTACGAAGGCACTGCCTTTGTACGAAGGCAGCCAGCTTCGAACGAAGAAGGCAGCAAGCTTCGAACGAAGCCTTCTGTGCGATCCCACCTCCTTTATAAATAGCCAAGCCCTCCTCATTCACTCTAACTTGCTGCCATTTACTCCGAAACGCTGTCGAATTGCTGTTCGACCGTTTTCCAAGTAAGATCTACTGTTTTTACTTGTTACACAACGTTTTCCGCTAGGATTTTCCACAAGATTCACTTTGATTTCATCCAAACTCCCATATTTTCAACCAAACTTCATCTTTTTCACCTAAACTTTATCTTTTTCATCTCAACTTCTCTATTTTATGAAAACATTCAACTTTTTCATCAAATCTTCTTATTTTATCGCGGATCTACACTTAACCGAGTGAATTAGGCCTAGCTTCGGCTTCCCAAGTTAGAAATCTACAGATTTCGCACTCGTCAATTGTTAAATCTAAGAGAAAACCCTTTAAAACAACTTTTAAACTCGATTTTTACACAAAAACGGACCAAAACCGACATGTAGTTCGTTCACTGGATAGTGGGATGAAGCGTGTCAAAACCGCCTTGAATAGGACTCGAAAATACATCCGATTCAGGCGAAAACACAGCTCCGGACGCTCAAACACGCTGAACAGAAGCTTGTGCGAAGCCAGAGTGGCTTGTTCGAAATCATGGCTTCGTACGAAGGCACGCCTTCGTACGAAGGCACTCTTTGTACATACCAGTCCAGGATTTCTCACACGCGACCTGAACCAAAACCTCTCTGGCTCTAAGTTTAATCAGTAGCTTAAGGCTGGAGGGATGCACCCTCGATTTCCCAAAGAAAGACGCGAAGAACACTCGATTTTGGACAACGAAAGCATCATTTGTGCGAAGACTACCTTCGTACGAAGGCACGCCTTCATACAGAGCTTTTGTTTCCCACCGACACTTCGATTTTGACCGTTTCAGCACTTTGGAGGACTTACACTTTTGTTCCCGTATGCAGGCTGATCCGGCGCTCCCTTCAATCCATTTCAGGACGTGTTTACTTGCTAGACACGCACTGTGAGTATACTCGAGCCGTTTTTTGCTTAACTCACTTTTGGGTGTTACATACGTTCTCTATCAAAATACACAACACTTAAATGCTTTATAAACGCTAACCATCCTCGCATGATATACGTGATTAGTTGAATACTTGTAGCTATGTTACATAATGATGACTTGCCCTACCGCCCTTAGCAACGATAGTACTATAGTTTGGACTCAGCACCTGTTTAGTCAGGGGTTGTTAAGGATCACATACTTTACTTCACGTGTTTGCTTTGGTGAACATGTGTTGCCATACTCTACTCGCAGTCATGTGGTTAGCTTGTATCATTGTTGATAGTTACTTGATTCGCTGTATTACGTGTTACATCCTGGTTATGCGTAAACGCTTTTCATACTATATTTATGCTAAACTTGTGTACTCACCTTTACATTATTGTATTGACTTTATTTTAACGTATGTGACATGTTCATGTATTATTTGTTGCAACTGGATAGGAAGTCTAGAAACCCAGAATAAAAATCTAGGTTGTCGGATCTTGATTTGTTTGAGAGACTTTACTCCGTTATGACTGTTTGATGAAATATTTGTTTATTAGTATGGGATAATGAACTTGTTAAATATTGTCACTAAATAGTTGTTATGGATTCTCTTGAGCAATCTGGTTCGCCTAGTGTCGCGCCCCGATGATTCCGCCATCGGTTGGGGTGTGACATTAAACATCAGCTTGAGAATAGATTTCATTAACGGTTTTCTATTTAATGTAATATTTTCTTTTCTTTTATATTTTTTTGACAAAAATATTAAAGTTTAAACATTTTTTAAAATGACTACAAAATTTTTATACTATGAAGTTTAATGACTTTATTTCTTTGGCTTTTTTTCTTTCGGTTGATATACAGAGTGTCATTACCATTATAAACCAAAGTGATATCGATCGAAATTGAATTATCATTGAATCGCACAGGGGATTTCAGTAATTATTAGTTTAAATTATAAATTTTGTATTGTTAATAACTAAAGGAAATCAAATCCGTCCTGTTGGTTTATCCCACTGAACAAATGTAAACTCAAGATAGTATATAAAAATTCTCTACAATAATTAGAAATAACTTAATTTATTATTGATCATAAATTAAAATATAAGTTAAGGATTATATAAAATTTAATGTAAATACTCATTTAGTTATTTATCAATTTAATTTAAATATTCATTTTATTATTTATCTGTTTATAACTTAAATATTTTAATGAAAAAAAGAAAAGAAAGACAAAATCCATGTAATCTTTAAAAATAAATTTTATGACATGGACGCAAAGATAAATCAGGATATTGTATAAAAATATATTTATTTATTGTAATATATATCAATAATTAATAATATTAGAGATTAATCTAACATATTAGTATAGTTCAATTTAATATAAAATTTAATTCAAATACTCATTTATTTATTTATATGTTTATAATTTAAATATTTTAATAAAAAACAAATACAAAATCCATATAATCATTAAAAAATAAAGTTTAAGAAATTGACGCAAAGATAAAATGGGATAATGTATAACAATCATTTATATTTATTTATTATTAGATATATTATATTATCTATATTACTATATAAAGCATTTCCTATTTATAAAATGGTAAATTCCCATTAGATATATTATATTATCTATATTACTATATAAAGCATTTCCTGTGTATAAAATGGTAAATTCTCATCAAATTCTAAGATGACATATGTAGGATCGGGGAATGGATCTAAACGAGTCGATCAGAAGAGTTCTAGACCAAATCAGAGGCGGAATTCATTGATTTGATTTGATCATCATTCAGCTTGATATGCACTTAGAAGTAGATTAAATGTCGATTGTATTGATTTCACAACGTTACACGAGCTGGCGACACTTCGGCAGAGCTTCGCTACCGGAATCAGAAAGTTTTTCCAAGTTTCAAATGAAATCCCAAGACCCACTATATATAGGAGAGCTAGGTCGCACGAACCAGCATAGTCTAGTTCGTACGAACTGGCCAGATCGCATGAACCTGCAGGTTCAGACCTGTTTCCCGTGTTTCTCAAACTACGCGTCTTGGTCTATCTATCTTAATACATGACTCGATACAAGGCGAAGTCAACAGACATATGCACTAACAAACTCCCCCTTGGATGATGACGAGTCTTTAGTGTGTCGATTCTTCAGTCTTGATCAGTCTTCTCGCTCTTTCCAAAGTATCTTTGTCTGTAAGCATCCTCAACAATCTCTCTCTTCTTTTATCATCAGACTCCCCCTTTCGATAAGCTGGGATCGCAGTCTGGAATTCACTATCTGCAAGCTTTGACAGGTTCAGGAAGGTCTCCTGGCTCTCCGTAGCATCAGGATCAGAAACCTGGCTCTAATCTGTATATGCTTATGCCTCAGGAGTCGAAACCTAGCTCTTTCAAAGCTTTTTCTTGCACATACTCTACCCAAAAGTAAATTTCACAATTTTTAAAATCTAACAAATTTAGAAACCACTTGTAAGTATCATTCAATTATCATTAATAGTTATATCAAGTTCAAATTAATGACCTTGATTAACTAACCATAAAAACATTCTCAAAACATCACTTGTAACATTTCTCAAATTATTTCAAACTTTAACTTTCATTTCAAACACACTCTTCCAACCCACTGTTGTTCATCATGTTTAGCACTTGGAATTTTGAAAATCAGCTTTCCAACATCAGTTGTCGAAAATAAGATGAAATAAAATCTTTTTGATTTTTCAAATTTTATGCTAAAACAAACTAATGAAAAGCAGTAAAGAAATATTTACAAACAATTTTTTTTTTGAGTTTTTGTAAGAGGATCATATCAGTTTATGACAAATCAGTAGTACCGTTGAGCTTTAAACACTTTAAGATCTAAACGATTCACTTAGATTTTCAGTATATTGATCCACTTAAATTTTCACACAAAGTTCAATTGTTTTGAGATACAGATTTAGTGTATTAATGGACTTAAACTTATTCGCGTGTCCCACCTCAGAATATACTCCCGTATCCAGACTCCTATATTCAGTCTTACAGGTGAATGTACACTAATGATATCTGTAAACGGGTAATGCGAGACCATGAGAGCTCAGGTTAGAACTTCCGTTTAGACAAAGAGATGATGGCTCGACTTTAGGTGTGTCCCGTTTAGGGATCTTTTCTTCAACAGCACATGATTAGCATTTTTCAATGTTTCATCATTTTTTATGCTGAGGGTGGGCTTTATGATTAAAGCTGTGCAAAGTATTATACAAGGACTAGGCTATTGCTCCCGCAAAATCAGAAGTCCCGGTATAATACCCCATATATCATCACGCACAAAGACCTAGTATGTCAGAAATAGAAAGCCCTTCAAACAAGATTTCAGGGGTTACCTATATATCCGAGAGATATTCCCCACGAGATAAGTAAGTATTAATATTTAGGTTTATATCTCGAAAACAATCTACTAAGCGTGTAAAAATCTACTGGCATATCATCAGTGAGACCGTTTATCACATTTTAACTTTCCAATTCTTTAGCGTACTGTGATTGTCTACTGATGTACTATCATTTCCTCTTTTTCACAACAAAACTCATTTTTTATTTATCATGTTTTTGGATTTTAGATTTTATCATGTTTTTGGATATTTCAAATTTTCAAAATTTCTAAATTTTTTACTCCCCCTAAAATCAAAAATATGTTTCAATTTTTGATTTTCCGAGAAAATTTAAAAATATTGCAATAAACTGTACAAATAAAATTTTGAAAAAAATATGATTCAATTCAATTTTTTATCAGTTTGTCATTTTATTTGCATGATGTGAATTGCTTCAATTCTCCATTCACTTGGCATAAACAATCAGAACTCCCCCTGACAACAAACTATTTTCCCATTATGATTTCAAAACACTTAAGTTTGTTTTAATCAAATGGTTTTTCCAGAAAATTAGTTTTGTTGATTTCACACATCATGGGGTTTTATTCATCACTTTGTTTTTTTCAATCACTTTGTAAAAAATATCACTTGTAGATTTTTCACAGAAATTTTTTTCAAGAATGATGCCGATACATGCTCCACGATTACCAACTTGGGAGCTCCGGCAAGTCAAGATTTTTAAGCGGAGAATACAGACACCCAAGCCTGACCAGCTTTGGGTGCATCCGAGTTATTTTCACTTGGTGGGTAAGTTCTCCTCTTTGATTCATAAAATTCTATTACCCCTTTTTCCCTACCATCGACCATTTTTCCAAAAATATGTTTCACTTTGCCATTAAACGCTTTTTCGACATCAAATTCTTTCTTTTCAGAATAGAATTGATTCGAAATCTCTACTTTTCCAACTTTTTGTTTAAAATTTTCAGTTCACAATGGTGGAAAGTTTGCCTCATCCATTGGCGGAACTGAATTTTCTCTTTTTTGCTCAACTTGTGGCTCCTCTGACTTTGACGAGTCAGATTCATCGCCAGATTTAACATCTGATTTCTTAGCAACCCACTTTTGGTTGTTAAGATTCACTCTTCTTTTGTAAAACCTTTTAGAACACTCACCAACTTCATATGTTGAATTTTTAAACACTTTGAATTTGTCCGTTGGTGGTTCATTTTCATCAACAATTTTTCCTTTAAGTTTAGAAAGAACTTCCTGTTTTATGTTGGTTGCCATTGGACAGTTCCAGGCTATGTGACCAACTTTTTTGCACCTATAGCAAGTTCTTGTTTCCTTTTTGATTCCAAACACAGTCTTCTTAAACTTTTGTTTTTCAGCAAGAAACTCATTGTTAGACTGTTTCCAGAAAGCTTTTTCCTTTTCTTCTTCTAAAGAAGCACCTGAAACAAATACAGTTTTTTGATTTAAAATCTTTAATATTTTGATTATTTTCAACATCAAAACCCAACCCCTTCTTTTTGAAATTGCTTTTATGATTTGGTTCCTTTTGATGACCTGGACCGAAACCTTTCTAAACGTTGTTGAACTCTAGAAGTATATTTAGGTTTTGAAAATTCCATTTTATCTTTTATTTCTGAAAATTTTATTTTTATCAATTTAAAAATTGTTTTAATATTTTCAATTTTCACATTTTTTTATTGGAAATTTCTCATCAGAATATAATTTGTCTGAATCATTCAAAGTATATGCTATTTTGAATGTTTCGTCATTCAAATTATTTTTTGATATCAGAAAATCTTTATTGTAAACCCTTTTGATCGATGATTTCGAACTGTCAACTGATGAACTTGAGCTCTCAGATTCAGACTTTGACTCTGACTCCTCATCCGTATCCAACACCAGATCAACCACTTTCTTTATTAACTTAAAATCATGATCAGTGTCAGACGATGTGAATGTGACATCAATGTTGTCTGGTAACTCGTCAGTTGTGTCAGACTTTAACTTTATATTGACTGCCTTTTTGACTTGTTCCGAATTTGGTTTTCTGGGAGAATAACCTTCCCAGATCGGAGGCGGACACTTGTTATAATTTTCACTTTGTTTCTTACCAGTATCCTTATCTTCCGATTTTTTATCTTGAAAGGCTTCAAAACCTGCTACTGTTGGATAGATTCTATCAATCAAATAATCAGAACTTGAATAACTCGTTAGCAATCGTCTGATTCTTTCATTCTCAATCTTTACAGTCTCCAATTCCAGCTTCAACTCTGCACACTCTTCAATATAATGATTGATGGCCTTCTGCTTAGACATCATCACTGCATTCATCATTGTCAAAGCATCTTCCCTTTCTGAGTTTGTCTTTTCCAACTGGTTGACTGTTTTGTTCAACACATCATAAGATTCTTTCACGTACTTAACATCAAACAATAAATTTTCTTTCATCTCGTCTAGCTCACTATACTTCTTATCTTTCTCTTCACAATGTTTGCATGGTTTCAAACATTTCAGACAAGGTTTTGTGACCTCTACAATCTTCTCAATTACTTTAACATCTTCACTCTGTTCATTATTCTCTTCCTGAGCAACATTCTCACATTTTACCTCTTTCTTTTCTTTTGCTGCTCGTTTCTCCTTTAGCTTCTCCAATTTATCTGCAAAATAAAATTTGAAACTTTCAGGAGATAAATAAGTTTTACCAATGTTTATTTGTTTAATTTCTTCATCATCATCACTGCTATCAACTGATGATTGATCAAAGACTGGTGTCTTTTCTGAACTATCTTCCGAAGTGACAGACTCTCCATCTTGACTTTTCTCATCATTTGCAAACACATCCATCCATTCTTTCATCAACTCTGGCTCTTGAATGATCTGTGCAATAAATGCTCTAAACTTTGAGTTACTTTCAGTCGGAATATATTTGTCCCAGCTAAATCCCTCTAGCAATCTTTCATCTTCCTGATCTGGAGGCATAGTAATACAATCTTTCTTCTTTCCATCTTCAATTTGAATAGCACGGGATGATGACGGTTGTTGAGCTACCTGATGATATATTGCTTTCCGATAATATTCATTGTTCCCGAACGGATTCTGAGCTCCACCTGCTTCTCGGTTAGTACATTCCCTCTTGAAATTTCCTTTTTCCCTGCACCGAAAACAAGTAACTTTAGACTTATCAAAACCTAAAGTAGAAACATTAGCATCACGTAAGTCATCTCTTCCTGTAATCTGCTTAAATTTCTCAGCTCTCCTCAACACGCTCGCTAAACACCACTTAATATCCATTAGCTCCATTTCCTCGGCATCAATCTGATCGTAATCCTCTTTTGTTAACATAGGATTTCCGATTCTTCCCGCAACCAAACTCTAATATGATTCTAACACAGTAACTAGTAATGCCATATGACCTTTAGCGACTTCTTTAGAGAAATTCTGACCGTTCTGAAGATGCAACGCGATGTTTCATTGTAGCACATGACCATTACCATTGTTTGAGCTTTGAGACTGATAATTTGAAGTTGAAACATTAGGATTAACACTCGGATATGAAGAAAATCCACTGTTGTTGATTGAGCTTTGATTGAGTGATCCGGATGAATTTTCTGCGCTAAAAGCGGTTTGGATCTTCGGACTTGCTTCAACATTTTGAACATTACCTTTGAAATACATCTTGATATCTTGTTGACCACTTGAATTGTTCATTCTAGCGATCTTTTGTTGTTCAAGATCTTGAAGTAAACTGATCATCATTTTTTCTGCCTTGTATATTTCTCTCTCTTTTTCCATAAATTCAGAAATATTCTTTATAACTCCCACATTATTACGAGGTCGAACGTACTTAGTTTCAATACACTCCCAAGACCTTAGATGATTTGCTTGAACCCAATTCTCGAACCTTTCTTGCCAATTATAATATTCTTCAATGCTTATCAACTTAGGAGGTTTCTTTAACGTTCCCGTTTCATTTTCCATGTTTACGTTCTGAGCAACAGTAACAGGAGTACCCGGGGCAGTAGCAAATGCATTGTAAAATTCGTTGTCCATGTTTCGGTGGAAAAATTTACAAAATCAGAATTTCAAACGAGCTAGAGGTTGTCACAGTTTGAATTTGATGCGATCTGGAAACACTGTCAAACGATCTGGTCAACCCGTGCGACCTGGAGAATTCTCACATGACCTGAAGATAACTTCGTACGACCTGGGGTGATTTCACACGACCTGAAATACTCTCACGTGACCTGGTTCAAACCGTGCGACTTGAAGTCCGATTTCAAACGACCTAGAGACTTTCAAACGACCTGGAGTCCAATTTCACACGAACTGGACCAATTTCACACGATCTGAAAACTTTTCGAACGATCTGAACAGTTTTTCACGCGGTTTGGTCAATTTTATCAAGTTTTAGGTTGATTTTACTGTCAAATTTGTTCACGGATTGATTAAAACAGTGTTTTACGTGTTATGTGTCAAAATCAGATCATTTTATCCGTAAATTCGTTGAAATTTTGAAGAAAAAGTGTAGAAGATGAGTAGAAAGAAGTAGAAATCAGTTTTTATCCGTGAAAACAAGCTGAAATGGTAAGAACTCTTCCTCTTGAGCTCTGATACCACTTGTAGGATCTGGGAATCGATCAAAACGAGTCGATCAGAAGAGTTCTAGACCAAATCAGAGGCGGAATTCATTGATTTGATCTTCATTCAGCTTGATATGCACTTAGAAGTAGATTAAATGTCGATTGTATTGATTTCACAACGTTACACGAGCTGGCGACACTTCGACAAAGCTTCGCTACTGGAATCAGAAAGTTTTTCCAAGTTTCAAATGAAATCCCAAGACCCACTATATATAGGAGAGTCAGGTCGCACGAACCAGCATAGTCCAGTTCGCACGAACTGGCCAGATCGCATGAACCTGTTGGTTCAGACCTGTTTCCCATTTTTCTCGAACTACGCATCTTGGTCTATCTATCTTAATACATGACTCGATACAAGACGAAGTCAACAGACATATGCACTAACAACATATGAAGAGTTAAGTTAAAATGCCTTACTTTTTGCTATTTTCTTCAATTCATACTATCTTCCCTTGATCAATGACATTTATTTTTAATAAATCTATACATATATTAGATTATTTATAAATAATAAAAAATAAGCTTATGGATAATAAACTCATCACATTCATCAAGAACATATATTCAAACATACATTTTATTGTATTTGTGTATTGGGACTAAATGACTAATCAGTGAACCAAAATTAATCAAATTTAACATAAAATGTGTTTTGTAATTTTAGAGAAGTTAGTTAAAAATTTAGATGTAAATTGTCAGCTCCACTGCAACACACGGGTTTCCCCACTAGATAAAAAATGTTGAAGTATCCTATATAATGTTTATCATACGGATTTCCCTGTTTATCATAAGTGTTTCCCGTGCGTTGCATCCGTGAAACGCGAATGCTTTTATATATATAAACACACACACACACACACACAATGTATACATGATGTTTTGATGTTTTTAAGTTTGAATTATGTTCTCGGCCCATATTGTTGACTCTGCTACAACGCATGGGTTTCCCACTAACATATTTGTCACACCCTGACCGATGGCGGAAACATCGGGGCGTGGCACTAGGTGAACCAGATTGCTCAATAGATCCATAACAACTAAATGTTACCAATATTCTTAACGTCAATTATCCCATACCAATCAACAAATATTCGACAATTAATTATTACAGATAATGAGTTCCTCTCAAACAAAGCAAGTTCGATAACCTAGATTTTCTATTTGATGTAGTTTCTAGACTGCCTATCTTGATTCCACAAAAGATCAGCAAACCTTGCACCCTAGACGCTTGTCACATACGTTAAAATAAAGTCAATACATATAGTGTAAAGGTGAGTACACAAGTCTAATAGCATATTGTCACACCCCCAAAATCCACACGCGGAGTACCACCGCTTGGAGGCGTGACATGACCAGGATCAAGCCACCAATCATATTGAACATAAGTATATAGTAAAAGTCATTCATCAATACGATAGGTGTTTCCAAAACCAAATATAAACAAGTGTGTAGCGGAAGCAATAATGTAAAACCCAACATAAGTTTAAGTACAAAATGTCATAATGTTTAACAACACATTCACGATCCATATCCACAACGACCGTGCCTCCCGTGCAAGCTCCAAAAGTACCTAAGGTCCTGCAAGGCATGTAACAGAGAGTCAACAACTAGTTGAGCGAGTTCACAGTAGGTTATTCAGTTATAGTGTTCGTATTGTAAATCGTAAGTTCATTTAGTAATCATGTATCGTATGTAATATCATCGTGGCCCTCTAGGCATGTTTGCGAAGTTTAGTGGGGGTTTCCCATATGTTCACTAGACTAGGTATATTTGTATCGCGGCCCTCCAGGCATGTTTGCGAAGATTAAAGTATAGTTCGCGGCCATTCCAGGCATGTTTGCGAAGATTGTTCTAGTATCGCGGCCGATCCCGGCATGTGTGCGAAGAGAAGTATATGTATCACTAGTCTAGTAGTATCTACCATTGACCTTCCTCTCCCGAGGTCTATGGTATGTAATTCCGATAACTCTTAAGCATAAATAATCAATCAACCCATTCCCAACCCCGGGAATCCCATGCCTTGGTAGAAGTGTGAACTCACCTTGTTTTGCTCGGTATGCTAAGTTAAGTGCTCACAATTAAATCAGTCAAGTCCTATAGTGCATGTATATTCAATCAGTTCACGTTCGTAAGATTTTTACATGAAATCACTATCACAGAAATATCACAGAGTGTGTCTAGCAATTTGCATTCTTGTATCATGCAAACAGTTACTCATGTTCAAACCATTCATGTTACACATAAAAGTCTTTTGTAGTTTATTCTATTATAAATATCCAGTAATTCACTTAACAGAATTAACATCCAATAGAACTAACAAACTAACTGGGTTTAGAAGTTAATCAACTTAACAGAACTAATAAACTTAACAAAATTACCATACTAACTGAATTAATAAACTGAGTAATTAAACCAACTAGGTTATTAACTTAACAGAGTTACCCACTTAACAGGGTTAACTTAACTAACACAGTTAACAAGTTAACAGTAAACAAGTAAACAAAGTCGCCAAAATAGCGAAATCCCCCTTTGGCCGAAATCCCCCCTATGGCCGAAAACACCCTTTGCCGAAAACACAGGTGGGCCGAAATCCACTTTTTGGGCCGGAATCACCTGGGCCGAAAACACATGGGTGCCGAAAACACTATGTGCATCCTTGGGCCAAACACACTTGGGCCGAAATCACATGAG
Organism: Helianthus tuberosus; assembly: GCA_030545235.1. Taxonomy (NCBI): domain Eukaryota; kingdom Viridiplantae; phylum Streptophyta; class Magnoliopsida; order Asterales; family Asteraceae; genus Helianthus; species Helianthus tuberosus. The sequence continues at coordinate 40,511,421 of CM060430.1, forward strand.
TGATTTCGTCCAGTTTCAAGATATGGGGGTGTTTTCGTTAGCTTCATCATCTTCACCAATACTCACTGTAACTTAAACCCAGCAACTAAATCTCATTACAGTTACATGATTAATCATTTACAAGTCATATAATAAATCATTGATATGTAATATATAATTTGCCAACATCATATGATACCAGGATCCCGATTTAATCAGTTTATCATTCATTAACATACACCCACTGTTGATCAAAACATCAAATATACAGACATTCCATGGATAATAATTATCCAACAAGTACACAATGATCAATCACATAATCACATATATACATACATCATGATTAAACATCCAATAATCATACGATATGCAACTAAAACAACTGAATCATGAAATCACTAACCAAGGATTTAAACAGAGGTTTTGCTTCAAATGAGGAATTCTCTTTGTGGGTTTCAGAGTTAGAGAGAGAAGCAATGTGATGAGATAAGGTTTGGTAAGTAAGAAACTTCTCCGAGAAGATTTGTTTATAAAATGATTAAATAAAATATCTCAATACTGGGCCAAGGCCCATCTCTGATTTCGTTGATCATCAGTGGACGAAAACACTTAAGGTGTTTTCACCACTTGGGTGATTTCATGGGTACTTGTTTTCAGTAAGAGTTCCATCTTTATTTAACATGTTAATTAATACAAAACCTTATTAACATACACTCACATATAATAAATATTTTGGATCCCAAGTATAAAATATCAATCGAAATACGATATAACGTATCACAAAGGTAAGCGTTGTGAAACAACGAGTCGTGTAAACAAACAATATAAACAATAATAAAAAAAAATTAACGTGCACTAAATGCGAAGATGGAAATCTTGGAAACTCGAGTTGTCACATTATCCCCAACTTGAAAGATATTTCGTCCCGAAATTTAGCATGCGGTTACTGAGGAAGCTAGGTAAGTTATCGTTTACTGGTTCTCCTGGGGTGTCACATCATCCCCCCGTTGATTTGGAATTTCTTCCCGAAATTCTGTAGTAGCTTCAGCCTCAGTAGTAGTTGCATTGTTTTCGAACAACTGGGGATATTTGAGTTCCATTTGGTCTTCGCGTTCCCAAGTGAACTCTGGGCCACGATGGGAGTTCCAACAAACTCGAACAAGAGGTATTCTAGTGTTCTTGAGGACCTTAACATCCCGGTCCGTGATTTCAACTGGTTCTTCGACGAAATGCAACCGTTCGTCGATAGTGAGCTCCTTCAGAGGAACTATGTGGGTCTCGTCTGACAGACACTTCTTCAGATTCGACACGTGAAAGACGTTGTGAACTGCACTGAGTTCAGCTGGTAAGTTCAGTCTGTAGGCCACTTTGCCTATCTTCTCTATGACTTCAAATGGTCCAACGTATCGTGGATTGAGTTAGCCCCTTTTGCCAAAACGAACAACACCCTTCCAGGGTGAAACTTTGAGTAGTGCTCGATCCCCAACCTGGAACTCGAGTAGTTTCCTGTCTTTATCGGCGTATGCTTTCTGACGGTCACAAGCTGCCGCCATGCGTTGTCGTATTTGAGCAATCTTCTCAGTAGTATCAACTACCATTTCTGGACCAGTGATCTGACTGTCACCCACCTCTGCCCAACAAAGAGGTGATCGGCATTTACGCCCGTATAATGCCTCAAATGGAGCAGCTTTAATGCTGGTGTGGTAACTGTTGTTGTACGAAAATTCCACAAGTGGCAGATGTTTTTCCCAGCCCTTGCCAAAGTCAATTACACACGCCCGAAGCATGTCTTCTAGAGTTTGAATAGTGCGCTCAGACTGCCCATCTGTCTGAGGGTGATAAGCTGTGCTCATGTCTAAACGAGAGCCAAAAGATTTGTGCATTGCTTGCCACAGTTCTGAAGTAAAACGTGCGTCACGATCAGAGATAATAGAGGTGGGCACTCCGTGCCTCGAGACAACTTCCTTAAGGTATACGTCTGCTAGAGTGGAGAACTTATCCGTTTCCTTGATAGCCAAGAAGTGAGCAGACTTTGTGAGTCGATCTACGATCACCCAAATAGTATCATTTCCGCGCTGAGATCTAGGTAGGCCAGTAACAAAATCCATGGAAATTTGTTCCCATTTCCATTGTGGTATCTCAGGTTGTTGGAGTGGGCCTGATGGTTTCTGATATTCCGCTTTGACTCTCGCACAAGTCAAACACTTGCTAACGTAAGTTGCTATGTGGGCCTTCATGCTAGGCCACCAATATGTAGTTCTGAGGTCGTGGTACATCTTATCTGAACCAGGATGTACTGAGTAGCGAGACTTATGAGCTTCATCCATTACAAGCTCGCGTAGGTTGCCATAAAGTGGGACCCAGATGCGTCCTGTTACATAGTAGGCGCCGTCTGCCTTTTGTTCTAACTGTTGCCTTGAGCCGCGTAGGGCTTCAGCCCTGACGTTTTCTGGTTTCAATGCTTCTACCTGAGCATCTCGTATCTGTGAAGGAAGACTGGACTGAATAGTAAGTTGCAACGCTCGTACACGCCTAGGTGTAGTATCCTTTCGACTGAGGGCGTCGGCCACCACATTGGCTTTGCCCGGATGGTACTTTATAGCACATTCGTAATCGTTCAGTAACTCGACCCATCGACGTTGTCGCATGTTCAATTCTTTCTGCTTGAAGATATTCTCAAGACTCCTGTGATCGGTGTAGATGGTGCACTTGGTGCCATACAGATAATGTCGCCATATCTTGAGCGCAAAGACAACGGCTCCCAGCTCTAAATCATGCGTAGTGTAATTCCGTTCGTGAATCTTAAGTTGGCGCGAAGCATAAGCAATAACTTTATCCCGTTGCATCAACACACATCCAAGACCTTGAATAGATGCATCGCAGTAGACTACAAAATCGTCCGTGCCTTCAGGCAATGAGAGGATAGGTGCGCTACAAAGTCTATCCTTTAAGTGCTGAAACGCTGTTTCCTGTGTATCACTCCAACGGTAAGCAACACCTTTCTGTGTCAGTAATGTAAGCGGTTGTGCAATCTTTGAGAAGTCTTTGATAAACCGTCTGTAATAACCCGCCAAACCCAAGAATTGGCGTATTTCTGTCGGTGTGCGAGGTGCAGGCCAGTTCTTGATCGAATCTATCTTGGATGGATCGACATGAATCCCATCCTTGCTTACCACGTGGCCTAGAAAGTGGACTTCACGAAGCCAGAAGTCGCATTTTGAAAACTTAGCGTATAGCTGTTCCGTTCGAAGGAGTTTCAAAATAAGTCGTAAATGCTGCTCATGTTCCTCCCGATTCTTCGAATAAATTAGGATGTCGTCGATGAAAACAATAACAAACTTGTCAAGATAAGGTTTGCAAACCCTGTTCATAAGATCCATGAAAACCGCAGGCGCGTTCGTTAGCCCGAATGGCATGACCAAAAACTCGTAGTGGCCGTAGCGGGTTCTGAATGCTGTTTTGGAGACGTCCTCATCCCGGACTCTCAATTGATGGTAACCTGACCTCAGATCAATCTTCGAGTAATAGCTCGACCCTTGCAACTGGTCGAATAAGTCGTCGATGCGTGGAAGAGGATAGCGATTCTTTACGGTCACCTTGTTTAGTTCGCGGTAATCTATGCACATACGAAAGGTACCGTCTTTCTTCTTCACAAATAATACTGGAGCTCCCCAGGGCGAAGAGCTAGGACGTATGAAACCCTTTTCCAATAGTTCTTGTAATTGCTTAGACAGTTCTTCCAGTTCAGTTGGAGCTAAGCGGTAAGGCGCTCGAGCTATAGGTGCTGCTCCTGGAGCTAGCTTGATCTGAAATTCGACCTGGCGATGAGGCGGTAACCCAGGTAACTCTTCAGGAAACACTTGAGGAAAATCGCGTACTACAGGAATATCCCCAATCTTTTTCTCTGTCGTCGATGTATCAGTAACGAGTGCTAAAATAGCTATGTGGCCCTTTCGCAGACACTTCTGAGCCTTCAAGAAGGAGACGATGCCACTCACGACACCACTCTTATCGCCTTGAACTTCGAGAGGTTCTTTGCCAGTACGGGGAATACGAATGATCTTCTCCTTGCATAGGATCTCTGCTTGTTGTTGGGATAACCAATCCATACCAATGACGATATCAAAACTACTCAGAGTTATAGGAATGAGATCGATAGAGAAAGTCTGACCAGCGAGGATAAGATTACAACCCTGAACTATGTGTGTGGCTTCTAGACTTTTACCGTTAGCTAGCTCTACAACATGATTGGTGTTCAAAAGTGTTGGTGCGTGTTTAAGCATTTGACTAACTTTCAGAGACATATAACTGGTATCCGCACCCGAATCAAATAATACGGTAACATAAAAGTCGTCGAGAAGAAACTTACCCGTAACCACATTAGGATCGTTCCTCGCATCACCCCGACCAATCACAAATGCACGACCCCTAGCACCATTGTTGTTGTTGTTTCCCCCATTGTTGTTCCCACTGCCCTGATTATTGTTGTTGTTGTTCTGATTCTGGTTTAACTGGGGGCAGTTCCGCTTGAAATGACCTTCAGCCCCACACTGAAAGCATGCCTTATTTCCTTGCTGTTGTTGCTATGGCTGGTTTCGTGAAACTGGTGGCTGTTGTTGCTGGTTCTGATTCGCAAGCCTTGAGCTCCTGCAATCTTTAGCCTCATGACCTACCATTAGACATCTCTGACAGCGGCCTTTACGACACTGACCACTGTGGTGTTTATTGCACCTGTTACACAGTGGATGAATTCCCCGATATCCACTCTGCCCCTGACCACCAGACGTTTGCTGACTCGGACTCTGGTAATCACTTGTCTTGCGCTGCTGCTGTGCTTGAGACTGTACAGTAGCTGAACCCCTGCTGGAATCCCCTTCCCATTTCCGCTTGTTGTCACTGGGAGTAGCAAGAGTAGCTGGAGTGGTAACGGTAGTAGCGCTGATACGTTTAGGCAGCGTGTTCTGTTCCACTGCCTGATCGGTGAGGCGATGAGCCAACTTGACGATCTGCTGAATGGTGCCAAGATTTGCTGAGGTTACGTGACTTTGAATCTCCGGCACCAGACCATTGAGATACAGTTCGATACGCTTAATGGGAGGGTCCACCATAGTAGGACACAGAATAGCCAACTCATTCGATCTTCTGGTGTATGCTTCAATTTCTAACCCCGCCATTTTCAAGTGGTAAAACTCTACCTCCAGCTTATGAATGTCATCACGGCTACAGTATTCCTCTTTGATCAAATCCTTGAAACCGTTCCAAGGTGTGGCGATAGCAACAACCAACCCTAACATCTGAACTTGCGCATTCCACCAAGTCAGCGCAATGCCTTCTAGAGTACCAGTGGCGTACTTCACCCTACGAGCCTCAGGGCATTCACACATTTCAAATACGGACTCGAGCTTTTCAAACCAATGGAGGAGCCCAACCGCTCCTTCGGTGCCACTAAAAGTAGTAGGACGACAGTCCATGAAAGTTTTGAAGGTGCAAACAGGTGGTTGACCTCCTGCTTGTGCGGCTGCAACTGCCGCAGCAACTTGTTCGTTAATGAGAGCCGTCAGCTGGGCTTGTGTCATGTTGATACGTCCAGACATGATCTTCATAGCAAAGATAACATAAGTGAGAGAGGTTCGCGAGTAGTGCGATGACAGAAGAGAGTAAGCACACAAGTGTTCTCATGCAATAGTGTTACGTTAATCTAAGCATACCCTGAGCAAAGTTCTTATGCAATTCAAGCAAGTAGGCAATAAGACATGTACCATATTACCTAGGATGTTGAGTCTTGCACGTGGAGCGAGGCGTCGTTGTGGATCGTTGAGCACTGTTTCGGTTATAGTCTGGTTTTAATAAAAATGTTTTCCCCTTATTAAAACCGAGTTCTCTATAACCAATGGCTCTGATACCAATCTGTCACACCCCCAAAATCCACACGCGGAGTACCACCGCTTGGAGGCGTGACATGACCAGGATCAAGCCACCAATCATATTGAACATAAGTATATAGTAAAAGTCATTCATCAATACGATAGGTGTTTCCAAAACCAAATATAAACAAGTGTGTAGCGGAAGCAATAATGTAAAACCCAACATAAGTTTAAGTACAAAATGTCATAATGTTTAACAACACATTCACGATCCATGTCCACAACGACCGTGCCTCCCGTGCAAGCTCCAAAAGTACCTAAGGTCCTGCAAGGCATGTAACAGAGAGTCAACAACTAGTTGAGCGAGTTCACAGTAGGTTATTCAGTTATAGTGTTCGTATTGTAAATCGTAAGTTCGTTTAGTAATCATGTATCGTATGTAATATCATCGCGGCCCTCAAGACATGTTTGCGAAGTTTAGTGGGGGTTTCCCATATGTTCACTAGACTAGGTATATTTGTATCGCGGCCCTCCAGGCATGTTTGCGAAGATTAAAGTATAGTTCGCGGCCATTCCAGGCATGTTTGCGAAGATTGTTCTAGTATCGCGGCCGATCCCAGCATGTGTGCAAAGAGAAGTATATGTATCACTAGTCTAGTAGTATCTACCATTGACCTTCCTCTCCCGAGGTCTATGGTATGTAATTCCGATAACTCTTAAGCATAAATAATCAATCAACCCATTCCCAACCCCGGGAATCCCATGCCTTGGTAGAAGTGTGAACTCACCTTGTTTTGCTCGGTATGCTAAGTTAAGTGCTCACAATTAAATCAGTCAAGTCCTATAGTGCACGTATATTCAATCAGTTCACGTTCGTAAGATTTTTACATGAAATCACTATCACAGAAATATCACAGAGTGTGTCTAGCAATTTGCATTCTTGTATCATGCAAACAGTTACTCATGTTCAAACCATTCATGTTACACATAAAAGTCTTTTGTAGTTTATTCTATTATAAATATCCAGTAATTCACCTAACAGAATTAACATCCAACAGAACTAACAAACTAACTGGGTTTAGAAGTTAATCAACTTAACAGAACTAATAAACTTAACAAAATTACCATACTAACTGAATTAATAAACTGAGTAATTAAACCAACTAGGTTATTAACTTAACAGAGTTACCCACTTAACAGGGTTAACTTAACTAACACAGTTAACAAGTTAACAGTAAACAAGTAAACAAAGTCGCCAAAATAGCGAAATCCCCCTTTGGCCGAAATCCCCCCTATGGCCGAAAACACCCTTTGCCGAAAACACAGGTGGGCCGAAATCCACTTTTTGGGCCGGAATCACCTGGGCCGAAAACACATGGGTGCCGAAAACACTATGTGGGTCGAAATCATCCTTGGGCCAAACACACTTGGGCCGAAATCACATGAGTGATTTCGTCCAGTTTCAAGATATGGGGGTGTTTTCGTTAGCTTCATCATCTTCACCAATACTCACTGTAACTTAAACCCAGCAACTAAATCTCATTACAGTTACATGATTAATCATTTACAAGTCATATAATAAATCATTGATATGTAATATATAATTTGCCAACATCATATGATACCAGGATCCTGATTTAATCAGTTTATCATTCATTAACATACACCCACTGTTGATCAAAACATCAAATATACAGACATTCCATGGATAATAATTATCCAACAAGTACACAATGATCAATCACATAATCACATATATACATACATCATGATTAAACATCCAATAATCATACGATATGCAACTAAAACAACTGAATCATGAAATCACTAACCAAGGATTTAAACAGAGGTTTTGCTTCAAATGAGGAATTCCCTTTGTGGGTTTCAGAGGTAGAGAGAGAAGCAATGTGATGAGATAAGGTTTGGTAAGTAAGAAACTTCTCCGAGAAGATTTGTTTATAAAATGATTAAATAAAATATCTCAATACTGGGCCAAGGCCCATCTCTGATTTCGTTGATCATCAGTGGACGAAAACACTTAAGGTGTTTTCACCACTTGGGTGATTTCATGGGTACTTGTTTTCAGTAAGAGTTCCATCTTTATTTAACATGTTAATTAATACAAAACCTTATTAACATACACTCACATATAATAAATATTTTGGATCCCAAGTATAAAATATCAATCGAAATACGATATAACGTATCACAAAGGTAAGCGTTGTGAAACAACGAGCCGTGTAAACAAACAATATAAACAATAATAAAAAAAAATTAACGTGCACTAAATGCGAAGATGGAAATCTTGGAAACTCGAGTTGTCACACATATAGTAGCGAAAAGCGATTTACACATAACCAGCATGCAACACGTAGAAATGTGAAGCAAGTAAGCTATCGACAATGATATATGCAACCGACATGACTGCGAGTTGTAGAATGTGAAGTAAAACCCTTAACAACCCCTGTCCATGATAGGTCCTGAGTCCAAACTATAGTACTATCACTGCTAAGGTGTCAGGCAACAATCACTGTGTAAACATAACATACAAGCATTCATCAAAAACACGTCTAACATGCAGAGGGGTTAGCGTTTAAAAGTGTTGGCGTTGTGTGTCGATGTGATTTGATATAGGTAACGTATGTAACACCCAAAAGTACATTAAGCAAAAGGGATCGAGTATACTCACAGTGCGTTGGTAGTGCTAAACACGAACTGTATTGGATTGAAGGGAGCGCTTAGAGTTAGCCTGATTAGAGAACGATAGTGTAAGCGTTGAACAGTGCATGGAACAACGTGTCGAGTGAGATGAGCGATCGGATGGTGGTTCGATCGGATGACCGTCTAGACGGATGACCATTCGGTCGGTTGGTCATTCGATTGTGGGAGCGTGTGGTGAAATGTTTGAACTTTTGAAGTTTTCGTTGTAGTATAAAAAAAGTCATTCAATCGGATGGTCATCCGGATGGATGGCCGTTCGATCGGATGGCTATTCGATTGAAAACTGATATTCTTTGAAGTTTTGCAAAAAGTTAAAGCGTTGAGCTTATTAAGTCAAGTTACCTGGTCGAATAGTCGTTCGATCGGATGGTCGTCCGATCGGACGGCTATTCGATTGGGCAACCTTGTGTTTGAAAACTTTGTAAGATCAGTTAAGTTGAAAAGTGTTGCGGTTTAACTGAGACAGTGTGACAACATGTCAAAGAACGGAAATCACACCAAGTCCAACTCGGTCGATCAGATGGGAATCACCCCGTTCGATCAGACTAGGTGTTCCTGACGGAGTTTCATGTTCAACCCGTGAATCAGTCGTCTCTCCGGTTGAAATCCATTCTTAGACCGGTTCTCCACTAGAGAATGAGTAGAAAGCCTGATTGAGTCCAGATTCTAACGGTTTTGAGTAAAAAGTGAAGAATGTTGAAGAAAAGTTTGAATCTAGTTGTTAAGTGTTTAGATTTAGGCTAAATCAGTGTATAAACATGTCAAAATCCTTTAGATCCGAACCGTTCTTAGTGAGATGAGGTCACTCAACAGTTTTCATCGGAACCCGTGATGACGTCACCTTAGAATAGCCCAAATCAGATGATTTCACGGTGAAAATGTAAGATTTATTGGAGAAGATGATGAGAAGGTGTGTAATGAAGATGGAAGTACAAGATTTAGGGTGAAAATTTATAAGAATCGGAAGGAATCGAGAGAAAAGGGCCTGAGAATGCGTGGGTTGGACGGAGTTTGTCACATCAATGAACATTTGATGTGACAGGGGGTATTTATAGTGTGAGATGGTGAAAGGCGGTGTAGGGTTTCGTGGGTCGGACGGCCGTTCGATCGGATGGTCATCCGGTCAGATATCCATTCGATCGAATGGTCATTCGATCGCTTGGCTTACGCGAGTTAGTTTTCCGACCTTTGTTTCGTGCGTTGAGCGTTGCGTTGCGTTTAGGCGAGTTGCGAGTAAGCGATGCGATAGTATTAAACAATAGTTACACAAATAACATAACTAACACATAAAAGCATAAAAGTAAGTAAATTTGTGTTTAGAGTTTGCGATGAGATTGCGTTGGGATAGAGTTGCGATTGCGATTGCGTTTGCGAATAACATCCCGAAACATATCATCAGCATACATAAGTAAAGCACATAATAACACACACATAGAACAATACCAATAATTGCGATTCGAATTGCGATGCGATAGCGTTGTGATAGGGTTAAGTAGAATAGCGTTTAATTGCGTTTAAAGCATTGTTACTTCACATAATAACAAATCGTAGTGTAGAATAGCGTTAACTAATACGTATAGATTATCGAGTCTGAGAGTACAAGCCAATAATTAAGCAAGAAATGTCAGATCTGAATAAATACCTGACTTTGACTTTGACTTGTACTTTGACTTTGACTTCGGAAAGTCGGGTTGTTACAACCCCTCCTACTTTAGGGAATTTCGTCCTGAAATTAAGGCGCATGCATAAGGAAGAGTTGTGGGTATTTAGCCTTCATATCACTCTCGAGTTCCCAGGTGAACTCGGCGCCGCGTTTGCCTTCCCAGCGAACCTTCACTATAGGAATGCATGAGCGTCGGAGTTTCTTGGTCTCTCGATCCTGATGGAGAGTGTAAAACATGAGCGTTAAGTGTGTTTAATTACGTATTTTATTGTGTTTTAAGTGATTACGCGTTGCGAGTAGGATAACTACGGGTTGTTATGATTCTACAGGTAAAACGCGTAACATGACAAAGTTAGATAGATTAGTGATGAAACAGAATAAGCACGGATAATTATCATAGAGATACACACAGACGAGGAGGGATTGTTTTGGATTGGACCATTTAATAAATCCATCCATCCACGCACAATATATGAAAAGTGTGAGAGCATTATTTTAATATTGAAGTCAATCTCAACATCAACATTACGTGAGCAAGAAAGAGGTGGCACATTTTGGATTTGTGGGGCGACATCATGGCAAGACAAAGGTCATTAATTCCCAACATCCTTATTTGAAGAAGATGGTGTCACGTGAAAAGTCAGTCAAGAAATCATTATGATGGCATATTATTTGGAGTAAGTAACAACAATTGTGACATGGGACTTACGGTTGGCTGGAAGGTGGAGTGGCACGTGACGTGTGCCTTTTGTGGGATTTAAGGGTTTTAAACCCTAATGGTCAATGGCTGGCTTCATCATCGAAGTGGAGGGCACGTGAGTTGTGATTGGAAGGTCCCTATTGGAGGAGAGACTTCATTATTTGGGCTCGACAATGGGCAGCCACACATCACATGTTTGGGAGCCTTTAATTAATGATAATTCTCTCCATTATTAAAAAAAGTTTGGCAGCAAACATTAATAGAGTTGGGCCCAAATCAGCCCAACATCATTATCATCACACACGAAATATTGGCAGCCGAAAACAACTGGAGGGGGATCGATTTTTTTAGCAGCAATCATTATTATACTTTCGGCGAAAATCATCACTCATCATTCATCATCCGCAAACCACCGAACCGATCATGACTTCAACCTTCGACCAAGCTTTTGATCAGACGAGTATCATGAGCGGCTAAATCTCTTGTGGACACTTCGGGTGAATGATTCTTGTTAGACACTTTTAATTCTAGTTTCTGTTTTGTATTGAGATTTGGATTTGTAGTCGGGTGACAGCCGACTATTTACATGATTATATTATTTGTGTGACAGACAAATCCTGAGTGACAGTCAGAGTTATAATTATATTTTGAATCCAATTATGCTTTTGTTGATTGAATGATTCCTATGAATGTTTGTTTTAATATTTCTCTGATCAATTAATATTAAGATTTTGAACTGCATATGTAATTGGTAGATGTGACACATTTACTATTCAATCAATAGCATCCAATAAAAATCAGAACTAGGTTATTAGGAATTACAGAATCTGAATCCCGGAGTGACCACGTTTTTCCTATCATTGTTTTCTCATTTTCACAATACTTATTCATAAAAATTACAAAAATAGATAAACTAGCAAATTTCATAAAGTAAGTTTAGATTAGTTAAATGGTATTACACTGACCACATGCTCCTCTGGATTCGATACCTGACTTACCCTGTCTATAGGTAATTTTAGGTTTTTGCATAGACCCGACGACAGTCTATCAAAATGGCGCCGTTGCCGGGGAGCTAGTGCGCTTAGTGTTATATCGTTTATTTGATTTTTTTGTATTTATTTTTTTTCAGTACTACTTTTAGTTTGTTACTTGTGCAGCAACTATGGAATGGGATTATGATGTTGAACCATGCTTATGTTGCGGGAGTCACAATCACTGGGCTCAAGATTGTCCACGTTCTTACCACCCGGATCATGGCTCCAGAGGATATCAAAATTACAATCAATCCGATAAAGGCGGTAACGAGCAGAATCGAAACGCAATTGAGGAAGATAAGATTTTAGAGTTATTCAAAACCCTCCTCAAGCATGTAGAGGAACTCACCCAGTCTCTCAAGGAACTGCAAAATATTAAAGAATCACTTAACCAGCGAATTGAACAACTAACTAATCAGTTTGACAATTTTGCAGAAAGAAAAGCTACAGTTAGCCTGGTTGAGGATGCTGGATCAGAGACAGATAGAGATCCAGGGGAACCGCTAATCCCAATTCAACTTGGGGATCTCAAGACAGATAATGCTTCATTGAATTTTGGAGTTAGTATGAGTGTTCTTCCCGGGTATATTTATGACAGGTATGATTTGGGCCCATTGCAACAGGTTAATGATCCTATGGTTTTAGCTGAATACTCACAAGGAAGGCCCCGAGGGATTTTGAAGGGATTGACTGTAAAGGTAGGCGACTTTTATTATCCTGAAGATTTTGTTGTCTTAGATCCATATACAGAGAAGGAACAACTGAGGGTGATACTTGGCAGACCATTCTTGGCCACTGCAGATGCTCAGATCTGTTGCTGGAAAGGTACAGTTGATATGACATACGGGAGCCGTAAGCTTTCTATTGACTTCCTTTCACATTCTTTTGATTATTCATTTATAAATACTTGTTCATGGGATTTTGTTACTAACACGAGTTATTCTCGAGTGTGTGACGATGGCCCAAAAGAGAGTGTTGCTATGATTGACAGGTCTAAAGATGACAAGATAGTGAAGGATAAAGAGGCCAAGTCACCTTGGTGGCTCAAATTGAGAATTAAAAAGCAATTAGCCAAGCGAAAAAAGAAGCCACCAAAGGAAGCAACCAAATCCAAGAAGAATCCCATAGAGACACGTACGGGCGAGTTATTATATTCTTTCGATGATGCAGATCCAGATAACCCGGATCATTGGGATGCCATAAGAGATGATGGATGGATGTGGGATGATAACCATGTGTTTCATACACAGGGGATACTATATGAACCACCATGAGGGTACGTCAGGTATGGTCTGGCTGAAGACCTATAAACTTAGCGCTCTCGGGAGGCAGCCCGAGGATGTAGAGTAGTGTATTTTTGTTTTGTTTTTGCGTGAGTACTTTTGCAGGTTATCTGGTTATTAATCTTTACGGATGCAATGGTCCAAGTGTGGGGATGTTTGGTGAAATCTCAATACGTTCTAGTTGCACTTGCGGACAATGCATGGATTAGAGTTCAGTCAGAACTGTCCATACTCAATCTCCATTTGGACGGGGATGATTTGCACACTAATTGTAGAGATTGACCCGAGTACTTGTTGGACACGGCCGCGAATGGAATGCTATACGGTCGTGGTGGAACATGACGCATGAGGTTTCTACGCTTTAAACCAGGGGAGTCTGTTCCACTCTTATTATTGTTTTATTTCTATTCGTGTTTTTGGTGGTGTTAAACTTTATTGTGTTAGGGAATGTGTTTATGTTATTTGTGTTAGGAACGGTCTCTTATGATGTTTGTTTGTTGGTATTCCCGGGTTTATTTTAAAAGCACGATACATTGGGGACAATGTCACCCAAGTGTGGGGATATGGGAAACCTGGAAAGGGAAATGTTTGGACAAGAGTTTGAAAAAGGTTGAAAATGATTGAGAACGATGAAAAGTGAAAAAAATGAAAATTTTGAAAATTTGCCTTAAGTGAACTAAATGGATATGAAAACCTTAAATTTCAATCACTAATGGGTCCCTTGTTGGTAGTAACTAACATAGTCCCTTGTCATGGTCGTTCCTTTAAGTTTCATGAGAGTAGGTCCGACATGTGTTTTTAGGATAAAAGAATTGAGAAGAGATGTCTATTTAGGGGTAACATGCTTTAGATTACATATGCTACGTGTCGGCAGCCTTTTTACCCTTCTTTGGTGAGAATTTTGAGCCTGTAGAATGATAGAATGATTTACATTATGATTTCAATTGTTGAGAGCAGGCTGCATGTTATTATGTGTTAGAACTTGTATGATTTGATACATGCTGAGACTGTGGTTTGATATATGCACCTAAATGATAAAGGCATTAGGATATCCCGTACACCTGTTTGTTCATTTTGTGTTTACCTAGTTATCACCCTTAGTAGCCCTGTTGAGCCTATTTACCTTTCGTTTGTCCCCCGATGTGAAATTTGTGATACCGACCGTGAACGACAACTTATGAATAAAAATAAAATAAAAAAGAAAAAGAAAAGGGAACAAAGAAAAGAAAAAAAATAGAAAAAGGAAAAAGAACACAAAAAGAAAGTTTCGTGAATAATGTTATATTGTTTTGGGTAGAAACCAACCCAAAAGTGTGAGTCATTATTTGTTTGCAAATAAAGTTGTCACGGTTTGATCGTTTGTTTGTTCACCACGAAAAAGAAAAAAAATATAAGCCAAAAATTTCCTACCCTTAGTCTAAGCCCAAAACCGAAACTCCTTTTGATATGTGCCATGTTACATGATACAGTGGAGGTGTGATTGTCGTACAAGCCTATGATTACAGGATTTCATGTTTGGTTTTGAGTGATATAAATGCTAGCACATTACACGCTAGTTCAGTTTTTAAACCGAGAGGAGAGTTGATTGTGAGGGGCGTGTAGCATGTGTTCTAATCCTAAGCATGTTAGTTTTGAATAGACAAGTCTTAAGTTTTATAAATCACACCAATTGTTTGTCGGACTGTCAATCTTGATTGTGTTAGTCTATGGAACGGGTATGATTTGGGACTTAAATTGTTAAATCGGTTTAGGGGTTCAGAGGTATTGTTACTATGGTGAGTAGTTCTGTAACGATTTGCTTGAGGACAATCAAAGGTAAGTGTGGGGATGTGATGGAGAGTGTAAAACACGAGCGTTAAGTGTGTTTAATTACGTATTTTATTGTGTTTTAAGTGATTACGCGTTGCGAGTAGGATAACTACGGGTTGTTATGATTCTACAGGTAAAACGCGTAACATGACAAAGTTAGAGAGATTAGTGATGAAACAGAATAAGCACGGATAATTATCAAAGAGATACACACAGACGAGGAGGGATTGTTTTGGATTGGACCATTTAATAAATCCATCCATCCACACACAATATATGAAAAGTGTGAGAGCATTATTTTAATATTGAAGTCAATCTCAACATCAACATTACGTGAGCAAGAGAGAGGTGGCACATTTTGGATTTGTGGGGCGACATCATGGCAAGACAAAGGTCATTAATTCCCAACATCCTTATTTGAAGAAGATGGTGTCATGTGAAAAGTCAGTCAAGAAATCATTATGATGGCATATTATTTGGAGAAAGTAACAACAATTGTGACATGGGACTTACGGTTGGCTGGAAGGTGGAGTGGCACGTGACTTGTGCCTTTTGTGGGATTTAAGGGTTTTAAACCCTAATGGTCAATGGCTGGCTTCATCATCGAAGTGGAGGGCACGTGAGTTGTGATTGGAAGGTCCCTATTGGAGGAGAGACTTCATTATTTGGGCTCGACAATGGGCAGCCACACATCACATGTTTGGGAGCCTTTAATTAATGATAATTCTCTCCATTATTAAAAAAAGTTTGGCAGCAAACATTAATAGAGTTGGGCCCAAATCAGCCCAACATCATTATCATCACACACGAAATATTGGCAGCCGAAAACAACTGGAGGGGGATCGATTTTTTTAGCAGCAATCATTATTATACTTTCGGCGAAAATCATCACTCATCATTCATCATCCGCAAACCACCGAACCGATCATGTCTTCAACCTTCGACCAAGCTTTTGATCAGACGAGTATCATGAGCGGCTAAATCTCTTGTGGACACTTCGGGTGAATGATTCTTGTTAGACACTTTTAATTCTAGTTTCTGTTTTGTATTGAGATTTGGATTTGTAGTCGGGTGACAGCCGACTATTTACATGATTATGTTATTTGTGTGACAGACAAATCCTGAGTGACAGTCAGAGTTATAATTATATTTTGAATCCAATTATGCTTTTGTTGATTGAATGATTCCTATGAATGTTTGTTTTAATATTTCTCTGATCAATTAATATTAAGATTTTGAACTGCATAGGTAATTGGTAGATGTGACACATTTACTATTCAATCAATAGCATCCAATAAAAATCAGAACTAGGTTATTAGGAATTACAGAATCTGAATCCCGGAGTGACCACGTTTTTCCTATCATTGTTTTCTCATTTTCACAATACTTATTCATAAAAATTACAAAAATAGATAAACTAGCAAATTTCATAAAGTAAGTTTAGATTAGTTAAATGGTATTACACTAACCACATGCTCCTCTGGATTCGATACCTGACTTACCCTGTCTATAGGTAATTTTAGGTTTTTGCATAGACCCGACGACAGTCTATCAAATATACGTGGTTGAAAACCGGTGCTTGTAATTGCTTAATTTGATGTTATTGCATAAGTTTTAGTTTCGAATAGCCTACTTTTGATTAGATATGTATTTTGCAGATCTAGCAGAGTTTAAGGAGCTTTTCGGAAGCTTTACGGGTCACCGGAGCAAAAATGGAACCACCGGGATGCGAAACGGGTCAACCGGACTCAAGAAATGGAAGAAACAGAAAACCAAACATCTGGGCACCGTCGCCGACGCCCATATGGGCCGTCGCCGACGGTTTGCACAAAGTTCCGTCGCCTGGTTTGTCCGTAGACAGCAAGATACACTGTCGGCTCTAACTCAACAATTAAGGACCGTCGCCGACAGGGCATCAGGCCGTCGGCGACGGCTCGTCAATACTGCTGCGCGGTTGATTTTTTTTGGGTCAAAATAACGAGTAAAAGGGGGTTGTTGACATCAATTCGGGGGTTACACATTGTTTTGGAGTTTGAACTTGATCTTGGAGCCTAAAGAAAAGATCATTCATCTACCATTGGACTCACTTCATCTCTACAACCCGAAATCATTATCAAGAATCATCACCATCATCACAATCAATCCATCATCCACAAACCCTAATCCTTCCACCATCATCATCTTTCACCAAACCTCATCATTCACCATTCTCAAGGCTTTAAGATGACTCCATCCGTATTCCAAGCATCCGGTGATCAAGTTGCGTCAACCATGAGCGGCTAATCATCTCGGTTTCACCCCGGTGTAGGTAGTTGTACTTTTAGGGTTTCAATTTGTTCTTGTTTCATCTTAGTGACAATTTGTATTCGGTTTTTGAAACTTTTGACAATAGTATTACATTTGTTACGAATTCGTGAATTGTCGAACGATGTTAAAAGTTATGACTTTGCGAAACGGTGATATGTAATTGTACGTTGTCGTTGTTAGGATTTACTTGTGTTGATTACAAAGTGTCTTCTTGTCCGTTCTTCGGGGCATTGATAGTTAGTAGCACCTAAGTCACGGTACACTAAATCCGTTAATCGAATGCATTTGAGTTGAAACTAAAACTTGTAGAAATCCTAGGTTAACAATTACCGAAACCGGGTGTTATTCCTTTTTATTATAATTGTTCTAGTATCCAAAATTCTTGCAATCGTTAATTAGTAGTTGATTATTTGATTAATCCAATTCTAGTAGTTCAAATTCACATCTTTCTATTAAACAAAAATACAAAAATATCTTGCAAGCTTCATAATTGTGACAATTGTTTTAATTCATTCGAATCCACACACAAACCACATACTCTTCGTGGTTCGACCCCTTACTACCACTAACACATTGTTAAGGGTAATTTGGGCTTATAAATATTATCTTTGACCGGAGCGCGACACTTCGATCAAATTTTGGCGCCGCTGCCGGGGAGCTAGTGCGCTTAGTATTATATCGTTTATTTGATTTTTTTTTATTTTTTTTTCAGTACTACTTTTAGTTTGTTACTTGTGCAGCAACTATGGAATGGGATTATGATGTTGAACCATGCTCATGTTGCGGGAGTCACAATCACAGGGCTCAAGATTGTCCACGTTCTTACCACCCGGATCTTGGCTCCAGAGGATATCAAAATTACAATCAATCCGATAAAGGCGGTAACGAGCAGAATCGAAACGCAATTGAGGAAGATAAGATTTTAGAGTTATTCAAAACCCTCCTCAAGCATGTAGAGGAACTCACCCAGTCTCTCAAGGAACAGCAAAATATTAATGAATCACTTAACCAGCGAATTGAACAACTAACTAATCAGTTTGACAATTTTGCAGAAAGAAAAGCTACAGTTAGCCTGGTTGAGGATGCTGGATCAGAGACAGATAGAGATCCAGGGGAACCGCTAATCCCAATTCAACTTGGGGATCTCAAGACAGATAACGCTTCATTGAATTTTGGAGTTAGTATGAGTGTTCTTCCCGGGTATATTTATGACAGGTATGATTTGGGCCCATTGCAACAGGTTAATGATCCTATGGTTTTAGCTGAATACTCACAAGGAAGGCCCCGAGGGATTTTGAAGGGATTGACTGTAAAGGTAGGCGACTTTTATTATCCTGAAGATTTTGTTGTCTTAGATCCATATACAGAGAAGGAACAACTGAGGGTGATACTTGGCAGACCATTCTTGGCCACTGCAGATGCTCAGATCTGTTGCTGGAAAGGTACAGTTGATATGACATACGGGAGCCGTAAGCTTTCTATTGACTTCCTTTCACATTCTTTTGATTATTCATTTATAAATACTTGTTCATGGGATTTTGCTACTAACACGAGTTATTCTCGAGTGTGTGACGATGGCCCAAAAGAGAGTGGTGCTATGATTGACAGGTCTAAAGATGACAAGATAGTGAAGGATAAAGAGGCCAAGTCACCTTGGTGGCTCAAATTGAGAATTAAAAAGCAATTAGCCAAGCGAAAAAAGAAGCCACCAAAGGAAGCAACCAAATCCAAGAAGAATCCCATAGAGACACGTACGGGCGAGTTATTGTATTCTTTCGATGATGCAGATCCAGATAACCTGGATCATTGGGATGCCATAAGAGATGATGGATGGATGTGGGATGATAACCATGTGTTTCATACACAGGGGATACTATATGAACCACCATGAGGGTACGTCAGGTATGGTCTGGCTGAAGACCTATAAACTTAGCGCTCTCGGGAGGCAGCCCGAGGATGTAGAGTAGTGTATTTTTGTTTTGTTTTTGCGTGAGTACTTTTGCAGGTTATCTGGTTATTAATCTTTACGGATGCAACGGTCCAAGTGTGGGGATGGGGGAATTAGCCGTGTCACATCCCTTGTGCGTTTAATACTCTAGTTCTTACACATTGAGGACAATATGTATCTCAAGTGTGGGGATGGGGGAGTAGTAAAAATTTTAGATTTTGACCCGTTCATTTAAATACTACACATTGAGGACAATGTTCACCTCAAGTGTGGGGATGGGGGAAAATTTCAAAATTTTTTCAAAAATATCTTGTTTCAAAAGCGATCTTAAAAGCACAAGTAACTAAGTCAACGAGGGATGTCACAACCCATTTGGTCTATTGTCATGGTCAAGTTCGAATTAATAGCATGACGGGTATTTAACGGGTGGTTATTTGGGAATAATCCGCCTAAGAAACTAGTCTTTTATGCATGTCACATACCATACCCTTTTAGATATGTGAGGTGTTGAGCCACTTTTATATCATAGATTACATACCTATGTTTCGTTGTTTGAGTGGACCATTAGTCATATATTGTAGAACTTGCAATTTTTGATACGTTTAAGACTATAGACCGAATACAAGCACAAGAATGATTAAGGCATTAGGTAAACCTTTTCTCTTAAAACCATCTATCTATCCTTACCCAAACAAATCCCCTAGTCGCCCATTTTGAGCCTAAACCTTTCGTTTGACCATCCTATAGCCCATAACCGTTAAACCTTTTCTTTTAAACCCGTGTGATGGAAATTCGATTATAGGAATCGTATTTGTATAATTGCTTTTGTTTATTTGCGTAAAAAAAACAGAAAATGTCATGAAAAAGTATTGAAAATCGTTGAAGAAAAACACAAAAAGAAGTGTTGATAGTTGTTGAATAAAAGGCAAATGTTGTTGCCTCATATTTGGTGTTTATAGTTAGTTTTGTTAGAATAGTCATTTGTAATAAAAAAAATCGAATTTTCATCACCTTAGCCACTTTAAAATATCCTAATTCCTACCCTTTGCCTAGCCCCATTACAACCCTTCAAAGACCTTTTGACTTGTGCTTAGTATTCGTGATCAATGGTGGAGAATGATTGAGTTGCAAGCTTATGCGGGTATGTGTTCTAATCGGTTTTGAGTGAATAGTCTTTGAAGTGCTAGTACATTATAAATATTAGCCAATTTATAAGCCGAGTGGAGAGAACATTGTGAGGGACATGCATCAATTGTTGGTTTTACAGGCGGGTTAATCTTGGGTAACCATTTGTGTACTTAAAATCACATTACTGTTAAATATATTGAAAATTGTAAAGAATTTGAACTTTAGCATGACATTGGACCTTAACCTTCGTCTCGGGAATGGGGTGTGTATTCGTTGTTCGACCCACGTGAAAGTGAACAACAGATTTGCTTGAGGGCAAGCAAAAGACAAGTGTGGGGATGTGATACGTGGTTGAAAACCGGTGCTTGTAATTGCTTAATTTGATGTTATTGCATAAGTTTTAGTTTCGAATAGCCTACTTTTGATTAGATATGTATTTTGCAGATCTAGCAGAGTTTAAGGAGCTTTTCGGAAGCTTTACGGGTCACCGGAGCAAAAATGGAACCACCGGGATACGAAACGGGTCAACCGGACTCAAGAAATGGAAGAAACAGAAAACCAAACATCTGGGCACCGTCGCCGACGGTTTGCACAAAGTTCCGTCGCCTGGTTTGTCCGTAGACAGCAAGATACACCGTCAGCTCTAACTCAACAATTAAGGACCGTCGCCGACAGGGCATCAGGCCGTCGGCGACGGCTCGTCAATACTGCTGCGCGGTTGATTTTGTTTTGGGTCAAAATAACGAGTAAAAGGGGGTTGTTGACATCAATTCGGGGGTTACACATTGTTTTGGAGTTTGAACTTGATCTTGGAGCCTAAAGAAAAGATCATTCATCTACCATTGGACTCACTTCATCTCTACAACCCGAAATCATTATCAAGAATCATCACCATCATCACAATCAATCCATCATCCACAAACCCTAATCCTTCCACCATCATCATCTTTCACCAAACCTCATCATTCACCATTCTCAAGGCTTTAAGATGACTCCATCCGTATTCCAAGCATCCGGTGATCAAGTTGCATCAACCATGAGCGGCTAATCATCTCGGTTTCACCCCGGTGTAGGTAGTTGTACTTTTAGGGTTTCAATTTGTTCTTGTTTCATCTTAGTGACAATTTGTATTCGGTTTTTGAAACTTTTGACAATAGTATTACATTTGTTACGAATTCGTGAATTGTCGAACGATGTTAAAAGTTATGACTTTGCGAAACGGTGATATGTAATTGTACGTTGTCGTTGTTAGGATTTACTTGTGTTGATTACAAAGTGTCTTCTTGTCCGTTCTTCGGGGCGTTGATAGTTAGTAGCACCTAAGTCACGGTACACTAAATCTGTTAATCGAATGCATTTGAGTTGAAACTAAAACTTGTAGAAATCCTAGGTTAACAATTACCGAAACCGGGTGTGATTCCTTTTTATTATAATTGTTCTAGTATCCAAAATTCTTGCAATCGTTAATTAGTAGTTGATTATTTGATTAATCCAATTCCAGTAGTTCAAATTCACATCTTTCTATTAAACAAAAATACAAAAATATCTTGCTAGCTTCATAATTGTGACAATTGTTTTAATTTATTCGAATCCACACACAAACCACATACTCTTCGTGGTTCGACCCCTTACTACCACTAACACATTGTTAAGGGTAATTTGGGCTTATAAATATTATCTTTGACCGGAGCGCGACACTTCGATCAGATCCATGATCACGACTGGCTTTTCCACGAAGTGTAATGTTTCGTCCACTTGTAGATCCTCAAGAGGAACATGTAAATTCTGCTCGGCTAGACACTTTTCGAGGTTTGAAACGTGGAAAGTCAGATGTACGTTGCTGAGTTCCTCCGGTAATTCGAGTCTGTAGGCCACTTTGCCAATCCTTTCCAGAATCTTAAAGGGTCCAACATATCGAGGCGCGAGCTTTCCCTTCTTGCCGAGACGGATCACCCCTTTCCAAGGTGAAACCATTAAGAGTACGTGATCGCCAACTTCCAACTCAAGGGGCTTACGGCATTTATCGGCGTAACTCTTTTGTTAGTGCATTCATCTGTCGACTTCGTCTTATATCGAGTCTCGGGTTCGTTGCGAAGTTGTTCAAGCATGATGTCATGATGACATCATCAAAGTGACATCATCAATGACATCACCTCACAAGAAGACATAACAGTTTCAAAGTTTACAAAAGTCAAAAGTGGCTTTCGCTTGAACATAATGATATTATATTGTCGGTTTCGCTTGAAGTATAATTAGTGGGTTTCGCTTCAGTTGACCTATGTGTCTTCAAGCGAAAGCCTGAGTACTATAAATAGGATGATAGGCTTGTCATTTGTAACGAATTCCAGAATTGATATCGAGGTGCTGCCGGTGTTCCTTGTGATTGTAATCGATAGTAAATCAATACACAAGACGTTTAAAGTGATATTCAAGTTGTTTTTACATCCGTTTCTTAGTTTCCGCCTCGGGTTCATTACATTGAGAAGAGGAACTTATCCCCTAACCTACAAATGGTTTCTTAAAATCAACAAAACTTATTTTCCGGAAAAACCATTTGATTAAAACAAACTTAAGTGTTTTGAAATCACAATGGGAAAATAGTTTGTTGTAAGGGGGAGTTCTGATTGTTTATGCCAAGTGGATGGCGATTTGAAGTGATTTGATATCAGTTGTCACTTTATTGTACAGTTTATTTTCAAATTTCCTAAAATGTGTTTGCATTTTAGGGGGAGTAAAAATTTTCAGAAAATCAAAAAACATTTGAAAATTTGAAAAGACAAAAACATGATAAAACCAAAAATGAGTTTTGTTGTATAAAAGAGGAAATGATAGTACATCAGTGACGATCACGGCATGCTAAAGAAATGGAAAGTTAAAAAGTGATAAACGGTCTCACTGATGATATGCCAGTAGGTTTTTGCACATTTAGTAGATTGTGACGAGATATAAACCTAAATTCAAACTTGCTTATATCGTGGGTAACATCTCTCGGATATATGGGTAACCCCCGAAATCTTGTTTGAAGGACCCCTCTTTCTAAGATACTAGGTCTTTATGCTTAGTGATATCTGGGTATTATCCCGGGACTTCTGATTTTGCGAAAGCAATGGCCTAGTCCCTGGAGAATACTTTCTGCTTGCTTGAAAAATAGTGCCGCCCTCAGCAAAAATAGACAATAAAATTGCTAGTTAATGCTGTTGTAAAAAAGATCCTCTAAAGGGGACCCACCAAAAGTCGAGCCGTCATCTCTCTGTTGAACGGAAGTTCTGACCTGAGCTCTCACGGTTTCGCAATTTAACCCCTTACAGATATCATCTAGGTATATTCACCTGTAAGACTAAATATTGGGATCTGGATACGGGAGTATATTCTGAGGTGGGACACGCGAATAAGTTTAAGTGTTTAAGACATTAATCTCGTATCTCGAAACAGTTGAACTTTGTGTGAAAATTTAAGTGGATCAGTATACTGACAATCTAAGTGAATCGTTTAGAATTTAAAATGATTAAAGCTTAACGGTGTTGGTGATTTGTCTCAAAAATTGATATGATCCTCTTACACAAACTCACAAAAATATTGTTTGTATATATTTCTTTACTGCAATTCATTTCTGTTATATAAAAATCCAAAAAGATTTTCAGTGTGTTTTAGCATAAATTTTGAAAAATCCAAAAAGATTTTAGACGACTGATGTTGAAAAGCTGATTTTCAAAATTCTGAGTGCTAAACATGACGAACAGGTTTGGAAAGTGTGTTTGAAGATGTGTGAAATGAAAATGATATATATTCAAGTGGTTCATCAGAAATTAACATGATAAATCATTTTGTTTGATACTTGAAAATGATGTATTCCGGGTTGTATCTTCAAGTGATTAGCAAAGTTTCTAAATTTGTTATATCTTATCTTTTATGAAACTTATGTTTTGGGTAGAGAATATGCAGGTAAGTCAGGTTACGATACCTGAACCTGTGAAAGCCAGACTACGATCCCAGTACAAGTTGAGGGGGAGTCTGTTAGAGAAAGAGTGTCTGAAGATGCAAGAGCTAGGAGGCAGAGATCCTGAAAGAGAATTGGAGATAGGATAGAGCCAGATAGAGATCCTGAAGGAAGCCCAAAGACTGATAAAGACTGAAGATTGAGAAGACTCGACACTTAAGACTCGTCAACATCTGAGGGGGAGTCTGTTAGTGCATTCATCTGTCGACTTCGTCTTATATCGAGTCTCGGGTTTGTTGCGAAGTTGTTCAAGCATGATGTCATGATGACATCATCAATGACATCACCACACAAGAAGACATAACAGTTTCAAAGTTTACAAAAGTCAAAAGTGGCTTTCGCTTGAACAGAATGATATTATATTGTCCGTTTCGCTTGAAGTATAATTAGTGGGTTTCGCTTCAGTTGACCTATGTGTCTTCAAGCGAAAGCCTGAGTACTATAAATAGGATGATAGGCTTATCATTTGTAACGAATTCCAGAATTGATACCGAGGTGCTGCCGGTGTTCCTTGTGATTGTAATCGATAGTAGATCAATACACAAGACGTTTAAAGTGATATTCAAGCTGTTTTTATATCCGTTTCTTAGTTTCCGCCT
This sequence comes from Helianthus tuberosus, assembly GCA_030545235.1. Taxonomy (NCBI): domain Eukaryota; kingdom Viridiplantae; phylum Streptophyta; class Magnoliopsida; order Asterales; family Asteraceae; genus Helianthus; species Helianthus tuberosus. Next base: position 40,536,456 of record CM060430.1, read on the forward strand.
CTGAAACGGACTAGAGCTCTTCCGAACGACTCATTCAGGTCGCGATTCGATCCTTCATCTTTTGACGACTATGAGCTTTCAAGAGGTTGTCTCGTAACTGGAGGATCATGTCAGTCGTTTCTTGCAATAACTCGGGACCGGTAATTTACGCATCTCCGATCTCGTGCCATACAATAGACGATCGACATTTTCTTCCATATAATGCCTCAAATGGTGCCATTTGAATGCTAGAGTGATAACTGTTGTTGTACGAGAATTCGACTAAAGGTAAATGCGAATCCTAATTACCACCAAAATCTATAACACACGAGCGAAGCATATCTTCAAGGGTGCGAATCGTGCATTCAGTCTGACCCTCAGTCTGGGGATGGAAAGCGGTACTAAGATTAAGAGTAGTACCGAGAGTAGATTGAAAAGTTTCCCAAAGGCGCGAGGTAAATCGACCATCGTGGTCAGAGATGATATCACGAGGTGTCCCATGTCAACAGATGACTTTGTCGGTATAGATTCGTGCTAATCGTTCCACCTTCTAGTCTTCTCGTATCGGTAGAAAATGAGCAGATTTCGTAAGACGATCAACGATAACCCAAATGCTATCGTGACCTGATGGCGTGCGCGAAAGTTTCGTAAAGAAATCCATAGCTATACTCTCCCATTTCCACGTAGGGATCACGGGTTATACGAGTAAGCCAGAGGATCGTTGTTGTTCAGCTTTGACTTTCGAACAAGTCAGGCACTTCGAAACATAGAAAGCGATATCCTTCTTCATTCCAGGCCACCAATACCGAAGACAAAGGTCCTGGTACATCTTGTCGGCACCAGGATGAATGGAATATCGGGATTTGTGAGCTTCAGCCAACAATATCTCCCAAAGGTTATTACGACTGGGTATCCAGATGCGATCGAGATAGTAATAGATACATTTCGATTTGGTGACAAGTTGGGTTTCAGCACCACACTTCTTCATTTCCTCTTTCAAGGTGTTCTCAATGAAGCAGGCGTGCTGAGAGTCACGAATTAGAGATTCGAGGTCGTGCTGGACTTGAATATTACGAACGCTATGCGAATAGCTTCGTTGGCTGAGAGCGTCGGCAACGACATTTTCTTTTCCTGGGTGGTAGCGAATCTCACAGTCGTAATCATTGAGAAGTTCAACCCATCTGCGTTTGCGCATATTCTGTTCCTTCCGGTTTAAGATATGTTGAAGGCTCTTATTATCGGTGAACACCGTACACTTAGTACCATAAAGGTAGTGTCGCCAATTCTTTAACGCAAAAACAACTGCACCTAGTTCGAGATCGTGGGTTGTATAGTTCTTCTTGTGGATTTTGAGATGACGAGAGGCGTACGCGATAACCTTGTCCTGTTGCATAAGAACACAACCAAGACCGAGGTTAGAGGCATTGCAATAGACTACGAAGTCGTCGTTCCCATCGGGTAACGCGAGGATAGAAGCAATGCAGAGCATATGTTTGAGAGTTTGAAAGGCTTCCTCTTGTTCAGTTCCCCAAACAAAAGGCTTGTCTTTATGCGTCAAAGAGGTAAGCGGGACGACGATTTTTGAGAAATCAGCGATGAATCATCGGTAATAACCCGCCAATCCAAGGAAAGAACGAACTTCGGACGGGGATTTCGGTGTAATCTAACTCTTAACTACTTCAATCTTCGCGGGATCGACGTGAATACCTTGACTATTGACGATGTGAGCGAGGAATTGAACCTCCTCAAGCCAAAATTCACACTTGGAGAACATGGCGTAGAGGCGATTCCCTTGGAGAAGTTCGAGTACTAAACGAAGATGTTGCGCATGTTCGGCTTTCGTCTTCGAATAAATAAGGATATCATCGATAAACACGATGACGAAGCGGTCGAGAAAGGGTTTACACACACGATTCATCAAATCCATAAAAACCGCAGGTGCATTGGTAAGACCAAAGGGCATAACGACGAATTCATAAAGGCCGTATCAGGTTCGAAAAGCGGTTTTAGGTATATCTTCCTCCTAAATTCGTAACTGATGATAACCTGAGCATAAATCGATCTTCGAGAAACACGTAGCGCCTTAAAATTGGTCAAACAAATCGTCGATTCGGGGTAAGGGATCACGATTCTTGATAGTAAGCTTATTGAGTTCCCTATAGTCAATGCACATTTGGAACGATCCGTCCTTATTTTTGATAAAAAGGACAGGTGCGCCCCAAGGAGATGTGCTAGGGCGTAAGAAGCCTTTATCAAGCAATTCCTGGAGTTGACTCGAAAGTTCACGCATTTTGGACGGAGCGAGGCGATAAGGGGCTTTAAGAACAGGGTAGCTCAAGGAATGATGTCGATACGAAAATCAATATCACGACTCGGGGATAGACCAGGTAAATCGTCAGGAAAGACAGCAGGAAAATCATGAACCACAAGTACCTTTTCTATCGGCTTCTTTTCCTTTTCCTTCGCTACTACGATGTGCGCCAAGAAAGCCTTGTATTCCTTTCGGAGATACTTGCTTGTAAGGACCTGCAAAAATGTCCCACAACACTCTGTAAGTGAAAACCCGGACCCCTAAAACCCTAATCATTGTGAAAAATCAAGAAAATCAATTTTAATGATCTGTCGCGGGCCGTGTAAGACTTAAGGGAAGCTTACGCGGGGCGCAACAGCTTGAAAATGCTCCAGATAAGCTTTAGGCCACGTGTCAGACACGTGGCAAGCCTACCCGGTGACACGGCAGCCCTAGCCGTAGCTAGGGTGGCCCTCGCGGGCCGCGTAGATATTCCTTCGAGTTTACGCGGGCCGCGTAAAACTCAAATTTCAGCTATAAAAGGGACGTTGCATGGCTTGTTTCTGTGTTAAAAAATCAGTTCAAAAGACGTTCTATACTGCTTAATTTCGTGTACTTAGGTGTCGAAACGCTGCTAGGATTACAGGGTAATAACTCGATCACCGCTACGATACAATGTCCGATCGATTGAAACCGATCCGATGGATGTTTAAGTGCTACCCAAATCCAGGCTATAGTTTTTCATTCGTCATGAGGGTTTTGATTTCGTGAGCTTATCATAAATGCTGTATTAAGTTACTAACCTAGTATCGTGTTCATTGTTATTTAACTAGGTTACCAAGCTTAATCAGTAGGCAAAATTCTGTCCAACTAAACTTGCAATGTGAGTCATTCTCTTTTTATCAAAAGTGTTTTACAATACCTAAATGTTTTCCAGTTATATGTTACAGGGATTAAGTCTTTGTTATCTTAAATTACTGGCAGTAAGTGGGGTATTGTGCACAATTACTACTGTTTTATCACTTTTAGGTGAAAGGACCTAAATAGTGATACTCGTCACTACTGGGTGAAAGGACCCAATAGTGGTATGACCACAGTCATAGATCCGGCCGAGTGATAACTGAACCAGCTAATTATAAGATAGGGGCAATTGTAATCGCTCTTAATACTGTAATTTATAACAATGTGTCGTTTTATGTAAATTGAATGACTCGCCAGTATTTCCCCACTGATAAAATCTTTTTAAACATGTTTCAGGTGATTTACTGTGAATCAGGGAAAAGTGCCGCGTAGCACTACCAGCTTGGATAAAGTGGCTCAGTAAATAAATAAACATGTTTTTGTAACCAGGGAATTTCCCAGTGGAATTCGTTTATTGTAAACTACGGGGTTTATCCCGAAACTTGAAATAAAATAATCGGGTGTTTTCAGTTTTAAAAGATCCTGTTAAAATTTCCGCTGCCAAAATTAAATACCACGGGTTTTCTGTCTCGCGGCAATCGAACCAGGAAACTGGGTCGGGGGTCGTGACAGAAAAAGGTGGTATCAGAGCCTCTGATTTAAGCCAATTAAGTATTTAGAAATACTTAATTTTCCAATTTGCCATTCTGTGAAAATTTAATTTAATAAATAAAATTTTAACTTCAAATTTGTGTGTTTCTTCATGTGTGCCAACAGCATGAATGAACTGTCAGAGGCACTCCGAAACTTTACTATCCATACCACCGATATGGATACCACAGGAACCCAATCCGGCTATCAAGCGGATACTGAAGAGCCACCAGTATTCCAGGCCCAGCCCTAGGAGAAACCTAAACCTAAGAAGAGGAGAAGGATTTTGGAGTGGAAACGCGGACGAAGGAAGAAGCCAGCTGCAAAAAGGTGAAAAGGACAGAGGAACCAAGGGACAAAGGAAAAGGAAAGGAGATAGGGGAAAGCTTCGATGAAGCCCAGGAGATGCCACCTTGGGAAGAACTGGATCGAAAACTTGCCAATTGTGACCTCATCGGACCTGCCGATGAAAACCTTTTCATTTTCCCTGCCCAATCTCAACTTCCAATTAACCTTGAACCTGTTATTCCGAACCCTATTGTCAACCCACAACCTGTTACAGGCCAGCTAGAAGAGTGGTGGACGAGCGACTGGCATTTTCAGAATTTCATGAATAACCCCAATGTTTATTTTCCCCAGTTTGATCCTGAACCTGCACCATTTCCACCTATGAGCGCAGAAAACGTTGCTGAATTACGCCACTACGGCGAGGAACTGATGGATACGGGAAATCGAATTTGGGACGTGGGGGAAAGGATTACGTGGAAGTACGACGAGAGGGTGAGTCGTTTCTGAAAGGCCAGCTAACTGTGGTTATGTGTTTGTATAATAATAATAATATGTAGAAATATATATATATATATATATATATATATAATCACAATAATAATAATAATATAATAATGTATAATAATAACTAAAAATAAAAATTTTGTAAAATATATGATTTGTATCGACGTATAATATTATAAAAATATATGAATGTCGCAAGGTCGACGGTTTTGGCTATATGTGTTGATATGATTATGTGTCAAGATTGCTTTTTTGTGTTTGGTTGCTATCTATTCTGTTACAGTAATATATATATATATATATATATATATATATATATATATATATATATATTGTTAATGATTCAGATGGAAAACGCAGAAAATCAACCAACAAACGAAGTTAACCAATCTGAACAAAATAATGAGGATCATTTTCTTAATAAGCAAGATATAGAAAATATCGTTACCCAGGGAATAGCCAATGTTATCCCAGCAATCGTCGCCGCTGTTAAGAACCCTGTTGAACCTTCACAAGCCAACGACAGGAAACGCACTCGGGATGATAATTTCAGTAACAGTGTTAATGGAGGCGGCAATAATGATAATAATGTGGTTCAAGCCCCAATACTTAAGAAAATGAAAGTTGCAACACCTGGTTGCACTTATAAAGAATTTCTTGCCTGTAAGCCAGTCGAATTTGCAGGCAATGAAGGGGCGGCTGCTGCACTGCGTTGGTTAGAGAAGACCAAAGCAGTAATTAAAATAAGTAAATGCGCCAAGGAAGACAAGGTCATGTATGTATCCCACCTTTTCAAGGAAGAGGCTTTAGAATGGTGGAATACGGTGTTGCAAGCCAAGGGAAGTGACATGGCTTATGCCATGAGTTGGGAGGAATTTAAGAAATTAGTGGAAAGAAAATTTTGTCCCGGCAATGAAAAGGAACAAATGACGAATAAGTTCCTGAACCATCGGATGGTGGATGTTAATTATCGGGGGTATACTTCGAAATTCTTCGAGTATGCCAGAATTGTGCCAACTCTGGCTTCGCCAGAACCGGTACTTACTTCTCGCTATATTTGGGGTTTAATTAGCGAGATTCATGATATCGTCAAAGCTGCGAGACCTCACACGATTAACGATGCGGTTGAATTGGCCAACACCTTGACTGACGGACTGGTACGCACTAGTGAAGAGAACAGGAAAAAGGAATTGGCCCAAAAGATTACCCAAGGTTTCCATGGGGGTAATAATGCCAGTAACTTCAAGAAGTAGGGAACAGGGCAATCCTCCACTGCTCCATTTTTCAGTACCTGTAAAAGGTAGCATTTTGGAAAATGTAAGGGGTACTGTAATTTCTGTAAAATCCCGGGGCACCAAGAGGAGAATTGCAGGAAGAAATCCATGATATGCTTCAATTGCGGAGAAACAGGGCATTTCAGACCAGAATGCCCTAAACTGGTCAAGCCAGCTGATAATAAGGCCAAACCTGCTGAAGGAACTAATAAGAAGAACGTAAGAGCCTTCCAACTAACAACGCAAGAAGCATATCTGATTCCGGATGTGATAGCTGGTACGTTTCTTGTACATGACGTTTATGAAAAAGTATTATTTGACTCTGGTGCAAACCAAAGTTTTATAAATACTTCATTCTGCCAAGCTCTTAAGCAACCTTTAACCAAAATTAGGCAGATTTATACGGTAGAAACGGCCGATGGAAATTCTGTTAACATAGATAAGGTTCTGCAAGAAGGAAAGATAGAACTATCAGGCCATAAATTTTCTACAAACCTGCTACCTATGGATTAGCTGGATTCGATGTCGTATTAGGAATGGATTGGTTAGTAGCCAACCATGCTCGAATCCTCTGTGATAAGAATTCCATAGAAATTCATGCACCCACAGGAGAAGTAATTTTGATTTCAGGAGATAAGCTCCGTAAACCAATGAAGTTCATTTCAGTAATGGAAGTTGCTAGTTATGAACGAAAACAAGGAATAGTGTATATGATTTCGGTAATCATTAACACTAAAGGTAAAGAACTTAAGGAAATTCCTGTAGTATCAGCATACCCGGATGTATTCCCAGAAGAACTACCTGGATTACCACCTGATAGGGAAGTTGAGTTTAGAATTCATCTAATCCCTGGAACTACACCAATAGCTAAGGCACCTTATCGATTAGCACCCACAGAAATGTTAGAACTGAAAAAGCAATTAGACGAATTATTAAGCAAAGGATTCATACAACCTAGTTCATCCCCTTGGGGAGCACCAGTGTTGTTTGTGAAAAAGAAAGACGGTTCAATGCGAATGCGTATCGATTATAGGGAATTGAATAAGGTTACAATTAAGAATCGATACCCATTACCTAGGATTGACGATCTTTTCCATCAGCTTAAGGGAGCTAGATACTTCTCTAAGATAGACCTGCGCTCCGGATACCATAAGTTGAAGGTACAAGAAGAAGACATACCTAAAACTGCTTTCAGGACTAGGTATGGTCACTACGAGTTTATAGTCATGCCATTTGGACAAACAAATGCTCCTGCAGCATTCATGGACATGATGAATAGGATCTGTAAGCCGTATTTGGATAAATTTGTAATTGTTTTCATCGATGATATACGTATTTATTCCAAAAGCCAGGACGAACATTGCAAGCACCTACATGCACTCTTAACTTTGTTAAGAAAGGAAAAGCTTTATGCCAAATTCTCGAAGTGTGAATTTTGGCTACAGGAGGTGCAATTTTTAGGACACATGGTAAATCACAAAGGTATTTGCGTAGATCCCTCCAAGATAGAAGCAATCATAAATTGGAAGGTCCCACAATCAGCTACTGAAGTTAGAAGTTTCCTAGGGTTAGCTGGATATTATAGGCGCTTCATAAGAGACTTCTCTAAGATAGCTGTTCCATTAACTAAGTTAACCTACAAAATAGTTAAGTTTGAATGGGGACCCAAGCAAGAAGAAGCCTTTAAGATATTAAAGCAAAGATTAACAAATGCCCCAATTCTCCCCTTGCCTGACGGAACTGAAGATTTTGAAGTCTTCTGCGATGCTTCTAAGATGGGATTAGGATGTGTGCTAATGCAATGCAAAAAGGTAATTGCGTATGCATCAAGGCAATTGAAAAAGCACGAGGAAAATTATACGACTCATGACTTAGAATTAGAAGCAATAATTTTTACCCTTAAAATTTCGAGACATTATCTGTACGGAAGTAAGTTTACTGTATATACAGATCATAAAAGTTTAAGGTATATATTTGGGCAAAAGGAATTAAACATGAGGCAAAGGAGATGGATGGAAATTTTAAGTGACTACGACTGTGATATTCAATATCACGAAGGAAAAGCAAATGTAGTAGCAGATGCCCTAAGTCGTAAGTATCATGAGAAGCAAAGGCGAGTCCGTGCTCTTCGATTAAATCTCCAACTAGATTTAATGGAACAACTGAAGAACGTTCAGGAAACAGCAATCAAGGATGATGCTGAAGGAATGAAAGGACAGATAAAAGAATTGGAACAAGGGACTGATGGAATTTGGAGATTCCACAAAAAAAAGATTTGGGTACCTAGGCAAGGAGATTTCAGAAATAAAATTCTAGAGGAAGCCCATAAGTCTAGGTACACAATGCACCCTGGTAATAATAAGATGTACTAAGATTTAAGAAATAACTTCTGGTGGATAGGAATGAAAAAGGACATAGCCAGATATGTTTCTAAGTGTATAACTTGTTCACAAGTTAAGGCAGAACACCAGAAACCTTCAGGGTTACTCCAACAGTTAGAAATGCTCGTATGGAAATGGGAACTAATAACAATGGACTTTGTTACTAAGTTACCCAAGACCAGGAAAGGTAACGATGCAATCTAGGTGATTGTAGATCGATTAACCAAATCAGCTCATTTCCTTCCAATGAAGGAAACCTTTAGCATGGAAAGATTAGCAAAGTTATACGTAGACGAGATAGTATCCTTACATGGAGTCCCACTCTCCATAGTATCTGATAGGGATAGTCGCTTCACTTCGCATTTCTGGACATGTTTCCAAGAAGCAATAGGGACCCAGCTGAATTTAAGTACTGCATACCATCCCAAAACAGATGGACAGAGTGAAAGGACGATCCAAACCCTGGGAGACATGTTCAGGGCATGTGTAATAGATTTTGGTGGAAACTGGGATGACCACCTACCGTTAATCGAATTCTCCTATAACAATAGTTATCATGCAAGCATCAAGGCTGCCCCATTTGAAGCACTGTATGGACGAAAGTGTAGAACTCCAGTTTGCTGGGCAGAAATAGGAGAAAGCCAATTATCAGGTCTCGAAATTGTACAAGAAACCACCGACACGATAACTCAAATCAAGGAAAGACTGAAAATGGCTCGAGATCATTAGAAGAGTTATGCAGACAATCGACGCAAGCCGTTAGAATTTCAAGTTGGAGACAAGGTACCGTTGAAAGTTTCTCCTTTGAAAGGGGTAGTTCGGTTCGGTAAGAAGGGAAAGCTAAGTCCAAGATACATAGGACCATTCCCAGTCCAGTTGCCTATCGCTTACAACTACTAGAAGAGCTAGCCGGGGTACATGACGTGTTTCATGTATCTAATCTCAAGAAATGTTTATCTAACGAATCCCTGGTAGTACCTCTTCAAGATATAGAGGTAAATGAAAAGTTAAAATTTGTAGAAAAACCACTTCAAATAGAAGACAGAAAGGTCAAATTCCTTAAGCACAAAAGACTGGTGCTAGTCAAGGTAAAATGGGATTCGAAAAGAGGACCAGCGTATACATGGGAACTGGAATCAGAAATGAAGCGGAAGTACCCTTACCTGTTTCAGTAAATCTCGAGGACGAGATTTTAAATAAGGTGGGGAGGGTGTAAGGACCTACAAAAATGTCCCACAACACTCCGTTTGTGAAAACCCGGACCCCTAAAACCCTAATCCTTGTGAAAAATCAAGAAATTCAATTTTAGTGATCTGTCGCGGGCCGCGTAAGACTTAAGGAAAGCTTACGCGGGGCACGATAGCTTGAAAATGCTCCAGATAAGCTTTAGGCCACGTGTCAGACAAATGGCAAGCCTACCCCGTGACACGGCAGCCCTAGCCGTAGCTAGGGTGGCCCTCGCGGGCCGCGTAGATATTCCTTCGAGTTTACGCGGGCCGCGTAAAACTCAAATTTCAGCTATAAAAGGGACGTTGCATAGCTTGTTTCTGTGTTCGAAACATCAGTTCAAAAGACAATCTATACTGCTTAATTTCGTATACTTAGGTGTCGAAACGCTGCTACGATTACAGGGTAATAACTCGATCACTGCTACAATACAATGTCCGATCGATTGAAACCGATCCGATGGATGTTTAAGTGCTGCCCAAATCCGGGCTATACTTTGTCATTCGTCGTGAGGGTTTTGATTTCGTGAGCTTATCGTAAATGTTGTATTAAGTTACTAACCTAGTTTCGTGTGCATTGTTATTTAACCAGGTTACCAAGCTTAACCAGTAGGCAAAATTCTGTTCAACTAAACTTGCAATGTGAGTCATTCTCTTTTTATCAAAAGTGTTTTACAATACCTAAATGTTTTCCAGTTATATGTTACAGGGATTAAGTCTTTTTTATCTTAAATTACAGGCAGTAAGTGGGGGATTGTGCACAATTACTACTGTTTTATTACTTTTAGGTGAAAGGACCTAAATAGTGATACTCGTCACTACTGGGTGAAAGGACCCAATAGTGGTATGCCCACAGTCATAGATCTGGTCGAGTGACAACTGAACCAACTAATTATAAGATAGGGGCAATTGTAATCACTCTTAATACTGTAATTTATAACAATGTGTCGTTTTATGTAAATTGAATGACTCGCCAGTATTTCCCCGCTGATAAAATCTTTTTAAACATGTTTCAGGTGATTTACTGTGAACCAGGGAAAAGTGCCACGTAGCACTACCAGCTTGGATAAAGTGGCCCAGTAAATAAATAAACATGTTTTTGTAACCAGGGAATTTCCCAGTGGAATTCCATTATTGTAAACTACGGGTTTTATCCCGAAACTTGAAATAAAATAATCGGGTGTTTTCAGTTTTAAAAGATCCTGTTAAAATTTCTGCTGCCAAAATTAAATACCACGGGTTTTCTGTCTTGCGGCAATCGAACCAGGAAACTGGGTTGGGGGCCGTGACATTGCTTGCTTGAATGCACGACATGAGTTTCAGATCCTTCGAAGATACTTTGCCATAGACACCGAGTTTATCACCATTAGCAAGAGAGAAACGAATCATCTTATCGAAACAAACGACTTCAACACGATTCTCACGAAGAAAATCCATGCCTACTATGATATTGAAACTACCAAGCTGCATTGGAATAAGATCGATCGGGAAAATGTGATTCTTGAGTTCAAGCGTAAAATCACGGAGAACAGAACTAAAGGTGACGGTTCTTCCAGTGGCAATTTCTACGTTGAACGTCATTGGGAGGTTAGCGCGTTTACGGTTTAGGAGCTTTTCGAATTCAAACGACACAAAACAGTTATCGGCTCCAGTATCAGATAAACACCAAGCATAAATACCGTTGACAAGAAACGTACCATTGACAACATTGTTGTCAATTTAAGCCTGGCGGACATTGATGTTGAATGCTCTTTCGTGGGTTGCTTGTTGTTGTGGCTGCTGCTGCTGTTGATGTTGTTGTTGCGCTGGTTGCTGCTGTGGCTCTTGCTTCACCACTCGATTCGGGCAGGCATTGGCGAAGTGGTTAGGATCACCACATGCGAAGCAGGCTCGTGCATGAGGAGCGGGAGCAGGAGCTGCTTGATTACCCTAAGGAGTGGGAAGAGGAGCTGGCAGTGCAGGAGGAGCTTGAACTTGAGCTTGCTGATGAGGACCAGTACGACAGTTAGCTGTAAAGTGCCCGTAGAGGTTGCAGTGGACATAGAAACCTCATGCGATCCCGACTGGGTGATGGTAAGTACATGTAGGGCACAAAGGGTGAGGACCAGTGTACGCACGCTTAGCCGGCGGTGCGTTGGTCACAGGTGCTGCTACTTGGCGGTTCTGGTTCTGAGGTTGGGCAGGGACAACGTTAAGAGGAGCGGTGGTGACAGCACAACTTTTGTTGTTGTGTTTTTGCTCTTGCACTTGAGGCGTGAAGATTTCGATCCTTGCGATGCGGCGGTTTCAGGAGCGGAAGCAGCGGTGACTTGATGGAGACTTTTGGTGGTGTTCTTGAAGTAACCAGCCAAAACTCGCTTGTCATTGATTTCAGCAACGAGTTGATAAGTCTCTTCTATGGTAGTAGTCTTGGCGGCTTGAACAAAATCGGTAACACAATCGGGTAGAGCGCGGATATACTTCTTGATTGTGATGTCGGGAGTTGAGACTTGACCAGCGCAGATGATACTAAGTTGCTTAAAGTGATCAGTAAGACCAGCATTGTCGCCACCTTCTTGCTTGATATTCCAAAACTCGTTCTCCTTCTCCTGGAGCTCATGTGGGGGACAAAATTCTTTCATCATGATTTCCTTCAATTGCTCTCAAGAAAGTCCATAGGTTGCGTCGTTACCTCGCCTGTTTCGTTCGACAGTCCACCAGTCCAGAGCCTTGGACTGAAAGACCCTAGTTACGTTAACAGTGCGGAGGTTGTCTGGGCATCCATTTGACGAAGAGTGACTTCAATCGAGTCAAACCACTGAAACATGGCGATGGGCCCGTCTTCACCAGTGAAGTCCTTAGGGCCACAGGCCTTGAATTACTTGAAGCTAAAAGAAACTTTTGGAGAGTCACTCTTAGATTCCTCAGAGGACTCGCTGCCGACTTCATTGATTTCATTGACGATCTGCGGAATGACCTTGGCCATTTCCTTGGCGACTAGCGATGTGATGCGTTTGTCAGCGTGGTTGCGGCGGGTAGCGCGAGAAGTGTGAGATCCAAATAATAACATTGTTTGCAACAGACATCGTCATAGGATTTAGAAGAGATTTCGATTAAATCGAGTATAGTCGAGCGTATCACCAAGAGCTCCTTTATGTAAAGCACAGGAACACGTCTACACATTGGCACATAGTCACGTAGGCACATAATCCACATAGGCACATAAACACATAAGCACGTAGAGCACAGAAGCACATATTCAACTATATTTTGCACGTATTAACCTATCGTTCAAGTTCCAGCGCTTCACGAACCTTAGGTGTGAGGAATAGCGAGTGTGAGTAGCGAGTAGCATAAGCGAGTAACATAGCATGCGAGGGTTCATAGATTGGCTTCGATTTGTTATCATGTTAAGATATGTGTGAAGTGCGAGTTGTGCGCGTTTAACAGAGCGGTGAGCGAAAAGCGAATAAGTCACCAAAATCAAAACACGTAATCATTTAAAATCACATAAAACACATAAAATTACACATAAAAGCGATAAAGCGTAAAAGCAGCGATTGCGGCTTGAAATCGAATTAGATTGTCCTGGGTGTTTAGACATCGACTACCCAAAGTGATTCGACTATCCACAACGACTTCGAGTACACGTTTTGGCCTAATAGACTGTGCTCTCTCACCGACATACAGTGAACGACACGCATCCTTTCGGTTATTACGTGAACTGAGCCGTTGGAATCCATCGAGACTTTGGTGAGAGTTTTTTTTAAAACCAAAATAGAGAGCGGAACAAGTCATTAAGATGCGGGTGTCACCCCTAACTTAACAACTTTATTCCTGGTTGTGTGATAGAATCACGAGAGAGATAGGGAGAATTTTGTCGAGATATGGATTTTATTCCTGACTCAATGCAAATTCTCGTGTTTATAGTAAAAATGCGCGTCGAGCGAGCGATCCAATCAAGAGTTTTCGGTTTTCACACTATGCGAGTGTTTTCGAAAATCGTGTGTATCGCCAGCCTTAGGAAAGGTCGTTCCTGCATGAAGCTGTAGTATGCACCGGTTCGCGCAAGAATTAGTTCAAGAGAATAATAGAAATAGGCTCGTGCAGAACCCCTACTGGGCTCGCACAAGACGGTCTGTTGGTACTTAGACTATAGACTGGGTCAATCCTAAGACATCGAACCGGACTAGGTCGAGTCTTTCCTAATTCCCTATAGTTATGGCTCTGATACCAATCTGTCACACCCTGACCGATGGCGGAAACATCGGGGCGTGGCACTAGGCGAACCAGATTACTCAAGAGATCTATAACAACTAAATGTTACAAAATATTCTTAACGTCAATTGTCCCATACCAATCAACAAATATTTGACAATTAATTATTACAGATAATGAGTTCCTCTCAAACAAAGCAAGTTCGACAACCTAGATTTTCTATTTGATGTAGTTTCTAGACTGCCTATCTTGATTCCACAAAAGATCAACAAGCATTGCACCCTAGACGCATGTCACATACGTTAAAATAAAGTCAATACACATAGTGTAAAGGTGAGTACACAAGTTTAATAGCATATAGTAGCGAAAAGCGATTTACGCATAACCAGCATGTAACACGTAGAAATGTGAAGCAAGTAAGCTATCGACAATGAAATATGCAACCGACATGACTGCGAGTTGTAGAATGTGCAACACATTATCACCACTGTGACCATGTGAAGTAAAACCCTTAACAACCCCTGTCCACGATAGGTGCTGAGTCCAAACTATAGTACTATCATTGCTAAGGTGTCAGGCAACAATCACTGTGTAAACCTAACATACAAGCATTCATCGAAAACACGTATAACATGCAGAGCGGTTAGCGTTTAAAAGTGTTGGCGTTGTGTGTCGATGTGATTTGATATAGGTAACGTATGTAACACCCAAAAGTGCGTTAAGTAAAAAGGGATCGAGTATACTCACAGTACGTTGGTAGTACTAAACATGAACTGTATTGGATTGAAGGGAGCGCTTAGAGTTAGCCTGACTAGAGAACGATAGTGTAAGCATTGAATAGTGCATGGAACAGCGTGTCGAGTGAGATGAGCGATCAGATGGTGGTTCGATCCGATGACCGTCCGGACGGATGGTCACCCAGACGGATGACCATTCGGTCGGTTGGTCATTTGATTGAGGGAGTGTGTGGTGAAATGTTTGAACTTTTGAAGTTTTCGTTGTAGTATAAATAAAGTCATTCGATCGGATGGCCATCCGGACAGATGGTCGTTCAATCGGATGTCTATTCGATTGAAAACTGATATTCTTTGAAGTTTTGGAAAAAGTTTAAGTGTTGATCTTATCAAGTCAAGTTACCTGGTCGAATAGTCGTTCACTCGGATGGTCGTCCGATCGGACGGCTATTCAACTGGGCAACCTTCTGTTTGAAAACTTTGTAAGATCAGTTAAGTTGAAAACTCTTGGGTTTAACTGAGACAGTGTGACAACGTGTCAAACAACGGAAAATCACACCAAGTCCAACTCAGTCGATCAGATGGGAATCACCTCGTTCGATCAGACTAGGTGTTCCTGATGGAGTTTCATGTTCAATCCGTGAATCGGTCGTCTCTCTGGTAGGAATCCATTGTCAGACCGGTTCTCCATTAGAGAATGAGTAGAAAGCCTGATTGAGTCCAGATTCTAATGGTTTTGAGTAAAAAGTGAAGAATGTTGAAGAAAAGTTTGCATCCAGTTGTTAAGTGTTTAGATTTAGGCGAAATCAGTGTATAAACATGTAGAAATCCTTTAGATCCGAACCGTTCTTAGTGAGATGAGGTCACTCAACAGTGTTCATCGGAACCCATGCTGACGTCACCTTAGAACAGCCAAAATCAGATGATTTCACGGTGAAAATGTAAGATTTGTTGGAGAAGATGATGAGAAAGTGTGTAATGAAGATGGAAGTACAAGATTTAGGGTGAAAACTTACAAGAATCGCGAGGAATCGAGAGAAAAGTGGCTGAGAGTGCGTGGGTCGGACGAAGTTTATCACATCAATGAACAGTTGATGTGACAGGGGGGTTATTTATAGTGTGAGAGGGTGAAAGGCGGTGTAGGGTTTCGTCGGTCGGACGGCCGTTCGATCGGATGGCCATCCGATCGGATGGCCATCCGATCGGATGGTCATCCGGTCGGATGTCCATTCGATCGAATGGTTGTTCGATCGGTTGGCTTACGCGAGTTAGTTTTCCGACCTTTATTTTGTGCGTTGAGCGTTGCATTGCGTTTAGGCGAGTTGCGAGTAAGCGATGCGATAGTATTAAAATAGTTACACAAATAACATAACTAATACATAAAAGCATAAAAGTAAGTAAATTTGCGTTTAGAGTTTGCGATGAGATTGCGTTGCGATAGAGTTGCGATTGCGTTTGCGAATAACATCCCGAAACATATCATCAACATACACAAGTAAAGCACATAATAACACACACATAGAACAATACCAATAATTGCAATTCGAATTGCGATGCGATAGCGATGTGATAGCGTTAAGTAGAATAACGTTTAATTGCGTTTAACGCATTGTTACTTCACATAATAACAAATCGTAGTGTAGAATAGCGTTAACTAATACATATAGATTATCGAGTCTGAGAGTACAAACCAATAATTAAGCAAGAAATGTCAGATCTGAATAACAACCTGACTTTTACTTTGACTTTGACTTTGATGTGTACTTTGACTTTGACTTCGGAAAGCCGGGTTGTTACAATATTAATATATTAGAGATCAGTTTAATAGATTATTAGTATTAATTTAATATAGAGTAAATTACAAGTTTTGTCCTTTATGTTTACATCAAATTGCAGGCGCTATCCTTTTGGCCAAACGTTTACACGCGGTGTCCTTAACCTTTCAAAATCTTGCACGTTTTGTCCTTTAGGCTAAAGCTGGTTAGAAATCTCAGTTAAAAACTGTCATGTGCAATGCACATGAGGGTAAAAATGGTAATTTCCCTCTCAACCCTAATTTCTCTCTCTCTCTCTAGATCACCACCGTCACCATGGGCACACAAGAAACCTCCCGAGAACCATGCCCATACCGCATCCTAGACGAAATCAGCGGTGCCTTCGGCAGCTGCACCGTATGGGGAGGCCTTTTCTCCATTTTCGACTGCTCTATGGTCTACCTCCGCCAAAAAGAAGACCCCTGGAACTCCATCATCGCCGGCGCGGCCACCGCAGGGTTTCACTAGATGCGTCAGGGTTTAGGCCCCGCCGCCCGATCTGCTTTAATTAATGGTGCAAGGATCATGCTTAATAAGTTTCTTAGTGCTCAACAACCTATGCATGTGATGATTGAAGACGCCCCATAAGAAACTCCCATTGTGCCTCCCGGTTTTCAGCTCCCGAATCGGGGTTCACAACCCGAACAGACGCTTGATGGGTCATCATCTGGTTTGTCTTGGTTTGGTGGGCTGTTGGGGGGGGGGGGGGGGGGCAAGAGGAACTAAAGGCATATTAAAAGGGTTGAGAGGGAAATTACCATTTTACCCTCATATGCATTGCACATGACAGTTTTTAACTAAGATTTCTAACCAGATTTGGCTTAAAGGACAAATGGTGCAAGATTTTGAAAGGTTAAGGACACCACCTGTAAACTTTTGGCCAAAAAGACAGTGCCTGCAATTTAATGTAAACATAAAGAACAAAACTTGTAATTTAGTCTTTGATATAAATGAATTAAACAAGAGAATGCTACATGGCATTAGATGAAAATTAATGAAATGAGAGAATGTCACATGACATTAGATGTATTCCTTTATTAGTATTAGTTTAGATTAGTTGCCTATAGAAGATGAAGTTTATTAAAATATTATTTTTATTTATTACGTTTTCTGTTTTTAAATATCCTTACTTCATTAAATTTCTTACCATAAGTTAATATCATTTCAAAAAAATAAAATTAAAGAACATATGTCTGTGGAAATTTCTCTATATATTTTTCTTTGACGAAATACGTAGCTAAAGAATCCCAACCAAGCATCTATTGTTAATGTTCATAGGTATGATTAACACTTGTCTGGGTTTTTGAGTTATATGGCCAACTTAGGTGTATGCTATTTCTATTTCAAGTATCATTTGATGGTTTGTTTTAGTTTATTTAACTAAGGACTAGAGTTTACCAAAACTTCAAGTTTAGGATTCAATATTTGAATGCTAGAAATTTCAAAAAGAAATGAAACAAGTATTTGACCCGACCCGGACCAGATTAAAAAAATATTATATAAAAAAGCAAATAACCTCAAAAAAATTCCGCACCCTATGAATTTTTTTTCTAAATCAACTACTCGTCATTGTGCTACAAAATAATAAGCTCCGTATAAAGATAGTTGAGTTGAGTGACCATGCAACATCAACATACAAGATAGTTGAAAGTAAGCTCCATATAACTTTATTCTTTACCTTTCTGATTTTCTAAAATGCTTATTTTTATGCAAAGAATATGATACCCGACACTAATATCTTGCAAATCAAGGAAAGATGTAAAAGATTTATTCTTTAATCAACTTTTATTTTTTAGAGTTAAAAAAAAAAAAAAAAAAAAAAAAAAAAATTGCTAAATTGGTCCCTGAGGTTTTACACAAATTGCTAGATCAGTCCAAAATCAAGATTTACTGCTAAAACAGTCCAAATTAAGATTTGTTGCTAAAACAGTCAAACTGCTATATTTAACGGCGTTTGTTTTTTTGGACTGTATTAGCAAAACAAATCTTGATTTTGGACTGTTTTAGCAGCAAATCTTGATTTTGGACTGATCTAGCAATTTGTGTAAAACCTCAGGAACGAATTTAACAATTTTCTAAATAAGTGATTTTGAACTGTTTTTATATTTAATGTGATATTAATACACCATTAATGAATTTCAATAAAAAAAAGTTCTAGTAATTTCTTCAAATATAATAAGTGATGTCATCTTAAACTTTAATTATGATACATATAATGCATTTCGAATTTATTAAGTTTTTTTTGGTAATTTATATACTATTATTTTACAACAATGGTGTGCAATAGAAGTTGTATTGTTTGCATTATGTTTTGTAAGGTGATTTTCTACTTATTGTTTACCATATATAATCAATCGACTCTTTATCACCATGACTTTCACTGCTTAAATCACAAGTCAACAAAGAGCACACAAAATGATTTCAAGTTGAAAAAACATAAATTTAAGATAAACATTTAATATCTAGCCTGCCTTTCCTAAACTTAACAAAATTATTTTGTGTGTTTGACAAAATATAACAAAAAGAAAAGAAAAAAATATACTTTTTTGGTTGTAATTTGTGCTAAATTGGTTGTACCTTATTTATACTATTTTTTTTTTGAAAGGTGTAATTCACAACAGACGGTTAATACACACCCGCAAGTCGCAGGCCCGCCCCATTTCTGTCCCAATGACTATGTTGTCTTAATTATACTATTAATTTAGAAAATTTGTATGTATGTTTGGTTGTAATTTGTGCTTAAGTGATTGTATCTTAATCAAATAATGGTTTCATTACCTTACCAAATTTAATATGTTTTGTATGCATGTATGGTTGTAAATTATGCTTAAGTGGTTGTACCCTAATCAAATAATGATTTCATTATCTTGCCATATTCAATCGATTTGATCCATTCAAAGTTATGTTGTTTTATTTGTAAATTATTATTATTTATAATAATCTAATTAATTTAGCCAAAATCTTGTATAAATATAATTTGAAACATATTGAGGCAATGATTGTTGTAATGTATGTATGCATTATGGTTTGTGTAGTGGTAATGATATATATTATATATAGATAACGATGAACCTGTCAAACGAGAAAAAATAGACGCGGATTCATCGTAACGCGCGAGTCCCAAATCAACTTAGTTATTTTATTCTATGTTTTACGTTTCGGTTTAATTTCTTCGCATTAACACGCCACAACTTCAGTGTCGGTGGTCGCTGGCAGTAGTGTGGCATTACTGCTCGCACCCGCCGCAACGCAAGGGTGCTTAATACTAGTTAATATGATATTAATACACCATAATGGAATTTTAACAAAAAAGAAAAAAAAAACTATTCATTTTTTCAACATCATAAGATTACCGGGGAAAACCCGTTTGGCTCAAGGATCGAACCCGAGTCGTCCACCATCAATTCCGGGGAAAACCCGGTAACCCACTCGCCTGTAGGCTCGACGGTAAAATTACCGGTAAATACATTTTTTTCTTAAATATCGTGGTTTAGTGTGAAAAGAAAAAGCTAAGAAACCCAATTAAATTTCTTATGATGTTGCCAATGACCTCTACTCCGAGGGTAAACCGAGTCGTCCACCACCAATTCCGGGGAAAAACCCAGTAACCCACCCGCCCGTAGGCACGACAGTAAAATTACCGGTAAAACCCGTTTGGCTCAAGGATCGAACCCAGGTTTCCCTGGGTCTCCTATCACCGCTCACCAGTGCCTCACTCCTTTTTTGCACCAAATGAGAATTGAACCTGAATCTTCAAAGAATAACTCGAGTCCTCCTACCACTTGAGCTAGAGGTCATTGGCAACATCATAAGAAATTTAATTTGGTTTCTTAGCTTTTTCTTTTCACACTAAACCACGATATTTAAGAAAAAATGTATTTACTGGTAATTTTACCGTCCTGCCTACGGGCGGGTGGGTTACCGGGTTTTCCCCGGAATTGGTAGTGGACGACTCGGGTTACCCTCGGAGTACTCCGTTTGTTCAGTGGGTGCCATGAGAGTGCTCGGGATTGATTTGTTGGCCGTTCAAAAAAAATTCTTATGATGTTGAAAAAATGAATAGTCTTTTTTTGTTAAAATTCCATTATGGTGTATTAATATCATATTAATTACAAAAAAAAAACTTAATATTCGAAATGCATTATATGTATCATAATTAAAGTTTAAGATGACATAACGATAATACAATTACATGGAAAAAAATAACTAACAAATAAAAAATCACTTATTATATTTGGAGAAATTACTAGAACTTTTTTTTATTGAAATTCATTAATGGTGTATTAATATCAAATTAAATATAAAAAACAGTTAAAAATCACTTTTTTTTTTTGAGAAAATTGCTAAATTCTGAGGTTTTACACAAATTGCTAGATCAGTCCAAAATCAAGATTTGCTGCTAAAACAGTACAAATTAAGATTTGTTGCTAAAACAGTCCAACTGCTATATTTAACGGCGTTTGTTTTTTTGGACTGTATTAGCAAAACAAATCTTGATTTTGGACTGTTTTAGCAGCAAATCTTGATTTTGGACTGATCTAGCAATCTCTGTAAAACCTCAGGGACGAATTTAGCAATTAACTCTATTTTTTATCTATATGTGCATTCTACTTTCCAGGGTTTTTTATTTTTTATTTTTATGCAAAGAATATGATACCCGACACTATTATGAAGTTAGGCTATATGCCTATATACCTTCCTTTATTACATCCTTTTGTGGAAACCCTTTACACTGTTTGTATGAATAACACCTTTTATGATCGTTTGATCATAGCAACCACTTATTTTAATTGTACAATAACTATAAATCTCTGTCATCCAGTACAATAATTCGATGCTATTTAGCATTTTATATATATAATGTTCGATGCAATCATGTTCGATGCTAATGAATGGATATAATGTTGTCACGTGTTACATTTTTCGCTGCAATAATGTTCGATGACGACAGTTTCCTTAACCTTTCAAAATCTTGGCCAAAAGTTTACAGGCGGAACTATTCACCCTCAAGCAGAAGTATAGTGATGGAACCAAGTTCGATGACGTGGCGGAACATGATTGGATGTGGTGAGTGATGGAAAGTGGAGCACCCTACTCCCTTAGGTGAGGTTATATAGCCCCCTATGGAGCCAAAATATGTTTATAAATGTATATGTGTAGGCATTTTAAAATCTAGATTATCTCTCTCACACTCTCTAGATCAAAGACAATGGCTCTAACGGAAGCCGAGGACTTGCGGGTTAGTTCAGAAGTGTATGAAGCTTTGACAAGAGGGGAGGAAGCTAAAGTTATCGAGATATGCGCAGGCATTCCCAAGGGCCCATTACATACACCTACAATACATGATGACACCGTTTTAAGTTTGGCTACCAACCTCAAGAAAAACGACCTAGCATTACAACTCCTAGATATGGTGCCAATGTGTGACTCCCACAAACTCACGTGGCAAAACAGTGGTGGACATACCATGCTTCACGAGACTGGACTCAACAACAAAACAATAGAGGCTGCAGCCGAGATGCTAGCCAGGGCCCCTATGTTGCTCGGCATGACTAATAGACTCGGCGAGACTGCTTTGTTCACTGCTGCTTCAAATGGCAAGACCAAGATTTTTAACTTACTTCATCGCCAAGTGTGTCGAACCACACAGGGTCCCGATTTGAAAACGTTTCTTCAAAGGGATGATAAATCTACCATACTTCATAGAGCAATTCTTAGTAGAAACTACTGTAAGCATATTTGTTCACACACAATGGTGTTCATGATTCGGTTTAAAACCATGAAATTGTTCCAACAGGTCCCTTTTTGGTTTCACACTGGTTCTTTTTTTTTTTTCGGTTGGTCGACCTTAAAATTTTCAAACCATAGCGAATGATATAATTTGTGGTTTGTACGGAAAGCCAACCACATAAAACCAGACCAATATTAATTCTTTATGTATATATATTGGTTGGTGGCACTTCTAGCTTTTTTAGATAATCAGGATTGTTAATTAGATAATCTGCATTCAAAATTGACAATTAGTATTGGGGTAACTTGTTTTTATTTTTATCTAACAACCTAAACTGTCAATTCATACTGACCCGATCAAACCGTTAGTAATGGTTCATTTTTAAATTTCAACAGTTTGGATTTGGTTTCCAATATCAAAAAGGTTACTAACAGTGTGGCTCACGGTTTTACATAAAAAACTGTTAAAACACGATGTGAACACCCCTAACCACACAAGTTGGCTTCATTGTGACTCTAACATATACTTTTTATATCATGCATCTCTTTTAACAGTTCTGGCTCACGAGATAGCCTCCAAGCACCCACATTTGATAAACGAGAAGGATGGTGACGAGATGACACCTCTTCAGCTTCTTTCATGCAGCCCACCAGTATTCGGTCCTAAAACTTTTTTCAAGCGCATGATATACAAGTGTACGATGATGCGAACACTATACTTCTACTTGATCACTTTTCCTATTTTTTTTCTTTTTATAATTAAGTTGTTTCAAAAGGAGTAATGAAAACTCGGGTCTTTTAGGATTTGAGAAATGGGTTAATGTTAGTCGCTATTTAAGATAACGAATATAGCTTCTTGAAAATTGAAATTTATGATCTGCAATATTTAGATGAGTGATAGATTAGTTTTGCCCTTTCTTTTTGTTTTTGAATTACTAAATATCTTAGATATTGAGTTCAACTAATTAAGATAAAGTGGTTTCATATATTGGCAGGTTTAAGACACATAAGTCGGGATAGCGACAAACCCATAATTGAAAATGAAAAAAAAAAATCTATGGTTCTCTAATCTACTCATAGTTGTAGTTGTTGAAAACTTCAAGGATAAAAGACTTATTAAATATGAAAGTTTCTTGTCTTAGTGATTGATGTAGATTTTGAAGATACCAACAAATTATTTCCCTGGCTAAAAAAACTGAAGAAAGAAAAGCATAGATGTGAATGGGCATTGAAGCTTGTTAAGGTGTTGGTAAAAGCTGACATGTCATGGCAAATGACTGAATCTTGGATAAAGAAGGGTAGATCAACTGTCCATCTCTATGGAAGGCGTAAATCCATAGCTGAAAATGAACAAATGACGGGTGATATGTATAAGCCCGACACACCACTATTATTAGCAACCATACATGGTTGTACCGAGATTGTTGAGGAAATAGTTAAAGTGTATCCTCAGGCAATTGAGCATATTGACCATGAAGGGCGTAACATTTTAAGTCTAGCGATCTTGCATCGACGTATTGAAATTATCGATCTTGTTGATAGGTTGAACATTCAAAAGATGAGGGTGAGAAGAAACATTGACAACTATGGGAACACCTTGCTTCATCTAGTTGGCGAAAAAGTTGATAATCCTATAGAGGACCTAAAAGGTCCTGCTCTGGTACTACAAGAGGATGCACTTTTGTTTAAGGTCAGTTCAACTTTCTAACACATACTCATTATATTTATTAGAAGGTGGCAATTTCAACCCTTTGTGTTCTATTTATTTCTAGTTCTCTTGTCAAATGAATATAATCCAAATAGTGGTAGATGCCTATTGCTTAAACTTCCTACTTTACGTGGTTTGCAGAGAGTAAAGGAGACATGTATAACCTTAGATACCATGAGGTTAAACTCCAAAGGGAAGACTGCAGAACAAGTATTCTTCGAGAGTAATAACAAACTCCGAGCTGAAGCCAAAGAATGGATGAGTGAGAATGCGAAAAACTGCTCCATTGTCGCGGTACTCATTGCCACAGTCGCTTTCGCTGCAGCTTACACTGTGCCAGGAGGGCCAGACTCAAAAACGGGCCATCCTGTTCTCAAGAACCAACCTCTTTTTCTCATATTTACCATCGCCGATGCCATTTCACTATCATCAAGTTTAACATCAGTTATCATATTTCTCAACATCGTCACATCCTCGTACCATTTTAAGGATTTTGAGAAATCTTTATTTCAAAAGTTACATTTAGGACTTACACTCCTGATCATCTCTGTGGCAATGATGATGGTGGCATTTGCAGCCACACTTATTTTAACCATAAGCAGTGGTAGGAAATGGACTGATATCACTTTATACAGTGTTTCATTCTTCCCTGTGCTAATATTTGTGTTCACATATATAAAGTTTTACAAGCAACTTGGTGGGGCTATTTACCACGCGTTCAAGCAGATGGCAGAAGCAACACTCTCACATTACCATAACCCCAGACCTGAAGGTTGGCGTTACAATCGTCATTCTCGACGTCAAACCGTAGGGTCTGTTTAGTTGGTATTTTGAGAGAATAATATGCCATGGTTGAAGGAAAAACATGCTGGTATTGTGTGATATGTTTCATGTCGAATCTAACCTGGCTTAGGATAAGACTACCCAGAGTTAACTGGTTAATAAGTAAAATCATGTCAATGTGATTAAGAGTTTTCTTTTGAATTTGAGATTAATTATGTGAAAGTAACTTTGGAAAAAAATGTTTGAACTCGAGGCCTAAAGGTTGTTTTGGCACCCCATCTAGAGTATATATGTTTTTATTAACGTACATACTCGTCCCGTTTAAATAGTCAGCTACACGATCTTAGGATCCGACCAAACACATATTTGTGACCATAGCTGTATAGGGAATAACCTACTGAGGTTATACCTTATGGTCACTTTGTTTGGTTAGTTATTTGATAAGTTGTTTATATGCCCTTTAAAAATGACAAAAATGCCCTTTTGTGCATAAAATCATTTTAAGCATATGTAATCAAACTTTTAACATCTAAACTGTTGTAATAACATTTTTAAACATGTTTGGGCATCTAAGACTTATCATAGCTAATATCTAACCATCCGAACACGTATTTATGCAAATGACACGTTAAAGTAGCGTAAACTACTTTAACAGGTCATAACGGGTCAAAAGCACTTAGGATTACTTTCAAATCAGAATGTAGACATTTTTAACCATTTCATATGAGTTCCAATGCTCATTTGGTTTACAAGACCTCATTCTATCCTATCCCCCGATTTGGGTCCCGATTCATTAACATAGTTATCCGATACTAAGTGCCACTTGATTCCTTGTTCCTTCAAGCATTGTTTGATCTTTACTACAAGAATTAAGCAATCTCAAGTGAGTACATAGTCCCCTCTTTTACTTTTTGAAAATATTTGGGGGTGAAACACTTGTGCCTATTGTTACTTTCATGTTTTCATGACATATACATGCTATGTTCATCTAGTACACATATAGTACATGATTTCAATTATGTTTTTCTTCGTATGTTAACTTAGCATGCCTAGCACATTCATTTCAAGGATCCATTTTGCTTCATATGTTGACTTAGCATATCTAGCACCTTGATTTCATGAACACTTTACTTAGTATGTTGACTTAGCATACTTAGTACATGGTTTACAAAGACATTTACATGACATGCTTACATTGATTATGACATTTTGGTATGTTAAATGAGACAATATACATTCATTAACATTATCCCGCCGACCGGTAGTATGATATGGTACCATAGGTTTCATAACCTCATTCCCGCTCCTAGTTTGTTTAGAAGTATCCATTGGGGAATGACAGAATCCGATGAACATTTGATAAACCTTTGTCTTTATAAGGGTTAATCCGACAGACGACAAGGCTTGAATGTATTCGCCAACAAACCTGATAAATGTTTATAATAATAAAAGCAATGGTTTTCAATACATAACTTTTGATTTAAACTTTTGTTTATTAAAAGACATTGTTTTGTACATGACATTTGGTTAGACAAGACATTTGGTTATACAAGACATTATTACATGTGGTTTAAGTAAAGACTTTTTACTTACCATACAAGATATTGGTTATTACTTGACATTTGTTATACAAGACATGGTTTATACTTGACATTGTTACACAAGACTTTGTTTATACATGACATTTGACATTGGTTTAAACAAAACATTATTTGGTGGTTATTGGTAACTCATTTAAATAACGAGACGTGTGTAATGTGATAAAAGCATGGTGGATACGCCGCTGGTACTTCGTATGTGCTTTTATTACATTACATATCGTGACGTTATCGAAACCACTTCGACAAAGACAAGACATCACATCTTTATATGAAACAAGACATCTTTTACATAAGACATGATATTTTATTTCAAGACATGATATATTTTACACAATTCATTTTCATTTGGTTATTTATTTATGGGTTAATGGATTTAAACACTCCCAACTATGGCCATTTGGCCGATGGTGTAAGATTAAATATTTATTTATATTTAATCTAGTAGCCATCATTATCATTTATATAATATAGATCAAAATATATTAATAACCTATTAATAATTAGTTGGTAATTGTTGATGGACCATATTACCCTTATTAACTAATTGGGTTTCCTCGTGGGTGTATATATAAGGAGATTATTAGAGAGGTAAAGGGTTAGACAGTTACACAATCACACAACCCTCATAAACATCACAAATCGTATCTCTCTCTCCCTAACCGATTCTGCCCTAGTCTCGGTTCATCACCATCATCACCTTACACCCTAAGGAGGAACCAGATCAAACTGACAACTATGTCGAACTCTGTGGCTGCGTCTCTGACTGGATTCTCTACTGATGCAATCAAAGGTATGTTATACATGTTTTCCATTATGTTTAAACAGAACTGATCAACATGTGGTATCAGAGCATATGTTGATAAATCAGTTCTATTTTCGTATCCATTATTCTGAGATTAAAAATCTGGAAAACGGAAAGTTTTAAAGCCTTAAAAGTTACGGCTGTTTTCGAGTCAAATGGCACCGAAATCACTATTTTCGGAAAACTATGTTTAATATTTGACTCAAAATCATAATGGACAAACCTAATTTCCGAAATCTGTTAATAAAAGTATAAAATTTAAGGTTTCGGATCCCAGATTATGTTTTAAATTTATTAGGGTTCATTGCTTGTTCTTAATAAAAACTCAAAAATTCCCTAAGATTTGGAATATAATTTTGGATTAGTGGGTGTTTTTACTGTTTTTTATCTGAATTTTATCTACTAAAATTTTCGAAAACTGTTAAAGAGATAATCAGTTATTATTTTCGAAATCTTTGATAAGTTTAGTTCAGCATTAAAACAGGAAACATTATCCCACAATCCCTTAAATTTCGAGTTTCAGTTATTATCACAATAAACAGCTATTAACAGAGGATTCGAGACCATCAGATCTCGACTCGAGACCACAAGGTCTCGACTCGAAATCATAAGGGTTATCAAAGCTTACAACTCGAGATCAGAAGATTACGACTCGAGACTATCAGGTCTCGACTCGAGACTACAAGGTCTCGACTCGAGATCATAAAGGCTCAAAACTTCACAACTCGAAACATCAGTCTCGACTCGAGATCACTGCGTTTTCAACTAAAGGCTTCATTCTTCACCACTCGAGACCATGGTTGCGACTCGAGATCTCAGTACGGACTCGAGATCTCATAAAACATACTAATCAAGACCATGATTACGACTCGAGACCAAGGTTGCGACTCGAGATCTCATAACTTAGTTCGATCCGCGCTAACAGGTGGTTTGCTATTAAATACTTGGTTTTGTTTATACTTAATTAATTAATAAGGATCAAATAATGTTTTACCAAACCAAACTAGCTTAACTTGAATGAGCTTCTGATGTATCATTTCTGGCCAAAGCTGATTTAATACATCTATTTATTGTTCAAGTATTATAAAAAGCTATGTTGAGTATGCATTACACACGTGAAATGTCTTAATTCAGGCCAAAGCTGATTTAATTCATTTATGTTTAGCATGCTTGACAAGTGCATAACTAAAGTGATTGTCTCATTTCTGGCCAAAGCTGATTTGTCACGATTACTTTGCACACATACTTAAATGATTACACTTCTGGCCAAAGCTGATTTGTCTTTGGTTAAGTAGAATTTTACTAAGTCTATTATTTTGATGTTAGTAATAGACATATCACAATCTCTTCACATAATGATCCTTATATTAATGATCCTTAATTGATTTTATGATCATTTCGTCTGTCTTATTCTTGGTACCCATAATTTTACTCACTATAATTTTCTTCTACATATATCTCATCCACTCTAATTCCTAAACCTAAAATGTTTGCTTTATTTAAAGTTTCTATTAGAATTAGCTCTTAAACTAAATCCTTGATTATTTCTTAAGACACGATAATCCTATTGCTCTCTTCTGATAAAGATTATAAAGAAGAAAATTAGAGCATGATGATTAGGACAAATCGAACATGATGTCTCTTATGATAATCAAGAAATCTCTAACATAATGCTATCACTAAAGTTATTTCAGATTAAGTTTTTCCTAAGGCTAATCTCTTATATATGGAATAATCACTAGAACTCCTAAGATGCATGCCTTCAATTAAAATTCTAAACTATAAAGTTAAGTGGTATATGTGAATACATAGTAATGTACAATACCATGACCCATTAAGTTAAGGGCTTACGCATGGAAATAAGTACATTTTCCAGTACATTACATATTAAGATTTTCACTTGTACAATTTGATGCCTTATAAATCAACTATAACACTCAAACATACCAAAGTATAATGAGTGTGTTGATAAGCAACATATGTACAAAGAAATAAATGTTTGAAGCTGGAAAAATAAGTTGTTACTCACCTTACAACCACTTAAAACCTTAAAAGAGGATTGTTCTAAGGTCCATAGACAAATTACAAGTGTTAATTCCACCTCTAAGGTTCTTCAATGGAAAATCTCACTGCATCATTATGTCATTAGACTAGACATAAGCAACGAGACTATCCATTATTCTAAAGAACAGTTGGATGAATTAATTAGATAGTCACTTATTAAAGATATTTAAGTCTACTAATTATAATATTCCTATTCACACATGATTAGTTGACTCTAGTTTTAAACGTTTCCTTACCAGAAATCAACAAATAACTAAAATGAGAGTTAGTGACAAAATTAAATGTTAAGGCTATAAGAACAATAATAAGCAGTCTTCTAACAACGTTTTTTCGATACCGTCCATATATTCTGAGTATTAATCAGAATATAGTATCATAATTAAGCAATGTTATGAAGGTTGTGACGTTTGCATAGTCAACATAAAGTCACACTTACCTTAAACTCTCATTTTATTTGTTCTAAATATCTGGATTGAAACATTATTAAGATAAAACTAGATGATACCTTACACTTTCACAACTTTTGTCATCATGCAAATGAAACATTTGACAAAAGGAAAATGAGACTTACAAATTTCATCCATTATAACCAAAATTCATGAGAAATCATGACATGGTTAATGAGGATGATTTCTTATCTAATCTCATTCTAAGTGATTTTAAATCATGACGGTATAGCCCTAAATATTACTTGGCTTAAGGAATAAGTATGGGTCCATCATAAGTCATTCATTGACATTCATGGAACTTATTTCAAATGGAATATTCAGACACAATTCATTTATCATTTAAAAGACTATCAACTTGTATCTAAATTTTGTTGCATATGGCCCACGGTCTTATAAGAAATCTATTCATATATGTACTTAATAAGATTTCTATTAAATATGTCCCTAAGTTTCTTATGATATCTGGACATAAAAGAAATCAAATAAAGTCTAACGTATATGTGATAGGTTCCCACGTCACGTAGCTCATTGAAACTTCTCTTGTAGCATTCTAGAGATATTAAAGATCAGTGAGAGCATTAAGTGTCTTAATAATAACTTGCAATAGTTGCAAGAGGTGGGGAGTGAAAACTTTATATTACTTCAATTTACACCTCTTGTACAAGACACTGCTCCATCTTGACACTGTTCTATCATAACTTGTCTCCTTAAAATCTAATGCTACTCTTACAAAAGTTTCATTGTTACTTAATCGTGGGCACACTTAGATTTCTTACCTAAACTAACATAATCCTCAACAAGAGAAACTACAATGCTGACCCTAAGCATGCTGAGTTCCTAAAGTTTTCTAAGGTCAGTGGGAGCAGTCAAAGTCCTTATCATGACTTGCAAGGAATACAAGAGGCGGGGGGAAGAGTGTCATTAAATTTCACTCCAAATTTAACTCCGGTTACACCTCTTGTACACCATACTGCACCAACTCTTACAAACTTAGAATCCTGAAAATGATAGCAACTTAACCAAGAGCTAATCCATAAAACTGAAACTTCTAACTAACCCAATAATCAACTCAGGAGGTCATCTAGGTTTAAAAATCTACTAACTTTGATGATTACATAACCTCCCTAATTTGAAGTTGAAATGGATTTTGGAAAAGTTTACTGATCCTATCTCTTCTAATTAAGCCATTAGTGTCAATCAATCTTCTGAATGGAATAAAACTATTTTCTAGTAAAACTGATTTTATGTGTTCGCATAACGTTTGGGATTTGATTGAATAACCTAAGAGTGTTCATAACTAAACCAA
This sequence comes from Helianthus tuberosus, assembly GCA_030545235.1. Classification (NCBI taxonomy): domain Eukaryota; kingdom Viridiplantae; phylum Streptophyta; class Magnoliopsida; order Asterales; family Asteraceae; genus Helianthus; species Helianthus tuberosus. The sequence continues at coordinate 40,567,137 of CM060430.1, forward strand.
ATCCTGATATAAACGTTAAGACACAAAGAAGCATGATTGATTGTCAAAGGTTGTACTCAGGAAGAGATAAATTATTAAAGAATCTTTATTACATATCTAACAAAAGATTTCTTTTAGGATCATCACTGTTCTAGTAGCTTATAATAGTTTTGAGCTACATTAGATGAATATTAAAACAATTTTCCCTAACAACTGGCTGACATATTTACATGTTCATAAAACAACCTGAAAGTTCTAAACTTAAGGTTAAAGAACAGTTTGTCTATAAGCCAATAAAATCCATGTATGGTTTAATGCAAACATCATAATGTGATGAAATCTTAACGCAATTATTTTCATCAACAACCAAGTGGAATAATGTACCTACCTCAAGATGAGTGGGAGCAACTAAGATAAACTTGTCTATATAGATGATATTCTTTTGACAAGTAGAAGTTACATAAGTCAAAGCATTGTTAACACAAACTTTGATATAATAGATCTCAGAGATATCTCTTACATAATAGATATCATAACATGTTGAGATAGACCAAATGGGACATTACTTCCGTTCCATAAATTTAACATTAAATTGGTCCTTAAATATGTAACAAACAATACTGCTCTCCTTTAGAGGATAATAGGATAAATGAGATTATTTCTTACGCTTCATTAATTAGAAGCCTTATGTAAGTTTAAGTCTATACTCGTTTAGATATTACTCACATTGCAACACACTAGATATGTCTAGATTAATGTGAAGCATTTAATAGAGTATTAAAAATATCTTTAAAAGAAACGAGAGGCTATAATTTAAAGAAGAAGTGAGAATTAAAACCGGTTTATTACTCTAACTTTGTAATATTCAAAGATGACAAAATGTAATTTCGGGTATATCTTTATGTCAACAGACAAAACCTATCTCATGGAGGAGTCATAATAGACTGATATTAACAACCTAAGTTATAACGACATAATATAGTCACTAAATGTTGTTGGAAATTTATCAGTGGACTCATGACTTTATTAACTCCATATAATTAGTATATTGAAGACTTGTTGTGATAAAGTCAGCTACCATGTCTCCTTGAACAGTAACAGTTCGAGAGGTGCTGCATTAAATTTCGATACGCAATTAATTATTCGTTTATGAACGAATTGAGGAAACTAAATCTTTGTATCGAATGCATTCGTGATATGCTTAAGGATCCTATAACTAAAGGTCTATTACCCATAAGTCTTATTAAGAGTACTCATAAAAGAGACGGGTTTTAATTGATGACCATGTACAACTGCATATCGTACTATGAATGACTAACTATTAATCAATTTTCCTCATCAGTTTGATTTTGTATGTCTCTTACATATGTTCTGCCGGTGTAATGACATATAGACAACTATAAATACAAATCAAACGTTAAAGGGCTTACTTATTTTGATCATAACTGTTAGGTTTTAAATTAAGGCTATAGTATGACTAATGGGGGTCCTGAGTCGCATAATGATTCAACGGCTGTATTTCTCTGCTATAGTACTTGTTTAAGGCTAAAATGAGTATTAACTTCTGATCAGACTAATCTAATACTCATAATAAATGATTATTCGGCTAAGTGGGAGAATGTAAGATTAAATATTTATTTATATTTAATCTAGTAGCCATCATTATCATTTATATAATATAGATCAAAATATATTAATAACCTATTAATAATTAGTTGGTAATTGTTGATGGACCATATTACCCTTATTAACTAATTGGGTTTCCTCGTGGGTGTATATATAAGGAGATTATTAGAGAGGTAAAGGGTTAGACAGTTACACAATCACACAACCCTCATAAACATCACAAATCGTATCTCTCTCTCCCTAACCGATTCTGCCCTAGTCTCGGTTCATCACCATCATCACCTTACACCCTAAGGAGGAACCAGATCAAACTGACAACTATGTCGAACTCTGTGGCTGCGTCTCTGACTGGATTCTCTACTGATGCAATCAAAGGTATGTTATACATGTTTTCCATTATGTTTAAACAGAACTGATCAACAGATGGCACTCTCAACTTTCACTTTGGCTCACACCACTCCCAACTTAACACATTGATTGTCATGGCATCCCGTCATTAACTAGCTACTAACTCTGTTAGTTGTTTTTGCAGATATGGCATTTTTATCTGATGTGGCATGATGACGTGTACAAAATTGCAGATATGGCATTTTTATCACTTTGGCTCACTTTTCCCCCTTTCTCAAACCCTAACTCTAATCAATCCTCCATTCCAATTCCTTTAATCCATCCAATCCGCCATGAATCCAACTCAATACGTACACACACAATCTGCCATGAATCCACCTCAATACATACACACATACTTCAGATTGCAGTGCAGCTGCACGGCTCAATGAACCCTCGGGGTTTTTGAAAACCTTCACCCTTTAATCCCCTGCTTCTAAGATTTCTGAGATTGTTCTTCGGAGATGCAGATTTAGGTTTAGCTGAAGATGGAGCCAAATTGCTATCACCAGCAGCAGCGATTACACCATTGGGATTCGGAATAGCATTACACATACCAGATATGATGTTAATCTGAACATACGGCTGTGCAGTTGGTTCTGAATTTGGGATTGGGTCAAGGATTGGGACCATTGCAGGAGAGGGGGGAACATCTAAGGCCGCAACACTTGTTTCCTTAGTGGCGGCTGAGCTTGTGCCACCAACAACTTGTGGCGGCTGGACAATTGAGTCGATTTGGGGTGCAAAACATCCAACAGCATCAACATGAAGATGAGAGGATGAATCTGGAGGACGATCTGGCGGTAATGGAGGTATGTTTGGAGGGATTGAAGATTGTTCGGACATGGGATAAGGAGGAGCCGTAGAGAGAAAATTTTAGAGAGAGAAAGAAGAGAGAGAAAAATTTTGAGCAACTGGTGGTTTGCGGATCTTGTGGGAGTCTTTGTGGACTCGGAGAGGTGCCGGGCGGGGGCCTTGGAGTGACCGGGGAGACTTGCCATTGGGGTTTTCCGGCGAGTCCATGGTGGTGGAGAACTGGAAATTGAGATTTTAGGGAAAGTGAGAGGGGAGATTGGCTCTGTGTACTTGTTTGTGCACATGTAATTATTATATAGATTCTTTTAAAAAAATAATTGGCCACATCAGATTTAAATGACACATCATATATGACACATCAGATTAAATTGACACGTAAGCTAATTTTCCTAACCAGGTTAGTGATTATTTAACGACGGGGTGCCATGACAATCAATGTATTAAGTTGGGAGTGGTGTGAGCCAAAGTGAAAGTTGAGAGTGCCATCGGCCAAATGGTCATAGTTGGGGGTGTTTAAATCCATTAACCCTTTATTTAACCATTCATCATTTCTTTTATATCATCTGATTTTCAAATTGATTTTCATATGATTTTTACAAAAGAAAACATTTTACAATGGTTCATGGCTACTTTTTAATTAAACATTTCTTTTAACATTGAGAGCCATGAATCTTCATCACAAAACCTATGTTACTCACATGCATTTTTATGCTGATGTACCTATTTTCACATATGTTTCAGGTGCTTATGTTGATTTTAAGCAATGCTTCACATAGGGCGGACTTGGGCCTTAGTGACTTTAAAACCTACAAGACAATTGTTGTGTATTAATTGTATTCTCCAAAACAATGTAATCAATTAATTCAATAATGTCAAACTTTAAGTACCATGTGTTGTGAAACAATTTGTAACCTGACTCCCCGATATTTCCGTCGCATGTTGTTGTATATTACGCGATTGGAGTGTTACACTTGGTAACTCTAAGTTCATATACAATTTACAAGATTTTGCTTTTGTGTTTTTATACATTTGTCATTAGTTTATTCTACTTATAGGTGTTCAATTTTCCGCTTGGACACATAAAATCCGAAAATCCTACAAAATCAGATTTGTGTTTAGTTTTGTTTGGATTAAAAAATCTAGAGAAGAATGTCTGAATAGTCCCTGTGGTTTGATAATATTTCTCCTTTAGTCCCCAACTTTTTGAATTTACATTTTTGTTCCATGTGGTTTTGTGGGGAGAAGATGAAGTGGATGGTGGGCTCCACTTAAATTCTTAAATATTAATAATGTTTCTTTTAAATTTTAGTTATTCCTTTTTTAATAGTAAGGGTAGTTTTGTCATTACATATGGATTTAACTGGACTAACGAACCTCTATCCAGATTCCAGTCAAGGGACTATCTGAGTAACAATCGAGCAAACCACAGGGAATAAAAATGTAATTTCAAAAAATTGGGGACTAAAGGTGAAATATTAGCAAACCACAGGGACTAGGACTATCTGGGCATTTTTTTCTAAAATCTAATTTGGTCTTTTGAGTTCTCGGTTTGATCTTTGAGTTAGAAGTATTCTAATTGAACTGCATCAAATCAAATAATATAAAACACGGAAATATAACTAAAGGCACAGGTCAAACGGAAAACGACCAAATTACAAACTAGATATTTTTTTGAATTGGAATTTGATTTGGTTTAAGAGGAATTTAATCCAAAACCAAACAAAATAAATGGCCAAACCCAAAATCCAAACCGATTTAACCAATTGTATTTTATGGCTCCCATGCACTTTAGTAAAAGTCATGCTGCAAGTTTGACTCGATCATTCTTGAAGAATAGACCCCTTAATCTTTTATTGTGGCTTTTGGTTACCGTAGTTAGCTTTTATTTGGTCCACTATTTCAGGTTTGGCCATGATTATATTTGAATTCTCACTTTGTTGCATTACATCCACTGATTATCTTTTTATGCGTTTTTCTCTACCATTTCAGCATCGCGCACCCGTATCTACTTGCTGATAATATTCATTATCCATTTTATCTATGGCGAAAGATTATATGGTCAACAAGATACCTGCTGGTTCCGTTATATGTTTACTCGTGGGCTTCCATCCTTAATATATTAGGTCAGTAACCTGCCTCAAGTAGTTGTTTACTTTCCCTCAAAGGTGATACTTTTTAGGTGTTTATCTGATAACGGGTCGCTTTGGGTTATTATTTTTTTATCTTTAGAGGGTTAAACGGGTAAACTTTATAAACTTGGTTAAAAATGGACCGGGTGAAATGGGTCTGAGATCAACCCCCAACCAAATGTTTACAACCTTGCATATAGGGCTGTAACTTACAAGAGCTCGAGCTTGGCTCATTTCCAACTCTATTTCTGATTCTTGGGCTCGGCTATTTTTTATTTATTTAATAATTTGTTTATATATATTTTTAAATATTTTTCTTATATTTACAAATATATATTATTTAGTTAATTTTATCCTAGTTTTATGCGTAACTATAATTTTCGTATGTGTTTGTTTTTTTTACTGAACAACCAACGTATTTTACTTGCAGGCGAAGTTCCAAAGAAAGTGTGGGTTTTAGCATATTTTCTAGCTTCAGCTGCGGTTCTTATTCCTACACCCCTGATAGAATTCAGATACTACACAATCCCGTTCTTTTTCCTAATTATTCATTGTCATATCACAAATGATCGAGTGTGGTTCCTCATGGGATTCTTATATACATCCATTAATATCTTCACAATGGTAATGTTCTTATTCCGGCCCTTTCATTGGAACCACAAACCTGGTATTCAGAGGTTTATATGGTAGAAAGATCGTTGTTTTTCTAAAAATGAGGTATATCTGCATTTTTGCTAATTTTACATCAAGTCGTGTACCCAATTTTTGGCATATGGATACCGTAAATATTCTATGACCATTTGTAGGGATGTAAGAACCAGAGCCGTCTTTGAAAATCTTTAGGCCCTGTGCAAACAGAAAATACGGGCGTCAAAGTTGTTAAGGTATTTAGGAGGTTGATATGTAAAAGCGGGATGAAGAAATTTTACATAGCCTTTCAAGAAGGAAGAAATATTAGGGAAGAAGTTGGAGTGGGATCCCTTATTCTTGTTCACTAGGATCGTGTTAGTAGACTTGAGAGATAACTTGCTGTTAAGTTGATCGAGTAATTTCATTTAGCCCCTTCTAACTATTATAATAATTACTATTAAATCCCTAACTCTATCCTAATACATTCGAACCCAATGAATGCTTTGGAAGCGAAAACAGTTTCTGTCATTCCAAGAAATCAGGAAGAGATAATAACTGTTCCCACCTAAAGTTTAGCTTAAATAATTAGTTTCCTACATTTTTAATACCTGTCTAGTTATTTGTTCAAGTGAGTTTATCTTGTAATCGGAGTCTCGAATCGGGCCGACTTAATTGTCAATTCTATCAATTTACAACTTTCGATTTCCGGTATCTATCAATTGGTTCCATTGCCGGGAAATCGATCCGGAACTGCAATTAAGGAGAACTAGGCGAGCCTATCGCTGCCCAATTAGCAGCCATTCTTACACCGTTGAAGGCTGATGTTGAAGAAATCAAAGCTCGGATGAATGTACACCTGAAGAACTATGTTGAGGCAAAGGAGAATTGAATGATCTTGCCAATAACACCCGAAATGCATACTACACGTGGAGGGCCTGGTCCTTTTAGAATCAGAATTTGGACCTTTTAGAATCAGAATTGGACTGGTGTTGGAGTCTCAATCAACTCTTATAATTTCTTGTAAGATTAGCAAGACTTTTTGGTTCCATGTGTTAGATGTTTTAGAAAGAGAAATGGCTCTTTGTAATACACTTCTGGGAAAGAAGGCTGTTGATCATAGATCATTCTTTGATATTTTAAAAGATAAAGAGGGGAGAAGCTTGTAAGATATCCCTGCCGGTCACTATTAATTTTTCCCCACCACTGACTACCACCAAACCGCCACCAAATTAATGATCGAAGTGAATCTTCTTCACGTGCTGATGATTACGAGGAACCAAAGGAACCTGAGCATGAACATCAAGGTCTCTTAACTCAGTTTTCTTGTACCAGACTTGAGGATAATTAAGTCGTTTCTACGGGCCTTTAATATTGATACGAACCCAATGAATGCTTTGGAAGAGGGAACAGTTTCAGACATTCCAAGAAATCAAGAAGAGATAATAACTGTTCCCACCTAAAGTTTAGCTTAAATAATCAGTTTCCTACATTATAATTATAATTCTTGTCTAGTTATTTGTTTAAGTCAATTTATCTTGTAATCGGAGAATTGCCCTTCTTGAATCAGGCCGGCTATCAAAAAAAAAAAAAAAAAAAAAAAAAACATCATGGCATCCACACTGCTTGATGTAGCAGCAGCTCTCGGGTTTAATATCCAGTATGTTGCTTTTTCAATGCAACCACCCGAAGCCATCAATGCCGGTCCAACCTTGATTTGTGCCTAATGGGTAGAATCTAGCAGATAAATCGTTGAGAATCACGACCTAGGTTAATAGATGGTTAGATATCATTGTCGAAATGGGTTGGTTAATTGAGAATCAAGCCACATTGGTCACTACAAGGAAACAAAGCGAGTTGTGTCTCCATATAGAGATGTTCGCTAGGCATAGTGTGTCTCCATATAGAGATGTTATTATCTCTAGGCACAGTGTTTACGTGCTCTTGCTAGGCCTTATCATCGGGGTTTGCACACATGTTTTAAAGGGGTTTTTTTTTCAACTTAAGTATAAAAAAAAAAAAAAACCTTAGCAGCAGTTTTAGACACTCTAAATTCCCACAAAGATTCAAATGCATGAATTTTAAGAAACTAAAAATGCAAAAGATGTTGGTTTTAACATAACAAACTTTTTAAAGTGTAGAATTAAAAAAGGATGATATCGACAGGTGAGGAGCCAACATATCCACACCATAGCAGATATTTGACTCCAACACTTTGAATACAAAACAATTATTCACGTATACATGAACACGATCCGTTTAATTTTTTTTCCATATTAGTACACTAAAATAACAGATTTTACATTTGATTCTCAAAATTTGATGTCAATTTCTCTTTCGGTTTTTGCATTTTTACATAAAGTACCCAACTATTTAAGTGACGAGCTTAGACTTTTGGGAAAAATATATGTTTTCTAGTAAACAATCATGGTTCATGGGTATAAAACACCCCTCTATGCACTTTTATAAGGGTAATTATTTGTGTATAAAGCTCAGTCAATAGAAGAAAGAAGTTAAAATGCAAAACCTTTAGTCTTAGCTAGTAGTTTGCTTGCTTGCGTGCGTCGTGACGCGGATTAGCAAAATTCAAATGGAAAATTCTAAGTAAATCGTAAACCAATGTGAGTTCATAACGCCGATGTTCGGATTCTTGTAAATATCAAACGAATGGGTTATCGCTTGCCTCCTATGTCATGGTCCCCGCACGTTCGAAGACATTTGAAAAACGTGTTATAGTTAATAGTAATTATATGAAAATGATTATTTTTAGCATGCAATCTAAATTTATAGTTATAGAATGATATGTTAGAATCTCTCTATCTTTTAATTAATATAAAAGTATAATGTGCTTTTTTTCAATTAAACAAACCTTTGAACAAACTTTTCTATTCAAGCAAAATTGTTTTCATCGAATGATTGTTAACTTCAAAGTAAAAGTAACGTGGGCAGGAAGGACCAAAAATGCAGAAAAGAAATAATTGAAGGGTTGAATTAAAATAGACATGAAGCCATATCATGGTTGTATTTGGCCTTGTTACCTTGGTTGGAGGTTCCAAAAATCTATAACATAAGGGTGGTGAACATGTAATTTTGTTAAATCAAAAAATAAAAGATAGAGTTCATTACACCGGGAAGGATCCACTAAAAAGTGGATTTTGCCTAAGTAGCCTAAGAAGGATTGTGATGATGACATGTGGCACTCCTAATAAATAGGAATGAAGGGCATTTTGGTCCTTTTAAATAGGAGTGAAAATGACATGTGGCAACCATTTTGTTTTTTAAAAATACAACAAAAAAATCTAGCACAAAAAAATCTAGCATAAAAAAACTAGTACAAAAAAATCTAGCAAAAAAAATCTAGCACAAAAAATCTAGTACAAAAAATATAGCACAAAAAATGTAGTACAAAAAATGTAACACAAAAAAATCTAGTACAAAAAAATATAGCACGAAAAAATCTAGCAAAAAAAATGTAGTACAAAAAAATTCAGCACAAAATTGAGAAAAAAAATTTAAGACAAAAAAAATCCAGCACAAAAAATTTAGCATAAAAATATAGTACAAAAATTCAGTAGAAAAAAATGTTATACAACATAGAAATACAACACATTTTAGTGGGTTTTTTTAGTCTTCATATTTTATATAGCAATATGGTACTCTAATTAAAGATAAAAAGACGCTCGATTTTACAGTGAAATTTTTATGAAAAAATAATGTCGTATAAAAAAGTTATAAACGTTTAAAAAATGAGGGTGAAATATGCATGTGCCTTGCATGTGGAGAGAAAAAGTCCATAAATAGGATTTTCCCAAGATACCCATGCACTCCTCATTTCTCCTATCCTTCCATCTTAACCATTGATTTGAAAAATAAATGGTTAAGATTCCTTCTCATCCTACTTAGGGAAAATTAACTTTTTATTTGATCTTACCCCATTACACCGTTAGTCTATTTGGTTTATAGGAAGTAACAAGATCATATACTAATAATCTAAAGTTATACTCTGGGTACCGACTTTTAATTTTGTAAGAACCTAGAGTATTAGGACTAACAAATGTTTGTTTTTTTGTTAGGTTTCTATGAAATAACAAAAACAATATTTATAACTTCGGGGACCACTTATGTACTTCTTTAATTTAATAAAAGGGGTTATTTGTGTAAAATACAATTATTGTTTTATTACTTGTGTTGAAAAGAATGGTTATTGAGGTTGTAAAAACTACAATATTATCTAAAAATATATGCTCGTCTAAGGTTAATTTTAATTTTATTAGTAATAATAATTAAATATAATTTAAAGAACTATAACTTTACAATCACTAAAATATTATTAGATATGATTTCAAGAACTATCTACATATTATATAAACAAATAAGGTTTGGAACACATGGCATCTTCTGGTGTAACCATTTGTTGTTTTTGGAGGGAAAATGTGGGAAACCACTTATTTTTTTTACGGATCCCGCGTGTGGTATCCATACTTGGTGTTTAGACCCGTGGTATATAATAATGTAAAGAAACCCTAAATGTTCACTCGTTTTTTGACACCGTCATCGCAAAAACAAAGAATGTATAAGTCCCGAAACCGAGATCAGAATGATAACGCACAACTCGTAAGGTGGCGGAATCACACAAACAAGTTGCAAAGAAACAAGATATGAAAGAAAGATGATCTTGTATTCAAAAGCTTCCAATCTTGCATACAATGATTGTCTAATACAAGATCTACCAAAACCACCAACCATGCACCTATGACACAAGCCACTATTTATAGAAGGGGATTAAAGAGGATGCTCCCTAAACCCTAGGCCCATAACTACCCATAAGCCCATTTACAATCATTAACTCAACACTCCTAACCACTAAACTATTTATCCATAAACCTCTAAGGGCCTAACAATCTTCCCCTAGGTTTATTGGATCAGTAGCTGCATCACACCTGAGGACCACCTTCATCTTCTTCCGGAGCAAACAAGCGATGATTAATATATTGGCAGCAACACTCGTCCAAGCCTTCGCGCATTCTTCGTATTTCTCATTTATGCGAATTTGATGACTGGAGAGAATCAGAATATCTTCCTGATGAAAGCTCATCAAATCATAGGAATTTGGAATCCTGATGGCTTGTTCTTCAGTGACTATAACTGCTTCTGCCATCTTTGGATCATACCCTTTTCAAACTTTTTGGAGATAGGAATGATCTTCTCTTTATCAGTGGGAGGCCAGATGACTGATTTTATAGTGCGTTTGGTGTGAGGATCACGCACTTCGGCGTTTCTCCTTACTGTTGGCTCAGCAGTCTTCATAGTAGCAAAGTTCGTTCTCACTTCTCTTTCAAGACGTGAGTGGAATGCCCAACCCCTGCCTCTCTTGCTCAGATCTGGATCAAAGTAAGGAGCATGTAATAGACTTTTCAAGTCAATCTGGGTCCAAGATTCAAATTGACTTTCCTTGCCATAATACTCCCTATGTCCACTCTTTCGAGTAATCAGCCACATCTGTTTGTCTGGCTCATACCTCCAACATGCCACTTCTGATTTGTTCCCAACTTCATCGTAATGAGAAGATCCTAATTCCATCACCAATCTGTCTGGTCTTTGTGAGGGATCCTTCAGTTGAAAGTTTTCATCAAGAGGATTCATATCTTGATTTTTCATCACCAGCAACTCCTTTTTGCTTTGCTTTTTTTTCTTTCTCCTCTCGCCTCTTCTTGGACTTGCTGCTTTGCTTCTTCGGTTTAGCAGCCAAATAAGCTTCTAAAGCTGCTGCACGCTCTGCTTTAGCTGCTGCGTGTGCTGCTGCTCTTTGCTCTGGAGTTTGTTTTGTTCTTCCAACATAAAACTGCTCGCCTTCTTTATCCACAAACTCATTTCCAAATTTCTTCTCAAGCTTTGCCTTTAGATCGTAGACAGTCGACATCAACATCCCTACATCACCTTGCAGTTGATCTATGGTGAGATCTCTGTTGGTGATTTATGATTGCAGTGACGAGATCTGGGCTTCTTTCAATTCAGCATCTTGTTAGAGAGAAATGATCTGAGCATACTTCAGCTCCGCATCCTGTTCCAATACGACTACACGCCTTTTCAATCTTTTAACGTATTCATCTTCATCACTATCACTTTCACTTTCAAAGATCTGACGCTTCTCAGTCGCATAACGAAAAGCTGCTTCATCATGCTCAGTATTGCCTCCCCCACTTGAGCTTCCAGCTTCAAATCGAACGCCACCACTAGAACTGCCTGGCTGCAAGGGGGTGGTTTCAAAATCGAAGTTGAAATCATATAAATCTGGGTCCTCTAAGTTTGTTTTCTTCGATGCATCTGTTGTTGGTGGATCAGGTTGAGGATCAATGATAAGAGTGGACTCAGGGGCAGTCGAAGGCCCAGAAAGAGTGTCATCAGGTGCGGTGTCAGTTCTTTGTTTCTTTGGAGCTGATTCTTCAGTGACATCAGCGGTTGCTTCAACTTCCATTTCAATCTGTGAGTCAACAGTAGTTTCTTGGACTTCAGCAATGGAGACGGATGGAGGGTTTCCATCACCACCCTGTAAGCTTAGAAGTAAAGATGCTAGATTATCAGTGGTCATAGGCATATGCTTACGAACGGCATCTTCTTCCTTATCAGACATCATTATCTCTATTTCGCTTTCAGAATCTGTTTCTTCACTGGAGTCTGTCTTTGATCCTGAATCAACAAATTGAACTTCATCTTCATCATCAGCCGCCTGTTGTACTTGCTGCATGAGCTGTATATCATGTTCTTCTGTAATTTGTGCATTGATTGGAGGTGAAACTGGAGCAACAGGGACGACTGGAGGAGCTGGGGCAACAGGAGCTCCTTGCACAACATCGGCAAATCTCCCATGCTTCTCAAGCGCAAACCTTCCCTCAAAATTATGATGCTTGGCTCTTTTATTTCTACATGCGTTCTCAAAACATCCTGGCCCCATTGGCTTTAAGTTGATGAAATTTGGGCCCTTGACCAATGCTGGGTATCGATCGTCAAGAATCATCTGAATGAACCCCGGGTATAGGATGAAAATCTTCTTTTTCGGATCATCGAGCATTTTCTTCATATTATCAAAGATGAAAAGTTGTAATCCCATCCATTCACTAACGCCACAATTGCTGATATTTGCGTATTATTAAGCTGATCAAATCCACCTTTGTTCTCAGCTATGCATTGGAGAAAGAAGTGCACTAATAACCTCCAGTATGGCGGAAATAGTTTCTTCAGGACAGTTGGATATCCACCTTCATAGCTCATTCTTCTAAGTGCAGCTTGAACTCTGGACTGATCGTACACAGTTGGATGATGTGGCTGATCTCGCAACCTTAATACTTCTCGTATTATTACCTCGGTCACAATAATCTTCATCTTTTGCACAGTCGCTTCAATCGAACCCGCACCTTGTCTGTTGATTTTTGCAGTGTTCCAAAAAGTATTGATGCAGCTGTTGCACATGACTGGTTCTGCTCTTAAAGTGTGAGTGAGAGGTCAATTGTTTAGATCCCTGATCAGAGATCCAAATAACTTTATTTGATCTGCTGGAGGATCTGACAAGAAGCCTGCTTGATTATGAAACTCGTTAACTTCCAACTGCCGTTGGTTCTTTTCCTGCATCATTGCACCGGCCATTTTCTGCACTAAATTGTCGACGTTAGATCATTTTCAAAATAACTGTTAACTTGTATTTAAGTTAACGACGAGTTAATAAAATCAACACGTCGAAAATTCAAACACAAGTAACATGTCAATAAAGCAGTCCAAAAGTCCATGTCAAAAAAGGTTCAAGTCAACAGTTCAGGTCAAAGGTCAGGTCAAAACTGGTAAAATTCCGGAATGATGGGGTTCATCTCGGATGAACCTCTTCATCCGGAATGACATAGTCATTCCATCCGAGATTATCAGAGATGGGAATCTCCTAGTCCGAGATCATCCGTCTGGTCAGAGATCATCCGAAATCATCCATGATGTGATGAAGTTATCCGGAATCACACACCTTTGATCCGTAATCAGTCCGAAATCATCCGAGATGAGGGAAGTTTGAGAGAGAATTCCTTGAAATTTGTCCGAGATGATTTGAGATTGTGACTCGGACCCTTGTCTTTTTCTCATTAAATACCCCGGATGAGCTTATGGGCCAGGCCCATCTCGGATGCTTGGTTCGAAATGGTGGGCCTGTCCAGGCTTTGACTAGGTCAATTCCTGAACGTGCTAAAGAACTTGATTAACACACGTAAGGCTTCAAACACAAGTAACACGCCGCTCAAACTTCAACTTTTAGCTTTGTGATATGTTTAAGGTAGAATTATACTGAAACATCTGTGTGTCCCATTCCAATGCATACCCCCGCGATCAAGGTAAGCACAACAGTTCATCATAGCAGGTGAGTATACTGAGATCATCCTTAAATTTTTCAACGCCAGACTTCCCGGTGAACAGGTCAGTACTTCCTTACAGCAGAGAGACCAGAGAAGATCTGACGAGGGTGAGACAGATACCTTAAACGGTACGGATTTGGCTTTAATAGCACACAGAATTCTCTTTTTAGTGAGATGTTCTTCCGTTTTCAGGTTTTGGCCCTTTTAAGTGGCTCTTTTGCAAGATATCCTGACTGTGCCCAGGTCTGCATATAGTCTGGATGCAACAGAGGGACAGCCCTGATATCCCGGATGATTAATCAGCATAAAGACCCGAAACCTCATACGTTGGCTATCTATCAACGCGTGATTTAAGACCATGAAATCATACACCGTTGATCTGTTACCCACGAGATGTCCAGTCCATTATGTTTATATCACTTTGCCTCTTTTTGCTTTTCGAGTGGTAGACCTATCAACACATCGCAGTGGATCCTAGCATGTTCAATATTGAAGCCTTACGTGTGTTAATCAAGTTCTTTAGCACGAAAATTCATTTCATTTCCCAGCAACTTTTCTCCCCCTAAATTTGTGCAAAAGTGGAATACTTTATGCCTAAATTTACCGGATGAGATACCGTTATTCACAAAACCCCTTTATTTATTATATACTAAGAGTTTTTATTTTAAAGCTCAGTCGGTGAAGCGTATCATTTTCAAAAGGTCTACAAGCACATTGAACCTTGAGATGCTGACAGGTTTTGTAAAAAGATCCGCTGTGTTGGCATCAGTATGGATCTGTTCAAGTTTAATAAGACCTATGTCAAAGCAATCTCGTATGAAATGAATTTTGATGTCAATGTGCTTGGTTTTGGAGTGAAAAACAGGGATTTTAGTGATCTGGATAGCGGCATCGGTATCACAATAAATGGTTGTATCAAGATAAGTAAAACATTAATCCTCCAGCTGATGTTGCATCCAAAGAACCTGGGAGCAGCAAGCAGACGCTGCAACATACTCTGCTTCCGCCGTGGAGAGAGACACTGTTTACTGCTTCTTACACTGCCAAGAGATGAGTCTATCTCCCAAGAACTGGCATCCAGCTGATGTAGATTTTCTATCCCTGACAGTTCCTCCAAAGTTGCTATCTGAAAAGGCAAACAGATCAAAGTTCAAATCTTTGGGATACCAGAGTCCGAGTTTAGGAGCTCCCTTCAAATATCTGAAAATTCTTTTAACAGCAGTTAGATGAGAGAGTTTAGGGTTAGCCTGATAACGAGCACAATGACAGACGGCGTACAGAATGTCTGGCCGACTTACAGTCAGATACATCAGTGAACCGATCATGGATCGATACAATGTCTGATTAACATGACTTCCCTCTGGATCCTCAGTCAGCAACGGTCGTTCTGCAATTAGGGAGTCTATTGGCTTTGAGTCTGTCATGCTCAACTTTGCAAGAACGTCATTTACATATTTACTTTGGTGGATTAAGATTCCTTGATTATTCTAATGGACTTGCAAGCCCAAAAACATTGTCATCTCTCCCAAGGAACTCTTCTCGAACTTCCTCTTCATAACTTCTTCAAATTCTTTACAAAGTGCATCATTCGTCGATCTGAAGATAATGTCATCGACGTATATTTGAACTAAGATGATGTCCTTGTCAACACGCTTAATGAACAACATCTGATCGATTGTTCCTCGAGTGTACCCATGAGCGAGCAAATGTTCTGTTAGAGTAGCATACCATGCACGGGGTGCTTGGTGCAAGCCATACAGAGCCTTGTCCAGCTTGTAGGCATAACCTTCCTTTTCTTGATCAACGAACCCCGGTGGTTGAGCAACATATATCTCTTCATTGACCTTTCCATAAAGAAATGCCGTGTTTACATCCATTTGATAAACTGTGAATCCCATAAAGGATGCATATGCCAGGAAAATACGGATGGCTTCAAGACGCGCCACTGGAGCATATACTTCATCATAATCTAAACCTTCGACCTGACTGAAACCTTGGACTACTAATCTTACCTGGTTCCTTACGATTATTCCAGTATCATCTTGCTTGTTACGAAAAACCCATCGTGTGCCAAGAGCTCGTTTTCCTTGAGGCACTTTTTCAAGTTTCCATACTCCAAGCCTTTCGAACTGATTGAGCTCTTCATGCAGTGCATCAACCCATCCAGGTTCCTGCAAAGCAACATTAATGGTTTTAGGCTCAATCTGTGATATGAAGCAAGAGTATAAGCATGAGTTGATGTCTCCAGATTTGCTACGGGTTTGAACACCAGCAGACACAGGGCCAATGACATTCGTGATTGGGTGACTTTTCTGAACACGCCGTGGAATTGCTATTTGCAGGGACTTGAAGGTTAGATTGCAAATTTGAAAAGCTTCTTGATGCTATTCCAGATGGCTCCCCTCATTTGGTGCATCAGTGTTGATCAACAGAGGATCTACAGTACAATCCGATGGAATTGCTTCTTGAGACAAAGAGGCTCCTTGAACGTTTGATGGTCCTATGGAGACTTCAGTGTTGCTAACTTCACCATTAGGGGTAGCTACTGAGGGCTCAGGAATCGGCTGTTGAGCAGTGGAGGAGTGACGTTGTGCTGTTGTCTTCTTGTCAAATCCCGATGAATTCACAGTGAGCTTCTTGATTAAATTTTGCAAAGGCACATCCTCGTCTTCATCTTCAAAGGCAATAGGCATCTCTGCAGCTGAAACTCCTGCATCAACAATTTCATAAGAAAAAATAGGAAACGATTTAAACAGGGAGGAATAATCATATAGCCAATCAGGTCCAATGTGAGCATCTTTTGGATTTTCTTCTAGCCAATCCACATTATATGCTTCCATAATCTGCTTCTTGACCTTGTTGTACACACGATAAGAAGTATTTTTAGCGTATCCAATGAAATAGCAAGGATCTCCTCGAGCTTCAAAATTTTCCTCTGGAATCCATGAGAAGAAGTACGCACGGACAGCCGAAAGTGCGAAAGTTTTGCACCGAGGGTTTTTGACCTTCAACTATTTCATATGGAGTTTTCATGTAATGTTTGTTGATCAATGCATGATTCTGAATGTAGCAAGCCGTGTTCACTGCTTCTGTCCAGAATATGAGTGGAAGACCCGAATCTATCAGCATTGTGTGAGCAGCTTCGATAAGAGTACGATTTCGTCTTTCTGCAACCCCTTTCTGTTGAGGGGATCTTGATGTACTGTATTGACGGTCGATTCCTTTTAGGGCACAAAATTCGTTCAGCTCGGCATTCTTGAATTTTGTCCCATTGTCACAGCGGATAATCTTTACACGTTCATTTGACTGATTCTCCATGAGTATTACAAATTTCTTAATTAAACCAGTAGTCTCGCTTTTCTGCTCCAAGAAGAATACCCAAGTGAAACGAGAAAAATCATCTGTGATGACCAAATAGTAAGCCTTTCTCCCCGATACTGAGTATATTGATCGGACCAAACAAATCCATATGCAGCAGTTCCAAGACCTTTGAAGTGGTGTGAACAGGTTTGGACTTACGAGGCCGACGATGCTGTTTTCCTCGAGCACATGCTTCACATTTCTCTATTTGCATGAAATCCTTGATTGACAAGTTCCTGACGAGACCTCCTTTTGCTAATCGATTCAAAATTTTCGTGTTCAGGTAACTCAGCCAACAGTGCCACAACATAGCGTCATGTTCAGCAATTTTTGAAAACAAACAAGTAACTTGATCAGTAGGTGCTTTGTTCATATCAATCACATAGGCATTGCCTCTTCGTTCTACTTCAATCAGAATCCAGTCTTTAGGTATGAGAATTCCTGGTTTCAAAATGACACAGCCACTCTTGGTGAATAGAACTTCCATTCCTTTGTCACACATCTGTGATACACTCAGCAGACTATGCTTAAGCTTAGGGACATAGTTAGCATCTGAAAAGGTGAGGACGTCATTCTTGACTGTGCCTTTCATGGTGATTCTTCCTGATTCTCCTCCAACGAAGTTGACACATCCTCTGTCGAATTCTTGATGTCATTCAACTGGGATATGTCTCCCGTCATGTGTCTAGAACAACCACTATCAATAAACCAGAGTCTAAAGATAGACCTCCATAGTCGTTCCTGCACATTCAACGGAATCAGTTAGAGACTGGAACCCAGGCCATAGTGGACCTAAGTTTACCATTGCTATCTGTGTAGGTAACTTCGCGAAAGATCATATGATTTTTATCTTTGTTTGTGGTTTTAGGTGACGCGGTAGAAGTCGACGATTGCGAACATGGAGACTGGGATCCAACAGGAATTTTAGGTTTCCAATTTTTGGTGTCCGAGACATTTTCATTTGATGGAAAAACTTTCGTTTTTCCTTGAAACCTGTTTGTTTTTAAAAAAAAAATTGTTTTCCTATTTAGCAAGATTCCAGTCTCTGTCAGAAGTCCTTACTTTGGGAGGTCGAGTTTTGATAAATTGAGATTCCGTAGCCTTCTGATGATACATGGTCCTAGAGTAGTAGAGACGATTAACACAATTTCTTGCAATGTGTCCTGGAATTCCACAATTAAAACATGTCTGCCTTTTTGAGAAAAAGACATCTAGTTCAGCTTGTATTATTCTCGAGAACTGATCATGTTTTTTCCATTCATTTGACACTGAGTGCTTTCGAGGATGCTTGATCTTGCATGAACCCGGCTCACAGCTATCAGCACAAGAGTAAGTATCCGCTACCTTACCCTTGAGCTTGGGTTCTGTTTGCTTGAGATTTGGGTTTTCCCTTTTTACATTATTTCTCTTTGGCCTTCTGTTTCTACGTGACCGCTTTCTTTTAGGGGGAACAGATTCAGTTGACTCTGTTTTGTTAAGGTCACTCTTGGGATTGATAGATGAACTGTCTATGGAAGTGACTTTCACAGCTTCCTTTTCTTCAGAGACCATGTTTTCAGGAGATTCTGCGGAGAAGGTTTTCACAATAATTTCTTCTACAGTTTCATCATCTGATTCGACTGTGGAATTGATTTCCATGGATTCCTTCTCCATAGTTTTCATGTTTCCATGGGTTTCTGCAGAATTGGACTCTATGGATGTCTCCTCTTCAGTCAGATCAACCTCTGAGCTCTCGACATTAGATGATTCCGGTAATTCAGATGATAAGCAGTCTGTGTCTAAGACAATTTGACTGTCTTCTTTCGCAATGCTGCTAGATTCTGATTGTTCATCATAATCAGAACCGCTTGAAGATTTGAGCTCATTATCTGAGATTCCTGAATCCTCTGTTTGGCCGCCAAGATCGTCAGATGATCCCTATTCAAAGGCATCAAGTTTTTCATTATTGCAGGGAGCTTCTGATGTGTCGTTTGATGTTTCAGGCATACAGGTGCAGTTTTCTAAATCATCAGAACAGTTTTCTAAGGTACTTGAAACAGATGTCTCAAGTTCCTCAGTTGACGCATCAGGCTCTCCTGTCAAAACATCTTCAACATTTTCAACATTCTCAACATAGTCATTTTTATCACATGCATAATCTAAAATAATAGCACCAGATTCATCAGTTTTAGTGGGAACACCCCAAGTCTCAGCAAACCAAGAAAAAACACAATTCCAAGCATAAAGGTTATTTTTATCAGAAATAACATTATCAGCAGCATGTTGATGTGATTCATCATCCTCTTTAGACTTCTCTTCAGTTCTTACTGACTTTGCACACAAACTAGAAAAATTAGTATTTTCAACAAAATCAAAATTTGGTGAACTTTCCTTCATCTCCTCTGCGGGTGTGTTAACTGGTTCCGTTTTTGTTTCAATTTCAACTTCTAAGTTCGTTAGTGTTTCATTTACATGATCGGACTTATCCGCTGATTCATTTTGAACATTTTCATTTTTGACAAAATTCATTGGTTTCTTGAAATCAGCTTGATGATCATTTATAAACTTTGATGGTTCATATGTAACATAATCACTAGGCTTGCCATACATCATTTTGTCATAATTTTCCATCTCTTGCTCAGTGATAGGCAATCTGGAATAATTATGATTATATGGTGGCGGAACCTGTGTGTATCCCGATCCCTTTCCCTTGTTTTCTTTATAAGCAAGTTGCACATTACATAGATTACGAACTGTGTCACTGGAAGTATCAAATTTTTTTATGTTTAACTCATTTTGTTTGTATTTTCTAGTGAGGAGCTCTAGCTCACCCTTCACAGAGTCACATTCAAGAGTTTTGACTGTGAGTCTATGTTTGTAGTCATGAACCCAACATTGTTGTTGGTTTAC
This sequence comes from Helianthus tuberosus, assembly GCA_030545235.1. NCBI lineage: Eukaryota > Viridiplantae > Streptophyta > Magnoliopsida > Asterales > Asteraceae > Helianthus > Helianthus tuberosus. The sequence goes on from CM060430.1 coordinate 40,587,337, forward strand.
ATCTCTATGAAGTTGAGCTATGTCCTTCTTAAGTGCCTCAATCTTTTCATAGAGAATTTTATTATTCTCTCGAAGACTGATGTACTTTCCCATCACAGTGTTGTAATCGGTGATTAATGCTGAGTTTTGAGATCTTAGTAACGCAACTTTCTTTCTACAATGTTCAGTACATAAAAGGGAATTTACCGTCTCGGCGAGTGATTTTGGTTCCTCGGTCATAGCCATCAAGCACTGATGAACCCTATCCACAGCAGCAGATTTAGACAGCTTCATTGATTCCACTTGAGCAACAGCATCAGCCCAGTTGAATCCATTCTGCTCCTTAGGGATCAAAGCCCTTCCAGCTCCAGAATTTCCTTGTCCACTTGAAGTCGAAGCATCTGCAGGTGTGACAGGAACCATAGACCTTTCCTTGTTCCTTGCTGCAGCTGCCTGAGTAGCTTCATACCCTGTAATAACCTTCTTGCAATCCCTAGCAAAATGTCCCGGTTCATAACACCTGTAGCATCTTAGCTTGTCTTTCAGCACTCCAGAACGAGCAATCATAGGACGACGCCCATATTTCTTAGCAAACTTATCTGCCTTAAAAGCTGACATAGCCATATTCCAAGCCACGTCTAGTTCATCCAAGTCTTCCTCCACAACTTGATTCACATCTAGTGTTATTTCTCCCGAGGGCATGAGATCTCCTGCCAGAAAGGCATTGAAACTGGAGATCATGGAGGCCGCGAGAGCAAGTTTTACTTCATTTTGTTTGGTTAAGAAAGCCATGTGATCCACTGATGGGGTGTTCTGAGGAGCAGACTGAGTGGTCGGGCTGAAAGCAACATTATCATGTTGTGGTTAAGGCTGAGATTGTGATTGCACATTTGTGGCATTGATAGCGGGTGCTTGAGAGGTAGGAACAGTCATCCCATACACATAGTTTGACTTTGGTGCAGCAATGGGGCTGAAAACAATGTTTGGATTGTGATTCATAACTCCATGAACAGGATTGAAAACCAGATTTGGATGAGCTTGAGACATCAGTGCAGCATTTTTGGGGCTAGTTACTCCGGCAGCCATCAGTGAGTTCTTGTGATTAATTTCTCTTTGCTTATTGTCGATCTCACAAGATTTGATAGTAGCAATCAGTTCTGTCAGTGTCATTGCATTCAGATCCTTGGTACGCTTGATCATAGAAACCTCGGCATCCCATCCTTTAGGCAGAGAGTTAAGCAGCTGACGATTCATTCCACTGTTTGATATGCTGATTCCAGCACTCACCATCTGTGACACAAGTTTAACAAACCTCCTAATCTGATTTATAACAGTTTCTCCATAGATGTGGTTAAACGAACTGAACTGTTGATTCATCATGTTGACTCTGCTAGTTTTCATGTCAGCGTTTCCTTCAAACAAGTGTGTCAGTTGATCCCAAATTTCTTTTGCACTTTTGCAGTTTCGAAGTCCAATTCAAATGTCTGGACCAAGAGCCATTGAAAGAGTTCCATAAGCAGCTTCATCTTCAGCAATGACCTTTCTATCGTCATCGGTGTAAATGCCTTTAGGTTTCAGAATTTGGTTTTGAGGGTCATCTTCAGTAGCGTACATGATAGTGAGTGGTCCATTCTTGATGCTTCTCTAAACATGAGGCTCTTTTTCCTTGCAGTATTGCTCAAACCTAAACTTCCACTCTTAGTAGTCGTATCCATACAAAAACCTTGGAACCTTGGTAGACGTGTCGATAACTTGGTCAAGTTCTTGATGGAAAGCCAAAGACTGAGTATGAATGGCAGCAAGGGTAGCATTAGCGAGATCAGCTGCAGTCACAACACCGTTCATAACACCGGTTTGGTTCAACATGATGTTTTGTAAAGTCTGAAAGGAGGTCCGAAATGAAGAGTCCGAAATGGTCACTAATCCGAGATAAACAAGTTCAAAATGAACAGTAGTCCGAGATGGATTTTATCCGAAATGGGTTCAGTCTGAAATAGGTCCTTATCCGAGATGATGGGTCCGAAATGAAAGACAAAGCAAACTTCAAACACAAATGATCCGAAATGACTAAACACAGTCCGAAATCTAATCATTCTATCCGAGATCTGATGAATTATATCTGAGATCTGATGAACTTGGTCCAAAATCTGATGATTCAATCCGTGATCTGATGAACTTGGTCTGAAATCTGATGATTACGGTCTGAGATGGCTTGATGATGATCCGAGATGCTTTGATGATGGTCTGAAATGACTTGAAGATGATCCGAGATCAGGCAATCTTCAAGTCCAAGATGGCTAATGATGATCCGATATGATCCGGAATGCTATGAAGACAGTCCGAAATCAAAAGAAGACAGTCCGAGATGCACTGAAACAGTCCAGAAAGCCGAAACAGTAACGAAAACGGAACAGTAACAGTGAATTAGCAACGCGATATCAGATCCGAGCCTGGAAATCAGGTTCGACAGGCTCTGATACCAATTGTAAGTCCCGAAACCGAGATCACAATGGTATCACACAACTCGTAAGGTGGCGGAATCACACAAACAAGTTGCAAAGAAACAAGAGATGAAAGAAAGATGATTTTGTATTCAAAAGCTTCCAATCTTGCATACAATGCTTGTCTAATACAAGATCTACATAAACCACCAACCATGCACCTATGACACAAGCCACTATTATAGAAGGGGATTAAGGAGGATGCTCCCTAAACCCTAGGCCCATAACTACCCAAAAAGCCCATTTACAATCATTAACCCAACACTCCTACTAATCCACTAAACTACTTATCCATAAACCTTTAAGGGCCTAACAGAATTCCTCTGTAGATGATCCTTCTTATCTTCAGTAACTTGATTCATGAATGTGTAAATCGATTCAAGGTTGGTATTTTTATCTTCGATTATGTATCTTGTATGTTAATTTAAATTGAAGTTGTTGTTTTTCATCACATTTCAGAAATCGTTCATCCATCATCCATGTCTCTCTTCAATATAGTTAGGGTTCGAATCGGTAATTTAATCAGAAGTTTTTTGGTGTATTTTCCTTCATCTGTCTTAAATTTTTTCATTTTGATTTATATATGTTGTTTGTCCGCCAAGATCTGTAACCTAATCTCCGCTATATTCTTTAGATTAACGGTTTGCATTCATTAATCATCAAGATAGGTTTATACATGGATATTATTAAGTAGGTTTAAGGTGTTTTTTGTTTTTGAAATATGAGTCATGTTTTCATTCACTCATCCTGAATATTGTTTTCTTATGTTCTTATAAACTTCTCAAATTTGTCAAATGTGCTGGAAATTAGTAGTAAGGATTATTTCTAAATGAACATGATGACATGAATATTATTGATGTGTTCCCCTATTTGGTTTAATCTGTTACATAGGTAGTTTTGTAGTGTTATGTTCATATATACTCATTCATTGGGACTATGGTAAAATGATTTTTTTTTTAATTTTCTAATATAAGTTTTGGGAATCTGTTGTAAAGCAGATTTGTGAAAGAACGCTACGAGATGGCTATCACTGATGCATTCCCGTGTATCGTACAATATGTTACATATACATGTATGTGTGTTTTCTTCATATAGATTGAATCCTAAGGATCATGATAAATTGGATTTTCTTATTTGTTTGATGATACATTTCAAAAGAATTGTGATGATGTTTTAGGTTTCATAGACATGTTGGTGTGGTATGTATTCATATTAATGCATATTTTCTTATATATGTCTTGGAAATCTTTTTTAAAGCAGATTTTTGAATGAACACTATGAGATGGATATCATTCATGCATTCCCCTATTTCATATAATATGTTTTTGTTGATATAGATCCAATCCTAGGGATTATGATAAACTGTATGTTTTTATTTATTTGATGATACATTTCAGAAGGATTGTCATGATGTTATAGGTTTCATCGACATGTTGGTGTGGTATGTGTTCATATTAATGCATATTTTTTTATACATGTATTGGAAATCTGTTGTAAAGCAGATTTCTAAGTGAACATTAGGAGATGAATATCATTGATGCATTCCCCTATTTCATTTAATATGTTACATATACATATTTGTGTGTTTTGTTCATATAGATCCAACTAGGGATTATTATAAAGTGGATGTTTTTATTTATTTGATGATACATCTGAGAATAATTGTCATGATTTATTAGGTTTCATTTGGTTGTAATAATATGTCTATGGTTTTGTTTTTTGAATATGTTTCATTTCATCCAAATTAATTTATTCATTTTTATTTGATTAGATACTAGCCTAAGACCCCGCGAGTTTCGCGGGTGGCTTAACACAAACATATAATATATACTGGCAATGAGATAAACTTTGTAATGAAAGAACTTTTCAATATAAACGTATAAAAATATGATTTTTCTCACTTAGGTAAATATGTTTTGATTCATTTTTTATAGGTATTGAGATGTTATTGTACAAATGATTTTATAGCAATTTTTAGAACCCGGATAGATTTCAATTTTTAATTATTTTTTTATAACTTTGGTTATTTGATATATATATTTTCTTAAATAAAGCATTTTTAACCAGTTTTGACCTTAACGTATATTGAGCGGAACACATATTGACATGAACCTATTTTGAGCAAAACCCGTTTTGACTGACCCGAACCTATTTTGACCTTAACATATATTGAGCAGAACACATATTATCAATAATCAATGAAATAAATCATAGTAAAGCAATTTATGATTAACACATAACTAAACCAAATACCAAATCGCCCAAAATAACGCCCAATCAAGCCGGTATGTAGTGGTTATCCGGCGAATTTCGCGGTGTTAAAAAATGATATGTTTCTTATTTTTAGAAAAAAAAAATTACGTCTATACTTTGGAGGAAATTTACACTTTTTAGACAACCTGTGTTTAACGATAAAAAACTTACATGAAAACACCAGCTCCCATTGTAAGGATCCACCATTATATGAGATCCTTCCAATGGCTTTTCTAGTATTGGGCCAATGTGCTATTAAACATTGCGTGTCAACATGATAGCTCCATCAAATGGACAAAAAAAAATGTCTTCATATTCGGTCAATGTGCTATTAAACATTGCTTGCAAGAAGCACATGCAATCCACCACTTCAAACACATTCATAAATCAAGAAAAACTTGAGAACTTACAAAAAAATCCAAATTTTACTACCTTGGAAATTTTTACAGTTTTAAAATAAAGTTCTGGCCCAAATAAAATTACAGAGAAAATCCAACACCCACCGACGCTTTGGTGATTTGTTGATTTGTTTGGCGACAACGTCGTTCCGGCGACACAATTTTATCATCTTTCACCACCATTTTTGTTCGTATTCTGTCACCTGCAACTTCAAAGAACGGGGGTTGACTTTAAATAGAAGAAGTCAAAATCGGAGTTAACAGAGGCGCGCAACCATCCTTAAAATCCACTCCACTGACATAGGATTACAAATCAGAAACGTCAATAGTGACATTCATCGAATAAATACATGAACTCGCAAAGAAGATAGAATCGATAAGTAAAAACACATGGACATATTTTTAATGAAACATTTTCAATTTGAAACAGATTACCAGATATCAACTAAGCAAATAAATCTCCACAAAATGTCAAATATATATACAACTAAAAATTTTCAAACTTTTGTAGATGAATGTTAACAAATATAGGCACAACAACGGTCTCATCCCATGGGTATCGACAACAGAAACATTAATCGTGATTGGCTACGAACCGCCATGAATGATTTCTATAAGAGAAGAAAGAGGTTCGTGAACAGCCCATGTGGAGAGGAGGAAAGGATAGGGGTCCATCGTGGCCCTTGGCCACAAATGCTCTAACTGATTCTTACATAGTTTTTACACTTTTTGTTGTCAATTTAATTATTTAATGAAAATAGCATATTTATCGACGATCTCACTGATTCTAACTGAGCATTAATGAGTCAAACACATCGCTTTAATTATATGAAGTATATGCCTTCTTAGTGTTATTCTTCTCGACCTTCATTATACCATCATGTGCACAAAAATCTTGAAAAACTAAACCACACACGTATAGCTCCATAACAAATGTGGGCGTAAAGCCCCTGATCTTGAGATAGTGTTCTTAATTTCATGATTGGTTCAAAGTTAAACAACGTAAATATGATTAGCGGAGCCTAAGGTATTTTATAAACAACCATATCAATTAGCACCGAAAAGCACTTTAGTCAGTATTATTTATCGTATCTAAATATGCTTACCTCTATCATGTCAAAGTTGATCATAAAACCACCTTTTGTTCCACAGGGGATATCCCACACCTATATATTATCATTTTCATGAAAATTAAGAACTAAACTCACCATCATGAAAAATATCACATTTAAAAAATACTTACCAGATCTGTCTGAAGACTGAAGGGTGACCTGGACGGGCTCGTAGTGGGTTATCAGAGGTAGTTTCAAATGAAAACCTTAAATCCAAGACATACCAAATGTTGAAACAATAAGAAGTGTCGGGTTGCTTCATAATGTGAAAGACATCATGTATGAAGTGGTATTAACAAACCTGGGGTTGTAGTTGTCTCTTGGAGAGCGCCGCCTAGCCAGTAAACCCCAACATGACCTTCGGGAACTTGATGCAAGATTGTTAAGTTGTTCTCTAAGTTTGGTTATGAATATGGAATCAGAACCTATAGATATGGAATAAAAGAAGAATGGGTTATACTGTCACAACAACTCATACTTAGTTCTCACAACTGATAACAACAATAATAACAATAATAATGATTATAAAGCATTGTGTACTGAAAAATATAAAGACGGACGAATGTAAAAATACTTCAGTTACAAAGGATAAAAAAATAAAAAATACAATAGATTCTGCTCAATGAAATGCTTCAGCTAATTTGATCACCCCTTAAAAGCGTAAGTGCGTAACGGTCACTCAACCCTTTAAAAATTACGGGTCACTTAGCCCTTAAAAAACCATTCGTGGATAGGCAGTCAGCATATAATACATAAGCCAGAACTATAGAAGTGACAAACACATTCAAAGGGACAAAGTTGGACAGCATACAATGACGGTGACAGTGGCAGTGGCATGAACACTGGGCCACACTAATCAGACCATACTAAGAGACTGAATAACAGAATGACATCAATATGTGTTCCGATTCAAACCTGCGAATGACGTCAATACTTTTGGAATGCTAGGGACCAAATCTAAAATTTTGTTAAACCACAGGGACCATCCGTGTACTGTACTCTATAAAAAATCAACGGACGTATACGTGATGAAAATCCATAGGATAAATCTAAAAATTAAACTAACATGTTCTTTTAACTTGTTGGGGTCAAGAACAGTATGTCCACTTTCAGCAACACTACAACATATTGCAACTACAAAAACCAATACAACCATTTAATATGTTATAAAAATTTAACGTACCCGCAAGATGCTTTAAAGAAATACCAGCATCCACAAGAGCAGAACAGGCTGCGTTTATTGCACATGGAAGAAGCTAAATAAATATATGTCAAGAAACACAAAACAACAGTTCAAAATAAAATTAAAAAAAATACTATAAAATTTAGAGGATATAGCACCATCATAGTTGACAACCTGCACATAACTCATATTGTATGGCTCCGTAGCTTTACTCTTGTGAATTTGGTCAACCCAACCCAACCCAACCCAATGCACCGATGCTAAAAACGTCTTGTTTAACCCATTTCACCGGGAACAGGACCAAAAACTTCAATATCTTACCTCGAGAGGGAAACATGCTTCCGTTCTGAAGGCAAAATAGGCCCGTTTTCCCACTTTGTTCCTCTAAATATGCAAACTGACCTATAACACTGCATGGTAACAATATTACCGATGTCATGAACATGATCTTAAAAACAACTTATTTCACCGTAATAATAATAATAATAATAATAATAATAATAATAATAATAATAATAATAATAATAATAATAATAATAATAATAATTCTCCTTGCCAATGTATTACCTCCTCTTGAAACCTCTGAAGCATGAGACTCTTATGTTCAATATCAGCGGCATACGGGTCAAGTTGACCTTGACCTTCTATCAGAGACGACAATGTTTGACCTTTATCCCTTTTGGCAGAGTAATATGCAACATATCATCCTCTATCACATCCCAAACATTACAACATCATCAATTTAGGAATGATAATAATAATAAAGTTAAATGACGATTATCGAAACATCTATCGCCTTCTATCCAATTGTGGTATTTCTAAAAGTTCATGGAAATACATCCCTATAAGACAAAAACTCTTTCATATCATAAATTGTAGGGGGCAAAATAGGCAGCTCAAATATAATTACATTACATGTTCAACATCTCCTTAGTTTCCTTTAAATCAACTTTTTGATTTCTTTACACGTCAACCCAACCAAAGTCTTTTCAACAATCGGTTCCGATCATTTTTCAACCCATTTCCTACCCAAATAGTATGGTAAATGTGATGCATACCGATTCCATGTTGGAGTATGGAGTTTTACGTGTTAGCATCTCCAACACGGTGTAGCCAAGGCTCCATATATCAGCTGCAACTCCATAACCCTTGTCTTGTCTGTAATTAATAACCTGCGGATGCAGGAGATAAAGCAAAACATACAACAGAAGCAATCAATAGTTATTAATACTACGCGGATGGTCAATTATCCCAGGTTTGGTTGAAACAGGCCGTTTTTCAGAAACTGGGTTGGCAAGTCGGTTGCTCAAAAGAAGCTTTCTGATCCATTCGTCAGATTTTTAATACATTCAGAAGATACTTTCAGGTCTATTTTTTCAGATTTTGATACATACTTAGTGTCTTAATTTTGATTATCAAATAAATTATAGTAAACGATTTAGAAAGTTGTATGCATTAAAGATAGACGTTTGGGGATTTCAAGCAGTCTAAACAAATTCACCAGTTCCATCTTTGACATGTTTGAGATAAAACAAAACCCAAATAGACAAAACTACATTTAAGATAATAAAAAATTAACCTCTGGTGCCATCCAGTGTGGAGTCCCTTTAAAAGATAGGTTGTTATTCAATTAGGGTTTTTATTCAATTAGAGTGCAAGTAATATGAATGTATATATATTCATACGGAAGAAAAGAAAACAACAATGATATAATAATATATTGTATTTTCCTTACCTTTGCCAATCCATAATCTGGAAGCTTTACAGATCCACTTGCATCAACCAATATATTAGCACATTTGATATCCCTAGAACCCATAACAAACTCAAATTATTAATAATGTATTGACTTCAAAATAGCACCAAATGTAAGAAAGATTACCTATGAACCACATGTCGGTGATGCAAGTAATTTAAACCACTCAAAATCTGCCTGGTGTAAGCCAAGTATGAAGAATTGAAACAATATTTATAATAAAGAAATTGAATTTCATCTCTTTGTTTGTCATCAACATCGAAGCCTCAAATCCTCTATATATGTGTTTAAGAAAGAACTTGAGAGAGGAAATGCATACCTTATCTATTCCAAAATATCGAACAATGTTTTCATGTTGAAACTCACTTAATAAAGATATTTCCAAAAAAATTAAAAGGAAGAACAAAATAAAAGCCAAGTATGCAGACACTCGGATTTCTCGGTGTTAAAAATCTGGAACATAGGTTATCTATAATACCAGAAAACATAAACAAATCTGGAACAATAAACATCAGAATACAAATCGAATCATCAAACATAGGTTATCTATAATACCAGAAAACATAAAACTTTGTAGCATCAAAAACCGAATCAGAGATTATTCATTATTCTGAAACAAACGTGACAAAATTAAAAAAAAAACTTAAAAACCTAAAACGATTTAAGGTAAAAATTAAGTCGAATTGTATCACTCTTAGATGAACAAATATATGTTAAATCGACGTTAGGGTTTCAAGAATAATCGATTAGATTAAAAAGTTTGGGTTTTTAAAACCCTAATCGATGAACCAATATATGTTAAATCAACATTAGGGTTTCAAGAATAATCTATTAGAGTTCGTATAAAGATTATCGAATGAAAAAATGAATAAAAAATGGAGAATCTAACCTTCTTGCTTGCAAAATGCGATGGAACATGAAGAGTTTTAGGGTTTGTGTATTAGGGGATGAGAGTAAAGTGTTGATACACGATGTCTAAAGCCTACGTCATAAGTCTAGGGTCTAAATATGTCAAGTATGTAAAGTGTAGGGGTCTAAATGTAAGTTTATTTTAGTTTGTAAAGATTTCGCTTCAGGAAGTATGATGTAAGCCTCAAGCGAAATCACGTGATAAGATTTCGCTTGAGGCATGTTGAAGCGAAATCTTGTTGCCTATAAATAGGCTTGTGTAGTTCTCAGTTGGTACGCATTCCGAGAAGTTGTAACGAAGTGCTGCCGGATTTTCAAGTCAATATATAACAGAGAACAAGTGTTAAAAGTGAATCTATTCTGTTTTCTACTCTTTTCTGTCTGATTCTAAGCTGTTTAGATGTTTCCGCCATCTAAATAGTGTAAACACATTCAAATTGACTCATTTGATCGGTCAAATCGATCCTACAATTGGTATCAGAGCCAGTTATGAGCCAATATACCTGAATCAGTTGATTTTTCTACACAAAATCTGATTTCTGGACTGTTCCTCGGACAAAATGGACTGAGTTTTGGACATTGTGTGTGAAACTGAGTTTTAACAAATCCTTGAGTATATCAGCTTAAAATTCAAAGAAAATCGTGTAAAAATGACCTAAAAACTAGATTTCGCTTGAAACAATTTGATTTAGCTTGAAAAATTGTTGTTGGTTTGAAGCGAAATTGTGGATTTCGCTTGAGATAATCTGATTTAGCTTGAAAAGTCGTTGTTGGTTTGAAGCGAAATTGTGGATTTCGCTTGAGATAATCCGAAATTTTGAAGTCGTTGTTGATTTTTTTTGTTTGTGTCTGCTTGAAAAACCGAAAGAGATTACTGAATTCACGTGTTATATGTCAGAATACATGTGATCTTATATGTGTACATCAGCGAGATATTAAAATTGTATGTCACTTTTGTTGTTGCAATCTGATAAAGTGTGGTTTGATTCTTTCGAAAATCAGAATTCACGTGAAAAGTGCATCAAGTTTCGTGAAAGCTGCTCAGTTAGTCTAAGAATTGTGTCAGATTGCATCGGTTTGATCATTTAGACAATTTAAAAAAAAAACATTAAGTGAATATGCTTTATTCAGTTTGTAATTGTCTAACATAGGTCATCGATTCACACTTAGAGATTGTATACATTGGGATTTGATAAAGTATTGTCACCGCATGTGACATCGGTAAGTGTAGTTAGTTTGGAGGTCCAATCAGTTTTGTTTACATGTGTTCTAAGATTGTCGATTACTGTGAATCTAGGATGAAGTAAATTGCATGTGATATGTTTTTGGTTTTATCATCGATTGAAAACTGAATTGTGAATTAAAGATCTTGTCGGCCATTAAATGTGAGTGCAAGTGAACATAAAAGGTTGTGTATTGTACTTATCGAGATAAGCAGAAACATTGATGTGATTTCATAATTGTGTGTTGACTCATTCAAGGTTTGTGTCAGTCCATGTGCTTTTAATTGAACTGTGAAATAAAGTTGTTTGTATCGAAGATAATCAAATTGTTAAAGTTTCTATACATCACGTGAATCAAAAGAGGTGTCAGTAGTGTTCTTGGCCCAAGATTCACTTTAAACAAAAGGCCCAATCATAGTTTAACACCAAGTGTTAGCCCAATATACAAAACTTATCGTGAATTAACAAGAATTAAAGTTGGTAAGTGATATTTGACAAAGTGATTAAATTGGTTCTAGACTGTGTGAATTTCGTAATTGATTGAAAATTCGTCATTGAGAATCTTTTGATACCAAAACATGGATTCTGAGATTTATATTGCACTGAAAAAATTTGATAATTTTACAGGTATCAAAGGAGAGACTACAAAAGATTTGATTGAACGGTATTGCTCTTTAGTTTTGGAGATGGGAAGGTTGAAGATAATCAAAACAAATGAGGAGTGGAACAACAAATTGGCAGACGCATTGCCATACGATGAGTGGAGTACCTATTTGATGGGGCTAAAGAAGAATACAAATCTTGCTTCTATGAATCTTAGTACATTCATCGAGAAGATTCAAGCTCAAGAATTAGAACTCCAAAAGATTAGAAAAACGAAATTTGAAGAAAATGATCAAGTGATAAAGAAGCTAGTTGATGAAATTTCAGCTTTGAAGGTTGAGAAGAAAGCTGATGATGAACAGATTCTGGAGTTGCGATTGAATTGTGAAAAGCTGAAAGTTGAAAATGACAAACTGTTAAATGACATAAACAGTTTGACATTGGAAAACAAAGTTTTGAAAGAAAAGGAAAAAGATTTTGAAAATGAAAAATTGAAAATTGAAAAAGATTTTCAAAATCAAATCAAGATTTTAGAAGATGAGAGAGATATTTTTGGTAAAGATAATCTTGAAAAACAAATTGCAATCAATTCTCATCTTGCTAAAATCATTCAGCTTGAAAAAGAAGCTACAAGTAATCGAATTAAAATTGCTGAGTTAGAAAGTAAATTGAAAGGTTTTGTGACTTCTACACCTTATGTGTGTCCAGAATCGATCAATACTATTCCAATAAGTGACAATGTCACAAACTTTGACAATGTCAAAGTTGAAGATTGTGATGAAGGAGCTGATGATGAAAATGAAAAACAAACTAAACAAAAATTATTTTTAGAATTTAAAGAAAAATTCAAAAATACTGTTTTGCAATCTACTGAAAAAGGTGAATGCTCTACGCATAAACCTGTTAAGAAGGTTGTAGAACAGAAACAAAAAGTTAAAAATTTGAAAAATTTTCAAAATGAAAATAAAAGCTCATCAGTTCAGTCATCCAATCATTATGCAAAATCACAAAAATCTAAAAACAAAAACTCAAAAATAGTTGGTGATGTGTGGTGCAGGTCGGACCACAGAGCTCAAAGGCCAAATCCAGTTTTCAAAAGGAGTGATGATTACCACAAAGCCAGACAATGCTATGATCTGAATGTTTGGTGTGAAGGTGGTGAATGGTACGATTACAGAGTGTGTTACTCTTGTGGTATTCAAGGACACATTGCTGTTAACTGCCAGAATCAGTGGTTTGAGACGATGAGATGTTATAACTGCCAAATCAAAGGACACATTGCAAGAGATTGCCCAATGAGATCAATCGGAAGATCGAGGGCTGAATCTCAGAAAGTAGTGAAGAAAAAATCAGTCAAAGTCGATGAAAAGCCCAGAACACAGAAACAGCTAGAAGTGAAAGAACAGAAAGTGAAGCTTTCACAAGGGCAAAAAGACAGACTGAGGAAGAAAAGAAAGAAAGCAAGAGAGTATCTTGAAAGGATTTTGTCCTCGGATACAACTGGTAAAACAGATAAAAGTTCTGATAAATCGTCTTGCTCGCAAAAGAATGACAAATCAAGCAAAACGGATTCATCAGATACAAATCTGAGGACGAAAGAGGAAAAGAAGAAGAAGAAAATGGTCGGCGATGAATCTGACATGTCGAAGTCAGACAAGCCACCTTCAGGCGATGAATCTGGCTCATCAAAGTCAGACAAGCCAGGTTCAGGCAATGATTCTGGTTCATCAAAGCCAGAGGAGCCATGTGTTGAGGTAAAAGTAGAGAATTCTGGTTTAACAATGGATGATGCAAACTATCCACCATTGTTGAATAAGAATTCAAAATCACCCAAGGACCGTCAGGCTTGGGTGAATCTGTTTAAATGAAAAACCTGACTTGCTGGAGTTCCCAGGTTGGTAAGAGTGGAACATGAATCGGCACATTTCTTGAGAAATTTCACTCTGGTGATTTTTCGTCTTACAGGAGGTAAATTAAGGACATTAAGTTGTACTTAATTCATCTTTCCTACAAGTGGTAATTTGAAAAACAAGGTGATGAATGAAACCCCATGTTTGTGAAACGACACACAAAACTTATTTTCCGGAAAAACCATTTTGATTAAAATAAACTTAAGTGTTTTGAAATCATAATGGGAAAATAGTTTGTTGTCAGGGGGAGTTCTGATTGTTTATGCCAAGTGGATGGCGAATTAAGGCAATTCTCATCAGTTTGTCACTTTACTTTGTACAGTTTATTGCATTTATTTTCAAATTTTCCTAGAAAATCAAAATTGAAACATATTTTGATTTTAGGGGGAGTAAATTTTTAAAAAAATTAGAAAATTTGAAAATGCCAAAAACATTGAAAAAGCAAAAATGAGTTTTGTTGTGAAAAAGAGGAAATGATAGTACATCAGTGGACGATCACAGCATGCTAAAGAAATGGAAAGTTAAAATGTGATAAACGGTCTCACTAAAGATGTGACGATAGGCTCAGCTAGACTAGTAGATTTGCGATAACAATACAAACTTAAATGAAAAAGCCTAGTTCTAGTGGGAAACATGGTTGAAAGCATAGTACTTAGTTTTGTCCTTCTTGATTGTGTGCCTATTCAGTAATCGCTGATTGTCAAAAGACATAAAACTGGTTAAGTTTGTGAACTTTCACAACTTTGCTGAAAAGTCACTGTGATTGTGCATTTCATTTTGCAAAGATTTAAACTTGTTTTATTTCTTCATTTTGTTTAAGCATCGGACATCCTCTGCGTATACATGAGTATCGACCTGGATGTTGTTGCCTAAACGTTCTGCTTTATTTTCTTTGGTGTTTCGTTTAAGCTTTGGACCTCCTCTGCGTATACGGAAGTATCGACCTGGTGGTTAAAGCCTAAACAACTTCAACTTGTTTTATTTTCTTATTTTGTTTAAACATTGGACTTTCTCTGCGTATACGGAAGTATCGACCTGATTGTTAATGTTTAAACATTCTGATTTGTTTTCGCACAAATCACAGTTGATGAAAAGTTTAAAGGCATTACTTGAGTTAGTGTATTGCATGATGAGGGGATATGCTGAGATCGTGGGGTCCATAAGAATTTAGTGCAAAATTAATATACCTTAACGTATCGGTAAGCATTTCGAAAGTTTTTAGATTGAGCTTAAGAGGACAACTATATCGTCAATCAACGTGAATCGTTTAGAACTTAAAACGATTAAAAGCTTAACGGTGCTTGTGATGTGTCTCAAAAACTGATATGATCCTCTTTCGCAAACTCACAAAAATATGTTTGTACATATTTCATTTCTGCATTTAATTTCTGTTATTGCATTTATGTTTCTTATTTTGAAAAATCCAAAAAGATTTTAGTGTGTTTTAGTCTAATTTTTGAAAAATCCAAAAAGATTTTCGACAATTGATGTTGAAAAGCTGATATTCAAAATCTCAAAGGCTAAACAAGATGAACAATTGGTTTGGTTAAGATGATGAGAAGTTGGAAGATAATCCTCAAATGTTTAGATGATTCATTAATTTGAATCACAATATTGTGTGTTATATGTTTGAGAATTTTGAGTAAATTCTTTTAGAATCAAAATTATTTTGTCTTATGAAAGGTTGAGATGTGTAGGTTTTTGATTCTTTGGCTATGGAAAGCCAGGCGTCGATCCCAAACGCACGGAAGCTTGACGAAAGGGGGAGCCAGAAAATACGGAAAGCCAGGTGTCGATCCCAAAAGCACGGAAGCTTGACGAAAGGGGGAGCCTGAAGAGAATACCGAAAGGGGGAGCTGAATCTGAAGATAGATCCACCGGGATTCTGTTCGAGCAAGAGGGAGTCTATTGATGTTAGGATCGAATTGACGACCTAATGAGTCAATCTGAGCTAATATACGACAGTTTGAGTGGCGGAAACAAACAAACTGTTTTGAATCAGAAAGAAATGAGTAGAAATAGAGTTATTTCACTTTAATACGATCTTCTCATTCATATATTGACTTGACAAACCGGCAGAGTAACTTTACACTTCTGAAGGAACTGTTACAAATGAGAAAGACCAACTGCCTATTTATAGGCTACTAGGTTTCGCTTGAATCATGAACATGGCTGTTCAAGCGAAATCACAAGAATCAATTTCGCTTGAACCATACATTTGACTATTTCAAGCGAATCCTATAATAAACAAATATACAAATCCTATTTCATGTGCAGTTTTTTGTTTCATGTGATGTTGCATTGTATATCGTGTGCCATCTTATCTCCATGATGTCATCAATGAGATCACTTGTTATGATGTCATCATTTAATATGATGACATCATTCTCTTTCAGATTCGCAACGAAACTGAGACTCGATATTAAGACGAAGACGACAGATGAATGCACCAACATAAAGGATGAGAGGCGTGGATTCAGGGGAAATTGGATGATAGCTACAGATGAAATCGCCATAGTAGAAATCGCTAATGTGGATGACGGCTGAGATTAGGGTTTTTGATTGTGAGAAGACGAATGAAAAGACAAAGAGCGTGAGGCATAATGAGTTTTGGCGGTCAATTGTGAAAAAGAGGGATTAATCAAATGCCACGTGGCAAGTAATGGTTTAAGCTAATGACAAATGGCTAAAGATTATTTTGCTTTATTAGAAGTAGTAGATGATGTTTGACCTGATTCAAAATTTTTCTAACTTTCAATTAAAACTGATTTTTTAAAAATTCAACAATGTAACCGACAATACTTTCTTTAAATAAAATTGATTGATTCAATTTTACAACTTCCAAAAATATTTTCAAATCATTCCAAAACATCATCTATCTATTATACTAAAGCAAAATAAGGGTTGACTTATTGACTTTGATGTGGCTATTGTCTTTGGCCAGAGAATTACAATTTGGGCGGCATTTTGTGTATATATTTCATTCTATTTTTTCATTCAATGCAATTCATTTCATCAATAATTCCACCGCCTTCTCTCTTCCATTATTTTCTAATTCGACTTCTTCATCTTCTTCAACGGATTTCTGAAATTTCTTCATTCATCCATATCTTAATCTGTAAGTGTAGATTTTAATTTCTTAGTTTAATCTTTATTTGTTTGATCTGTTCAAGAAACCTTATCTCCGATTGTCATTTAGATTTGTTGTTTATGTTTATTATCTGTATAATTTTTGGTATAGAATTTTATGTTTACTCATAACCCTAAACCGGTTGTAGTGAATTTTACCTTTTGTTTTGTTTATGATTAATTTTTATTATCCAAGAAACCCTATCTCCGATTGTCATTATAGATTTGTTGTTTATATGTTTATTATCCAGATCTGTGTTTATAATACCTATTGTTTTTTTTTATTAATTTTTTGAAGAAGTATTGTTCTGTTTCAGAAACCCTAATTCCGAATGTAATTCCAGATCTGTGTTTTATGTTTATTTCCATTATGTTTATTCATACTTACTCCAGCTCTGTGTGTTTTTGTTATTGAATTTTATTTTACATTTATTCAAATCGCTAAATCTGAATTTCATGAAAAAAAAATTCATTTTGATTGAATCTGTATTCTATGACCCCTAAATTATTTGAATGTATTATTTTTAAATGTGTTTGATAGTTTTGTTTTTTGATCATTTTTTATTTTAATTTAAGACTGTATCTGATTTTATCTCAATATCTGTTGATTTTTTGAGTATTAACATTACGGATGATTTACAATATATAATCTGATTTTTTTTTTTTTTTTTTTGTCATTCAAACCTTTTTTTGTAGGTTTCTAATATTCCTGGGAGTTCTTCATTAAGGTATTGTTTTGTTTTTATTATTCACTAACTTATTGTATTATACATTTTATATGATACATATGGAAGCTAATCAGAAGAAACCCTCAGTTGAAGAAAAATACAGTGATAGTGTTTTGCTTGGACCATGGAGGTGTCGTTGATGTTGTCAAGGAGTCTCAGGAAATGCTAAGTGATATCATTTCCTTACGCTCCTCGGCAATGTCAACGACCCCTCAAAAAAATCCCATCAAATCTCTCTCACTGGTTGCTTAATCAACAGAATGTTTATTTTTCTCACCACAGATCTCCTGTATATTCCCTTCAATTATTTAACCGCGTTCTTTTCATTATATATGGAAGGTTGCAATCTTATTAAATTATGGTAATTTATTTTAGGTAATTTTGCAACCGTTTCCATTTGTATTGCATATATACATAATTTTGCTTTTAATATAATGTTTCAACCGTTCACTTGAGAAGCGTGCTCTTTATTTTGTTCATCATCAGACATCCAAATACAAGCATCGGTAAGTGTATTCCACCTCTGTTATTGATTTTTATTTTTTATTAGAAAACCACAATTAAGTTGTTTGGTTTGTATGTTGTAATTGATTGTAACGGATATGTTAATTGTTATAGATAGCATAAACCCTAATCTCTATTTTAAATTATTTTAAATACAATCGATATACAAGTCCTGATTCAACTTATTGAAACTAGAATCAGTTTATCGATTGTTATGTAATATATATTTTTATTAATTATGTTTTTATAAAAAAAAATTCAATTTGTTATTTTGATTATTTTTAAGTTATATAAATCCTCATTCAACTTATTCATGAATCCTTTGTTTGTTAATTATTTTGATTGCATAATAATTGATTTGATGTCGTTTGTTTATGTATCCTGTTTTTTGTAGGTATTTACTATGGGTGAAAGTTCATCAAGGTATTTTGTGGCTATTTTTATTATTTTCTAACAATAACCTTAACATGTTATATATTGTTAACATTGTATTATGTAATTCAGTTACAGAGGACCCTGGTTCTTTAGGGTAATGAATCGATCAGACCTACTTATTCTGGTAAATGAATAATTATTACTTTAGTTATTTGTGTTCTTTTCTTTTTCATCTTATTAAATACATTATATTATTATTGTATTATTTTAATCTTTTGACTATAATTATAATTCATTTTCCATTTCATTGTTTTATTAGTCCATTCCCGATGATGCTGTTTCCAAACTATGGGGTGTTTACAAAGGCCCTACTAATGTTATCATACACACTGAAGATGGCCGTGTCTTTAAAGTTTATTTAAGCGCTGCTAAAGGGAAGTTATTTTTCTTTCATGGTTGGTCCAAAGTTGTAGAACACTTGGGGCTAACCCAAGGATGTTTGGTAGTATTTAATCCTGTAGATCCTACTACGTTTAAATTAACAAGTTTCCTTGATGGGGTTAGTCGTTGCTCTTTCTGGACAAATATGCTCCCTCCATCATGTAATTTTTATGTAAGATATATATGATTTTATTTTTCCTAATGTATTGAATTATTACTTTAGATATGTTAATACTAACCTGTTTTTACATTTTTTTTTCATCCTACAGGTCATTCCTCAATGTATTTTGCCAAAAAGTTACGATTATTCGTCAAATGATTTAACCTCTACTGTAATGATAGACAACCAAACGTTTAACGTTTCCATTGTAACGTCTGACGGCAAAGTCGGTTTTACTGTTGGTATGGATGTAATTGTTAGTCTGTTTCAGTTGGAGGTTGGTTGTTATTTCTTATTCACCAAAGGTTTTGGTAATTTTTTCTATTTAAAAGTCTTTGGAAAAAACGGTGTTGAAATCACTTATCCTGACATAGATGTTGATGAGGTAAATTAAATATTGGTAGTTAATTATAAATTTTATATACATATCAGAATGTAATACATTTTATATATATTAATTTGCAGACTGAAGTTGCACCTGTAGATGCTGAAAATGAAGTTGAAAAACAAATACATGGTGGTGTTAATCGGTTTGTTCGTACTGCTGGTGAAGATTATTTTGTAAGTTTGGATATCATGTCACACCCCCAAATTACCACCTAGGGCATGTCCCCAATTGAGGTGCAACGATCCAACAAAGAGCCACCAATCATATCAAACATAAGTAATATTATATTGAAATACTCAATTAGAGAAATACATTGTTTGCAAGTTAAACCAATACCAAAGTACTGAGCGGAAGCATAAATGTATAAACGTATCAATGTATCAAGACCCAAGACAAGTAACTGTTTATCATGACCATGGCCACTCTAGCAGCATCAGACAGTAAGTCCCCATGTTCCTTCAAAGATTACCTACAAGCATGTAAACAAGTGTGTCAGACTACGCTGGTGAGTTCAAAGTTTGTGTTTGTTTACCAAGTTGTGTTACCAGTCATGTGAGTAAAACAGTTTGCAAAATGATATGTCGTTTGTTGTCACGATGTTTGATGTTTCGAAGTTTTGATGTTGTTATTACTCGATTACCGTATGTGGCGACTAGATGTGAATGCCCAACCCCAATGCCTCCATTTAGGCATTGGTCATGATGTCAAGGTATCAAACAACCTTGAATAGATGTAAGGGGTCTTATATGTACACGATGTGAATGCCCAACCCCAATGCCTCTAACTAGGCATTGGTCATGAAGTCCAGGTAATTAGTTCACGCCCGTCCTTTCGGCCCGGTGTGAGGGTGCCAAACCTAATAGCGCTATCAACTAAATACCTCGTTGCTTCTTCAGCAACACGGTAAATGTATGGGGTCTTACATGATTTATACTGTGTTCAATAACCAACATCCCAAATAAACAGTTTACCCAGTATTCCCTTTAGAAACGTTTACCAGATGTCCCAAACCACCGGGACGCATGCTTGGAAAAGTGCAGTGAACTCACCTTAGGTTTGCTCGGTATGCTAACTATGTGCTTGAAAGTAAACAATCACGTCCTATAGTGTGCACGTATACTCAATCAGTTAGCATTCGTAATGTTTCACATGTATCTAGCATTGTTGTAATATCTCAGAGTGTTTGGCAGTTAATCATACATCACATAACAGTTAATCACATTTTATTCAAGCATAGTATCCAATAACATACTTAACACGGTTTGATATTTATAACAGAAATGCTAAACTAATAACAAGAGTTAACTAACAAGGTTAATCAACTAGCCGAGTTACCTGAATTAACTAACAGAATCGATCATGATTAATATGGTTGTATCATTTAACAGAGTTAACAAACTAACATCACATGTAAATCCTAAACGTCATCTAACAGTTACATCGAATTTATCATAAATCACAAGATCATTCAACAGTTCATCGATATATGAACATATAATTTATCAAAATATTGCTAGGCCAAGATTACAATTAGATCAGTAGAATATACTACCCTTTTGTTATCAACAAAACCGAACACAACAATAAAAATATAATATCCTTTTGTTATCAACAAAAGTCAACACGTAAACAACCCTTCCATTAACATCGGTCACTAATCATGCATAAAGATTGAAAACCTACAACCATCACATGTTCCTGACAATCACATGTACCCATGCATACAATAGCCGACCATTCCTAGGCTATCACATGCATAACATTAAATTGGCTGCATATTCACTACAATTCACATGCACAATACAATTATCATTCAACAATTTAAGATCATCATCGGGTTTCTCATACACTTCACTAACTGGTCTTATCATGCATCACAAAATCAGAACATCATGACATCCATATGAAACTGAAATTAAATTAAATGTAAAACACTAACCGAACAAGGACGATCAAACCAAAAGAATCCAACTTCGAATAAGAAGAGGGCAGCCGTCGGGTTTCAAAGAAAGCGAGAGAGAGATAGATGTGATTAGGGTTTTCCAACTAACAGTTATCGTAAGGGATTAAGAACAAATATTTATCTAATCATGACTGGGCCCAAAGCCCAGTTGATTTTTCGTTGAACCCTTTGTGGACGAAAACACCTAAAGGTGTTTTCATCCTATTGTTTTCGAGTAATGTAACTGATTGGGGTTGGGGGGGGTGACTTCGTGGGCGGGATTAGCATTACTCACACATTACACATAACCTTCCACATAATATCATTACATAGAGTTACATAATATCATTACATATAGCATGTATTCACATATTTCGGGTGTGAGTGTTTCGAATATTATATAAGGTTCCAATAAACAACCTATTATTAATACCCAACACAATGTCAATATATAAACATATTTTAACATACACACCTGCAAGGCACACCAAAATACGCATATAAATCACAATACGATTTATCGTCATACAAACGTGTACGGTTATGAATAAACACATCGTGCTAACAAACAATCTGACAATTAACGTGCAATAAGACGAAGATGGAATCTCATAAATTCGAGTTGTCACATTATCCCCAACTTGAAAGAAATTTCGTCCCGAAATTTAGCATGCGGTTACTGAGGAAGCTAGTCAAGTTGTATTGTTTACTGGTTTTCCTGGGGTGTCACATCATCCCCCCGTTGATTTGGAATTTCATCCCGAAATTCTGTAGTAGCTTCAGCCTCAGTAGTAGTTCCACTGTTTTCGAATAACTGGGGATACTTGAGTTTCATTTGATCTTCTCGTTCCCAGGTGAACTCTGGGCCACGACGGGAGTTCCAACGAACTCAAACAAGCGGTATTATAGTGTTCTTGAGGACCTTAACATCCCGGTCCCTGATTTCAACTGGTTCCTCGACGAAATGTAACTGTTCGTCGATAGTGAGCTCCTTCAAAGGAACTATGAGGGTCTCACCTGACAGACACTTCTTCAGATTCGACACGTGAAAGACGTTGTGAACTGCACTGAGTTCAGCTGGTAAGTTTAGTCTGTAGGCCACCCTGCCTATCTTCTCAATAATTTTGAACGGTCCAACGTATCGTGGGTTAAGTTTACCTCGTTTGCCAAAACGAACTACACCCTTCCAGGGTGAAACTTTGAGTAGCACTCGATCCCCAACCTGGAAATCGAGTGGTTTCCTGTCTTTATCAGCGTATGCTTTCTGACGGTCACGAGCTGCCGCCATGCGTTGTCGTATTTGAGCAATCTTTTCTGTTGTATCAACTACGAGTTCTGGACCTGTGATTTGACTATCACCCACCTCTGCCCAACAAAGAGGTGACCGGCATTTACGTCCGTACAATGCCTCAAATGGAGCAGCTTTAATGCTGGTGTGATAACTGTTGTTGTACGAGAATTCCACAAGTGGCAGATGCTTTTCCCAGCCGTTGCCAAGATCGATTACACACGCACGAAGCATATCTTATAGAGTTTGAATAGTGCGCTCAGACTGCCCATCCGTCTGAGGGTGATAAGCTGTGCTCATGTCTAACCGAGAGACAAAAGATTTGTGCATTGCTTGCCACAGTTCTGAAGTAAAACGTGCATCGCGATCAGAGATAATGGAGGTTGGCACCCGTGCCTTGAAACCACTTCTTTAAGATAGATGTCTGCTAACGTAGAGAACTTGTCTGTTTTCTTAATAGCCAGGAAGTGTGCAGACTTTGTGAGTCGATCCACGATCACCCAAATAGTGTCATTTCCGCGCTGAGATCTAGGTAGGCCAGTAAAAAAATCCATGGAAATTTGTTCCCATTTCCATTGTGGTATCTCAGGTTGTTGGAGTGGGCCTGATGGTTTCTGGTATTCCGCCTTAACTCTCGCACAAGTCAAGCATTTGCTAACGTAGGTTGCTATGTGGGCCTTCCTGCTAGGCCACCAATGTGTAGTTTTGATATCGTGGTACATTTTATCCGAACCAGGATGTACCGAGTAGCGAGACTTGTGTGCCTCATCCATCACAAGCTCTCGTAGGTTGCCAAAGAGTGGGACCCAAATGCGTCCTGTGACGTAGTAAGCACCATCTTCCTTCTGTTCTAAGAGTTGCCTTGAGCCGCGTAGGGCTTCAGCCCTGACGTTTTCTGGTTTCTATGCTTCTACCTGAGCATCTCGTATCTGAGAAGGAAGACTAGACTGTATAGTGAGTTGTAAAGCTCGCACGCGCTTAGGCGCGGTGTCCTTTCGACTGAGGGTGTCAGTCACAACATTGGCTTTGCCTGGGTGGTACCTGATCGAGCATTCGTAGTCATTCAACAGTTCGACGCATCGTCGTTGTCGCATATTCAGTTCCTTCTGTTTGAAGATATGTTCGAGGCTTCTGTGATCAGTGTAGATAGCACATTTGGTACAATACAAGTAGTGACTCCATATCTTAAGTGCAAAAACAACCGCTCCCAGCTCTAAGTCGTGTGTAGTGTAGTTCTTTTCGTGAACCTTGAGTTGGCGTGAGGCGTAGGCTATAACTTTATCCCGTTGCATCAATACACAACCAAGACCCTGAATTGATGCATCACAGTAGACCACAAAATCATCGGTGCCTTCAGGCAATGAGAGAATAGGTGCGCTACAAAGTCTATCCTTTAAGTGCTGAAACGCTGTTTCCTGTGCATTACCCCAACGATAAACAACACCCTTCTGTGTCAGCAGTGTAAGCGGCTGTGCAATCTTTTAGAAGTCTTTGATGAACCTTCTGTAGTAACCTGCCAAATCCAAGAATTGGCGTATTTCGGTTGGTGTGCAAGGTGCAGGCCAGTTCTTAATCGAATCTACCTTGGATGGATCAACATGAATCCCATCCTTGTTTACCACGTGGCCTAGGAAGTGGACTTCACAAAGCCAGAAGTCACACTTTGAAAACTTAGCGTACAGTTGTTCCGTTCGAAGAAGTTCCAATATAAGTCGTAAATGCTGCTCGTGTTCCTCTTGACTTTTCGAATAGGTCAGGATGCCGTCGATGAAGACAATGACGAACTTGTCAAGATAAAGTTTGCACACCCTGTTCATGAGATCCATGAAAACCCCTAATGGCATCACCAGAAACTCATAGTGGCCGTATCGCGTCCGAGAAGCTGTTCGAGGCACATCCTCCTCTCTAACCCGTACCTGAGGATAACCTGACCTTAAATCAATCTTGGAGTAGGAACTTGACCCTTGAAGCTAGTCGAACAAGTCGTCGATGCGAGGCAGAGGATAACGATCCTGGATCGTCACTTTGTTGAGCTCGCGATCGTTTACGCACATGCGAAAAGATCCGTCCTTCTTCTTTACAATTAATACAGGGGCTCCCCAAGGAGATGAGCTAGGACAAATGAAACCCCTGTCCAATAACTCTTGAAGTTGGTTTGACAGTTCTTGCAACTCTCCTGGTGCAAGATGATATGGAGCACGAGCAATCAGCGTTGCCCCTGGCTGGAGATCCATCTGAAATTCCACCTGGCGATGTGGAGGTAAACCCGATAGTTTCCCTAGTAGCACATGTGGAGGATTCACAAACAACGGGTGGATCCTCGGTCCCCTTTTACTTAGCCTTATCATCAGTAACGAGTGTTAACATAGCGGGGTGATCCCTCCATAGACACTTCTGGACCTTCATAGTTGATATGGCGCTAACCTTTGCACCACTCTGTTGCTTTAGAAGAAATAACGATTCTTCACACAAAATTTTCCCCTCGCAAGGTATGTCTGCGCGATTTCTGAATAACCAATCCACACAAACTACTGCATTGTAACCATCAGGGGCAGTAGAAGAAAGGTCGATGTTGAACACCTGTCCCCCAAGGTCGAGTTTGCATCTCAGCGAACATATAAGGCTTCAATTGGCTTGCACCAGCCGACTTCACAACAGGTTCGGTTTCAAGAAGCATCAGGGTTAAACAGAACAAAGACGAAGCGAATAACTACCCATCCAAGCTATCGTGTTGCTATTACGCCTGGTATAGCCTATGCCAATACTAAATGTCCTTCCATGAGCTTCACTTCCAGTGTTGTTTTCGTCACAAGAATCTCCAGTACTGTCGTCGTTCCCTTGGTTATCGTCACCTTCGTTTCCATACTGTAAGCTACGATCATGAGTACCTTGATGTTGCCGCGACTGCTTCCTCTAATATTGTTGCCTGTAACGATGTCCTGCGTCCTTTAACCAACAAGGTCCAACTTTTTACATTCTGTGCCACGTCCTAAGGCACTACTCATGGTGCGGGCGGTTACACAGTCCGCTCTACCGTCAATCGTCATCGATTTTATCCCGATTGGTTCGTAAGAGTCGACTCCCATGAGTCGCTAGCTGGGGTTAAGGATTCGATTGGAGTCAAATGGCTGTTGTTCGTTGCCGGTAACTAGGGTCGTTCAAATGCCAAAGTCGGTAAGGTACTATGTTTACCCTCTTGTCCGTCGTTCTTGCAAGTTGACTGAGTAATACACGGTATGTTGCGAGAGCGTTACAGAAATGGTCGTGATTCGAGATTCGAGACGTCAATATGTCAAGTTCCAACAAACGAAGAAAAATGGGAAAGATATAGATCGCTCATCGTTGTGCATCACCCCACTCGGGGATGTTCGTATAAGCACCTAGCACTCTACACAGTCCACTAGGCGTCCAGTTGGGTGTTCAGGTAATACTCGATAGCATTGGAATCCGAAAGGTTTCAAAGGAAAAAAAATGGAAAGATCACATTCGTGTAGGAGACAATCTCTACTATTTCCCCTATAGGTTATCAGGTTTCGCATCGATCAAATGATAATTCAGAATGAGATAAAATCAAGTATCACCTTAAAGTCTACAACTTTCCAGTTCACATAAAGTAGGGGAGATTCCCTCTTGCACTCGTTAAGCCTCATTGGGAATTGCATGCACCACGCATTATTATTATGTGTGCACCCATTATAATGAGGCGGTTTGCATGCTCCTCTCGACGCTTCTTAATTTATGTTCGAAGTTTCTCCCACTCCAATCAACACAGGTATGTACTAACAGCAAGACTAGGATTTACAAGATGCAAGTGTTGAGTTATGCTATCGATGTGACTTGATATCTATCTTGTTGTATCGTGCATGCTATGTATATAGATATGTCTACTAAACATGTGATGTATACTGTAACGAGGAACGAACCTTGCAATCTGAAGCTGAGTGTCATGGTCATCGTTTGGATCAATTCGGTTATAGTCTGGTTTTATGAAAATATTTTAAAACCGAGTTCTCTATAACCAGTGGCTCTGATACCAAACTGTCACACCCCCAAATTACCACCTAGGGCATGTCCCCAATTGAGGTGCAACGATCCAACAAAGAGCCACCAATCATATCAAACATAAGTAATATTATATTGAAATACTCAATTAGAGAAATACATTGTTTGCAAGTTAAACCAATACCAAAGTACTGAGCGGAAGCATAAATGTATAAACGTATCAATGTATCAAGACCCAAGACAAGTAACTGTTTATCATGACCATGACCACTCTAGCAGCATCAGACAGTAAGTCCCCATGTTCCTTCAAAGATTACCTACAAGCATGTAAACAAGTGTGTCAGACTACGCTGGTGAGTTCAAAGTTTGTGTTTGTTTACCAAGTTGTGTTACCAGTCATGTGAGTAAAACAGTTTGCAAAATGATATGTCGTTTGTTGTCACGATGTTTGATGTTTCGAAGTTTTGATGTTGTTATTACTCGATTACCGTATGTGGCGACTAGATGTGAATGCCCAACCCCAATGCCTCCATTTAGGCATTGGTCATGATGTCAAGGTATCAAACAACCTTGAATAGATGTAAGGGGTCTTATATGTACACGATGTGAATGCCCAACCCCAATGCCTCTAACTAGGCATTGGTCATGAAGTCCAGGTAATTAGTTCACGCCCGTCCTTTCGGCCCGGTGTGAGGGTGCCAAACCTAATAGCGCTATCAACTAAATACCTCGTTGCTTCTTCAGCAACACGGTAAATGTATGGGGTCTTACATGATTTATACTGTGTTCAATAACCAACATCCCAAATAAACAGTTTACCCAGTATTCCCTTTAGAAACGTTTACCAGATGTCCCAAACCACCGGGACGCATGCTTGGAAAAGTGCAGTGAACTCACCTTAGGTTTGCTCGGTATGCTAACTATGTGCTTGAAAGTAAACAATCACGTCCTATAGTGTGCACGTATACTCAATCAGTTAGCATTCGTAATGTTTCACATGTATCTAGCATTGTTGTAATATCTCAGAGTGTTTGGCAGTTAATCATACATCACATAACAGTTAATCACATTTTATTCAAGCATAGTATCCAATAACATACTTAACATGGTTTGATATTTATAACAGAAATGCTAAACTAATAACAAGAGTTAACTAACAAGGTTAATCAACTAGCCGAGTTACCTGAATTAACTAACAGAATCGATCATGATTAATATGGTTGTATCATTTAACAGAGTTAACAAACTAACATCACATGTAAATCCTAAACGTCATCTAACAGTTACATCGAATTTATCATAAATCACAAGATCATTCAACAGTTCATCGATATATGAACATATAATTTATCAAAATATTGCTAGGCCAAGATTACAATTAGATCAGTAGAATATACTACCCTTTTGTTATCAACAAAACCGAACACAACAATAAAAATATAATATCCTTTTGTTATCAACAAAAGTCAACACGTAAACAACCCTTCCATTAACATCGGTCACTAATCATGCATAAAGATTGAAAACCTACAACCATCACATGTTCCTGACAATCACATGTACCCATGCATACAATAGCCGACCATTCCTAGGCTATCACATGCATAACATTAAATTGGCTGCATATTCACTACAATTCACATGCACAATACAATTATCATTCAACAATTTAAGATCATCATCGGGTTTCTCATACACTTCACTAACTGATCTTATCATGCATCACAAAATCAGAACATCATGACATCCATATGAAACTGAAATTAAATTAAATGTAAAACACTAACCGAACAAGGACGATCAAACCAAAAGAATCCAACTTCGAATAAGAAGAGGGCAGCCGTCGGGTTTCAAAGAAAGCGAGAGAGAGATAGATGTGATTAGGGTTTACCAACTAACAGTTATCGTAAGGGATTAAGAACAAATATTTATCTAATCATGACTGGGCCCAAAGCCCAGTTGATTTTTCGTTGAACCCTTTGTGGACGAAAACACCTAAAGGTGTTTTCATCCTATTGTTTTCGAGTAATGTAACTGATTGGGGTTGGGGGGGGTGACTTCGTGGGCGGGATTAGCATTACTCACACATTACACATAACCTTCCACATAATATCATTACATAGAGTTACATAATATCATTACATATAGCATGTATTCACATATTTCGGGTGTGAGTGTTTCGAATATTATATAAGGTTCCAATAAACAACCTATTATTAATACCCAACACAATGTCAATATATAAACATATTTTAACATACACACCTGCAAGGCACACCAAAATACGCATATAAATCACAATACGATTTATCGTCATACAAACGTGTACGGTTATGAATAAACACACCGTGCTAACAAACAATCTGACAATTAACGTGCAATAAGACGAAGATGGAATCTCAGAAATTCGAGTTGTCACATATCATTTTAAAAACTGTTAAAAACAAGTTTTATTTTTTATTTTTTACTTAACAAACATTAACTTTTATTATTAATTTTGTTTCAATACAGAGAATTCCTGATCATGTTTCACGCATGGCTAAGCTTCATGAAGGTTTAAAAGATTTGACCATAAGATTTTTGCATCTGGATCCGCCACTGCAGATTACCAACGGTACCAGACGTGAAAGAAGAACCAATGGTCGTGGTTTTCGATACGCTTTATCCTCTTGGAGGAAGTTCATGAAAGCCGCTCGAATTAAGGTCCGTGACCAGGTTCACTATTGTTTTGATGAAAATGAGCAGGTTTTGAGTGTTGAGAGGGTTATACCTTACGTTAGCAGTAGTAATTAGTTATATGACAATTATGGCATGTTTTTTGCCTTTCAAGTTTTTTGGTTTTAACATTGTTTTTGTTATAGAATTTCAATTTTTTATATAATTTTCATCTTAATTCTTATTTTAACCACTATATGCCATGACTTAAAAGTTTAATCTATTATTTTAATAATTTTTTTTCCCACTATAACATTTTATGATAGATCAAAAACGATATAGAAACTACTTTTATGGATAAAATTAAATTGATATATTCGCATATTAACATTGCTGATTATTGTTTACAACTAAGTATAGTGTTTATAAAGTCACTGTTTAATGTGTTATAAAGAGCAAATAAATCTACACATATTATATATCAGAAAACGATATATAAACTAATTTTACATATATAAACATTTTAATATTAAGGTATTCAGATAATATTAACGTATTCATAAAATAGTATTATGAACTTAGTATTATATATACAATATAACACTATGTTGTTACATTATAAACCTTTTTATAAAACTTGCATTATAGATTTTATATTATATTGAATTATAGAAACTCAACTTTGACTTAATAGGTTGCAAATTCTAAATTTTTTCCTTACTTTAAAACTTATTAATCATAAAAAGTCCCTCCTTACTTTATGCAATTTCAAATTGATAATTATGGAAATTGATTATATGGCCCATTTTTTTTCCAGTTGATTCGTTTACAGTCCTATAATTAGCTGGAAAAGTAAAGAAATATAGTATAGATATGGATGCACATTATATGGATATGATCCTGAATGTGTGATATGTCATATTTTAGGTATTGTTTTGCAATGCTATACAAGCCTCAATAACATATTTTGTATCTTCATTTCAGTATGCGTGTCGAAGAAGGTTATCAGTGCTGATTTTATAACTGCTAAGGTTG
Organism: Helianthus tuberosus; assembly: GCA_030545235.1. Classification (NCBI taxonomy): domain Eukaryota; kingdom Viridiplantae; phylum Streptophyta; class Magnoliopsida; order Asterales; family Asteraceae; genus Helianthus; species Helianthus tuberosus. The sequence goes on from CM060430.1 coordinate 40,617,811, forward strand.
TAGAATGCTGGAAAGCTTCATTTTTAATTAAAGCTAAAGAAGGAATTTAATATTTCAAATCTGTTGAATAAGGTGGTTAGTTACATTTCAATTTATCATTTTTTTCACATATTAACCTATTTTTGGACATTTAAATTGATTGACTGTATTTTTAGAAAATACCTTTCTATTACATATTTCCATGTTCATGGTTTATTATAATTGTTTTTTCGATATTTTAATTTTGTATAATATACAATGTTTACTTAATTAACATTGCCTACCTATTATAAATATTCTTTAAAGATTTCACATTGAAATCAATCTTCTCTACTCAGAAGTTTTTCTATCAGTTTTCATAAGCGTTGGTAAGAATACCATTGACTGTTTTATAAGATATTGATTGATAATTTATTACAATGTGTTATTATATATTGTTGTTTTTTTTTCTAATCCTTCCTTTGAATTTTATGCAGAAATGGAACAACCTGCAATCACTCTGTTGAATAATTTGGACCTCAATGTTGATAACTACACCATCAGAATACGCATTGTTCGGTTGTGGACAAGAGCTGATTTCAATAACGCTAGAAAAGTTTATTGTTATGATATGATAGTCATGGACAGTGAGGTAAGCGTTCATACACTTATGTTTGAATTTAATTTTATATACTGTTAATTCTTAAAGTACGTATTTTTTTGTATAAAATAATGATGTTGTTTGTCAGGAAACAAAAATGCAAGCTTTTGTTTTGGCTAAAAACGCATCTGGATATCAACATCTTTTAGAAGAAAAGCGTTGTTTGACGATTCGAAATCCTTCCTTGGGTGAGAATCGTCAGAAGGTCAAGTACGCTAAGGGTGGTTTGAAGATTAACCTTAATAACAACACCGTTGTTGAGGAATGCCATGAGGCTATTGGTTCTGAATGGGGTTTTGATTTTACTCCGTTTGATTCTGTTGTGGAGGATCCAACAACTGACAACAAGTTCTTTAAAAGTCCTATTGGTATCATATACAATTAAAACTATATGATACAACATAACACAGTTTTTTATTTTGTTGACACTTTTTACCTTTTTTCCCCAGATGTAATTGGTTTTGTGGTCAAAAGTTTTCCCTTCGAGGTAGACATGGAAACTAATAATGGAAATAACCAGAAGAAAGTCACCTTTATGCTTGAAGACTTGAAGTATTTATTTATTTTTTATTCACTTTTATTCCTTATAATATTATCTTTTTTATGTTATGTATTCTAAACTACTACTTTTATTGTTAACCTTTTTAATGTTCAGCAATAAGCAGATCTTTGTGACACTTTGGGACGGTTATGCGGATCAAATAATGGAGTATGAGAGCAGCAATCGAGGTGAAAAAAATGTCGTCGTAATCATTCAGTTTGGGAAATACAGATTCTGGGGAGGTATCGTATTACTTTAAATATATTGTGTTTTTTCTGTACGGTTTCACTTTAAATAGTTGTTTAAATTAATTAAAAAGAAATTTATAATTATGTACAGGGCATTTGTCTGTTTCAAATTTGTATACCGTCACCCGAGTCTTAATTAACAGTGATATTGATGAAGTTGCTGAGTTTAAACAAAGGTTCACTATCCTAATATGTTTTTATACTTTTGTAGCCAGCTCTGTGATTGTAAATAATTATTTTTCATTTTTTATTAGATTTATCGAGAAACTTTCTCCCGAAATTTCTTCCAGTTATTCTGGCTTAAGTTCTTCTGTTGTGAAGTCTGCCACTGAAGAGTTCCTTTCTGACTTGACTTTTTATCCCATTGGGTCGTTAAACTCAATAGATACGGTAACACGGATAAAAAAAAAATTTTAATATGTTTTCCTTTATCTATTTTGTTATACATTATCTATATCTTAAACACAGACGAAGTTTGTTGTCATTGTTGGGACTATCAAGAGTTTTGCATCGAACAATGAGTGGTTTTACAACGCGTGCACAAACTGCAACAAAAAGGTTTCAACCATTACTGTTGTAAAAGAGAAGCTGGATGGTACTGATGGTTTTGAAGAGGTTACTGTTTTGGAATGCAAGACTGATGTTTGTAATACAAAGAACGTTTCATCAATTCCAAGGTAAATATTATCCATGTTAAGTTTTGTTTGTCAAAAAAAGTAAATCGCATTAATATATTTTGCAGAATTAGGCTTTATATACGTGTGCAAGATTGTACTGGTATTGTGAGTTTGACATTGTTTGAGCGTGAGGTGACAAAGCTTTTGAAGGTTAATGCTAATCAGCTTTTAGAGAACAACATTGAAGTATGTACTAAATAATTCCTTTTACCATATTTTTGGTTATTATACAACAGTAAAGTATATTTTTTTTTCAACAGTTAGCAAACGAAGGAAGCTTTCCAAAGGAGCTAAATTCTTTACTCAATATGAAGTTTGCGTTCAAGATTGTTGTTTCTTCTTTTAACATTAGCAAGAAGCCTGATGGCTACTCAGTCTCCAAGATGACTAATAACCCGGTGGTTTTGTCCGAGCTTGATAAACATTTTGACACTATTCAGGTATATTTATTCCAATTCATCTTTGTACTATTATTACAATTTGCCAACAATGTTTAACGATTAATTATTATCATATTTTTTTTACTTTTTAAAAAAAAATCAGCCTATTGATGAGGAAGCCGTCAATATCGAACCATCCGATTCAAATTGTAATGATGATTTGCCTGTTAAGGTTTACTTTCCTTTACCTTATATATGATTTAAGTTGTACTCATTATCTGTTAAATGTATATTTATAACTCATCCCTATTTATTTATTTTATTTTTCTAGGATTCTATATCCCAAACGGGAGACGATGTAACCCCTTGCTCAAATGTTTTTAAAGTTGGCTTTACAACATCGTTTGATCAGAAGGATGCTGACTTGGATACGAACAGCGAACGTGACTTGAAGCGCAATTTGGATACCGTGTATGACGTGGATGATGTTTCTTCTCAGTCTTCATCAAAGATGCGTAAAGACAGTGGTGTCGATGAAGTGCTTCTAATTCCAAAGAAAGAAACTTAGTCATCTATAATTCAAACATTTGATATGATCGTTTGTTTTGTGTTCAGTATTTGGATATTTTTGTTGGGTTTTTTTCGAAATTTGACAATGGTTTGACTCGTGTGGTTATTTGATATGAACGTGATTGTTTCATGGTTTAGTTGTTTCTTTCCGAAAACAATTTTTTTTTTGCTAATTGTTGTTAATTTTACTTTTTTTTCTTATATGTATGTCATGATTATTCTACTTTTTTTTTTCTTATATATACTCTACATTTTTTAAAAAACGTATAATTTAATATAAACATATATATTATTCAGAATCATTTTTAATACAATCCGTTTTAAAAAAAAAATGTTACTCCCTTCGTCCCAGTAAAAGCGTCTTATTTTGAATTTTTAAAGTCTTTATTTATAAATTCTGACTTTAATTATATATTTTTTGTGTTATATAAAACTTTAATTATATATTTTTTGTGTTATATGTAACTTTAAAATATTCATATTATTTTATCAAATTTGTAACGATAATTCAATTTCATGATCATTTTTAAATTTATGAGCAATTTAATTATAGATGTAATGTATTTAATTAATGTACAAAATATGTTATCAAATTCTTTTATAAACAGTTACCATAATTTATTCTAAACATATACATTAGTCAGTTTATAGAAAGTCTTTCATACTATTTTTAAAATAAAAAATTTAACGTTTTAAGTAATACAGAATTTAAAAAATACACTCCGTTTTTAAATTTAAAAACTTTAAATATACAGAATTTAACGTTTTTAAGTAAACTCATTGTGGTTAGACATTGTAAGGAATTTCTTTGTGGATAGATATACATGATTAAAAAATACTAATATTTTAACACTTTATTCAATATTTACTAACCATTAGTGGAACTAAAAGGGTGTTGTGGTAATTTATGGTTAAATCCATTGTATTGGCGTCAATGTTCAAAACATAGGGGATGTTTATGTAACATTTTAAATGGTGGTTGTAATTATGTTTTTATTTTCCTTACCATACGCAACCATCATATCAAAACTTCATCTTCCCAATGATAGAGTGAATCGCCGACCGGAACTACTGCTACGATTTATCGCCGGAATCATCTGTATTAAGCTGATAGACGCCGGAATTAGGGCTTGGCATCTTGATTGTAGGTAACAACATTAAGTTCCTTTACATTATTCATTAATTTTTGATATAATCCTTTCTATCTTTGATTTTTTACCTATACATTGATATACTTCGAATCTCAACCGTTTATGTTGTTGTTTTTCGTAAGTCTGAGACTTTAATTGTTAGAAATTAGTGTTTGTAGTTTATTTTTGTTATCCTATGTTCAACTTTTGTTTATATACCGATTTTTTTTATACATAAACGTTAGGTTATGATTCTGTATTTAAACATTCACTTAAAAATTTGATACATATGGGTATAAGAACTTTAAATTTCAGAAACATAAAAATTAGTTATAATAATGTCTGTAAGGTCATAGAAATTTTCGATTATTGAACCACATAAGTTTGTGTTTTCATGATTTGAATCTTCAGTATTGTTATTCCAATCAGTGTTCTGTCTGTAGTGTTTTTTGTGTATACTGTATATATTACTGTTCGGTAAACTATGAGAATGTGAAATTATTTGTTTTTTTTTAAATCATTCGTCTTAGCATATATTTTTTGTGCAGATTTGAAAATGTATACTTCGTTTGTAAAGTATCTTCTGAACCCATCATCATTGAGTTTAGTAAGCATTCTTTATTTTACCTATAAATGAGTTTTTTGAGTATTTTTTTTTTGTATTTTGATTTTTGAAACTTATAATTTTAAATATATTTAATTAAAATATATATATATACAGGATGTCCCGATCACCTTTGTAACTCTATTTTATGGAGAGGATTGGGCCGATAGAAAGCTGCGTATATATCACTCAAGTGGGAAAAAATGGGTCGTAATGTTGAAACGAGTAAAAGGTATGCCGGTCTTAACTGACGGCTGGGAAACAGTTGTTTCAGAACTTAAACTTCAAAAGGATTGTCTGCTTACATTTCTTCCATTGAGCCATTTTGGTCTCCATCTTTCATCTTATGTTAATGGCGTATGTCATCAATCTTATTTCACAATTAATCGTCATCTAAAATTGGGTTTTACGGTACGTAATCTCATTTCATTTTCATTACAATTTATATTTAACATGTTTTTCACTTTTTTATACTCTAACGTACATAGCCAACATTCAATGTGTTATGTTTCATATTATGTAGATCATTGAAGATTCTTTTGTTCAACAATGTTTTGGAGACAATGTAATGGCTGGCTCATATGAAGTAAATTATAAGGGTTCTCCGTGGACAGTTTCAACAAGTAAGGTTAATTCAAACTATGTATTTTCACAAGGTTGGACTCAACTTTGCAACGATCTTGGCATTCAAGAAGATGATTTATTGGTTTTTGAAAAACTTAATGATGTTATGTTTGGCTTAACCGTGTATCGAGACGAGGTTGAGATAAGGTTGAGCAAGAAGGTTGAATCTGATGATGATGATGATGTAGTTCAGATCTCTAAGGCCGATTATGATAAAGCGCTTTTTAAGGTTCGAATCTATTAAGTATTAAATTTTGTATCCATTTTTTATCCATCTTTTAATTTTTTTTAAATATGATGTTTGCAGGACATAGAGGTAGATGATAACCAGCCCACATCTGATAAAAGTCCTTCAGGAACAGTCCCGTCAAGTACACCGAAGAAGGTTCATGTTAAAGAGATGTTTAAAGTAGGTGATGGTTTACATTTCAAGACAACCCAAGATGTAAGTTTACAACCACTATTATATTTTTATTTTAATTTAGTTATGCTAATTCCGTATTATAAATCATTTTTTTATGAATTCAAGCTTCAATTAACCCATACGAACATTAGTACTGATTATAAACCTACGGTTGCATCTATATTATTACTTTTATAGGTTAGTTTTTTTTGTTTGTGTGTACAAACACATTGTTTAATCAATTTGCTGTTTAAGTAAGGTACATGAAATAGTTTCAATGCTCATATTAGTTGTATTAGAGGTTTAAGAACTACATTGTTTATTTCCTAGGTTTACCAGTCAAATATTAATTAAATTCTGATTACATTGTACAATTTATATAATATCTTTAGTATATTAGAAAAATAACCTGCAACTTTATTAGATCAAATTGAATGACAGTCTGGGATGTAAGTTAGCCTTTTTTTTCTCAAAGTATAGTACATTTTGTATATGTAAGATGATGCATTATAATTTTAGCTTTAAATTTATAAAACATATAAGATGTAAAATATTTTATGTGCTAACTCTATTCTTTCACAACAGGTTAAAGGAAAGGGAAAAGGTAAACTTTTTGTCGACCGATCCGTCTCAGTCGATAATTTGAACAAACAGTGCATAGGCCGAAAACGTTCTACAACATCTGCTCAAACTGTCAAGGTATTAAATATTTTATGTATTTTTTTTTTAAGTTTACTAATATCCGTTTTTATTGTCATTCTTTGCTTAGTTATATTCATAAGGTTTTAAATAATATTGATAATTGTTGCTGAATAACAAGTTTAAAATTTAAATTATTTAATTTTTTTGTATTATATTTTTTTGTGGTACTCTTGAATCTGTTGAGATTGATGTTCAAGTAGAATGAATCCAGTATTAGTTTAGTAAAAAGTGAATACGTTTATAATAAATGTTCTTAATTGTTTATAAGTCGTACAAAGTGTATATATTATGTGTAAAAATCTTTAAGTAAACTATTAGTTTGTCAGCCAAATCAGTATGTTATCCAATTTCATAAGTAGTATTTGTAAAAGATAACTTTAATTGTACAATATATACTATATTTGTTGTTAACCAGCTCTATATATTTATTTTCCTTAAACAAGGCAAAGAAACGGTTAACTGCTGTTCAAAATGTAAACCATCGAAAGAAGGTTAAAAGGAATGCAAAGAAAGTTTCCGCTGTCGGCATGGATCCTGAATTCTTCAACTTTAGTCGTAAAGCAGAATATAGGCTGGTAGGATTTGTTTTTACATGATTTACCCTCATATTTTTTTTAATTTTTTACATTCACTTATATTTTGCTTTCTTTCAACGCTCTTAGCGGCTTCCTGTTGAGGTTGTAAAAAGAGCAGGCCTGTGTGAAAGCTTGCAACCTTTATCTGTGCAAAATATGAATGGTGATATTGAAGTTTATGAAACAAAGACAGAGTTAAACGGTGGTACGTTACGTTACGCCGTTGATGGTTGGAGGGAATTCATGGAAGATAACCAGTTGCAGTTTGGACACATGCTGCACTTCACGTATTTAACTTCACAGAGGAAGATTGTGTTGAATGATGTAACTTTGATCTAAGGAAGATTGGTATACATTTTATGTAAAACAGGTATGTTTTGGTAAGTTGTTTGTTAGTCTTTTAAATAGATACATTTTGGTGGTATGGTTGATGAACATGAAAACTTTTATTACTTTATTATGGTTTAGTTTATTTAGATGTTTTGTAATGATACCAAGAACTTATTTTGTAATAGGTTCAATGTTGTTAGTGTTTGATATGTCTATTTTAGTAGCTATTTACAATCTTCATATTTCCACAATACAATTTAGTTATTTAACTGGAAAGATGTGATCAATCTCATTTTCCTTTAAAAAATATTGAATATAAGGTAAGAAAATTTATTTATGGAAATCTATATTACAATTTAATCAATTCCAAAACTAACATATTACATTAATATATTTCCATTTTTTTGTATATTATCTATCTATATATTGATATAGAGTTGTTTCAATTTCTTAGTTCTATATCACCCTTTCATTTCATATTGGCTGATTCAATAAGAATTGATCAAAACACGTTTATTCCGTTGCTAATTTGTTCCTGGTTATTCAACCTTTGAACTCGGTTAGTTTTTTCAGTTTCTATCTTAATGTATTGTTATTCTAATGATTGAACAATTTATTTCAACATGTATGTTTTTTTTTTCACAATATTTGTTTTCGCATACTATCACTCACTTAAGTTAATTGGTGTGATTATATTGTATCCTTATAGCACTATATATATAGATATATATACACAAATCATCATTGTTCTGTATTTCATATTTTTTCCTTGCGATGTAGTTCAGATCATGGAAGCTATTGATTTTGACACCTTAGTCGTGGAAGTTTTGTCTAGGCTCCCTGCAAAATCAATTTGTCGATTCAAATGTGTTTGTAAAGCATGGTGTGCAGAATTATCAAGTAATCAGTTTGGCATTTTGCATTGTGTATGCCTTAATAGATCTAAAAATCGGAAGCTAATATCTTTGAATGATATGTCAATAGATGTTGATAACGTAATCAGTGGCAAGATTGAATTTGGTTCAACGAAAAGTATATGTTTTCCTTTCGAGACTCCACCACTGTCATTACGTTTTCTTTCTTCTCATGACGGACTTTTATTAGTTTACTGTATTAGAAAACTTATCCTTTGGAATCCAACTACTAATTGGTATACTATTTTATCTGAAGACTACCCTATACATAGATACGCTCACGAATATGATACTGGCGCTATCTACTTTGATCAATCTAACGACCTTAAAGTACTCCACATCAAGCGTCGATACAATAATGTTTTTGCAAGTGTCTATTCTCGACGTTTTGGTATATGGAGAGATGTCGAATTCATCAATTCAACTAACTTTGGTTCAAATTCTTATGCGTGGTCTGTTGGAACACTATCCGCTAAGACTGTATACTTCATTGTTTCACAATGTTGGTGGGTAATTGGAAAGAAGTTTATAGTTGCTTTTGATGTTTTATCTGAAACATTCAAACTTATTAATTTTCCTTTGACTAAAGATCTTATTCATAGCCAAGGGCATCTTATCACATTAAATCGGAATATTCACATGTTTGTTGTTTCCGAACCTGAAGAGCTTATTGTTGAACTCTTCAAACTCGAAGGTGAAGTATGGCATAAGGTTATATCTTTTCAGAATTCTCAAACAGTTTCTTTCCAAAGTAGGCGGCACCAACCACATATAATGGAGTACAACACATGGATTTTAATGAGTGATTCGGGACATATGGTAACCGTTAAACTAACGGACGAAGAGTTGCATTATTTACAAGATGTTGATACATTTAACGGAGTTAATGGAGCGTTATTTATAGAGACTATTATTCCTCCTTTTACTTAGAAGTTATATAATTTGTTTTGGTTCTGTTTTTATTGTTCCCAAGTACTCACTTTATTATATAATTTATTTCTTTTATTTTGTTTTTAGAAATTATTATTTTTTTCATATTTTTTTTGTTCATTAATGGGAAATCATTCTATTGTTGATATACACTGGTGTGCAACTGCTTTTTGTTTATATCTGTTTACATAAATTTTATGATTTTATGAGTCCGTATAAAATATTGATCGATGTACACAATTACGACCATAATGGTTTGTTACATTTTATATATGAATCTTGATTGATTAAATATTACTTAACATGTGATCCAACATACCAACTCTTTAATGTAACACTTTTTTTTAAATTCCCAGCAATGCCTAAACGACCAAAGATTGACTCCGTATACAATGACATTGATAAAGAAAACACTCAGGATGGTAAGTTATTTAAAGTTTTACAGTTTTTTTTCCTGCTCAATTATTTGATTATATATATATATATATATATATATATATATATATTATCCGCAGTTCACCGAAATGGAAACACATCCTCCGACATTGTTAACGGTATAACACTAATTATTTCATTGTCCATTTCGATTATTTTATGCCTACTTATTTAGCTAACTATTATGCTCGAATTGTTTATGAATTATTTATTTTTTTTATTTATGTATCTTCAAAGTTTGACGAGGCAGAAGACCTTTATCAAGCATAACGAATGGTATTATTTTAAATCTATATTTTTATAACAAACTGAAAATTATCCTTTCCTTATCTACAACTAACTATTTTTATTTGTTATTGTTTGTTTATTATAATTTTTGTTAATATGTCTACGATTTTCTGTTAGCTGTCCTCCCAATTGTTACTCGAGACGAGGCATCTCATAGAAGAAAATTAAGAAAATTATTATTAGATAATAAGAGATCAAATGGGGGAACTACATCGTCATCCCTCAATATTGTATCCACCAATATTAATTCCACTTCCACTCCGTGTGTTACACAACATCGTCCAGTTCCTGATGGTATGTTATTTTAGACGCTATACATTGGTTTAATTTTTTGTATATTATTTTAATTACGTTTAGAAATAATTAACTTTTTTATAAATACGTGACAATGAATTTATTTGGGGTGCTTTAATATTTTCTATTAGTGACTATGATTCTACAAAACAAGGATAGAGATAGCATGCGATTACCTAGATCTATTATTGACAAAAGAAGATCTACTACCATAGGTGTTACATCGGATAACATAGTCAACAAAATTGGTTGTCACAATTTTGAATCCACTCATGATGTGGCTAATAATGTTACTCCAAGTCCGTCAAGTATGGTAACAAGTAAGTAATTTTTTAATTATTGTTTTTTTTTATGTTTGTATTGTTTTGCATTGATATTTTGAGTATGTTTTTTTGTCAATTGTACTAGGTAACATTAGTTGTAGTACCAGCAATCGGACAACGACAGAAAATGGTTTTCGAATTAATATTTCAACTGGCATCACATCAACCACATGCACATCATCATTGAATTGTAATTTGCAAAGGCTATCATCTGGGAAACGTAAGTTGGTATCCAAAGCACGTATTTCATCTCCTATACCAATGATTGACTTGACCACAGAGGAAACCGTAGAACGAGATCCTTATAAAGGTGTTTCCACAGGTTAGGTTTGGTGATAAGTAGTGCTACATAGTGTAAAACATACCAAGTCTTAAATACGTATATCTTATTATTGTAATGAATGTTGTATATATAACTCTAATGTTGTACGTTTTAACAGATTATTTGGATCATGGTGATCAAGTTATTACTTGTGAAGTTTGTTATGCAAAGTTATGGGATGCAGAGAAAGGAAGTGGAAGAAAAGAGGGTGGCAAAATATGTCATATGTTATGTTGTGGTTATGCCAAAGTTGTGTTACCTGATTACAAATCTGCGACACCTTATTATAAAAGTCTATTCATGTCCAATGACAATGAAAGCAGGCACTTTTTGAAGAACATTCGACGTTACAATTCTATGTTCGCGTTTACGTCAATGGGTGGTAAGGTTGACCAGACCGTTAATACTGGTAATGCTCCTTTTTGCTACAGAATTAGTGGTGAAAATTATCATTCTATTGGTAGTCTTGTGCCAGAAAACGGAAGGAAACCTAAATTTTGTCAGTTATACATATACGATACTGAAAATGAGTTGGCAAACAGGCAATCAGTTTTTAGGTACCATTCATGAACTAATTTTTTTAATAACATTTATTTTAAGTATATATTTACTTACTATTTCAATTTTATGAAACAGGTCTTCAGACGATGCTTCCTCATCAACCTCTTCAGACGAAACTGATAATAAGCTGATACAACAAATCAAAGCAATGTTGGATGCCAACAACGTGCTTGTGAAAATTTATAGGATGGTTAGAGATTGCTTCCAACAGAATCCTAATGCTACTTTAAAGCTTCGCCTTATTGGGAAAAGAGAACAAGATGGTCGGACTTATAACTTACCTACTTCCTCCGAGGTTGCTGCTCTTATTATTGGAGATATTGATAATGCTCTTGAGAATAGAGATATCGTTGTCGAGACACAAACAGGGTCATTAAAAAGAATAAGTGAGTTGCATCCCTCCTATCTTGCACTTCAGTATCCTATTTTGTTCCCATATGGAGACGATGGTTACAGAATTGACATACCCCATAGGGGTGTCATTGATGTTACTAACAAGAAACGTCCGAATTGTACAATGAGAGAGTTTTTTGTGTATCGTGTACAAGATCGTAGTAACCAGTTTTCATTGATTCTAAATTCTCGACGGTTATTACAACAATTCTTGGTTGATGCTTATACGATGATTGAGAGCGAGCGACTTAACTTTATAAGATTTCAGCAACATGATCTCAGGTCTGATACATACGAGAATATTCGAAAACTAAGATATAACGGCCAACAAGATTTGTCTAAGGTTGGAAAACGTATTTTCCTTCCATCTTCGTTTACAGGCGGGTCACGATATATGATGCAAAACTATCTTGACGCTATGGCCATTTGTAAATGGTATGGTTATCCTGACTTTTTTATAACCATTACCTGCAATCCCAAGTGGCCGGAGGTTCAAAGGTTTCTTAAGGAAACAAATCTTAATCCGGAGGATAGGCCTGATATTTTATCGCGAATCTTTAAAATAAAGCTGGATGCAATTTGTAAAGATTTGAAAGACCGTCATTTGTTTGGAAAAGCTTCAGCTGGTATGTTATTAAATTTTCTATTTTGAACATGATCTTAATAATAATTAACAGTTTCTTACCTTTTTGTGTAGTTGTTTACACTATTGAGTTTCAGAAGCGAGGATTGCCTCATGCGCATATGTGCTTATTCATGGAGAATGATTACAAACTTCCAACTGTAGACCATGTTGATCAGTTTATTTCTGCAGAAATCCCTGATATAAACCAAGACCCGGAACTATATACGCTTGTGAAAGACCATATGATTCATGGTCCATGTGGTAACGCTAGAATGAGCTCTCCATGTATGGTTGATAGAAAATGTTCAAAAGGTTTTCCCAAGAAATTTCAAGATCACTCAACCTTGGATTGTAACGGATTTCCCTTATACAGAAGAAGAGATGACGGTTCCTTCGTTTTAAAAAATAGAATTGAGTTAGACAACAGAAGTGTTGTACCTTACAACAAAAAACTTTTGAAAAGATATCAGGCGCATATAAACGTTGAATGGTGCAACCAAGCGGCGTCAATAAAGTATTTGTTCAAATATATTAATAAAGGTCCTGATAGAGCAACAGTTGTTGTGGTTCCGAGCAATAATGAAAACGAGCAAGCAGAAAATGATGAAATTAAAGAGTATTGTGATTGTAGGTATATCTCGGCTTGTGAAGCCTCTTGGAGGATTTTTTTGAATGAAGTTAATTATAGAAGTCCTTCGGTTATGAGGTTGCCTTTCCATCTTCCTGGACAACAAACAGTTTGTTTCGGTCCTAATGAAGATATTAATCAGGTGCTAAACAAGCCATCTGTGAACTCATCAATGTTTTTGTCTTGGATGCAACGTAATCAAGATCCTAACGACACTGTTGCACGTACACTAACATATGTACAGTTTCCACGTTTTTATGTGTGGAAGCTTGACCAGCGTATATGGGTTCCGAGAATAAAAGGAAAAACAATTGGCAGAATTCATTCCGTTTCTCCGTCTACCAGTGAAGCATATTATTTAAGAATTCTTCTTAACAAAGTTAAAGGACCAACATCTTTTGATGATATTAAAACAGTTAATGGTCGAGTGTACGATACTTTTAGAGATGCTTGCTATGCGCTTGGTTTGTTAGATGACGACTCGGAGTACATTGAGGCCATCAAAGAAGCAAATATATCAGGTAGCGCAGGTTATATTCGCAATTTATTCGCGACCATGTTACTGTCAAGCACTTTATCTAGACCTGAAGTAGTCTGGGAAAGCACATGGAAGTATATGACAGATGATTTTCTGTACAGATTCTCAAAGTATCATCGTGTTTCAGGTAAAATTATAAATTTCATATTAGGTTTTTGTTACAGTTACTAAAAATTTATCATTAAATTTATATGTGGTTCTGATTTTTTCACAGGTTTATCAATTCCTGATGAGCAACTAAAGAACTATGTTTTATGCGAAATTGAGAAGTTTTTAACTCGAAATAATTCATCGCTTCGAAGATTTGTATCAATGCCTTACCCGGATACTTCATCTTTAGATAACTTTCGCTGCCGATTGATTAACGAAGAGCTTGCATACGACAGAACAGATTTACAAAATGTTTATCAAGGTCAGGTCAATTTGTTAACGGATGAACAACGTTTAGTGTATGAAGAAATTATGAACGCAGTTGATGGAGACAATGGAGGAGTATTTTTTGTTTACGGTTATGGCGGGACTGGTAAAACATTTTTATGGAAAACATTGTCTGCTGCAATTAGGTCAAAAGGTGAGATCGTATTAAACGTTGCATCTAGCGGAATTGCATCACTGCTGTTGGATGGAGGAAGAACGGCGCATTCTAGGTTTCATATACCTTTGAATCTTAATGAGGATTCCGTTTGTCACATTAAACCTGACGATGATGTAGCTAAATTACTACAACAGACCAAACTCATTATATAGGATGAAGCTCCTATGGTTCATAAACATGCATTTGAGGCTTTGGATAGAACTATGAACGACATTTTCAATATATCTAATTCATCCAGGTCTGATGTTGTATTTGGAGGAAAGGTTATTGTATTTGGTGGTGATTTTAGGCAAATATTACCTGTTGTTCCAAACGGTGGACGACAAGAAATTGTGAATGCCTCATTATGTTCGTCTTATTTGTGGAGGAAGTGTAAGTTGTTAACGTTAACTAGAAACATGAGGTTAACCGTTGGAAGACCGTCATTTGAAGTTGAAGAGATCAGTAATTTTTCAAAATGGTTGTTGGACGTTGGTGAGGGAAATGTTGGTGGTTCGAATGATGGAGAAGCAATAATTGAAATACCACATAAGCTTTTAATTGACAGCACATCTGGTCCAATTTCTAGCCTGATTGATTTTGTCTATCCGTCAATCTTGGATAACTACAATGATCTTAATTACTTTAGTACCAGAGCTATACTTGCGCCTAAGAATGAGGTTGTTCACGAGATTAATGACAGATTGTTGGCAGTTTTCCCAGGTGAAGAAAAAGAGTATCTTAGTTCTGACAGTCTATGCCCTACTGAAGATGGCAATGTTGATCAGCAAAAAATATACTCACCCGACGTGCTAAATGGTCTTAAAGTGTCTGGTTTACCAAATCATAGGTTAGTGCTTAAAGTTGGTGTTCCAGTAATGTTGTTGCGAAATATTGACCAACGAAATGGTTTGTGTAACGGTACAAGGTTAAAGGTGACAAAACTTTACAGCCGTGTTATTGAAGCTGAGATAATTTCAGGTGGAAATATTGGTTCTCGGACATTCATACCTAGAATGAATTTGGTACCTTCGGACAGAAAGATTCCTTTTGCATTTCAAAGGAGGCAATTTCCAATAACGGTATGTTTTGCGATGACGATTAACAAAAGCCAGGGCCAGTCGCTATCTAAGGTTGGTTTGTACTTAAGACAACCAGTTTTCACACATGGTCAATTGTACGTAGCTTTATCTAGGGTTACAAGACGAGATGGAATCAAGTTACTAATACTTGACAATGAAGGCAGGCCTACAAATAAAACAATGAATGTTGTATATAAAGAGATATTCAATGGATTGTGAGGTTTTTATGTTTATCATCTTTTTATCTTACTTCACGTACTTTGTATCATTTTTGTTTATATTCGAAGAAACCTATAACGAAGTATTTACGCATTAAAGTATAGAAGATAAAACTTTGTATTCTTATGTTTAACTTTAGGCAAAAATTTTTAATTTAGAATATATAGTTTATATGGAGATTGCACAATCACATACAATTAGTTACAATTATTTATTTATTTCAATGAATGTCGAATTAACACTTTATTAAAGTGTCGTATTTCCAATTTCCAAATCATTATAAAATAAAAGATTTAAATATTTAGTCATTTCATAATTGTAATTAATGTTTTTTTTTGTTAATTCTGTATTTATGATTTAAATATTTAGCAATCCGAACGAACCTATAATAAAGATTAAGAAGATAACATGTATTGGCGTGTGTTATATTACATTTGTAGTACCTCTTTACTTCCAACTTATATAAGCAATCCGAATCACATATAAACAACCACAACTTTCTTTCTAAATATATTTATTTAAACATTGATTATCAACAACTGTTTATACACGATACCAACTGTTAATTACATTATAAAATATGTTACGTGGTTCGATGATATAATACTAATTGTCTTTAACCTTAAACTACCTCTGAACAAAATAAAACATTATATAAAGAATCTGATTCACATATAAACAACAACTTATTATGTAAATATATATACATACACATTCTTAATCAACAACCTTTTATAGACGATACCAACGTTACTTACATACAAAAGTATGGTTTTTTGGTTGATGATATAACACTAATTGTCTTTAAGGTTAACCACTGATTACATGTCCTAAACAAAAGTAAACATAACATCATAACCACTGATTACATGTCCAAAACAAAAGTGAACATAACATAAGTAGCATAAAAGAGTCGTGATTTCGAGTACGCAAAAACCTTCATCATTAGCTTATAAATTTACCTTTTCAACCTGCAGTAACTTCATCCACGTCTGATAAGATCAGCAGATTTTCAGTGCTTACAAATTTGAAATGCATTGTGTCACCCAAACGAAGCCCATTCTCTTTCATGTACATTGGCCAACCTTCGATTGCATACCTCACATTATCTTCATTCTTTTGCCGCCTAAGATTCATATCGATTGTTTTGCCCTTCATGTTCCTCACTTTTAACTCATGCACTTTGTTTTTGAATCCGCCAATTCTTACAACATTAGCAGGCAATCTCTGCATGAATATGATAATTAACAATTAAATCAGCCTTTTGAATGTTATTGTCTTACTGTTTATCAATTAGTATTTTAAAAACATACCATTCTGTTATCTACCTTCTGTGTAAATTCATAGTTACCATCTTTATCAACAGAATTCTTCCTTGCAACACGTTTTTGTGCAACATCTAATATCTTCAATTCATTACCGGATGTCTTTCTAATGTCTTTTTCCTAATTATTACAGAAACAAATAATGTTTAAAATAAAATATGTATTATATATCTTAATTTGTTTCTGTTAATCATAAATAAATGTTGTTATACGTACCAACCGGCTGCGTGTTCTTTTTCCAACTGTTGAAACGGTTTGCATTTCCACATCTGTTCCGCATATCAGCGCCTTACTGTCGTCTGGCTTACAATATCCCTCATTTTGTTTTCCTTTTTTCTTAACCTGTTAACACAACTTCTTATGTTTGACATCAATAACCAAGAAGTAAAAAATAAATATGGCTAAACTTATTAAAATTACTACTCATGTATTATTATGATTCAAATTATTACATTTTTTTTTGGTTGTTGGTTTATCTCTTCTCTCATAACACTCTTTGTTTCCACGTTCGAGACTTCTTCTCCACCAACGTTCTTATTAACCTCCTCTTTGTTACGACTTTCATTCATCTGTTTATGATACATTGATACTTAATAAAATCACAAAAGCTTATTCTAATGTATATTAATCTACATAAATGGAAGCTCAGTACCTCACACATAAACTGACCAATTGAATCATCATCTCCACAGAAAGCCTGTCATATAATAACATACGTAAGTAAGTCGGAATTTTGTATAAACTCTTATAATTTAGTATAAAATACTTACAAAGTCAACGTTTTTGTAGTATGTGTCTTTAGGTATTTCCAGCACAGATTCATCATGACTTTCTTCTTTGATGTTCAGAACTAACTCAACTCCTCTACGATATATGTTTATCACAAATGTGTCGTTGTCACTTTTCGTCAACAACAGTAAATCATCTTCTTCTATTCCAAGATCATGAAATAACTTCGGACAACCTTTTGTAAAAACATAATTATCATTGATTGTTTCCGTCTCAACTTTCCAAGTATGACCTGCTGCATTTATGTTATAACAGTCCTTCACTGGTACGTACGAGTAACATTTTGTGACATAAGTTTCTGGAAGCACCTGAAAAGTAATGTAATATATTAGTGATATATATATATATATGTAAATCATTTATATTTCAAGAATGACAAAATAAATATTCATTAAGAAATAATAGTATACTTACTATTATCTTTAAAATGTTGTAACGATTGAATGTTAGAAAAGATTCACCACATATGTTTTCAACGAAGCAACTTATTTCCATATTGTTGTCCTCCATTATCCTTAATCGCAATATCGTCCTTTTTGTCAATTCAAGATCCCTTACTACATTACTCCATCCGTCGGTTATAATGGATTCCCCACTTACACTTCTTAAAGAAACTGGCCAACTTCTACGACTTTCATGATTTATCATTACTTTTTTCCTTTGCCAATATTCTCCATATGCATTCTTAACAAAATCAATTGGCAGCACCTGCGGTTAAATTTACGTTTTACATAATTGGTAATACAAGTTATATATATTATTTTGTAAGCTTTATACATACAAGTTTTAACGAGGATGGCTCTTCTAAGATTGCAATGCATGAGTGACTCATTTTTTAAACCTGCATTATACCAACATATGTTATAAACATTTAGTGTTGAACTTGAATCGATACATATATGTTCATATGAATAAGAAAATAACCTCTTAAACAAATTTTCACACACATTTTGCTGATACAATGACTATATACAATATACAATGACTATATACAATATACGTATAAACAAGACTAAAGCAACTTTTATCTGATCATTATATTTATATAGAATATTACAAATAATTAAATGTGTCAATTAATTTTTACCAAAAATTATCCTTTTATAGTGTTCAATATGAGTTAAATATAATCTTATATTGAATACAATTCCACAAAAAAAATTATGGATCATAAATTTAAAATGATAATCATATCTATTCAATCATCCAAATCACACTATTAACTAACATTTTTTTTCATAACAATATAATCAAAATCTATCAACCAAATCAAAGTATTAACCGAAATTATATACACTCAAACACATGCAATACATATAATCCTTCTTAAATACATATAACATACAGAACTTTCAATATAATAAAAACCTAACTCTGATTTCATGTCTAATTCTTCATTAATCGTTGGAAATAAACACAATTCGTGAGTAGTTTGTAATACAGATGATAAATTTAGTTGGTAAATCAAAGTAACAATCTTCTTACAACTGATCGGAGATGAAGTCGGAAGTTACCTTTACTAATTCTTTGAACCGCCGTTGATGTTTCTTGAAGCTTGTGAGGAAGGATAGCTGATTTTGCAGAACTTGATATGATATATTTGTAATGATGATTTTTTATTTAAATGTTATCCTCATATATATTTTCCGTAAATATTTATTAAAATAACAGTAAATTCGACGGTAATTTTTGGTAACCAATATTTACTTTTATATATTTTACTCAAACAATTTTTATAGCTATTGTTTTGTTTATTTTAGGATATAAATTTGTTATTAGATGTTTAATATTTTTACAACTAATTGTAAATCTATTTACAAGTATAGTAATGAACAACTGATTTTTTTTCAATTGGTCTAAAACGAATTCGAAGTTATTTGTTACGAAACTCTAGCAACCATAAGTGTTAGAGTATCAGATTTTCAATTTATATTGAACATCCGAAAATCATATTTCTTACATACACATTATCGAACCCCTTTTTTTTACATTTGTAGTACGATGAATTTGTTTTTTTTTATATTTTAAATTCAAATTTATATGATAACAACGTATTTTGTTTTGAAAAAGTAAGAAACATATCATTAGGCATAATTGATCATAATATTCTGAGGTACTAAGTTTACCTTTATGTAGATTAAAATACATCATAATATTCGAACGAACCTGTAATAAAGTATTTACGTGTCAAAGTATAATTTATTTGTTGTTTAGCCACCCGTGTATTACACGGGTACTTAGACTAGTTATAGTATATTCTATAAGTTAGATGTTATTCTTAAAGGTTTTCACATCGATACTCTTTGTCATTCTTCTACTTTGGTGTTCGACATCTTAAGGTACAAAACATTTCCTTTTGTGCAACTTTTATATTCAGTATCATATAAAACATTTCAAAATCCTGTTACTAACATTTTCCTAATCTACTAGTGAAATACAGAACAATCAGATTACTATGTTTAGGTCACTCAATGCTCATTCCACGAACTACACCATCAAAGCGAAGATCATATCTTTGTGGCATAAAAAAAATGGTGATGATAAGCAAATCTACCGTGTTGACATGATGTTGATGGATGAAGAGGTTACATTTTTTAAATTTGCCTAATCTTGCTTATAATTATGTTTATCCACAGCTATGCATTTACTAAAATAATTTATTTACTTCTAATTTCAAGGTTCATTTATTCAATGTAGTTGTTTGCATAAACTTTTCAAGCGGCTCCTTAAATATTTGGTTGTTGATGACTGTTTATTGTTACATAAACCATCTCTAGCCAAAGACACTACTAAGATAAAGGTCACAGGAAATGATCAGAAGCTATCTTTGTATGCATTCACTTCTGTTGTGAAAACTAAGAATTGGTATGGGCCTCGTTACTTTTTCCGTGTCACTGATTTCAAATCGGTGTTAAGTAAAAAAGTTGAAGTTAATACTCCAATAGGTATGAGTTATTTGTCAGTTTTCTATAATTGACGTCCTACTTTTTTCGTATGTTATAATTTTTAAATAAATATTTTTATTTCTTATACTAATAGATTGTTGTATTCTACAGATTTTTTCAGTTACATGGTTGTTAGTTATCCTATTGAAGACGCAAATAGGTAGGATGGCACCAAATGCAAACAAATCAACATAACTTTCAAAGATCTTGAGTAGTAACCTTACATTTAATTTTTTTTCAATGTATATGTTTTATTTGAACTTTCAATATATTATATTTACAGAGGTCAGAAAATAGGTCTTACATTATGGGAAAACTATGCAATCGAGATATCCAAGTACATGAATGATAAGAATCGCCCGGCCCATGTTGTTCTTCTTGTGCATTTTGGCACAATAAACATCTATCAAGGTATTTATTTTAATTATAAAAAAAATTAATATGTTCTACATATTCCTATGTAATATGTCGACTGTTTTTATATGTTCTACATATTCCTATGTAATAGATACAAGATACCTCTTAGGGTTCAGGATTCTACAGGGGTTGTGTCCTGTACTTTGTTTGATTATGAAGCTATTAAGTTTTTAAAAAAACTGCCAAAGAACTTCTTGATGATTGTGAAAAGGTATAAGTACAATATATTATGTTCAATATTATTTCTTTTTAATCTATTAAAGTCGTATATGTTTAACATGTTTCATTCCAATAAATTAGGTTGATAATAATACTCAAGGAGCTTTTCAATCACTTCCATCTGAGTTTGATACGTGATCAACAAAAGGTTTGCTTTTCAAATCAAGGTTTCCAGTTATAACATTGAAAACCAAATATAAAACTATGGAATTTCTATGTTATCTTCTTATGAGGACATACTTTATGCTCTCGAAAAGAAACAGAAAATTCATGAGGCAATAATTTATTTTGTAATCATATATTTAATGTAAATAAGCTATAAAAGTACCAAGTTATCATTATTACACATGTTTATTTTTTGTAGTTTGATCAGTCTGAGTCAAATGTTCAATGCTTGTATGATTCTGTTGGTAATATGAAATCCATATCAAAGGTAAGTTGTACATGATTTATAATATATGTTTAATTAATAATATTGTAACTATTCCTTCAATTTTTTGTTTAATATTTTATTATTTTTCTTCAGTAGTCGCAATCTGTGATTGGCGACAATGTTACACCAGAGCATGTTGATGTTATTGACCAAGATATATCAAAGTTGGAAAACATTAAACGAAACATTCAAGAAGTTTATGAAGTTGATGTCGTTGATAGTTCTACTAAACGTCGGAATAGTCCTGGTACTGTTGATGAAAAGGATTATATGAAGATGGAACTCATCACCCCGAAGTTAGAAAGAACCAATAAGTGGATAGTTGGAAAATGAATTTTAGTTTACGATCTTTTTCTCTTTTATGTTCCCGAATAAGACAATTATTTGCTTTTGACACTTAAATTGATATTTGAATGGTAAGGTTTGTTATTTTGAATGTTCGTTTATTGGTATTTCTTTTTATTTAATGTGAATGGTTTTGTTTTAATTTGTTTGTGACTGTGTGCTATGTTATATGTACACGTTTGTTCATATAATTTTAGTTATTTGTTCATATCTTTTATTTTTTTAGATAAAGATAATTTTTATGTGTATTTATTACTAAAAGATTTAAATGTATTGTTAATTAATTTTGATTAATTTTTAAAGTATCATATTTCAATATACATATATTAAATAATCACTCATATTCTAACATTTCCTAAATTACATAAAAAGCAAAGTAATAAACCTTATTAAACAAAAAAATCTTTTCAATATCCTTTTGCTATCTCATTACATTGCGAATAAAAAAAACCATTTTCTATTTAAAACGCCCAATTTCCTTTTTGTATGTAAATGAATTTAAAATTTTGATAATAATTAACTTTAATAACCCGATAACTAATTTATGGAATGAATTTCACGATGATAATATTCAAATTATTAAATAATATAAACAATAAATCTTGATAAATAAAAGATTTTGCAAATATCATTTTACTATCTCATATTAAATAATATAAACAATAAACCTTGATAAATAAAAGATTTTGCTTATATCATTTTACTATCTCATTATATTAAGAATATTGAAAATTACGTTTTATTTAAAAGCCTTATTTTTCTTTTCTTATCTAAATCACTTTATTATTGGACATACTATACTCAATCTATTATATATAGACATAATATTATAATGAATATACAATTTTTCAAATTTGTCTATGTTAATAAACGTGATTTATGTAAGCCTTTTATATATAGACATAACATCAGTTTAGAAACCTTTTAATACGTTAATATCATATATTATATTTTTTTAAAAATATTTCATTTCTAAACGTTTATTTCCATAAATTTGTAAATGGTTTTTTGCATTAATTTGTAACCATAATTAAATACATACCAAAATTTTAAATCGATTTGAATTGGACCGAGTGTGGACTTTTTGTATTCCCTATATAAGGCCCAGATTCTTTTTTCTTATATAAATTACTTTACTAATCTATATACTACACTTAGTTTTATGTTTCAATCTTTTAATTCATGGTTTATATTCCTTTTGATATGGTTCTGTTTGATATTTTAATGAAGCTCAATGCTAAAGCGATTCATGGTTTCAAATGTATCTAGAGAATGACATGATGGGCTATCATCATTTGAGTTTGAGTGGTATCATGTTACCTATGCTGAAAATTATCTGGTAATATCTTATTGTTTTATATTGGTTACATTTGAATTAAATTAGTATTTGACCAACATGGTTCTTATTAATTTAAACTTTTTGTCATTTACGGATTAAGGAATTTCTCCGAGATGAAGGCTTCTCTAACGTAGGTAAGGTTTATGAAGAATTTTGGCTTCGTAAACTGTTTGAGAAATATACATTTGAAGATGAGTCAAGAATCCCGGATAACACAACTAAGAATCAGTCTATCAAATTTGATGATATTCAGAACAACTATAATGAAAAACGTAATGTCTATGAAGTGTACGATGTCGATGACTCACTTACTTGCTATTCTTCAAAACGTAGGTTGAACATAGGCAAGCTTGGTGATAAAGACTCTTCTTGAAACTTGAGGCTTTCTTATTTTGATGTGAGAAATAGTCGTTTTGTACGTTTGAATTTTTATGTTTTTCCTTTAGAATAATACTAAAAGTTTTGTGTTTTATGTTTTTTGTTTGATTGAAATAATATTATTGTATTAAGATTATCAACGATACACGTAAATCATAACAATTTCTGCAAATTTATGCTATTTTTTATTTAATGCTTTCAATAATAATTTTAATATTTAATTATTTTTAATTATCAAATATCAACGGTTTGTCAAAAAAGGATGTAATCTTTTGTTTATACAGACGTTTAACAAATGTTGTCCTATAATTATTCGTCCAATTATTAAATTATTTCCTTATATATCAGTATATCCTAATTATTACTGATTTTATCTACTTTCTATAAATAGTCTCATTTTGTATATATAACCTTTTAATCGTTTAATGTATTCATTTTTATAGAAGTTCATTTCTTTTCAAAGCATCGAATAAGAGGCTTGTACGGATTTAGGTATCATTACTGTGTTTAATTGCTTATCAATTGAAACCTTCTACATAACATCTATTTTCAGGTATTTTCATAATTCGTATGATGTTATCTTATCGGGTTATAAATAGTGTTATATTAGTATTAGTATTATTATAATATGGTTTTTATTCCCTAAATGTAAAACATAAACATGGTACTTAACATTCATACATATATTGTTTTCAATATTTGTCATAATCCATATCAGTCTATATTATTTAAACATGTACCAACCAAACTACCACCAACATGTTCATATGCAGTATTTGCATATCACAAAAAACGCTAAACAAACTAGATCACCCCAAACCATCAGACAAATCTACTACCAGTTTCCACACGTTTTTTTCTTAAATTGGAACTACTTTTGTTAACTCGAGTACTTGCGTTGAAGTCACAAAGGTGAAGTGAAGTGTTTCACCATTCTTCAAACATGAATTTACGCCAGTTCTCCATTGCGTAACACTGTTCCTCACCATTTTTTTATGTTTTCACTTTGTTAACCATCATTTGCCCGTCCAAGATTTTAATCTTGCATGAAGCTTCTTAGTAAGACCTGATCTCCTTGCCACCTCAACAGGAAGACGCTTCATTTAACATGTCAAAACACATATTTAGAATGTATACCATATTGCATATATATATGTGGTTATAATTAACATAAGACTCTGTCATACCAATCTGTTTTCTCCTTTTTGAGTAAAGGAATAAATTTCAGAATCATCTTCAACCTTTTTTCCTTTTCCAATCTTTCTTGTGGATTTGTTTTTTTTTTTACAACATTCAATACCCTCTTATTGAATAGCAGTTATAATCATTAAACATTTTAAAATGTGTGTTTACAAAAACGGTTTGAAAAATAAAATAGACACGTCAACAAAGTCAACTTACCCCTCTATTTGTTGCTGATCGACGGTAGTTTGAAACTTCAGGTGTAACAACATTTTGAGTTTGTTCAACCTCCTTTATGTTATTTGTTGTTGATCCAAACAGTTTTTCAACTTCTTTGCCTTTCTTGTTAACCTATTCAATACATATTCATTTAGTATCCAATTTAACACACACCTACCTAATAATCATATGTAATGTCATGTAAATTTATATCATGCGACTATTACCTCTTCTTTGCTGTGAACCTCGGAACATTCAACTGTTTTTTTTTGTTGGTGTAAATTGCTCACATTTTATCATTCCTTCATTTGATTTCAACACTTGATTTGCTTTGCTTCCATTGTTCTTATCCTGAAAGTTAACGTATATTTCAAATTCCATGTATATATAAAAGATTTAACTAACTTAAAGGTAACTCATGAATTAATAATAATAAAAATTGCAATAGTAATCTATTACCTCATTCAAGTATACTCACAGTAGGGTAGTGTTTGGTATGCAGGAATGAGAGGTGGAATGGAATGGGTGATTACGAGGGAATGAAGAAAAGAGTGTTTGGTTGGTTAATGGAATGGAATCACCCATTCCAAAAGGCATTCCATTCCCTCAAAATCATTCCTTCCATCCCCCATGTTTTTTTTCCATTCCATCATCTCTTGCACCATTCCTGAACAACCCCACAACCCACAACCTTCGCCACAACCCACCACCACCACCACCCACCACCGCCGCCATCGCCGCCACCCGCCGCCACCTCACCCCGACAGCCACCGTCGCCGCCGCCACCCACTCGCCACCGTTATCACCCACAACTGCGACCAACCGCCTACGCCAGTCGCTGCCGCCGCCCACCACCATCGTCGACGCCACTACCACCGCCACAACCAACCGCCGTCGCCGCGACCACCTCACCCCGACAGCCACCGTCGCCGCTGCCACCCACTCGCCACCGTTATCACCCACAGCTGCGACCAACCGCCTACGCCAGTCGCCGCCGCCGCCCACCACCATCGTCGACGCCACCACCACCGCCACAACCAACCGCCGCCGCCGCCACCAACCGCCACCTTTGCTGCCACCCACTACCAACGACCACCTTGTTGCCACCACCACTCGTCGTCACAGCCGCACCGCCACTCGCCGCCACCACCACCACCCATCGCCGCCGCCGACACCCACCACCGCCACCTATAACCACCCTTAATCACTACCACCGACCACCACTCACCGCTAATTTTATTACTCCGTTTTTCTTGTCTACCGAACAATACACAATAATAATTCATTCCATTCACATGGTAACCAAACAAGACTTGGAATGGTAATGATCCATTGCATTCCCTCGTCCATTCCATTACCTCGTTCATTCCATTCCTTCGTCCATTCCATTACCCCATACCAAACAGACCCTAGGTGTTTAACAAGTAAACACAACTTGATTGGAGGGAGTACGGGGAGATTAGCCTGATCACAGAACGATAGCGTAAGCACTGAACAGTGCGTAAAATAGCGAGTCGGAATGTGATGAACGAGCGGATGTTAGTTCGATCGGATGACTCATCCGGACGGATGATCGTTCGGTCGGATGGTCATCCGGACGGATGACCGTTCGATCGGATGGTCATTCGACTGGAGAGGTGTGTTTGTAAAATGTTTGAACTTTTGATGTTTTCGTTGTAGTATAAATAAAGTCATTCGATCGGATGGTCATCCGAACGGATGGCCGTTCGATCGGATGGCTGTTCGTTTGAAAAGTTGGAGTTGCAAAGGAATAAGTCTCCTGGTAGGATGGTCATCCGATCGGATGACTATTCGCCTGGAAGTGTGATACTTCTTGAAACTTTTCAAAATTGGTTAAGTGTTGAGTTTGTACAGGGTAGTCACCTGACCGAATGGTCGTTCGATCAGATGGACGTCCAATATGACGGCGATTCAATCGAGCAACCTGTTTCTTTGAAAATTTCACCAAGTTTACTAAGTTAAAAGTTTTGCGGTTTAACAGAGACGGCATGACGACATGTTAAACAATGGGAAATCACATCATGTCCAACTCGTTCGATCGGATGGGAATCACCCCGTTCGATCAGATTCAGCTGTTCTTGACGGAGTTCCATGTTCAACCCGTGAATAAGTCGTCTCTTTGATAGAAATCCGTTCTCATACCGGTTTCCCACTAGAGAATGAGTAGAGAACCTGAATGAGCTTAGATTCCATCGGTTTTGCATATGAGAGTGTAAAAGAGTTGAAAGAAAATTTGAATAAGTTGAAAAGTGTTTAGATTTAGCTTGGTTTTGTATAAAATCATGTGGAAATCCTTTAGATCTGGACCGTTCTTTGATGAGATGAGGTCACACTTCAGTGTTCATCAGAACCCGAGCTGACGTCACCCTAAAACAACCCAAATCAGGTGAATTCATGGTGAAAATGTATGATTCGATGGAGAAGATGGCGAGAGGGTGTGTGCTGATGATAGAAGTACAAGATTTAGGATAGAATACTTACGAAATCGCGAGGAATCAAGAGAAAAGTTCTTGGGAGCATGCTGGTCGGATGAGGCTGTCACATCAACGAACAGTTGATGTGACAAGTGGGTATTTATAGGTGAAAGGTGAGAATGGGGATGGCCATTCGATCGAAGGGTCATTGGATTGGAAGACTTGTGCGAGTTGGTTTTCCGGCTTTCATTTTGTTCGACGTGTTTTGTTGCGTTAAGCATTGTGGACACATTAAGCATTTTAGTGATACAAGTAGTATTGTATAAAGTGCGATATATTGGGTTGCGTGTGCCTGCGAGTGCGCATTTCGATAGTTCCAACACTTTTATTATTATTAATAATAATATATATAACTGCGTTTGAGTCTGCGTTAGCGTTTGAAACACTTTACAATGATCGGTGGGAACCGCTTAAGTACTCACGCGATGTCGTCGTTAGCGTGATTGCATTGCATCATGACGATCGAGGGGAGCAGCTTAACTATTCACGCGATGTCATCGTTAGCATTATTGTATGTGTTGTGATGTGCGATATAGCGTGTTGAAAGTATGCGAGTATATGCGAAATAGCGTTGTAAGTGATAAAGCTACATTATGATCTGAATCTCCGGTGTGAGGCGTAACGAGTGTAACGAGAGTAACAAGCACGAACGTGCGGGTTGTTACAGTCTCCCATACTTTATGAAATTTCGTCCTGAAATTAATCCACAAGGAGGGTCACGAGAATCGATGCGAGTGAGAGTAACGATAAGAGCGATCAAGATAAGCGGAGAGTGAACAAGCGAGCGACGATGAGCGAAAGGCGACAATCGACGAAGGCGTTAAAATAAAAGGAGAGCGAACGAGCGGTCGATCGAGGATTGACTAACGAGTGCGTCTTGGCAATATAAGGAAAGCAGTGAGTAAAGCGAATCATTTTACTAAAGGATGGTATTTCACGAATTAGCGATCCGAAAAGCGTTTTAAGTTCTTGAAAAGTTTAATGGTAATGAGATTTTTAAAGAAAAGTTTTGGTTTAGGAAAAAATTTTCGCTCGTCGTGGCGTTGAACTTGTGTCGATGTTCATGCCAGCGTTGTCGAAAAGGTTTTGTTGATTTATCAGAAGATTTTATGGAAAACTTGATTTTCGAAAAGCTTCTTATGACGTGGTGTTAACTTGAGTCGATTGTTAACCAACGTTACAAGAGAGTTTTGTTGGTCAAGTAGAATTTCTATTAAAAAAATTTAGAAAATTTTCTTTTACTCTCAAAATTTTGTTTTCACAAAAAGTTTTAAATGGTCCAAAATATTTTAATGTCGGGCCCCACATGGCATCTTTCCACGAAAGTTAGTCAATATGGCTAAAACACTTATATATAGGAAGTACCAGCGGCGTATCCACCATGTTTTAGCCATATTGCCTCCGTCCCGTGAAGCAATGTCATGTGTGTCGTATGGTACGGATAGATTTTGCGTTCTCGGTCCAAGCGAATAGTGGTTGGACCAAGTTTGGAAAGAAGAGCGAGTAAACTGGGCGAGGAGATCATTTTACGGGCTCAGTTTAGCGATGCGAGTGTGCGTGAAAGAGTCAGCGATTGAGGTAACGAGGTAGCGGTAAGTGGTGAGCGGCGAGCGTTGAGCAATACGCGATAGGCGAGATGATGTGTGTAAAATGCAACATATAAACTACATCAAATGAGGCATAAAACTAACCCTTTTTTAGTACTAATGTTGGAAAAATTGTGCTTTTGTCTTCCTTTTGTATTTTGAGAACCAAATGAGCTTAAATGAACAAAAGGAACAAATACGCAGCAAAAACTAACATAAATACAAAGAAAATGAATAAACGTGGCATGCCCGACCCCTCGACAGCAACTTCCCAAGCAAAAACAAGAAACAGAAGGTTGACCACGGCCCCGTGCCCAGCGGACACGGGGGCGTGGCCAGGTGTCTGAAGAAAATGACAAAGTTGTAGAAGCTTCTATTCCCAGCACGGGGCATGCCCAGCTCAGCACGGGGCGTGGTCAACACTAAGATTCGCAGAATCTTGCAAATCTTGATAGTACAGATACGCTTCTGCACACGGGGCCGTGCCCAGCGAACACGGGGGCGTGTGGAGCCTAATGCAGACAATTGTAATTAATGAAGAAAGAGAAAGAGGATGGCCACGGGGCCGTGTCCAGCGGACACGGGGCCGTGTCCGGGCTTCTGTTCAGGATATAAATAGGGGTGCTTGGTTCACTTCAAAAGCATCCATTGGCAAACCACCTCTCTCCCACTTCACCACCACTACAACACCCACATCATCCACCATCCACCTTAGAGTGTGTGTAGTAGTCTCGGGATCCAAGATTGATAGTAAGAGTTCTTGTCAATCAAAGGCCATGTTTGGTTAAGTCTCTTACATCACTTGGTGAAGACAAGCATTTAATGTAATGCTTTTGATTTTTAATCTTTTCGCACTTTTTATTTGGTTTTGTATTAATGACTTTAATAACTAGTTTCTTATGTTGAAGGTGAAACTTCTTTATCATTTGTCTATGGTGTCTTGGCATTACTTTACTGTCTATATAAAGTAAAAGATTTTCACCATTCATATCTCTACGGGCTATATAGAGATATGTTGGCTACCTGGTCAGGGGTTAAGGGAATGGTTTAGTAAGGTTCTTGCCTTGTTCAGTGTATAGATCCTGCAAGGACCTAGGTCAAGCTTACTATGACCTCCTTCAATACCCACTAGTATTGGATGGCGGGGGTGCGAATGGCTTGATCCCCTCATATGTAAACTACAATTAATACATTAACCCGGCTACTTGGGATTGTATCCTTGCTGACTCAAACCACTTAGCCGAGGGTAACGTCGCCTTCAAAAGAGGGGCCTACCACTTTACGCATTAATAACTTAATTAATTATCTTTCAATATTCCGACCCTTTGGGATTGTATCCTTGCTGACTCAAACCACTGGCTTGAGGATAAAGTCACCTTCAAAAGAGGGGCCTACTACTATAACTAAGATAATCTCTTAAAAAGTACAAAAGCGCGGAAATCATCAAAGGTCCAAGTGATTCATCTTGTCTATCTGTTTTTATTTTATTTTTATTTTTCAGCATTTTAGTTTTATTTTTCATGTTTAAAACCTTTTCTAAAAATTTTGATTTGATTACACGTTGAGGATAAACCGGTACTAAAAGCTCTTATGTCCTTGGACGACCTCGGTATCTTACCAACGCTATACTATGCTCACAATGAGTGCAGTTGCCCATATGTGTGTTTAGTGTTAGTAAAATATCGTGTTTTATAAATTTAAAACTTGACTAATGTGTAAAATGGGCTTAAAATATTAATAAAAATATATAATACTACACACGCATCACGAGACACGATAGGCGGTGAGCGTCACGCGATAAGCCAAAAGCGAAAAGCGGTAGGCGATAAGTGAACAGCAGAATGCGATAAGCAATACGTGAAATGCGATAAGCGATACGTGAATCGCGACAGACGGTAAGCGATTAGCGTCAAAAGCGTTAAGCGACCTGCAATAGGCGAGTTGCGAACAGCGAAATGCGATGGGCGATAAGCGGTAAGCGAGGCGAGTATTGGTGCGTTGAGATTGACACATGTAATATGCGTTTAAGCGTTTAAGCGTTTAAGCGATTTCGAATGCGAGTTAGATTTCAGCGAGTATGCGATCGTGTGTGAGTAGACTTATGAAAAGTCTAGTGATGACGCGTTGAGTTGTGGTGAGATGTTACGCCTTGCGATTGAGTTTATCGTGTCGAAAATATTCCCTAGTATAAGAGGTCTAATAACGTTCAACTCTGCATGGCACTTTCTTCACAAGACTTTGGTTAGCATGGTTAAACACTTATATATAGGAAGTACCAGGGGCGTATCCACCATGCTTCAACCACCCCTCCTCTGTCCCGTGAATAGGTGTCACACTTTTTCGACATGGTTAAGATGCTTATATATAGGAAGTACCAGCGGCGTATCCACCACACTTAACCATGCTTTGAACGCTATGGCATCATTGGAACTTACTACGATCTCCGTGCATTGACTAAAATAATCTCATGTGCACCCGTGATTAAGTTGTTCCTTGCACCTTTATCGTAACTCATTTCAAGGATGCATAGTGAGGGTAAAACACATTATATCGTGATATAGTATATAGTATTGGTGTCGTGCGAACATAGATTAAGTACAAGAACGAGAGAGAGAGAGAGAGAGAGAGAGAGTCAGCGTTGCATCAAGTAATAGAATAAGTACACAAGAGTTTTCATCAAGTATAGCGTTACTATAATGTTATTCTACGTCTGGTTGGTGTTCGGTGTTGTAGACTCCTGCTGGGATTACGGTTGCTGTTGGATCCGTGGACTGTGTTGGCGGTGAGGGGAGTACTAGCGTGCCATAAGTTTGTGGCCCTGTGCGACAGTGATGGGTATGGTGACCAAGACAGTTGCAATTTGCGCAATAGCGATAGTCGGCTTCTGGCTGGTGGTGATAGGTACACTTCAGACACAAAGGGAGAGTTCCAGTGTAGGCACACTTTGAGCGAACCAGAATTTCTTGGATAGGTTCTGGCTGCGACAGTTCAGTGGTTGAAGAGTTTGGGCTCGAGTTCTTTCATTTACGGCTGGGCTAAGCGTCTTGTGGCGGTGCGTTGTCCTTGGAGGATTCGTCTAAGGATTCATTGGAAGAGTCGTCGAAGGGATCATCGGAGGAATCGTCGGAGGATTCGATGACGATTACCATATTAGCCTTTTTGATAGGATTCTTGGAGAAGAAGCCATCCAAAACTCGTTTGTCGTTGATTTCTGCGGCTAAGTGATAGGGTTTTCGATGGTAGAAGGTTTTGCGGCTTCAACAAAATCGCCCACACACTCCGGCAAAGCAAGGATCTACTTCTTGATAGCCTTTTCAGGAGTGTCGACTTGGCTTGGGCAGATAATGCTAAGCTATTCGAACCTTGCTGTGAGGCCTGCGTTATCACCGTCAACTTGCATGATTTCCCAAAATTCGTTGACGGTGTGTTGGGCTTGGGCCCGGGTGTATGGATCCGCATACTTAATTATGCTTGGTTTTTAATCACGGATAATTATAACGACTAGTATACTAAATTCATGCGTACGCTACTCGTTAAATGACGCGTCTCTCTCTCGACGTGGTTATTATTTAAATAATAATAATAATAACAACAACAACAACAATAATAATAATAATAATAAATTACCCTTCTCTCGATGATTGGGATCGAGAGTACGGGTTGTCACATTCTCCCCATGTTACAGGAATTTCTTCCTAGAAATTTAAGCTAAGACGTACGATTCGCTCTAATTATAGATTCGTTGATAACCTATTGTCTTACGTACATACATGTAATTCATGAAAATTTACAAAACGAACATGCAAGCCATATAGCAAATAAAGTCACATAATACGTAAGGTTACATAGCAAAAAAGTCACTGGCTTTGCACATAATTCACATAGTATAGAATTTCACGAAATTAGTTGCATCATCCAAGAAACGTGCAAGAAAACCTGAAGTGTCACATTATCCCGAAGTTCAAACAAATTTCGTCCCGAAATTTAGCACGCAGCCACTGACAAGCTAGTGTGTTTAGATATTTTCGTGGGGTGTCGCATCATCCCCCTGTTTGTTTGGAATTTCTTCCCGAAATTCAGTTGTAGCCTCAGTGTTGGAAGTATTGTTTGTACACAACTAGGGATACATGCGCATCATCTGGTCTTCCCGTTCCCAGGTAAACTCTGGGCCACGACACGAGTTCCAACGAACTCGAACAAGAGGTATCTTGCTACACTCTAGGGCTTCGATTTCTCGATCCATGATCTTATCTGGTTTCTCAATGAAGCATAGTTGATCGTCGATTGTGGGTTCTTTAAAAGACGCGATGAGTGTTTGATCTGACAGATACTTCTTCAGACTCGACATGTGAAAAACACTGTGCTCCACACTCAGCTCTTCAAGCAGGTTTAGTCTGTATGCTACCTTACCGACCATCTTGGTAATTACAAAAGTTCCAACGTATCGCGGAATAAGCTTACCCCTTGTAGCACACCTTTTCAAGGTGAGACTTTTAGTAGAACCCCGGTCCCCGACCTGGAATTCTAAGAGTTTCCTACGCCTACCAGCTTAGCTTTTTTGACAGTCTCGAGCCGCCGCCATGCGTTGTCAAATCTGGGCAATCCTTTCCATTGTGTCAAGTACAAGTTCCGTGTCGATAATTTGGATTTCGCCAACTTCCACCCAATCACAAAGGTGACTGGCATTTACGTTCGTACAATACCTCTAATGGTGCTGCCTGAATGCTAGTGTGGTAACTGTTGTTATAAGAGAATTCTTCCAGAGGTAAGTGTCATTCCCACCCGTTTCTAAGGTCGATAACGCATGCTCTCAGCATGTTTTCAAGTGTTTGGATGGTACGTTCAGTCTGGCCATCAATCTGCGGGTGATAAGTGGTGCTCATGTCTAGACGTGAGCCGAAGGATTTGTGTATGGCTTGCTACAAATCAGATGCAAAACGTGGATCACGATCAGAGATGATAGAAGTTAGCACCCCGTGCCTAGCAACTACTTCTTTCAAGTAGACGGTTGTAAGTTTCGAAAATTTGTCGGTTTCTTTGATCGCGAGGAAGTGCGCAAACTTGGTTAAACGGCCTATGATCACTCAAATGAGCCTTGAGGTCGTGATGCATCTTGTCAGAGCTGGTATCGAGTAGCGAGACTTTGTGTGCTTCGTCCATCACAAGCTCTCTGAGATTTCCGTAAGATGGAACCCAGATACGTTCCATGAAGTGATAATTCTAGTGCTTCGACTTGAGTGTTTCGGATTTGATTAGGGAGGTTTGAATGAATAGTAAGATGTAACGCACACACATGCTTAGGTTTAGTTTCTTTTCGGCCAAGAGCAGCGGCTACTACGTTAGCCTAGCCAGGATGATGTCTGTTCATGCATTCGCAATCGTTTAGGAGTTTGATCCATCGGCATTGCCGCATGTCCAACTCATTTTGATCCAGTATATGCTGGAGACCCTTGTGATCGGTGTAATCTGTGCACTTGGTACCATACAAGTAATGTCTCCATACCTTAAGTGCGGAGACTACTGTTCCCAGTTCCAAATCATGTGTGGTGTAGTTCCTTACGTGAATTTTGAGTTGTCGAGAGGTGTATACTATAACTTTCTCATGTTGCATCATCACGCAACCGAGTCCTTGAACACTTTTTTTCTGATAGGCGATACACTTTCGAGCTAAGTAGTAAGGGGTTGATGCACGTGATCAAGAACAATGGGTTTCGCGAAGCTAAGAGTCGTGTGCTGGAAACTCAGCGTAGAATCCTTCTCTCGTAGGAGTTTCCAAGGCAAGGCGTATAGGTTGCTCGGTTTCCTGCTGGCTTTTACAGTAGATTTTGAGGGTTGTTAAAGAAATAAGTGACGAACTCGTCAAGGTAGGGTTTGCACAAATGGCTCGTGAGTTTTACGAATACTGCAGGGGTGTCAGTTAATTCGAACGACATAACTAGAAGATCGTATGTTCGAGATATCCTCATTTCCGAGGTATCCATGGTTCAATCAAGCGGAATTTCAAGGATAGTGCCAAAACGATACCGTTCATGAAACGTAACATGATAAGAAGTAGGAAACAGTCTAAAATGTAATTAGATTCGGCGCGTCCAACTCGATGTAGCATATGAAATATGCAGGATAAGTAGCAAGGATTTTCCCGGCATCACGGATGTAGTTGGTCATACGCAAACAGTGTGAAATGAGGACAAAGGACACTTTTCGTCGATAAGACTCACGTCATAGACGTCGATACAACAAGAATTAGCCAAGGAAGGATGGTTGTAACACTAGCTTGTAACATTAAGGTTTGCTAAAAAGTTTGCCAAAGTTTTCGAGTCAGGTCGTACACAAGGGGGGGTAATTCACCCTCATCCATGCTCTTGGATGAGTTTGCGATTTATCAAACTGGGAAGCAATCAAATTCTTTGAAGTTGTCGCATGTCGTGCGAATGAGTTTGAAATAACGTGTGGGTCATGGAGAGGTTTGTTGCAAAAATGCGAAAATAGGTTTAAGAGGGTAGGTTTACGTCCTCAACACATCGCCACGATCACTGTCTGAGAAATAATCACCAATGGCCAGAAGTAAGCTTGTCCAATTGGTCGATGAAAAGGTCAGCAAAAAGGTCCATATATTACGAAAAGAATAGTGCAGACATTATTAAAATAGTTCTAGTCAAGCAGTAGAATTCTAGGTCATTCAATCGGATAAAGGGAATGAGTCTCTTCTTCTAGGATAAGGAAAGAAGCATGTGAACAAAAGAGAGTAAATGATGTCGTTGGCACTTCTCAACTTAGCTTGACGCTTCGCGTTTCACATTCCACTCTTGGTTGGCGTGCGTGTGTGTCGTAACTGTTTCGCATTCCGAGCACCAACGCCTTCAATTGCTCCGCGCATTTGGTTAAGTTGTGGTACTGTTTGTTTTCCTAATAACACGTGAATTAGGGATGACTCTCCCTCATCGTTTTGCTTCCTTAGCCTAATCCGTAACAGGATTCCCGCAAGCAGGTATTTCGAGTAAACGTCCATCGCATCGATTCATTCTAGTCCAAGGATGAAATCAGGAAATATGTGGACGAGGATTAGGAATAACTGGTTCCTCCCTCATGACGTGTCATGGTTTCGAATTTAGGGGTAGGAGAATTCACTCATGTTTAACACGTTTCACGTTTAGGGCTGTAAACGAACCGAACAAACACGAACAAGACCTTGTTCGTGTTCGTTTGTTAAAAAATATATGTGTTCGCGAACCGTTCACGAACACTTATCAAACGGGATTTTATGTTTGTGTTCGTTTGTTAAGGAAATGAACTTGTTCGTGTTCGTTTGTGTTTGTTTGTTAATTTTAGGCAACGAACACAAATGAGCACAAACTAAGGTTCATGAACACAAATAGAAACAAACGAACATAAACATTCGTTCATGAACAGAATATATAATACACCGACACTTATTAGATATTTAATTTGTTAGAATTTTGATATATTTAAATAAATATAAAAACTAAAAACACTAATGAACTATCGAACACAAGCGAACACGTTATCGAACATTCACGAACATAAACAAATGAACGCAATCTCTGTTCATGTTTGTTCATTTAACTAAACGAACGGAATTTCTTGTTCGTGTTCGTTTGTTTAATAAACGAACGAACACAAACGAACTTCCCGCCGAACGGTTCACGAACTGTTCGCCGAACGTTTGGTTCGTTTACAGCCCTATTCACGTTAGCATAGCTTTCGTATGATTCACAATGTTGAATACTAAATATATACATACGTATTTACACATATATTGTAACACCCCAACAGCGTAACACAACAAACCGTGGCGGAAACGTCGGGGAGTCATGTCACAGAATCATTGTTTCACAACACATGGTATTGAAGTTTTGTTTTATTCCATTAATAGATTCATTGTTTTAAAACAAACCAAATAATTACAAACAATTGTCTTTCAAGTTTTAAAGTCACTAAGACACGGGTCCATCCTATGTGTAGCATGCGTCAACAATCGTCACATAATAGAACCTAAAACATATGTGAAAATAAAACGTCAGCATAAAAATGCCTATGAGAAACATAGGTTTTGTGAATCAAATTCATGGCTTTGGATAACATAAGAAAAGATTATATGTTTACAAAAATAACCATGAATCCTTGATAAAAGCTTGGTTTCTAAAATACTTTGCATTGATAAAAAAGGTTTGTAGTACATAAAAAAGTATACTTTGGTTTTGAAATAATAGAATAGGTAGTATATCAAATATACTTTGGTTTTGAAATAGTTGAGTTGATAGTATATCAAAATATACTTTAGTTTGTGAAGTAATAGTTTTAGTAGTATATCAAAAATATACTTTGGTTTAAGAATGAAAGCATCGGTAGTATATCAACTATACTTTGGTTTGAATATAGCATATGAAACTATGCTTTGGTAGTATATCATAATATACTTTGGTTTTGGAAATAACATAATCGGCAGTATATCAAACTATACTTTGGCTTGAAAATAGCATATCAAACTATGCTTTAGTAGTATATCAAAATATACTTTGGTTTAGGAAATAACAGAGTTGGTAGTATATCAAACTATACTTTAGTAACAATATCACATTGGGAGCATATCAAACTATGCTTTGGAAGTATATCGAAATATATTTAAATTGTGATTTGGTAGTATATAAAACTATACTTTAGTAAACAATATCACATTGGGAGCATATCAAACTATGCTTTGGAAGTATATCGAAATATACTTAAATTGTGATTTAGCAGTATATCAAACTATACTTTAGTTTAACAATAGCATATCAAACTATGCTTTGGTTTTGAAAATAACATACGATAAGTTTTTATGGCTTTATTAGAAAACCTTTGTAAAAGCACATTGTGGTCGTTTGGCAATACATTCAAACCTAGTGTATCAAACTACACTTTGGTTACTATAACCACGAAGGCAAAATCTATTTGGTTTAAACTTTGGTTTCTGACATTCCGTACAACAGGAATGGGGTGTCAAGTCCTATAGCGCTATATCCTACTACCAATCGGCTTGATCATTGTAAATGAATGTATAAGTAAAAAAATACGAACCAACAAATAGTCTTACAAACTTTAAAAATCAGTATTTAAGCCATAGATAACAGTTTCAGTTCGTCATAGGATAAGTACTATGCATGTGAAATCATATAGCTTAAAATCATGAAAATAGTGAATAGGCACATATGAATCACCCCAAGACATTTGCAAAACTTAAAAGAGGGGACTATGTACTCACTTGAGATTGAAATGAGTCTTTGCATTAAGTGAGATAACAACGCTTCGTACGTGTTCTAGTGTGTCCTAACATCGGGTAACTATGTTAAAGTAACGGTACACAATAGGAGGAATCGGATAGAATGAGGTCTTGTAAACCAAATGAGTGTTGGAACTTATATGAAATGGTTTAACATAGTCTACATTCTGATTTGGAATGAATCCTAAGTGCTTTTGACCCGTTAAGGTAGTTTACGCAACTTTAACGCGTCATTTGTGCAAAATCGCGTTCGGATGGTTAAACTAGTCCTATGATAAGTCTTATATGCCTAAACATGTTTAATAATGTTGCAATATTAGTTTAAGTGTCAAAATTTAGGTTACATATACTTAAATTGAATTTATGCGCAAAAGGGGCATTTTGGTCATTTTCTAAAGGCATACAAACAACCTATCATACAACTAACCAAACGAAGTGACCATAAGGTATAACCTCAGGAGGTTATTCCCTATACAACTATGGTCACAAATATGTGTTTGGTCGGATCCTAATGATCGACCAAACGGGTCGGGTTCGAAAGTCAAAGCGGTGGTCAAACCGCTCGACTTACGACCCTAAATAAGCACTAAACTAGAAGTGACGAGTTAAACATGTCAAAACATGTTTAACTTAGTTGAAAAACTGATTTGGTATCAAAACAAAGTGTTTTGATACCCCAAAATAGTTCCGTCGTAAAATGCACATAAACATGCATTTTAACCGAAACTTTGACTCGTCACTTCGACTAGTAAACGTGGTAATCAGTAGGTATAATCGCAAGGGATTATAACCATCGTGATTACGATCACGTTGCAAAGTTCAATTGAACTTTGACTTGACCAATTAATGGTCAAAGCAGAAAGTCAAACATTGTTTAACTTTTAGCTTGAAATAGCTAAAATAAATGAACAAGACTAATAAGAACACTCACTTGTCTTCTAGGATGAAGAAAACTCAGTTAGGAAGCCTCCAACAAAGTGGTAGCCTCCAAGTAGAGCAGATGAGGAAGAAAAGAATGAATGAGCAAGTTGGAAGTGAAATGGAGGTGGGTATTTATAGTGTTCTTAGAGTTAGGATCTTCACATGTGGATTGTGTATTGCCCAACGAAGAATAGGATTAAAACAAGTGTTTGGCCAGGAATTGAAGTCTTGGTGATCACACAAGAGCCCTAAGATTGCTAACAAAACAAGTGCAGCAAGCTGATTTGAAAGAAAACAAGCATTTTGTTACTGAAGTCTCTCGTACCCTACGACCCAGGAAGCCAAATGGGTCGCGCTCCGTGAGCCAGTTCAGACAAGGTTTCTGATTTTGGTAGTTTTAGTCCCTGCAGCCTTTAAACTTGTTTTTTGACGCATTTAACCCCCATTAACCCAATTTCAAGGCTCTACAAGGATGTTAAAGCATAGGGGACTTGAAATATGCTTGGAAATATTGTGGATGTCGGTTCGTTTGGTCGTACGGTCGTGTTTTGCGCTTAATTACGACGGAAACTCGAACGGACGCGAAAATGATCCAAATTACCCAACGAAGGACATTTTGCATTCTCATCACTAAAATACAAAATTTTAATGAGTACAAAAGTTTTTGGATGTGCGTATATGGTCTGAATGCAAAATATGCGCGAATTTGCATACTTTCGCAGTTTTGACGCTTGTAGTCCCAATGATCAAATAAGCATATTTTCACATACCGAACCCTTCAAAACTTATTTCTAAGTTATGTAAAGGATATTTAAGGTGTGTTTAGCTTATGACCTTATTCCAGAGTGTACGTCACTACGAGAATCGGTAGACTTTCGTAGTTTGTCGTAAATAGTCCCGTGATTGAATAAACTTGTTTTTACCATACCGAACCCTTCAAAACTTATTTCTAAGTTATGTAAAGGATATTTAGTGTATGTTTAGATTATGTCATTATTCTGGAGTGTACGTTGCGTTAAACTGATTACATCTTCATAACAGTTTACGTAGAACTTCCAGAAAAGCTTCTCGAGAGTTCGAAATCGTACAAGATTTGCTATGTGTAAATGTCATATGTAATTATACAAATCCCGAGAATGAAACACAAGATTTCATTGGATTCGTATTTGTATGATGTTCGTAAAGGCATAAATGTCACAGTCTCCCCTACTTTAGGAAATTTCGTCCCGAAATTTAATTTAGAGGAAACTAGTGAAATCAGATGTGTTTGTTTCGCTTTCATATGATCCTCCGTTCCCTGAGTAAATACTTTGGGCAACGTTTGGATTTCTAGCGAACATTGTTAATTGTACATGTCTGTTTTCTTTTGGAAAGAGTTCAGACACGGAGATTTTAACTTCATTCCAATAGATAGGTGTACGATTGTACCGAACCTCAAGAGCGCCATGTAAATGTCAAAGTGGTATTCTTGTTGTAGGAGAATTCAAAGAAGGTGTGAACTTTGGAGTTTCGAACAACGAATGGAAGAACGTTTCCGATGAAGACTATTATAGGAAACGTGTGTGTGTGTTCGAAGTTGGAGTCGGAGAGTGTAAGATAAAACAACATTGGTCAAGGTCCAGAACTTCTAGTAACTTGAATAACGCCACATTTGCAAAGTAATAAGGAACACTTATATATAGGAAGTACCAGTGGCGTATCCACCATGCCCTTATTACATTGTTCCTGTTTCGTTATTCTTATCACTATAGGTTCTTACACATGACAAAACTTGTTGTGGTTTCTGTGCACTGAATTCCATAATTATGTATGCGTCCATAATTACGTAATTCCTTACACAGTCCGCACAGTTCATTTTATGATGTGTAGGGGAAGAAAATCAAACGAATAATCCTGTGATAACTTTGACTAGACCACCATAGGGTCTCTTTAACTAGATCAACAAACGATCTTTTTAACTAGATCAACACATGATCTCTATGACTAGATCAACGTACGACCTCTTTAAATAGACCACCAAAGGGTCTATTTAACTTTAAATCAAATAATTGTTTTGGAATAGTACTTTGGAATCTAAGAGTCTGACTATTTGCATAGAGAAGCCCCTTAAGGATTTAAGATTGTACTTTGGATATCCCTCTGAGAATCTAGCATATAAAAATATGGAAGATTCTACAAGGATTTGGATAGTGAGCATTTGAATTAACAAAACACATAATCACATAATCGTCAACTTGGTCATTAGTGTCACACCCCGACCACGTTAAAACAACAAAACCGCGGCGGAAACGTCGGGGAGTGTCGTAATAGAATCATTGTTTCACAACACATGGATATTGAAGTTATGTTTTATTTAATTACTAAGTGCTTAACATTGTTTAAAAGTAAAACAAACGAGTTCAACATATTGTCTTTCTTGTTTTATGTCACTAAGGCCTTGTCCATTCCTATGTGAGCATGCATCATAGTCATCAAACAACAGCACCTGAAACATATGTGAAAATAAAGTCAGCATAAAAATGCCGGCGAGTACATAAGTTTTGCGTGTGTGTCAAATTCATGGATTGTATGCATATTGCAATACCTCGAACGACTACTAGAGTCGATAATTGAAATCC
Source organism: Helianthus tuberosus (assembly GCA_030545235.1). Lineage (NCBI taxonomy): Eukaryota > Viridiplantae > Streptophyta > Magnoliopsida > Asterales > Asteraceae > Helianthus > Helianthus tuberosus. The sequence goes on from CM060430.1 coordinate 40,659,831, forward strand.
TTGTATTTAAAAGTGTTTTGTATTGCAATATGATTAACCAACTAAAACAAGTTGGTTATAGTTTATAAAACCTCGTTGCCATGAATCTTGACTAAAAACATTTGCTTTTGTAAACCAAATTGTAAATCGTCTCGTGTGAAAACTTGTATGGTTTATATCATTTAGTAAACATCGTTCAAAACCGTTCAATTCGTCCGTGTTATCATTCGTTCATGTTATCCAAAACCAATCATTTAACTCGTTCGTGTTATAAACCATAGTTCAATCGTTCTTGTCATAAATCATCGTTCAATCTTTCGTGTCATAAAACCATTCGTTCAATTATCCGTTTTTTAATTGTGAAAACTAACTTTCGGTCATTCTAGTTGAACACATTCAAACCTGTGTTTTGACTCGTCTATACCACCAAAGGGTATCTTTAATCGAATAACAAACCACCAAAGGGTTTGTTAAAATCATCAGGTTCTATCGTTACCCACATTACCCCATAACCATGGCGATAGTCCGATAACGGGATTTGTTATATCCTATGGTACCATAACATACTATTGGTCGGCTCGGACAAAGCTAATGAATGTCATTCGTGTTATGTATTAATGCACCAACAAGTTCGTCCACATTATTGAAATCGTTGTGTTTAATATAAACCATAGCATTTGTTTTGTTTTCAAAACTCGAAATCGTTTATCACATATGAATCACCCCAAAACAATTGAAAGCAGTAAAATAGGGGAACTATGTACTCACTTGAGATTTCAAGGTATCCTCTATTAAGTGAACTAACAAAGTTCGGGAATCAAGGAATCAAGTGGCACCTAGTATCGGATCAATATGTTAATAAATCGGGACCTAAATCGGGAGATCGGGAATGAGGTCTTCTAAGCCAAATGAGTGTTGGAACTCATATGATATGGCTTAACAAAGCCTACATTCTGATTTGAAACCTATCCTAAGTGCTTTTGACCCGTTATGACCTATCCTAAGGTAGTTTACGCTACTTTAACGCGTCATTTGCGCAAATACGCGTTCGAATGGTCTAACTAGTCCTATGATAAGTCTTATATACCTATACATGTTTAATTATGTTGCATAATCAGTTTAAGTGTCAAACTTTAAGTTACATATGCTTAAATTCAAATTACGCATAAAAAGGGCATTTTGGTCATTTTCCTAGCCATATAAACTACCTATCAAACAACTAATCAAACAAAGTGACCATAAGGTATAACCTCGGAAGGTTATTCCATATACAACTACGGTCACAAAATATGTTTGGTCGGATCCTAATCCATGACAGGTGCTGAGTCTAAACTATAGTACTATCGTTGCTAAGGTGTCAGGCAACAATCACTGTGTAAACATAACATACAAGCATTCATCGAATAACACGTATAACATGCAGAGCGGTTAGCGTATAAAAGTAGTTGCGTTGTGTGTCGAAGTGATTTGATATAAGTAACGTATGTAACACCCAAAAGTGCGTAAAGCAAAAAGTGATCGAGTATACTCACTGTCCGTGTTAAATAAATAACACAAGCTTGGATTGAAGGGAGGGCTGGAGAGATTAGCCTGATCAAAGAACGGCAGTACAGTGTGTTATATAGCGTGTCGGTGGGATGAGTGTTGAACACTGATCCGGTCGGATGACCGTCCGGTTGGATGACCATTTGGTCAGAGGGTCATTCGTTTGGGAGGGAGGTGTTTGTGAATTGTTTGAACTTTGAAGTTTTCGTTGTAGCATTTTAAAAAGTGAGAAGTATCACTGTTTGTAAAGCCATCTGGTCGGATGGTCATCCGGACGGATGGCCGTTCGATCGGATGGTGATTCGTTTGAGTGGAAATTACAAAGAACTTCATCTCTCGTCCGGATAGTCATTTGATCGGATGGTCATCCGATCAGATGACTATTCGTTTGGAAACTGATATTTTGTGAAGCTTTGAAAAATTGATCAAGTATTTGAACTTTGTAGAAATGATTGTCACCTAACCGGATTGTCGTTCGATCAGATGGTGATCTGATCGAACGGAGATTCTTTCGGGCAACAGCTGGTTTGAACTTGTAAAAATCAATTAAGTTTAGAAAAGTTTTGCAGTTGAACCGAGACGGTATGACCACGTGTCAAACAACGGAAACCACATCGAGTCCAAGTCGTCCGGTCGGATGACCATTCGATCGAACGATCGTTCGATTGGACGGCGCGTGTTAGTTGGTTTCCGACTTCCGTTTCATGCGTTGAGCGTTACGATGCGTTTAAGCGAGCGTCGAATAAGCGATGCAATAGTATTAAACAATAGTTACACAAATAATATAACTAACACATAACATAAAAAGTACAACCTAGTTTTCAAGTCCGCGATGAGATTGCGTTGCGATAGAGTTGCGATTGAGTTTTCGAATAACACCTTTATCACGTATAAACATGCACAAGTAACACATATTAACACACACACACAAAGTCAATAATTGCGATTCGAGTTGCGATGCAATTACGATGAGATAGCGTTAAGTAGATTAGTGTTTAAATGTGTTTATCGCATTGTTACTTCACATATTACAAATCGTAGGCAAATATAGCATTAACTCGAGTATCGATTAGCGAGGTTCGAGAGTACAAGCAATAATTAAGTAAGAAAAGACAGATCTGATTAGCAATCTTTTCTTCCTTTGACTTTGACTTGTACTTGACTCCAAAAAGTCGGGTTGTTACAGCTTCCCCTACTTTAGGGACTTTCGTCCCGAAATTAAGGCCCAGGCGTAGCGAATAACTGTGGATACTTAGCCTTCATGTCACTTTCAAGCTCCCAGGTGAACTCTGCCCGTGTTTGCCTTCCCAGCGAACCTTCACTATAGGAATGCGTGAGCGTTGAAGTTTCTTGGTCTCTTGGTCCATGATCTCGACTGGCCTTTCCACGAAGTGTAATGTTTCGTCCACTTGTAGATCCTCAAGTGGTACATGTAAATTCTGCTCGGCTAGACACTTTTTGAGGTTTGAAACATGGAAAGTCGGGTGGACGTTGCTAAGTTCCTTCGGTAGTTCGAGTCTGTAGGCCACCTTGCCAATTCTTTCCAGAATTTTAAAGGGTCCAACATATCGAAGCGCGAGCTTTCCTTTCTTGTCGAATATGATCACCCCTTCCAAGGTGAAACCTTTAGGAGTACGTGATCGTCAACGTCAAATTCAAGGGGCGTGCGGCGTCTATCGGCGTAACTCTTTTGACGACTGCGAGCTTTCAGGAGATTGTTTCGAATCTGGAGGATCTTGTCAGTCGTTTCTTGCAATAACTCAGGACCGGTAATTTGCGCATCCCTGATCTCGTGCCACACAATAGGTGATCGACATTTTCTTCCATATAGTGCCTCAAATGGTGCCATTTAAATGCTAGAATGATAACTGTTATTGTACGAGAATTCGACTAAAGGTAAATGTGAATCCCAATTACCACCTAAATTTATCACACACGAGCGAAGCATGTCTTCAAGGGTACGAATCGTACATTCAGTCTGACCATCGGTTTGGGGATGGAAAGCGGTACTTAGGTTAAGAGTAGTACCGAGAGCAGATTGAAAAGTTTCCCAAAGGCGCGAGGTAAACCGACCATCGCGGTTAGAGATGATATCACGAGGCATCCGGTGTCAATATATAACTTCATCGGTATAGATCCATGCTAATCGTTCTACCTTAAAGTCATCTTGTATTGGCAGAAAATAAGCAGATTTAGTAAGACGATCAACGATAACCCAGATGCTATCGTGACCTGATGGCGTGCGGGGAAGTTTCGTTATGAAGACCATAGTTATACTCTCCCATTTCCACATAGGGATCTAAGGTTGCATGAGTAAGCCAGAGGGTCTTTGTTGCTCGGCCTTGACTTTCAAACAAGTCAGGCACTTCGAAACATAGATGGCGGTATCTTTCTTCATTCCAGGCCACCAATACCGTAGACGAAGGTCATGGTACATCTTTTCGGCTCCGGGATGAATGGAATAACGAGACTTATGGGCTTCGGTCAACAATATCTCTCGAAGGTTATTGCAACTTGGAATCCAGATGCGATCAAGGTAGTAATAAATACCGTTTTATTTGGTGACAAGTTGGGTTTCAGCACCACACTTCGTCATTTCCTCTTTCAAGGTATTCTCAGTGAAGCAGGCGTGCTGAGCGTCGCGGATTAGAGCTTCTAGGTCGTGCTAGGCATGAGTATTACGAACGCTATGCAAATAGCTTCGTCGGCTTAGAGCGTCGGCAACGACATTTGCTTTGCCAGGGTGGTAACGAATCTCGTAGTCGTAATCGTTGAGGAGCTCAACCCATCGGTGTTGGCACATATTTAGTTCTTTTTTATTTAAGATATGTTGCAGGCTCTTATGGTCGGTGAAGACCGTACACTTGGTACCGTAAAGGTAGTGTCGCCAAATCTTTAACGCAAAAACAACTGCACCAAGCTCGAGATCGTGGGTTGTATAGTTCTTCTCGTGGATCTTGAGCATATGATAGGCGTACGCGATAACCATGTCCCGTTGCATGAGAACACAACTGAGACCGAGGTTAGAGGCATCGCAGTAGACTACGAAGTCATCATTTCCGTCGGGTAACGCGAGGATAGGAGCATTGTAGAGAATCTGCTTGAGAGTTTGAAAGGCAGTCTCTTGTTTAGTTCCCCGAACAAAAGGCTTGTCCATATGCGTCAGAGAAGTAAGCGGAATGGCGATTTTAGAAAAGTTTGCGATGAATCGACGGTAATAGCCCGCCAATCCGAGGAATGAACGAACTTCAGATGGTGATTTTGGTCTAACCCAACTCTTAACCGCTTCAATCTTTGCGGGGTCGACGAGTATACCTGGACTATTGACGATGTGACCGAGGAATTGAACCTCTTCTAGCTAAAATTCACACTTGGAGAATTTGGTATAGAGTCGATTCCCTTGGATCAATTCGAGAACCAAACGTAGATGTTGCGCTTTTTCGGATTTCCACCTCGAATAGATAAGGATATCACCGATGAACATGATGATGAAGCGGTCGAGAAAGGGTTTACACACGCGATTCATCAAATCCATTAAAACCGCGGGTGCATTGGTTAAACCAAAGGGCATTACAACGAATTCATAATGGCCGTATCGGGTTCGGAAAGCGGTTTTAGGTATATCTTCCTCCTGGATTTATAACTGGTGATAGCCTGAGCACAAATCGATCTTCGAGAAACATGTAGCACCTTGTAATTGATCGAACAAATCGTCGATTCGGGGTAGGGGATAGGGATTCTTGATAGTCGGCTTATTCAATTCCCTATAATCGATGCACATCCACAACGATCCGTCCTTCTTTTTGACGAAAAGGATAGGTGCGCCCCAAGGAGAGGTGCTAGGGCTAATAAAGCCTTTGTCAAGCAATTCCTGGAGTTGACTCAAGAGTTCACGCATTTCAGACGGAGCGAGGCAATAAGGAGCTTTAGCTTGGATTGGCTCCAGGAATGAGGTCGATATGGAAATCAATATCACGACTTGGGGGTAAACCAGGTAAATCATCAGGAAAGACAACAGGAAAATCAAGAACCACAGGCACCTTATCCATTGCCTTCTTTTCCTTTTCCTCTGCTACTACGATGTGTGCCAAGAAAGCTTTGTATTCCTTTCGGAGATACTTGCTCGCTTGTAGGCACGACATGAGTTTGAGATCCTTCGATGAGACTTCGCCATAAACACAGAGTTGATCGCCATTAGCGAGCGAGAAATGAATCATTTTATCAAAACAAACGACTTCGGCATGATTTTCGCAAAGCAAATCCATGCCTACTATGATATCAAAACTACCCAGCGGCATCGGGATAAGGTCGATAGGGAAGACGTGATTGTTGAGTTCAAGCGTACAATCACGGAGAACAGAATTAACAGTGACGGTTCTTCCAGTGGCAATTTCAACGTCGAACGTCATCGGGAGGTTAGCGCGTTTACGGTTTAGGATCTTTCTAAATTCTAACGATACAAAACAGTTATCGGCTCCAGTATCAAATAAACACGAAGCATATATACCGTTGACAAGAAACGTACCATTAACCACATTGTTGTCCATCTGCGCCTGGTGGACGTTGATGTTGAATGCAAGACCGCGGGCTGCTTGTTGAGCTGGTTGCTGCTGCTGCTGCTGAGGCTGTTCCTGTTGATGTTGTTGTTGCGCTGGTTGCTGCTGTGGCTCTTAATTCACCACTATGTTCGGTCAGAAATTTGCAAAGTGGTTAGGATCACCACACGCAAAGCAGGCTCTTGCGTGAACAGGAGCTGCTTGTTAACCCTATGTAGCGGGAAGAGGAGCTGGCAGTGCAGGAGCTTGAACCTGAGCTTATGCTTGACGGGGACCAGTATGTCATTTGGCAGTAAAGTGGCCGTAAAGGTTGCAGTGAACACAAAATCGACAAGCGAACCCAACAGGATGATGACAAGTACAAGTAGGCACAGAGGGTGTGGACCAGTATATGCACGTTTTGCAGGAGGTGCATTGGTACGGGTGCAGCTACTTGGCGGTTTTGGGGTTGAGGTTGAGCAGGTACAGCATTGAGTGGAGCGGCGGTGACAGCACAATTCTTGTTATTGTTGTTGTTCTTGCGCTTGCAGCGTGAAGACTTAGAAGCTTGAGGTGCGGGGGTTCAGAAGCGGTGGTAGCGGTGACTTGGTGGAGACTTTTGGTGGTGTTCTTGAAGTGCCCAGCCCTAACTCGCTTGTCATTGATTTCTGCAGCGAGTAGGTAAGTCTCTTCGATGGTGGTCGTCTTGGCGGCTTGCACGAAATCAGCAACACAATCCGGTAAAGCACGGATATATTTCTTGATGGTGATGTCAGGAGTTGAGACTTGGCCGGGACAAATGATGTAAGCTGCTTAAAGCGTGCAGTAAGACCAGCATTGTCGCCACCCTCTTGCTTGATGTTCCAAAACTCGTCCTCCAGCTTCTGAAGCTCATGGGGAGGACAAAATTCCTTTATCATGATTTCCTTCAATTCCTCCCAAGTAAGCCCATAGGCTGCATCGTTCCCTCGCATGTTCCTTTCGGCGGTCCACCAATCCAGAGCCCTGGACTAGAAAAAGCCAGTTGCGTTGATAGTGCGGAGGTTATCGGGACAACCGCTTTGGCGCAGAGTGACTTCAATTGAATCGAACCATTGAAACATGGCAGTAGGCCCGTCTTCACTAGTGAAGTCTTTGGGGCCGTAGGCCTTAAACTGCTTGAAGCTAAAAGTAGCGCGGGGAGAGTCGGTCCTAGATTCCTCAGAGGACTTGCTACCAATTTCATTAATTTCACTGACAATTTGCGAAATGACCTTGGCCATTTCCTTAGCGACTAGCGAGGTGATGCGTTTGTCAGCGTGGTTGCGGCGGGTAGCGCGAGAAGTATGCGAACCGAATGACGACATTGTCTGCAACAGACATCGTCATAGGATTCAGACGCGATATAATGGAATCTCACCTCACAACATACTCATTACTACTTAGATAAAGCATCAGGAACACGTCTAACACATAGTCACATAGTCAAATAAGCACATAATCCACGTAAGCACATAAGCACGTAAGAACACAGAAGCACATATTCAACTATATTTTGCATGTATCACCTACATATATTGCACGTATTCACCTATCATTCAAGTTTTGCGAAGTGCGTTCGAGAGTAATGAGTGCGAGTAGCGAGTATCACGGTGTATGGATCACACACCTCTATAAATGCGATGAAAGGTTTGTGATTTGTTTGCGTGTTGAGATATATGTGCAGTGCGAGTTGTGCGTGTTTATCAAAGCGTACAGTGGAAAAGCGTATAAGTCTCCAAAACCAAAACACATAAACATGTAAAACCACATAAAACACATGAAAACACATAAAAGCGATAAGTCACAGAGTCAGCGGGATCGTCCCGCAGCCGCTGAAAATAGATTGTCCAGGGTGTTAGACATTGACTACTCAAAGTGATTCGACTATTCTCATGGACTTTGAGTACATGCTTTGGCCTTAATAGACTGTGCTCTCTCACCGACATGCGGCGAATGGCACTCATCCTTTCGGTTATTCATGCGACTTGAGTCAATGGAATCCATCGAGACTTTGGTGAGAGTTTTGTAAAACCAAAATAGAGAGCGGAACAAATCATTAAGATACGGGTTTCACCCCTAACTTAACAACTTTATTCCTGGTTGGGTGATAAGATCACGAGATAGAGAGGGAGATATGAGTCGAAGTATGGGTTTCACTCCTGATTCAACGCAAATTCTCGTATATATAGTAAAAATGCACGTCGAGCGAGCTATCAAGTCGAGAGTTTGCGGCTTTCACGCCTAGTCTCGACCCAATCACTCGTTTGTTTTCGAAAATCATGTGTGTTGTTAGCCTTAGGAAAGGCTAAGTGATGGTGTTCGTCCTTAGGAAAGGCCGATAGTGTGTCCGCGAGTTTGTAAGAGTAGCAAAAATAGGCTCGCACAAAACCCTACTGGGTTCGCACAAGGCAGTCTGTTGGTACTTAAATTATAGACTAGGTCAATTCTAAGACATCGACCTGGACTAGGTCGAGTCTTACCTAATTCCCTATAGTTATGGCTCTGATACCAATCTGTCACACCCCAACCGATGGCAGAAACATCGGGGTGAGGCACTCAGCGAAATAGATTGTCCAGGAGGATCCATAACAACTATGATTACCAAATATTTATCGTCATGTCCCATACCATAACATATCAAGTAATACAGTTATTACAGACATAGTTTCTCAAAGACAAATATTGTTCCGACAACTCATAAATTATTTAATTTGTTTCTAGACTCCCCTAGCTGGATTCCACAGAGTTTGGCAAATCAAAGCACCCTAAACACCTGTCACATACGTTAAAATAGGTCAATACACATAGTGTAAAGGTGAGCATACAAGTTTAATAGTAGTATAGTAGCGAAAAGCCATTTACGCATAACCAGCATGTAACAAGTAGAAATGTGAAGCATGTAAGCTATCGACAATGAAATATACACAGACATGACTATGGGTTGTAGAATGCACAACACATATCACCACTGTGACACATGAAGAAATACCCTTAACAACCCCTGTCCACGACAGGTGCTGAGTCCAAACTATAGTACTATCGTTGCTAAGGTGTTAGGCAACAATCACTGTGTAAACATAACATACAAGCATTCATCGAATAACACGTATAACATGCAGACCGGTTGGCGTATAAAAGTAGTTACGTTGTGTGTCGAAGTGATTTGATATAAGTAACGTATGTAACACCCAAAAGTTCGTAAAGCAAAAAGGGATCGAGTATACTCACTATTCGTGTTAAATAAATAACACAAGCTTGGATTGAAGGGAGCGCTGGAGAGATTAGCCAGATCATAGAATGGCAATACAGTGCGTTATATAGTGTGTCGGTGGGATGAGTGTTGAACAGTGATCTGGTCGGATGACCGTCCGGACGAATGACCATTCGGTCGGAGGTTCATTCGTTTGGGAGGGAGGTGTTTGTGAATTGTTTGAACTTTGAAGTTTTCGTTGTAGTAATTTAAAAAGTGAGAAGTATCTCTTTTTGTCTAGCCATCCCGTCGGATGGTCGTCCGATCAGATGACTATTCGTTTGGAAACTGATATTTTTTGAAGCTTTGAAAAATTGATCAAGTATTTGAACTTTGTAGAAATGACTGTCACCTGACTGGATTGTCGTTCGATCGGATGGTGATCCGATCGGACGGCGATTCGTTCGGGAAACTGGTGGTTTGAACTTGTAAAAATCAGTTAAGTTTAGAAAAGTTTTGCAGTTGAACGGAGGCGGTATGACCACGTGTCAAACAACGAAAACCACATCGAGTCCAAGTCTTCCGATCGGATGGGAATCACCCCGTTCGGTCAGTAACTGTTCCCGACGGAATTTCATGTTCAACCCGTGAACCGGTCATCTCTTTGATAGTAATCCGTTCTCAGATCAGCACTTCTCTAAGACAATGAGTAGAAGGCCCGAACGAGATCAATTCCTATCGGTTTTGAGTAAAAGTGAAGAATGTTTGAAGAAAAGTTTAAAACACTTGAAAAATGTTTAGATTTAGGTGAAATCTGTGTTTAAACATTGTAGAAATCCCTTAGATCCGAACTATTCTTGATGAGATGAGGTTATATTCCGGTGTTCATGTGAACTCGTGATGACGACACCATAGAACAGCCCCAAATCAGGCGATTTCATGGTTAAAGTGCATGATTTGATGGTGAAGATGATGAGAAAGTGTGTGTAGATGATAGAAGTACACGATTTGAGATGAAAACTTACAAGAATCGCGAGTAATCGAGAGAAAAGTGGACAGAGAGTGCGTGGGTCGGAGGGAGCTGTGACATCATGAACAGTGATGTGACAGGAGGGGTATTTATAGTGAGAGGAGGAGAAAGGCGGTGGAGGTCGACGGGTCGGACGACCTTTCGATCGGAAGGCCATCCGATTGGATGGTCATCCGGTCGGATGACCATTCGATCGAACGGTCGTTCGATCGGACGGCGCGTGTGAGTTGGTTTCCGACTTCCGTTTCGTGCGTTGAGCGTTGCGTTTAAGCGAGTGTCGAATAAGTGATGCGATAGTATTAAACAATAGTTACACAGATAATATAACTAACACATAACATAAAAAGTACAACTTAGTTTTCGAGTCCGCGATGAGATTGCGTTACGATAGAGTTGCGATTGCGTTTTCGAATAACACCTTTATCACGTATAAACATGCACAAGTAACACATATTAACACACACACATAAAGTCAATAATTGAGATTCTAGTTGCGGTGCGATTACGATGAGATAGCGTTAAGTAGATTAGCGTTTAACTGCGTTTATCGCATTGTTACTTCACATATTACAAATCGTAGGAAAATATAGCGTTAACTCGAGTATCTAGCGAGGTTCGAGAGTACAAGCAATAATTAAGTAAGAAAAGCCAGATTTGATTAGCAATCTTTTCTTACTTTGACTTTGACTTTGACTTTGACTTTGACTTTGACTTTGACTTTGACTTGACTCCAAAAAGTCAGGTTGTTACAGCAGAGCAAAGGTGAAAAGAAATGGAAATGAGCAATTTGGAAAGTTGAAGTTCATGGGTATTTATAGGAAATCATGAACCTCTAGGATGATTACAAGTGTAATTGAGTTGCTCAAGATCATCACCATACACATGTTAGGATTTGATTTGGGGACTTGGAGAACACACAAACCAGCCCACAATATCCAAAAACTAAGATTAAAATCAGGTTCAGCAGGTTGTTTTGAAGAAAATGGTTTCTGCTGTGTTGGGGCACCTTTTGCGGACCGCAAAGAGTGTAGCCATATGGTCCGTAAGGCTGTAACGGGGGCTGAAGTTTGCTTTTTGGCAGATTTGGCCCCTGAACTTGATTCGTCGCGTTTCGGCACTTCTAACACCCGTCAACCCCATTTTCAAGCTCCATGAAGAAGTTAAAATATATTTAACTTGAATTATGCTCAAAAATGTCATGGATATCAGTTCGTTTGGCTGTACGGTTGCGTTTTTCGGTTAATTACCACAGAATCGTAACGAATGCGAAACGACCCAAATTGCGCGATGAATGGTATTTTTGCATTCCTATCACTAAAATACAATATTCTAGTGATTACAAAAATTTTTGGATGTCCGTATATGGTCAGACGCAAGATATGCACACTTATGCATACTTTCGCAGTTTTGACGCTTTTAGTCCCTGTGATCAAATAAGCGTATTTTCACATACCGAACCCCTCAAAACTTATTTATAAGCTATGTAAAGGATATTTAGGGTATGTTTAGCTTAAATATTGTTCCGGAGTGTAGGTTGCTATACGAATTGGCATACTTTTGCAGTTTGTCGTAATTAGTCCCTGTGATCGAATAAACTTGTTTTTGCCATACCAAACCCTTCAAAACTTATTTCTAAGTTATGTAAAGGTTATTTAAGGTATGTTAAACTTGTGTCACTATTCCAGAGTGTTTGTCGCATTAAACTGTTTACGTTTACGTAACAGTTCGCGTATAACTTTCCAGAAATTGATTTAAGAGCTCAATGTCGAACTAGAATTGAAACGTGAAATTGTCAAACACAAATAAACAAATATTGAGATCAAAAAACATTGTTTCATTGATATTGAAATTTTTCTACATCGTACAGTGTTTACAAGAGCACAAATGTCACAATTAGCTTGTTCATCAACTTGTATATATGCATTTAAAGTACACCAGGAATCCAATCAAGGACTCCAATTAGTACTTTAAACATCCATAAGAATCTAACTATGAAGATAGAAAGATTCCATAAGGATTTGGGATTTGTGTAGCGAAAATGTTTTGGAAACCATGTACTAGGTATGCTAAGTCAACATACAAAGTAAAGTATTCATGAAATCAAGGTGCTAGATAAGCTAAGTCAACATATGAAGCAAAAAAGAATCCTTGAGATCAATGTGCTAGGCATGTTAAGTCAACATGCGAAGCAAAATGTTTTCGAAATCATATGTAATGTATAATGTTATGAAAAAGCAGAATGTATTGATATGCACATAGCATATAGAATAAGACCAATTAAGGACTTATGAAAATACCCTTAGGTATCCAATCAAGCATTTATAGGGGTATTTCGAGTATATGTTAAGAGTTATAACTTGCACCTTATACTTTTGTTTCTTAGAAGAAACGAGTACTTAAGATTTTTGTGGAGATTCGCAAACAATCTCAAATAGAGATGAAAGAACGAGAGTAGTTTTATTTGCAAGGAATCATATCCTTGGTGTCGGTGTTGTAGGGGTATGCCACACATACACGTTATAGCATTGGTTTTGTAAATAAAATTGAAATAACAAATTTATTTATATACCAACTGAAATGTTTCAAGTGTCATAGATAACAACAAGGAAAATATAAAAGTTTAATTGTTTATTGCTGCATTGTCATTTGCATAAGCCTCGTTTATGTTAAATACTCATCCACGTGTTGGATTTGCATTAACAAGTTTTGGGCTATTGTTTTGATAGTGAGTAAGATCACCACAGTTGTAGCACGGTCCAGGTGGATATGGTGCTTAAGCAGCAGCAGGGTTTGCAACAATTTGGTTTTGGGTAGCAAAATGACATGCATTGACCAAATGTCCCAATCGTCCACAGTGTGTACATTTGTGACACGGTGTTTGATTCAGATGATGACGTTTTCATTTGTCGCACAGAGGTGCGGTGCCAGCATAGGTTTTCCTAGCATGAGGTTGTGCTGGTTGGTTGGGGGCAGCTTCATTGTTTTGAGCAACTACTACGAAGTTCTATGAAGCCTTACACTTCTTTGACTTCTTGGTGGATTTAGTCTTGTTATCCTTTGATTTTTCTTGTGTAGTCTTGTCCGATGGTTTCTTATCGCCTTTCCGGAAAAGTTTACCCTTCTTGACTAGAGAGTCAGGCAGGGTAGCGGATAGCTCAATGGCCTATCTAACTGTGGTAGGGTTGCTACCAGTAACAATGTCCTGAACTGGGCCAGGGAGGCCATCTATGTACTTTTCAATCGCCTTATCTAGGACATAACAGAATTAGTACCTCATAACGATCACTATAGGCTCGATGTTCACCACTATCTTATTTAAGATCGTGGAATTCGTTTTCAAGCGCCCTTTGTTCATGTCATGGGCAGAAATCCTTCATCATAAGAGCTCGAAGCTCTTCCCACATTTGTGCCATTGCCACATCGGCACCCATATCCCTCATCACACTGTTCCACCATGTGAGTGCTCTTTTCTGGAATACACTCGATGCAGACTCAACCTTTCGCTCGTTCGGGCATTGAACATAACGAAATGTGCTTTCGAGACTCTCAAACCCCTATAGGAGCCCAGTAGCTCCTTCAGACCCAGTAAATGTAAGTGGCTTAGCTGAGTTGAACTGTTTATAGTTGCACGGAGCAGGTGCATTGTTGTTATTATTGTTGTTTGCTTGATTTAACTGGGTTACTAGGTTTGGGAGCACAGCAGTGATTTGCTGAGCGATTATGGCTGCCATGGCGGCATCTTGAGTTTGATCACGTCGAGGAGGCATTCTAAAAAGAGCAGAGAAACATGAGAGAAAACAAGTGAGATGATATTGGATAGTCAAAATTGAATGTTTAAAAATATCGACAAAGCTTAAAGATTGTGATCATTTGTTCGTTACCTGAAACAAACAAACGAAACGGTGACTAATCAAAGTAAACGGGTCTTTATAATGTATCGCGAAGATATGCTTTAGCCTATAGGTGGACACTCACCCCATTTTTCAACTTCAAAGCAATGTTGCAATGAATTTCATCAGGTTCTTCTGCATTTGATGTTGTTGAGGAAGAATGATAACCTGGATTGTAAATGAACTTTTTTGTGAATCTTTTGACTTTTCGACACCGAAAGTTGTACCAATCTTTGGTGACTAATTGGTTGAAGGTAAGCTTCCCTTATAGTAAAGACCCATATTTTGCTGATAGGTAGAACTACTCATTTTGTTCTGTTTTTGCAACTCGAGCTCATGACTTTCAATCTTCTCAATCAATGTATCCAAGGTAATCTCATCAAAAAGTGCATCATTTTTCAAAATAAAGACAAAGGTTTGCCAATGATCTGCACGTGGTAAAGCTTCAATAACTTTGTGAATGATTTCTTCTCGATTTTTTGTTATCCCAAACCTGTCAAGTTCGATTTTTAAATGACAAAATCTCTCAATCATTTGTCTCACTGTTTCACCTTTTATACAATCAAACAAATCAAATTCTTACTTAAGTAATGAAATTTTGTTCTTTTTAATTTGCTTTCCTCCCTTAGCTTTCACTCGCAACGCTTCCCACACAGACTTTGAAGACCCATCATGATTAAGTAATGCAAAGATATTATCTCTGATCGATTTTTGAATTAACGCAATCATCCTTTGTTCACGGGAAAATACTTTCCTATCTTCAGTATCTAAATCTCCAAGTTCAAGTTCTTCACCTTTATTGTGACACCTGTGCCTCCACGGCCATCAAACAAATACCAAACCAATGAAATATTGTATTTCATACTTGGGATTTGTTCAAATATGTGTATCATTTGCACATATCAATTCTTGTTCGATCTCGGGCTCTAAATCGCTTTCTGGAAGGTTATACACGCACTGATGCGTAAATATAACCAGTTTAATGAAACGAACACTCCGGAACATCAAAATATACTTAATATACCTTAAATAACCTTTACAAAACTTAGAAACAAGTTTTGAAGGCTTTGGTATGGCAAAAACAAGTTAATTCGCCTACAGGGACTAAATTTGACAAACTGCGAAAGTATGCCAATTTGAACTGTAACAGACATTCCGGAACATGACCATAAGTTAAACATACCATAAATATCCTTTACATAGCTTAAAAATAGGCTTTGAGGGGTTCGGTGTGCTAAAATAAACTTTTGGGTCATTCAGGGACTAAAAGCGTCAAAAAAGTGCATAAGTTTGCATTTTCGCTCATAACTTACGTTCTGAATACATCCGGACATCCAAAAATTTATGTAAGCACTAAAATATTTTATTTTAGTGTTTGGAATAAGAAAAATCCATTCGTCACGCAATTTGGACCGTTTTTTCGCGCTTATGCGCATGTCGTCGTAATTAAGCGAACATCGTGATCGTACGACCAAACGAACCGACATCCGGGATATTTTTGAGCATGTTTCATGTCCACAATGTTTAGGCATCATTTTAGGGCCTTAAAATTGACTTAACGAGCCTTAAACATGTCGGAAATGGCCTTAATACACAACGGGGACTGAAATGGGAACTTTGGAAACTGTTTGCTGATCAGAAGGACCTAGGCGTGACACCTAGCCCCCTAGGCATCACGCGAGGCCCTTTCAGATCAGCAAAAGCTATTTTAACAGCTATTAACAGCTCTTGTGCACTCTAAACCCAATTCCACATGTTGTTTCCTGCTTATGGGGGGCCAATGTGATGCACATGAGGTTACCAACAAATGTAGGGATGAGATTATATCACGCTATTCAAGAAACGATCCTAACGGTGGTCCTTATCCTATAAATACCCATCAAGTTCACTTGCAAAACCCACAAATCTGATCTAAGAATGCTCTAAGTTGAAGCCATTGCTTCATACCTGAGTTACTTGGATCAAGATTAGCTTTCGGGGACCCTTTGTAAGTGTTCCTTCGTTCTTTTATTCGTTTTAGCGTTAAAGTCAAACTTTGTTTAACTTTCTGCATTGACCAGTTTATGGTCAATGCGAAGTTCGTTTGAACTTCATAACATGAGCGTAATCACGATTGTTATAGTCCCTAGTGACTATACCTACTGATTACCACGTTATCTAGGCTCAGTGACGAGTCGTAGTTTCGGCCAAAATGCGCATTTTCGCGTATTTTGTAACCAAACTACTCTTAGGTATCAAAACCGTTTGTTTTGATACCAAACCTGTTTTCTAAACTTAGTTAAGCATGTTTTAACATGCTTAGCTCGTCACTTTTAGTTTAGTGCTTATATAGGGTCGTAAGGTAAGCGATCTAAACAATCGCTTATACTTTCGAACCCGGCCCGTTTGGTCGATCATTAGGATCCGACCAAACACATTAGGTAACCATAGTATGTAGGGAATAACCTTCCGAGGTTATACCTTATGGTCACGATGTTTAGTTAGTTGTATGATAGGTAGTATATATGCCTTGGGTAAATTACCAAAATACCCTTTTTTACGCCAAAATTCATTTTAAGCATATGTAACATAACTTTTGGTATCTAAACTGATTTGGAAACAATATAAGACATGTTAAGGCATATATTACTTGTCATAGGACTAGTTAAGCGGTCCGAACGCATTTCACGCGAACGACGCGTTAAAGTAGCATAAGCTACCTAAACGGGTCATAATGGGTCGTAAGCACTTAGGTTAGGTTTCATTTTAGTATGTAGGCTTTGTTAAACCATATTACACGAGTCTCCATACTCATTTGGTTTACGAACCCTCATTCTATCCAATCCTCCGATTTAGGTTTGGTATATTAACATAGTTACCTATATTAGGTGCCGTTTGATATTCGTGATCTCTAGCATTGTTTGGTTGTTACTTAAGGACTACTAAGCAATCTCAAGTGAGTACATAGACCCCTCTTTTACTGTTTTCAAACTGTTTTGGGGTGAAACACATGTGCCTACTTGTTACTTTCATGCTTTCCATGATTTCACATCATATACTTGCTATGTTCGTTAGTACATTTATAGTACATGATTTACATTACATTGTTTTGCTATGTATGTTTACTTAGCATACTTAGTACATTGTTTTACTTTACATTTCTGCTATGTATGTTGACTGAGCATGCTAGCACATTGATTTACATGATTTTTCTGCTTTGTATGTTAACTTAGCATACTTAGCACATTGTTTTCATTTAACATGTTTACAATCGGTATGAAATTTGGTTTGCACAAACGGGACTTATATACGTTCATTAACATTAGCTACGCCGCTCGGTAGTAAGTAGTGGTACCATAGGACTTGACAAATCCCATTCCTGACATCCCGGGTTTGTTTGGATGTAAGGAATGACTGAATCCGAAAACATTTCTTTTGATAACCTTGACTTAGGGTTATCCGACTGTCTCAAGGCTTGAATGTATGCGTTAACTTACCACATAAGTGTTTATATCAATGTAACATGCATTACTTTGCAAAACATAACTTTTTGATATATTAAAAATACTTTGTTTTGTACATTTTTACAATTGGTTTATGTAGCAACACATTACTTACCAGACATAACATTTGCTACACATTACTTGACTACATTTGGACTATTAACATTTGATATGATTTATACAAGGACTTTTGACAATTGGTTTAAACATAGACTTTATACATTGGTGGTTTGTTTAAGTGACTTAAGTGACGAGATGTGAGTAATATGATACAAGCATGGTGGATACGCCACTGGTACTTCCTATATATAAGTGTTTGTATTATATTACATATCATAGCGTTATTTAAATCATTCAATTTGGACTTATACATTTTACACAAGTAACACGATTCTCACAAGACTTTGGTTTACAAACAATTTACTTTATACAACACATTTTACTTGGTTATACATTTAACCACACATTATTCTTTTATTTATACATATCATTTGATCTTATCGCTTTTTTAAATGATTTACAAAACAAAATAATTTACAAGGTTCATGACTGACTTTTGCTAAACAACTTTTTCTAAACTTATAAGTCATGAATTCTATTTTCACAAAACCTATGTATCTCACAGGCATTTTTATGCTGACGTACCTATTTTCACATGTGTTTTCAGGAGCTGTCGCTTAGGATGATGATCGTGACACTAGGGCGGACCTGTGCCTTAGAGACTTAAAATAAAGATAGAACTAGTTTAATTATGTTCTGAACTCTTTATTTCCTGTTTTGGGACAATGTAACACTCTTGTTTGTTAAATAAAATATAACTTTGTTTGCCATGGTTGTGAAACAATAATTCTGTTACAACACTCCCCGACGTTTCCGCCACGTTTTGTTGTTTTACATGGTCGGGGTGTGACAGTTATCATTTCTTGGCCTTTTATACCCAAATTCCATACAAAATCAGCTTTCATGAGCATATGCTTTTGCCCAGTTAAGAAACCTCTCTTTCCACCAAGTGTAATCTTCAATGCTATCAAGTTTTGGTGGTTTAGAATGAGTTCCATAAAAGTTTTCATGTTTTATATTATCATTTATAGCTTTTGAAATACTTTTTGGTGCAACATTCGTTGTTTCAGATGACTCGGAAGTGAACGCATTGTAAAACTCGTTATAAAATTCTTCAGCCATGATTACCTGCAAACACAATCAAACACTTGATCAAGCTTTGAAAATTTAAACAAACAAACTTCTGTTCGTACGAAGCTACTTTGGTGAGTTCGTATGAAGTTACAAGTATCCCGGGTTCGTACGAAGCGATGAAATCTGGATTCGTACGAAGCCAAACTTTACAAAATCACAACCACTGAAGTGGGTTCGTACGAAGCTGAACTGTGGCTTCGTACGAAACTACGCTACGAAGAAACAAGTCACGTTTTTCATGGTTTTTCACTTATTTGAGTATGATTTTGTTCGAATTTTGATCTTAAACTTTGTAGGATTGTTCAAAAACATTTTTCACACAGCATATTCAAAATTTAGCAAATTTTAACCGTGGAAACGTCATAGATCTGAATTTTAAGTTCAAAAAGAAAGTGTAGCAGATGAGTAGAAGAATATATGAAGAAAAAGATGATTTCGGCTCTGAATCTGATGAAGAAGCTTGTATCTTCATGTCTTCAATCATTACAAACAATCACTGGCTCTGATACCACTTGTGAATTCGAATCTTGGATCGATTCCTTGACTGTTGAATGCGTACGAGCATGTAAGTTGTGCGGAATCCAATCACGTGTGTGGATCAGACACAAAGAAGTAATTAACACTAATTTCTATTTATACTTTGACTATACAAAACCACGAAATCAGACGAGCAGAGCTTCGCCTCAAAGTTGCTCAAAAGTTACAAATGAACAAGACCTACACTTCTATATATAGTAGTGGTGCCTTCATACGAAGCCATGATCTGTCCCTTATACGAAGCTGGTTTATCATGAAAGAACTTTATCTTCTAATCTAATCAGCACCAGTCTTGTTTCATCTGTTTAAGCTACGATACGTGATTGACGGAAGTGATAGACATTATGCACTCACATAATTCCATCGGTTTAATGTTCCAGGCATATTGGAACAATTTCGACACAAAAACGTTTACCGGATAATCACCAACGCTCATAAAATAGACCTTTGTCAATACGCGATAATAAGCTACCACCATTAACTAATTCAATAACCCATGCATTTCCCCGGACATTGCTAGACTTTATGGACTCAATTAACCCATAATTAAGTCTAATGCACGCATTTAGTTAAATAAATAGCGATTAGGTCATACAGATTAACCTGAAAATTTGTCGGTTGTCACAGACTAGCGCCTACCAATTCTTACAACACTGATATTTTCATATATTTATAGCTTTTACACCTCCATTTCATGTATTTTATGTTTATACCTCCATTTCAAATATTTATCCATCTGATTCATGTATTTATGCCTCAATTTATATGTATTTATGCTATCATTTCGTGTATTTATACATTCATTTCATGTATTTCTTAGTAAAACATTTAGCCAAGTTTAGGTTGGTTATTAACCACAATTAACCGAACCAAAAACCAACAAGCTAATCGGAAACCGAAAGATTAATAAAATAGATTAACCGATGACTTTAGTTTCAATTTTGGTTAAGGATAATAACCAACCCAAACCAAGCTGCTAACACCCCTTTATATGTACCCAATAATAATTAGTAGTTTAGTTATAACATTGATTAACATTTCATATATTTAATAGAAAAAATCACATATACAAACAATTTACATTTCTTAACCAACAATCCCTTTAAATTATTTTGGATATATACACTGAATAAAACAATGAATGACACAATAACTAATCATGTTTTAATATGTTTGTAGTAGTACTAGTGGGAAACCCGCGCGTTGCGGCGGAGTTGACAATACAAGGCGGAAACATAATTCAAACCTTAAAAAGATAGAAAAAAAATCTTATATAAGTTTTAACATGTAATACATAAAACAAAATGAAGTTGCGTTACAAAAAATCTCAACATCTTTAGAGAGCTATAGAATGATCCATACAAATTTTCATCATATATTATTTTGTATAAAACATAAAATATGAGAAAAAAAAGTAATAATAAAAAAAGAAAAAAGGAAGAATGTGATTTCACAGCGAGCATGAAATGTTATGTTCTACCGCAAAAGATTGCTTCATGGTTTTCTCCAATATATGAAACAAGTGGCGAAACCTCAACACCTTCAACATTTTAAAAATGAAGACCAGTTAGCATAGGATATATGGTTTCTTTTTTTTTTTTTACAAATAAAGCAGCTTAAATGTTGTGCATGTAAAATGGTTTTTTACCAATGGAATAATAAGGCACCAATTGTGCAAAGAAGCCGTCAGATGCAACTACATGTCTACCTATTTGATGAGTATTTTGGACCAGGAAAAATTCCAAAACAGAGATTTATTAGTTAAAAATTCTCTAATCAATCGGTGAAATCTAGAGGACGGTTTTGACCCATTTATTTATGGATGGGTCGATTCGGTTATCTTTAGCTCTTATGGGTTTAGTGGATAAAATAGAAAATAGCTAAAATGCAATGGAGTTAAATGGGTCAAACAGGTCCAAAGTCACCTAAAGTGTATATTTGTCGCATTCAAATAATTAAATTGATATCGACATAATATAACTTTTATGGTCCTTTTTGACAACAATACTTTCGAGTCAATTCGACCTTACCCAATCTGACACTTGTTAAAAGTTACACATTTTGACCTGTTATGAGACCCGACCCACAAAATTTGCCACCTCTAGGGAATTTCGAGATATGAATGTAAAAAAACCGAATAGTACCTCGCGGACGATATTTTTTCCATGTGATATTGGTTTCATACCGGTCAAAATTTCCAAAAGTACAACTCCAAGGCTATAAACATCACTCTTGGCTGTCAGCTTATGGGTCAACAAGTATTCGGGATCAAGATAACACTGCAATATAAAATGTAACTTATTAAAATAATGATGTGGATCAAATTTGAAAATAGGTCCTAATTATTAATAGAATAGTGGAAACATGATAAACACATGGGAAAACATGCAGATTTCAAACCAACCCATACATAATTTATCGGTTTTGACCCGAACCCCTTTGGTCATAAGATGGGTCTCGATCCAATTACCTATAAATAGATCTATCTATGTTATTTTTATCTGTGACGGGTCAAATGGAATATAAAAGAAATATTTAAAAGGACAAATAATTTAAATCAAAAGTCACCCAAAGAGTTATTTTTAACACATACAACCTCCAAAATGGTTTTATTCAAACAGTACATTACTTTTTAAATGAGACTAACTGTACATAGTAAAAGCATAGAATCGTTTGGACAAAAAGTGTACCGGAAATTATCCTTTTTGACCCAAACTCGTTTGACCCATTAGACATAATATAGTTTTCGTAATCTTATTTTATACGCTCAGTTATTACAGGAACAATTATTTTTAAGGTCAGCTTGACCTGCACCAGAACTTATCCATATTCCCCGAACCCGTTTAATCCGCCATTTCACACACAGTCACACACAATTTATTTATAAAATTTTAAAGCTTTCCAAGACCAAAAAAACCGCTCTAGGTCAACCCAACCCTTACAGGATTTATCTATTTTGACCCAAGGCCAAACCCATTTATAAGATGATTTTTTTGGACAAATATTGTTTTAGGTCAACCCGACCCGCACCAACTTTTTGATGTTTTGATCAGAACCTATTTGACCAGTCTGTCTGTCTGTCACCCAACCTGCCCAGATGGAAACAAATATGACTTACAGGTGTTCCTCTAACAAGTGTGGATGCATAGTTAGGCCCGGCTCCATTGTGCATTCATCGATCCACCAGACGGATTTTTTGCCCCTGCAAACTCTTCAATTTTCTTGCTTTCATCCTTTAAAGCACCAAGCATGGGTAGTTCAACAAATGGCTTATCAATACTATTAGGCGCGTCATCCAACCCAACAAGTTGTTTGTAAATGAACGTACCCCATGAAATAATCAAGTCCCGGATTGACGCACCATGGGGAAAGTTTTTACTCCCACTCATTGAACGAATAAGTGAAGCAAGTAGTTCATCTAGGCTCATATGCGGGTTGCCACCCACAGATTTCGACAACCGTTTGTAGACTTCAACACATGCACGAGCCTTTTCATAAAAAAGATCAAACAATTTCTTGTAGCTTGTTGCTGGCTTTACACAGTCATAGTCAGCAAGATCTGTAGAGACCCAAATAACATGAGAACCATCTTCATAACCGGACATTGACCAATTTTCGATGCGACCAAATTCGTCACACTGCACCCCGGTTTCCTTTTCTTTTTCAGAAGTTTTCTCTAACGACAATATGATGCCTAAGATGAATATATCATCCACTTCCATCATTTCAACAGGTTGTGGTTTCCCATCAGCCTCATGAAAGATGAAATCTGTCAATCTTCTATTGGGTCGTGGATCATCTGGGCCCAATATCAAAATTAAGGCTGCTATTTCTTCTTCTACCACTTGGACTTTCTTTTTCTCAATTGTTGCATCCTTATCTGGCAAACGGACTGGTTTGCTTTTAAAATCGGAACACGACGCAACTCGTTTCTCCATTTTCGTCAAAACAGTAGCATCCTCACAGCTGTTTGATCTTCCTCGTTTTTGTTTAGGTTTGGTAGCAGCCTTTGTTTTAGGATCTGCAGTAGCGCCAGATACCTCAGTTGTTGGTTTAGATTGTTTTCCCTTTTTCTTCATTGCTGTTCAAAAAAATAAGTCTTTAAAGTTGGAAAGTACATAACGGTTATGATTTATAGTGAAACATAATTTAAATTTGCAGTACAATCTACAAAGCTATTCATAAGTCATAAGTGAGACACATTACGAATCAACAAAAGTGAAAATCATGTTGAATTTAAAATCACAGAAAAACATATATATAAAAACATCAAACATGCAATTCAAGATATAAGCTGTTGGAAAATAAAACAAAATATTTAAAGTTATATTTATTTTTGAAAATAAAAACCGACAAAAATGAAATGGATCAAAATGGCATTTTCCGATGAGATAAACTAAATTCGTAACATCTCGTAACCTAACATTGCACACTGTCCTGTTCCACCTGTAACCTCATTCCGAAGCTCAACTGTTTGCAAGATTTCGCTGTAATCATCAGTTTGTCCTGTTGAACCGCACAACCGAAAATTCCATGCTTCAGCTAGCCCCATTGAACTTTCTTACTTATTATTGAAAGAGGGGTAATCCTGGCGAAAATAAGCACAGAATGGGTGACGTCTTAAAAATGTGTGAAATACCCATTCTACCCCAAAGAAATGCATTATAAGGTAAACTCAGTACTATACCAAGTTTGGCATATATCCACATTATAGAAGAATAACATAATCCCCTATGATAGGCAACAATTAAAGTAACGGTAATCGGATCTCAATATTATAATTAATTAGACAGAATAAAAGCTACAATGTACTGCAAGAAGATGTACGCTTGGTAATGGATAAACATGCAGAATAAATTAGAAACTCAGTACATATTTTGAAGATTTAAATATATAAAATCAAACCTTGATTGCATTGTGAACACCAGTTATATATTCAAACTCAACGAATAGTCCTAAAGCATATTTAGAAACCCTAAATCAGAGACACAAAGGAAAAAAATGAGCCCATAACAAACAATAATGATTGCGTATTTAATATACAAAATCGCATTACCTTAACACCGTCGTATGGACAAACAAAAAGGCATATCGGCTGGTCCAAGTGCTGGAGAGGGAAAATTGATCGGATTTATGGGATTGAAATCGTAGGGTTTTGGTGGCTTTTGGTGTGATATCAGTTTCATCCATCAAACCTTAATGATGATATCAGTAATTGATTTCAGTTACTTAGGGAAGAATCTATAATACTATATCTATACTACTATATTAAAGAAACTGGGTTTTCTACCATTTTGGTCATTTTACACACGTATAAATTTTATAGCATTACATACAAGATAGTACAAACTGTTTTAGAGGGGGTAAACTTATGCATTGTTCAAAATTTTAAGACACTTTAGGGGAAATCTAGACATTTGACCAGCCTCCAAAACCCTATCCTATTGAATGCTGCGTCCGATCGTTTCCATTCGACCCTTGATTACTGTTAAGTACGTACACAATGGAAAGAGATAGCTTTATATGTGGTTCCACAGAAACGATGGAATCGATTGGTTTTGAGCGATGCCAGTTACGGTGGTGATCTCTGCATCTCAACACAGGTAACCCTAATTTCATTCATTATGTGTTCAGTTGTGCGCTCAATGATTTGTAAAAAATTGTGTGATGATTATGGTTATTGGTGGTTTTATGTAGGTTGTATTGCCTCCTGATGTCGTATCAAACCTTTGTTTCAAGCATTCCAAAAACATTTGGGATTCAGCTTCACCTAGGTGCGATTGTTCTTCAATCTCTGTTCGGTCGTTCTTCAATCTCTGTTCGGTCAGGTCAGTAAAAAATCAAAAAATTGAAAACTTGAATCCGTTACAAGGGGAGACTGGATAAACCAAATGAACTTTTGGCTGGAATGGTTGAACAAGGATTATATTAACAGAAGAACTGCAGAATCTTGCTGGTGGGAATGACATAAAGGTGCATAGTTTCTTATTCTTTAAAATCTAACTATGTGAACATATGTTTTATATGCTATTCGATAAGTCAACGCAATAATGGTTGTCGATTTTTGTTTCACAGGGCTTGGAGGCTGTAACATCTGTGCTTGTAATCATTATGAACAGTTCAATTATCAATAAAACAATGTTATTTGATCCCAATGTTTGTTTGGTTGTGTTTTACATTTTTCATGTTTTGACTTTTATTCAATTTCAAACTCTACATCGCTTTCTGGAGAGTTATACGCAAACTGGTGCGTAAACGTAATCAGTTTAATGCGACAAATACTCCGGAACATCAACATACACTTAACATACCTTAAATAAACTTTACATAACTTAGAAATAAGTTTTGAAGGCTTTGGTATGGCAAAAATAAACTTTTGGGTCATTCAGGGACTAAAAGCGCCAAAAAGTGCACAAGTTTGCATTTTCGCGCATAACTTACGTTCTGAATACCTCCGGACATCCAAAAATTTATTTAAGCACTAAAATATTTTACTTTAATGTTTGGCATAAGAAAAATCCATTCGTCACGCAATTTAGATCGTTTTTCGCGCTTATGCGCATTCCGTCGTAATTAACTGAACATCGCGATCATACGACCAAACGAACTGACATCCGGCATATTTTTGAGCATATTTCATGTCCACAATGTTTAGGAATCCTTGTGGAGCCTTGAAAATGATTTAAAGAGCCTTAAACATGTCGGAAATGGCCTTAATACGCAACGGGGACTGAAAGGGGAACATTGGAAAGTGTTTGCTGATCAGGGGGACCTTAGCGTGACACCTAGCCCCCTTGGAGTCACGGTAGGCCTCTTCTGATCAGCAAAAGCCATTTTAAACACATGTTAATAGCCCCTAACACCCTCCAAAGGCCAAGTGCCACATGTTAATCTCTTGTGGTGGGCAAAATCAGTTACCACAACATTCCAACAAGTGTAGGGATGTGATCATTCCCTCTTCTCCAAGAAACGATCCTAACGGTGAACCGAAATCTATAAATACCCATCTCATTTTCACTCATTCCTCACAAGAATCTGATTTAAGAAGCTCTAAGTTGAAACCTTTGTTTCATACCTGAGCTACTTGAATCAAGATTAGCATTCGGGGACCCTTTGTAAGTGTTCCTTCGTTCTTTTATTGCTTTTCGAGTCCGAAAGTCAAACTTTGTTTGACTTTCTGCATTGACCAGTTTATGGTCAATGCGAAGTTCATTTGAACTTCGCAACGTGATTGTAATCACGATGGTTATATTCCCTTGTGACTATGCCTACTGATTACCACGTTGTCTAGGGTCGTAAGGGTAAGCGATCTAATAAATCGCTTATACCTTCGAACCCGACCCATTTGGTCGATCATTAGGATCCGACCAAACACATTAGGTGACCATAGTATATAGGGAATAACCTTCCGAGGTTATACCTTATGGTCGCTTCGTTTAAGTAGTTGTATGATAGGTAGTTTATATGCCGTAGGTAAATTACCAAAATGCCCTTTTTATGCCAAAATTCATTTTAAGCATATGTAACATAACTTTTGGTATCTAAACTGATTTGGTAACAATATTAGATATGTTAAGGTATATTTTACTTGTCATACGACTAGTTAGGCGATCCGAACGCGTTTTACGCGAACGACGCGTTAAAGTAGCATAAGCTACCTACACGGGTCGTAATGGGTCGTAAGCACTTAGGTTAGGTTTCATTTAGTGTGTAGGCTTTGTTAAACCATACTACATGAGTTCCCATACTCATTTGGTTTACGAGCCCTCATTCTATCCGATCCTCCGATATAGGTCCGGTTTATTAACATAGTTACCTATATTAGGCGCCGTTTGATTCCGAGATCTCTAGCATTGCTTGGTGGTTATCTTAGGACTTCTAAGCAATCTCAAGTGAGTACATAGACCCCTCTTTTACTGTTTTCAAGCTGTTTTGGGGTGGAACACAGGTGCCTACTTGTTATTTTCGTGCTTTCCTGTTTTCACATCATATACTTGTTATGTTCATTAGTACACTATTAGTACATGATTTACATTACATTTCATGCTATGTATGTCCATTGTGTGCATACTTAGTACATCGTTTTACATTACATTTCATGCTATGTATGTCCATTATGTGCATACTTAGTACATTGTTTTACATTACATTTCTGCTATGTATGTTGACTAATAGCATGCTAGCACATTGATTTACAAGACTTTTTTGCTTTGTATGTTAACTTAGCATACTTAGTACATTGTTTTCATATGACATGTATACAACTGCTATAACATTTGGTTTGCACAAATGAGACTTATATACGTTCATTAACATTAGCTACGCCGCTCGGTAGTAAGTACTGGTACCATAGGACTTGACAAATCCCATTCCTGACATCCCGGGTTTGTTTGGATGTAAGGAATGACTGAATCCAAAAACATTTCTTTTGATAACCTTGACTAAAAGGGTTATCCGACTGTCTCAAGGCTTGAATGTATGCGTTAACTTACCACATAAATGTTTGTATCAATGTAACATGCATTACTTTGCAAAACATAACTTTTTGATATATTCAAAATACTTTGTTTTGTACATTTCTACATTTGGATTATGTGACAATACTTTACTTACAATACATGACATTTGTTACACATTACTTGACTACATTTGGACTATTAACATTTGATATGATTCATACAAGGACTTTTGACAATTGGTTTAAACATAGACTTTATACATTGGTGATTTTGTTTAAGTGATTTAAGTAACGAGGCGTGTGGAATATGATACAAGCATGGTGGATACGCCGCTAGTACTTCCTATATATAAGTGTTTGTATGGTATTACATATCGTAGCGTTATTTGAATCATTTCAATTTGAGACATATAACATTTTATATAAATAACATATCTTTCACAAGACATTGCTTTACAAACAACTTATTTTATACAACTCATTTTACTTGGTTATACATTTAGGGGATGGATCATGAGAAAACTAGTTTAAATGAGAAAACCAAAAAACTAACCAAAAAAGCCTAAAAAAAAACCTAAAAACATACCAAAATTTTTTTTTTTTTTTTACAATTTTTTTTTTAAAAATCGCTACTTTTTTTTTACAATTTTTTTTTTTACAATTACAAGGTTTTGAACCCTCTATTGTAAGGTTTTGAACCCTCTGTTATAAGGTTTTGAACCCCTTTGA
Organism: Helianthus tuberosus; assembly: GCA_030545235.1. Lineage (NCBI taxonomy): Eukaryota > Viridiplantae > Streptophyta > Magnoliopsida > Asterales > Asteraceae > Helianthus > Helianthus tuberosus. The sequence continues at coordinate 40,688,421 of CM060430.1, forward strand.
GTTTTCAAAATCTCGTCAAGGTTTTGGGTTTTAAATAATGTGAACACATGCAAACTGGAAGAGTGAATGCCTGTACCCTGGGTTTTCTGTCTAAGGCTAGAGTGTTCGTACAAATCCACATAATCGGACCAGTCACTCTTACCTGGGAACTCTTGGGGTGAGTGTTCACTTATAGGCGAGCATGTCTTCGCGATACATTATTTTTGACCCATTTACTTTGATTAGTCACTGTGTGTCGTTTGTTTGCTTTGTGATGCGGACAAATGACCACCATCTTTGCTTTTGTTGATTTTGTTTCATCTCATTCTTTTCATCCAATCATCTCACTCGTTTCCTTTCATGTCTCCTCTTTTAGAATGCCTCCTCGACGCGAAAACCAGATAGCAACTGCCGAACTGGCAGAAATTATTACGCAGCAGATGGCTGCTCAATTCTCAAACCTCTTTGCTCAATGGAACCAAGCCAACAACAACAACAATGCTCCATGCAAATACAAGGATTTTAACTCGGCTAAACCACTCAAGTTTAGTGGTTTTGAAGGAGCGACTGGGCTTCTTCAATTGTTCGAGAGCATTGAGAATACTTTCCGCCACGTGCAGTGTCCTGACAATCGCAAGGTCGAGTTTTCTTCGAGTGTGTTTCAGAAGAGGGCTCTCACATGGTGGAACGGGGTTATGAGAGACCGTGGTATAGAAGTTGCTCTAGCACAAACTTGGGCTGAACTTAGGGCCCTTATGATGAGGGAGTTCTGTCCTCGTCATGAACAGCGAGCTTTGGAGAAAGAGTTCGATGACTTGAAACAAGATAGTGGTGAGCATCGGGCGTATACTGATAGGTTTGAGGAGCTGAGTCAGCTTTGTCCAATAATGGTTACCCCACTCGACAAGGCTATCGAAAGGTACATCGACGGCCTACCTGACTCAGTGCAAGACATCATTACTGGTAGTAACCCTGCCACACTTCGTCAGGCGATCGAGTTAGCAGCGACATTGACTGAGTCGCAGGTTCGCAAGGGAAAGCTGCATAAAAAGGGTGACAAGGGTAAGAAGCAGGCATCTGACAAGGAAGATAGCAAGAAAGGTCAAAACAAGAAGGGAAAGAATTCTGGAGGGTCTAGGAAGCGAAAGGCTTCCCAAAACTATGCCGTTACTGCACAGGCCCAAGCTGCACCAAATCAGCCTGCGCAACCACTAGCCAAGAAGCCTTATCTTGGCAATGCACCTTTGTGCAACAGGTGTAACGGCCATCATCAACCACACCTCAAGTGTCGTCAGTGCACCAACTGCGGAAGATCTGGTCATCTTGCTGACACCTGCCGCATCCCTTCCAATCAGAATCGGGCAGTTCAGAACCCGGCTCAACAAGTTGCTCAGCAACAAGGTCAAGCTGCACGACCTCATTTTCCTCCTGGTTCGTGCTACAATTGTGGGGATCTGACCCACTACAGGAACCAGTGCCCAAGGCTAGCAAACCAGAATCAGAATCAGGCTCAGGCTCGAGGCCGAGTCTTCAACATGAATGCACAAGAGGCACAAGCAGACAATGAAGTGGTGAACGGTACGTTCTTTATTAATAATCAGCCTGCATCTGTTCTTTTTTATTCGGGTGCCGATAAGAGTTTCGTGTCATTATCTTTTGAGCCATTACTTCGCGTGTCTAGAACGAAACTAGGAAAACCCTTGACAGTAGAGGTTGCTAGCGGTGAACCCATTGTTCTTGATTCTGTTCTTCGCAACTGCCAGTTGAACCTTAACGACCATCTTTTTCCTATTAACCTCATGCCTATGCAACTTGGAAGCTTCGACGTTATTGTGGGTATGGATTGGTTAGCCAAGCATCGCGCAGAGGTAGTTTGTTTTAAGAAGATTGTTCGTGTGCCACTTTCAACAGGAGAGATCCTACAGGTGCATGGTGAGAAACCTACCGGTGGTCTCAAACTCATGTCTTGTTTTAAAGCTCGGAAGTATCTGCGAAAGAATTATGTGGCCTTCTTGGCACATGTCACAGCAGATAAAGGCAAAGGTAAGTCTATTCAAGATATTCCTGTTGTTCGGGATTATTCTGAAGTATTCCCTGAAGATTTACCTGGTCTACCCCCAGCACGCCAAGTCGAGTTCCGTATTGATCTCGTACCTGGTGCAAACCCCATTGCCAGAGCTCCATATCGTCTTGCACCGTCTAAGATGCAAGAGTTGTCTAAGCAGCTTCAGGAGCTCTCTGACAAAGGTTTTATCCGTCCTAGCTTTTCACCTTGGGGTGCTCCCGTTCTTTTTGTCAAGAAGAAGGATGGATCCTTTAGGATGTGTATCGATTATCGTGAGCTTAACAAGCTTACCATCAAGAATCGATATCCCCTACCACGCATAGATGATCTCTTTGATCAGTTACAAGGTGCTTCTTATTTTTCGAAGATTGATCTGCGATCGGGATATCATCAACTTCGGGTGCATGAGGAAGACATTCCCAAGACAGCGTTTCGCACTCGTTATGGGCATTATGAATTCACAGTCATGCCATTCGGTTTGACTAATGCTCCTGCTGTTTTCATGGACTTAATGAATAGGGTCTGCAAACCTTATTTGGATCAGTTCGTCATTGTTTTTATTGATGACATCTTTATATACTCTAAGACGCGAGCTGATCACGAGCAACATCTTCGTCTTACTTTGGAACTCCTAAAGAAAGAGCAATTTTTCGCCAAATTCTCCAAGTGTGAATTCTGGCTTAAAGAAGTTCAATTTTTAGGACATGTTGTCAACGAACAAGGTATTCATGTAGATCCCTCCAAGATCAGTGCGATTAAGGATTAGGATACGCCTACTACTCCTACTGAAGTTCGTTCTTTTCTTGGTCTAGCGGGTTATTACCGCCGCTTCATTGAGAACTTCTCAAAGATTGCAGTTCCTCTAACTGCTCTAATTCAGAAGAACAAGCCCTTTGATTGGGGATTCAAGCAAGAGGAAGCTTTTCTGACTTTGAAGCAAAAACTTTGCGACGCGCCTGTTCTAACTTTGCCTGAGGGCAATGATGATTTCGTCGTTTATTGCGATGCATCTAAATTGGGTCTTGGCTACGTCCTGTTGCAAAGGAACAAAGTCATAGCATACGCATCATGGCAGTTGAAGATACATGAGAAAAACTACACCACTCATGATCTTAAGTTGGGTGCAGTTGTCTTCGCTCTTAAAATCTGGAGACACTATTTATACGGTACAAAATGTGTGGTTTTCACAGACCACAAAAGTCTTCAGCATATCTCCAACCAGAAAGAACTCAACATGAGGCAACGACGTTGGGTCGAGCTTCTAAACGACTATGACTGCGAAATTCGCTACCATCCTGGTAAGGCGAATGTCGTAGCTGATGCATTGAGTCGTAAGGAACGTACTAAGCTTCATTGTGTACGTGTTCAATCTGTTATTCAAGCTCGATCCGATATCCAAGCACGCATTTCTCAGGCTCAACAATCTTGTGTTTCACAAGGTTTAATGGATAAGGAATTTCCCTATCACATAACACCTGATCTGGAACTGAAGGACAATGGATCGTATTACTTCATGGACCGTTTGTGGGTCCCAAGCCTAGATAACCTTCGCACCTTGCTTATGGATGAAGCCCATAAGTCTCGTTATTCTATTCATCCTGGCTCAGATAAGATGTATAAGGATCTTCGTATTCATTATTGGTGGCCTGGTATGAAGAAAGACATTGCCTTATATGTATCAAAATGCCTTACATGTCTTAAGGTTAAGGCTGAACTTTAACGTCCTTCTGGTTTATTGGTGCAACCAGAGATCCCAGTTTGGAAATGGGAAAACATTACTATGGATCTTGTTACCAAACTTCCACGCACAAAGAAAGGTCATGATGCCATCTGGGTAGTTGTTGATCGTCTTACTAAGTCAGCGCATTTCTTGCCAATCCGTGAGGATTTTTCTGCTGACAGACTTGCTAAAATCTATGTGGATGAAATTGTAGCTCGACATGGTGTTCCTTTGAACATCATTTCTGACAGAGATGCTCGTTTCACTTCTCATTTTTGGAGAACCATGCAATCTGCTATGGGGACCCAACTTAACCTGAGCACAGCTTATCATCCGCAAATGGATGGTCAATCTGAAAGAACAATCCAGACTCTGGAGGATATGCTTAGAGCTTGTGTGATCGATTTTGGTGGTAGTTGGGATTCACATCTTCCGTTAATTGAATTCTCCTACAACAACAGTTATCACACCAGCATCAAAATGGCTCCTTTCGAGGCTCTCTATGGTCGAAAATGTCATTCACCAGTCTGCTGGAATGAGATCGGCGAGGCTCAACTTACTGGACCTGCCCTCATTTTAGAGACAACTGACAAGATTAAGAAAGTTCGTGATAACCTTCAGACAGCTAGAAGCCGTCAAAAGAGTTACGCGGACCCAAAACGCAAGCCCTTGGAATTTCAATTCGGTGATCGAGTATTACTTAAGGTCTCACCTTGGAAAGGTGTGATCAGATTTGGAAAGAAAGGAAAACTTGCACCTAGATACGTTGGACCATTCAAGATCGTCAAAAGAATCGGTAAGGTAGCCTACAGACTTGAGTTACCTCCTGAACTTGGAAATGTTCATCCAACTTTTCACGTGTCCAATCTCAAAAGGTGTTTAGCTGATGAGAACCTCCACATACCACTTGACGAAATTCGTGTTGATAAAACACTGAAATTTGTTGAGAAGCCTGTGGAAATCATGGAACGTGAAGTCAAGTGGCTTAAACGCAAGCGCATTACTTTGGTCAAAGTTCGCTGGGATGCTAAACGTGGACCCGAGTTTACTTGGGAACGCGGAGATCAAATGAAGGCGAAATATCCGCATCTTTTTCCACGAGTTTCCTCTAAATAAATTTCGGGACGAAATTTCCACAAGTAGGGGAGACTGTAACATCTGTGCTTGTAATCATTATGAACAGTTCAATTATCAATAAAACAGTGTTATTTGATCCCAATGTTTGTTTGGTTGTGTTTTACATTTTTCATGTTTTGACTTTTATTCAATTTCAAACTCTACATCGCTTTCTGGAGAGTTATACGCAAACTGGTGCGTAAACGTAATCAGTTTAATGCGACAAATACTCCGGAACATCAACATACACTTAACATACCTTAAATAAACTTTACATAACTTAGAAATAAGTTTTGAAGGCTTTGGTATGGCAAAAATAAACTTTTGGGTCATTCAGGGACTAAAAGCGCCAAAAAGTGCACAAGTTTGCATTTTCGCGCATAACTTACGTTCTGAATACCTCCGGACATCCAAAAATTTATTTAAGCACTAAAATATTTTACTTTAATGTTTGGCATAAGAAAAATCCATTCGTCACGCAATTTAGATCGTTTTTCACGCTTATGCGCATTCCGTCGTAATTAACTGAACATCGCGATCATACGACCAAACGAACTGACATCCGGCATATTTTTGAGCATATTTCATGTCCACAATGTTTAGGAATCCTTGTGGAGCCTTGAAAATGATTTAAAGAGCCTTAAACATGTCGGAAATGGCCTTAATACGCAACGGGGACTGAAAGGGGAACATTGGAAAGTGTTTGCTGATCAGGGGGACCTTAGCGTGACACCTAGCCCCCTTGGCGTCACGCTAGGCCTCTTCTGATCAGCAAAAGCCATTTTAAACACATGTTAACAGCCCCTAACACCCTCCAAAGGCCAAGTGCCACATGTTAATCTCTTGTGGTGGGCAAAATCAGTTACCACAACATTCCAACAAGTGTAGGGATGTGATCATTCCCTCTTCTCCAAGAAACGATCCTAACGGTGAACCGAAATCTATAAATACCCATCACATTTTCACTCATTCCTCACAAGAATCTGATTTGAGAAGCTCTAAGTTGAAACCTTTGTTTCATACCTGAGCTAATTGAATCAAGATTAGCATTCGGGGACCCTTTGTAAGTGTTCCTTCGTTCTTTTATTGCTTTTCGAGTCCGAAAGTCAAACTTTGTTTGACTTTCTGCATTGACCAGTTTATGGTCAATGCGAAGTTCGTTTGAACTTCGCAACGTCATTGTAATCACGATGGTTATAGTCCCATGTGACTATGCCTACTGATTACCACGTTGTCTAGGGTCGTAAGGGTAAGCGATCTAATAAATCGCTTATACCTTCGAACCAGACCCATTTGGTCGATCATTAGGATCTGACCAAACACATTAGGTGACCATAGTATATAGGGAATAACCTTCCGAGGTTATACCTTATGGTCGCTTCCTTTAAGTAGTTGTATGATAGGTAGTTTATATGCCATAGGTAAATTACCAAAATGCCCTTTTTACGCCAAAATTCATTTTAAGCATATGTAACATAACTTTTGGTATCTAAACTGATTTGGTAAAAATATTAGATATGTTAAGGCATATTTTACTTGTCATAGGACTAGTTAGGCGATCCGAACGCGTTTTACGCGAACGACGCGTTAAAGTAGCATAAGCTACCTACACGGGTCGTAATGGGTCGTAAGCACTTAGGTTAGGTTTCATTTAGTGTGTAGGCTTTGTTAAACCATACTACATGAGTTCCCATACTCATTTGGTTTACGAGCCCTCATTCTATCCGATCCTCCGATATAGGTCCGGTTTATTAACATAGTTACCTATATTAGGTGCCGTTTGATTCCGAGATCTCTAGCATTGCTTGGTGGTTATCTTAGGACTTCTAAGCAATCTCAAGTGAGTACATAGACCCCTCTTTTACTGTTTTCAAGTTGTTTTGGGGTGGAACACATGTGCCTACTTGTTACTTTCGTGCTTTCCTGTTTTCACATCATATACTTGTTATGTTCATTAGTACACTATTAGTACATGATTTACATTACATTTCATGCTATGTATGTCCATTGTGTGCATACTTAGTACATCGTTTTACATTACATTTCATGCTATGTATGTCCATTGTGTGCATACTTAGTACATTGTTTTACATTACATTTCTGCTATGTATGTTGACTGATAGCATGCTAGCACATTGATTTACAAGACTTTTCTGCTTTGTATGTTAACTTAGCATACTTAGTACATTGTTTTCATATGACATGTATACAACTGCTATAACATTTGGTTTGCACAAACGAGACTTATATACGTTCATTAACATTAGCTACGCCGCTTGGTAGTAAGTACTGGTACCATAGGACTTGACAAATCCCATTCCTGACATCCCGGGTTTGTTTGGATGTAAGGAATGACTGAATCCGAAAACATTTCTTTTGATAACCTTGACTAAAAGGGTTATCCGACTGTCTCAAGGCTTGAATGTATGCGTTAACTTACCACATAAATGTTTGTATCAATGTAACATGCATTACTTTGCAAAACATAACTTTTTGATATATTCAAAATACTTTGTTTTGTACATTTCTACATTTGGATTATGTGACAATACTTTACTTACAATACATGACATTTGTTACACATTACTTGACTACATTTGGACTATTAACATTTGATATGATTCATACAAGGACTTTTGACAATTGGTTTAAACATAGACTTTATACATTGGTGATTTTGTTTAAGTGATTTAAGTAACGAGGCGTGTGGAATATGATACAAGCATGGTGGATACGCCGCTAGTACTTCCTATATATAAGTGTTTGTATGGTATTACATATCGTAGCGTTATTTGAATCATTTCAATTTGAGACATATAACATTTTATATAAATAACATATCTTTCACAAGACATTGCTTTACAAACAACTTATTTTATACAACTCATTTTACTTGGTTATACATTTAGGGGATGGATCATGAGAAAACTAGTTTAAATGAGAAAACCAAAAAACTAACCAAAAAAGCCTAAAAAAAAAACCTAAAAACATACCAATTTTTTTTTTTTTTTTTACAATTTTTTTTAAAAAAATCGCTACTTTTTATATATGGAAAACAATTTCAAAAAAAAAAAATCTTTTGTTTTGTTGTACTGCACATGTGCACTAATACATAAAGCTTAAACCACTTAACCCACCCCCCACCCGACACCCCCCAAAAACCTAAACCCCCCACCCCCTAAAAACCTAAATTCACCCTCCCACCAAAAGCCTAACCCCCCCCCCCCCCACCCCCCAAAAACCTAAACCCCCCCGCCCCCACCCCCCAAAAACCTAAACCCCCCTCCCCCACACCCAAAAACCTAATCCTAATCCTAAACCTCCAAAAAAACTAACCCTAAAAGCTAAACTATACTCAAAAAGCTAATTTTAAGCATGTAATGCAATAAAAAAACCTAACCCCCCCCCCCCCCACCCCCACCCCCCAAAAACCTAAACCCCCCTCCCCCCCACACTCAAAAACCTAATCCTAATCCTAAACCTCCAAAAAAACTAACCCTAAAAGCTAAACTAGACTCAAAAAACTAATTTTAAGCATGTAATGCAATTGTAGTACATGTTATATTGCACATGTGCACTGCTATAATAATAGTATTGAAAACAAGACGACACCATAAATCTTTTTTTATGCCATAAAAAATATGCTCGAATATACTTGAATGAAAGATACAAAAATTTGTGATCTTATGGTGCCATTTTTGTTTTAAAATGATAACGTATGGAGAAATGGGAAATGTTTGAAAAGTTATATATTTTTTTTCCAATTTTACCCCTCCTTCATTAAAAGTCCCCCCTCCTTCATTAAAAGTCTCCCCCCCCCCCTCCTTTTTAGTGCTTTTTTGGTTAGTTTTTTGGTTTTCTCATTTATATCTAGTTTTCTCATGATCCTCTCCCTATATAACCACACATTATTCTTTTATTTATACATATCATTCGATCTTATCGCTTTTTAAACGATTTACAAAACAAAACAATTTACAAGGTTCATGACTGACTTTTGATAAACAACGTTTTCTTAAACTTAAGTCATGAATCCTATTTTCACAAAACCTATGTATCTCACAGGCATTTTTATGCTGACGTACCTATTTTCACATGTGTTTTCAGGAGCTTTTGCATAGGATGATGATCGTGACACTAGGGCGGACCTGTGCCTTAGAGACATAAAACGAAGATAGACTTAGTTTAATTATGTTCTGAACTCTTTATTTCCTGTTTAAAACAATGTAACTCTTATGTTGATAAATAAAATACAACTTTGTATGCCATGGTTATGAAACAATTAATTTTGTTACAACACTCCCCGACGTTTTCCGCCACGTTTTGTATGTTACACGTGGTCGGGGTGTGACAGAGGCAGCTCTCGACAAGGCTGTACAGCTTGACGATGATGGAAAGATTAGGTATATACTATAGAGTAATATGATATAATGTTACCATAATTTTTTGTTACAATAATAGCATATTGTCTTTTACTTTGTTCTTAAGTGGGGTCGACTCTTTTTAACTCGCACTAAAAATAACCTGTTTTGGCCCATTACCCAACACGGCCAATTCATCTGATTTAGGCAGTTGCTATGTGTTTCTGATGAAAAAACTAAAGATTTTATGATATCCATGATGTAAGTATAATTTGTGATGAGCTATTGAATTTGATTATTTATTTGAATTGACTGTCATGTCTGTAGATTGAACCAGGAAGTCAGACGGAACAACCACCACCATCAGCTGTATTTTGGTTGGACCCTAAGGATATGCATGGTTTAAGATTCCTTACAGTCTCAGTTGCACCAAGCCCAGTAATGCCTCCTTATTTATTATTTATAAATTTATCATGTATTATAATGAGTTAAGGTTATGGTTATAATAAATTAATTCTAGAACTGAACTGAATCACATTTCCATGTTATTCCCATCGGTAACTACTTTTTTCAGCCCTTGTTGTGTTCTTGTGTCCTATAAAGCACAACAAATAAGATGGCTTCAAGTTTGTTTCATTCTTTTTATTGTAAAATGAATGACATGCATTGTTTTCACTCATATAACACGCACTTGGATATCATGCAGATAAATAGTGATGTTATGGCTCTTGATTATGTTTGCATGCTACATTTCTTGTGAAGAGTAATATATTATGTTATAGCATGCCCAATTAGTCTAGGATATTAGAAAAAAACCTTTGTTGTATTTGTTTATATTGGTCTCACTAACTCAATACTTTATATTATATTGACAAAGATTATAAGCACTTGTGTAATTTTCTTGAATTTAGCAACTGACAGCTATTGCAGACTGTTTCAGGGAGACCTCCACCCGCAGCTTCAATGGCAGTTAGGCAGTTTTTCAACCCAGAGGAAGGCCGTAAAGAATTTTCTCCTAAATCGTTGCTTCTTTCTGTGTTTTCTCAGAAGGTTAGTAGTTTTCTATAGAAGTATCTACACTACTTGAATACGGTGATGATTTTAATTTGGCCCTTTTATACCTTTTTGGCGACAATTCATGTCAGGTTCGTAAAGCTGAACTCTAACCCGCACACGTATAATCTATTATCTAGAGGTGGGCAAAGAAACAGGTTTGGAAAAATAACCGGAAAAAAACGGACTGGTTTGAAGAAAAATAGACGGTTTGTGGAAAAATTGTTTTAAAAAAACCGACCATGTGGTTTGTAGACGGTTCATATACGCGATTTTTATAACCAGTTTAAAAACCGAACCGGCTGTAAAAAAACTGGTTTAAACCGGTTAAAACTGTTTTTTTTTTTTTGTCCCAAACCGGTTTTAAACCCAGTTCGAACCGCTTCATACCAGTTCGGGTTCTCATCATATCAAACCTGTTTTTGTGCCCAAAAAAACCGGCTCGGTTAAAAAACCGGACCAGTTTTTTTTTTAAAACCCGATTTGTCCAATGGTTTAGTTGGGTTAAATGGTTCGGTTAAAAAACCGTGTCAAGGGGTTGGCGAGTTAAATGGTTTGTCGGATCAATGGACCAAACAGGTTGTAAAGAGGTTAGATTTTTTATTCTAATAATTAATGGTTTAACCTGATGAAAACAGGCTGGTCAGGTCATCCCGGCGTTACAAAACGGGTTAGCCATGTCTAACCATTTGTTTTGTGTTGGTTTTGTATCGTGTCGGGACTTGCGCTCCCTCTTTTTTTCCACCTTGTAGACGCACATGCGACCAACATTTTTATGAGGTTTAAATCCATTCCTCATTTCCTCATGATTCATTGAAGTGGGACCCACTGGGATTAACATGTTGCAGGACATTTTCATTAAGGAGGATCATCCTATTGTCATGAATATTACATTCAGTATCAATTTAGGGCTTTTGCCAGCTACAGTTTCTCTAGAAACTACAGGTTGTGGAATAAAAAAGTCTGGCCTTCCTGTTGAAGAAGCTGGAGACATGAATAGTGGCAGTAAGAATTATTTTTACTTGCTTCATTTTTTTCACTTACAGTAAATTATTCTCATAAAATATGTATTAATGGTTGCTCCTTTTTTTTTATCTTGTAGGACTTTGCAAGCTAAGATGCTTTCCACCTGTCACCCTTACGTGGGACTCTGCATCTGGTCTCAACATATTTCCTAATTTAAATTATCGTACAAGTGAAGTTGACTAATGTTTTGTTACCGGTAGATTTAACATGTATACGTTCATTATTAGTTTATTAAATTCACATAAGTTTTCAATAGAGAAATTAGGAGTCATAATTGAAAGCAAAAATTAACAGTTATAATGGTTTGTTGTAATTTTTTTTGAAATAGAGTTTGCCTATTTTATCTTATCTATAATTTGAACAAGAACATTTAGGAAGAAATGTGGAAGAGGAAGAAGCAAAGCGAATTGAACTTAAAGAAACGCGTAAAGGTTTTATTTTGTTTTCTCTATAAAGTTCCGGGCATGCTAATGTTTTTGTGGTTTAACGCGCTGCAACGCGAGCGGGTTTCCCACTAGTATATTAATTAAAAGAACTGGGTTTTCTACCCTTGTCGTAATTTTGCCTAGGTACAAAACTTGTAGCACCATGTACAAATGAAGCAAGCTATTTTAGAGGGGCTAAACTTGCACATTCTTTAAAGTTTTAAGACACTTATTGTAACAACTCTCATCAAAAGTCATAATTATTAAATTAATTAGTCCAAAAGGAAACCCTAATTGAGACACCCAAGTGATTCTGAACAAACCCTGAAATTTTTCATAATTTTCAGAATCAGGATTAGGGCCCCTAAAACTCAGGGGGGGGTTAAACCCTATGGACGATTATCCATTTTAAACGTTGGCAACAAGGAATTATCGAAAACTGTCAACTCAGCCAAGCTAGTGCCAACCGTGGCAACCTATAGCTAAAATATAGGTCTCACGCGGCCCGCCTCAGGTTAAGCGTATTCTTACGCGGGCCGCCTGAGGGTAAAATTTCACCTATAAATAGTGGGGTTTGGGACTTGAATTCTGGTACTGAAACGACGTACAAATTCGCAAAATTCACTGAATTACGTTAGAATTACTACACAAACACACACGGGTATCGAAATTCTGCTGCAAAACAGGGTATTAGCACAATCGCTGCTACGATTCATTTATCCGACGATCAATATATCCAATGAATGTTTAAGTGCCGCCCACATTAGGGTTATACTTTATCATTCGTCATTAATTTGACGGATCATCGTTAATTCGATGGGTAAAGTATTATACTTTATCGTTCGTTGTTAATTCAACGGATCATCGTTAATTCGATGGATAAAGTATTATACCTTGTCGTTCGTTGTTAATTCAACGGATCATCGTTAATTCGATGGACAAAGTATTGCATTTTGTCATTCATTTGAGAATTTGATCTCGTAAATTATCGTAATTGCTGGATTGATTACTAACCCAGTTTTGTGTGCATTGTTATTTATATTAGGTTAACAAGGCTAAATCATAGATTAGACTCTGACCATATTAAATCAGCAATGTGAGTCATTCTCTCTTTTTATCAAATCTATTTACAAAATCCTGTTTTATTTAAAGTTATAATTACGGGGATTAAGTCTTTGTAATCACCAAGTTACAGCCGGTATGTGGGGTTTTGTATACATTACTTGATAATCGTCACCATTGGGGCAGCCAATGGGGGATATGACCATAGTCACAGACACCATTGGACGAATGGGCCAATGGGTTGAGTGACAAATACTGTGGGTAGTTGGCTTGATATCAGAAACATTGTAATCACTCTTAATACTGTAAATTATAACTAAATGTGTCATTTTAGTAAATAGAATGATTCACTCAGTATTTCCCGCTGACAAAACCTTTTTCAAACATGTTTCAGGTGATCTGTTGTAATTCAGGAAAAGTGCTGGGGAGCATTTCAAAGCTTAAGATAGTGGCTCATTATAAAATAAAGAAATAAGTTTTGTAACATAACGATTTCCTAGAAAAATCATACTATTGTAAATTATCGGGGTTTTATCCCGAATTGTGAAATAAAATAATCGGGGAAAAATTTTAGCTTTAAACGATCTTGTTTCCGCTGTTAAACTCAATTAAATCAATACCGCAGTATTTCTGTCCCGCGGCTCCTGAAACGGGTCAAACCGGGTCGGGGGCCGTGACAGAAAAAGGTGGTATCAGAGCCACTGGGTTAAGCTAATTAAGTATTTAGAAATACTTAATTTTTCCTGATTACTATTATGTGATTATTTGTATTATTAACTGATTATTTGATTATTTGTTAGTTACAGTATGGGTAAGAAAAAGCTGTCAAGCATCTATCTTAAATTAGATAGATCATCCAGTGAAAAGGGAAGTTCATCCCGAACCAAATCCTCGAATCAGACTGAAATTCCTGAAGAAGGAATATTTGTGCGTAAGGCACAATACGAGGAATCACTTTCTCCTCAAAGGAGGGAAATAATTATTAAGAAAAGTAAAGAGAAAATCCGAGAAAAGAGGATTAAACGGGAAACTCAAGAATTAATTGATAAATCACCTTGGGAAGATAAACTAGATGAGAAATGGGCAAATTTATATATGCTAGCCACAGTAGCAGAAAATATAAATCTTTAAAAATTTAGCACCCTACTCTCACAATCTAGAAACTCGGTGTGATAAATAAAATTTGAAACCTAAGTATGTTTATCAGTTATCTTTGTAATCAACTAGTACACATTATGTAATAAATTACAAAGTTATTTGTAAATTTTAACTTAGTATTTTATGCATTTTGCATATATGCTACATCAGCATGAGTGAGATATCCGAAGATTTTCAGAATCTTAATCTTTATCCCGTAACTGTCGAAGCTTCCAAAGAATATACTAGCTACTTTCCCGATGTTGAACAACCAGTAGAATTCAAGGTTCCACCTTTGAGCAAACCAAAACAAAAGAAAAGAACTTATGTAGGATGGAGGAAAATCCGTAAGAAGAAGCCAGCTAAAAAACTGCCCAAAATAAACAATCCTTTGAAAAAGGGAAAATAAATTATCACCGGAGAGAGTTCTAAACTACAAGAAATGGAAACTGGAGACAAAGAGGAGGATAAGGAGATAGAAATACAAATGGAGGAAATTACTAAAGAAGTAGTAATGGAAGTTGGGCAAGGGTCTATACCAGCTCAGAGAGAAATCGGAGAGAGTTCCAATCCAACCCAGGAAAGAACTTTTCAAGATGAGATAGATTTCCTATTGGCAAGCTGTGAAACCATTCAGCCTGTCAATAATAATAATAATAATATTTTTAATTATTCTCTTGGAAACCAACTCCCTATGAATTGGGAACCAGCAATTCCAGATCCAATAGTCCACTCCCAACCCATAGGAATGGACGAATGGTGGACGAACGATTGGCAATTTCAAAATATTGTCAACGATCCTTACTCTTTTCTTCCACAATTCGATCCAGAACCATTACCTAATCCACCCATGAGCAATGAAAACATGGCTGAACTTCGCCATTTTGGTGAAGAGTTGTTCGATGCTGGAACTAGAATCAGGGAGCTAGGGGGACAGATTGCTTGGAAGTACGACGAGAGGGAAATGCGTTTTTAAAACAGCAAGTGACGAGAGATAGTACGATGATAAAATGGTAGTTGTATAATAGTATTAGTAAGTTAGTTTGTAAATAACCAATAAAACTCTGTATGATATCTGTGAGTAATGATGCATATTATGATAGATATATAAATAAAATCGAGAAATCGATTGTTTTGACTATATCTGTATTATATATATTTTCTGATTGTTTGTATATAATTATTATTTATCAGTTACTAATAAAATTTATATATATACATTATCAGATGGCAAACAGTGGTAATGAACCTATAAATGAAGTTAATCATTCTGAACAACATTCAAGAGATCAATATATGACTCGGCAAGATATCGAAAACATTGTTGCTCAAGGGATAGCCAATGCTATTCCAGCATTCGTTGCTGCTATAAAGAATCCAATCGAACCGCAACAGATTGTTCCTAGTAAACAGATTACTGAAGATAACTTCAGTAATAGTGTAAATGGAGGCAATAAGCATGATAATCATAATAAAGAACCACATCAAGCTCCATTACCCAAGAAAATGAAAACTGCAACGCCTGGTTGCACTTTCAAAGAATTCCTTGCTTGTAAACCCACTGAATTTGCAGGCAATGAAGGAGCAACTGCATCGCTGCGTTGGTTAGAGAAAACCGAAGCAGTCATTGCAATAAGTAAATGTGGTAAAGATGATCAGGTCATGTATTCATCCAATCTGTTCAAAGAAGGAGCACTCGAGTGGTGGAATACTGTGTTACAATCAAAAGGAAGAGTAATAGCTTATGCTATGACTTGGGAAGAATTTAAAGGTTTGGTGGAAAGAAAATTTTGTCCTAAGTATGAAAAAGAACAGATGGCGAATAAGTTTCTAAATCATCGGATGATGAGTGTGGATTGTCGCGGTTATACCTCGACATTCTTTGAATATGCAAGAGTGGTACCAACACTGGCTTCGCCAGAACCGGTACTCATTTCTCGCTATATTTGGGGGCTAATTGGCGAAATCCGCAATATTGTTAAAGCTGCGAGACCTCGCACTATTGACGATGCGGTAGAATTAGCCAACACTCTGACCGATGAATTGGTGCGCACAAGAGATGAAGATAGGAAGAAGGCACTAGCTCAGAAAATTACCCAAGGGTTTCGTGTGGGTAATAATAACAGCTTCAAGAGAAAAGGAACAGGGCAATCTCCAGCTCCGTCATTCTGCAGGAAATGCAAAAAGAAGCATTTTGGAAGATGCGATATTACTTGCAATTTTTGCAAAGCTGTAGGACATCGTGAAGAGAACTGCAAAAAGAAAACAGTAATCTGTTTTAATTGTGGTGAAGCGGGGCATTATAAAACAGAATGTCCTAAATTGGTCAAACCAGTAGATAACAAACCCAAGACGACCGAAGGAACTACTAAGAAAAATGCCAGGGCATTTCAGCTGACCACTCAAGAAGCAGAACTCATTCCAGATGTGATAGCGGGTACGTTCTTAGTTCACAACGTGTACGCAAAAGTATTATTTGACTCTGGTGCAAACCAAAGTTTTATAAATACTTCATTCTGTCAAGCTCTTAGTTTACCTTTAACCAATACTAGGCAGATTTTTACAGTTGAAACAGCAGAGGGAAATTCAGTTAAAATAGATAAAGTTTTGCAAGAAGGAAACATAGAACTTTTAGGACATAAATTCTCTGCAAGAATATTGCCGATGAATTTAGCTGAATTTGATGTTGTATTAGGAATGGATTGGTTAGTAGCCAACCATGCTAGAATCCTTTGTGATCAGAATTCCATAGAAATTCAATCACCTACTGGAGAAGTGATTAGGATTACAGGAGATAAACCACAGAAAGCCATGAAGTTCATATCAGTAATGAAAGTTGCTAATTATGAACGAAAACAAGGAATAGTGTATATGATTTCAGTAATCATTAGCACTAAGGGAAAAGATCTAAAGGAGATTCCTGTAGTCTCAGAATATCCAGATGTATTTCCAGAAGAATTACCGGGATTACCTCCAGATAGGGAAGTAGAATTTAGAATTCATTTAATTCCAGGAACTACACCGATAGCCAAGGCACCTTATCGGTTAGCACCCACAGAAATGTTAGAATTGAAAAAGCAATTAGATGAATTACTAAGTAAAGGATTCATACAACCTAGCTCATCCCCTTGGGGAGCGCCAGTGTTATTCGTAAAGAAAAAGGATGGTTCAATGAGAATGTGTATCGATTATAGGGAATTGAATAAGGTTACAATTAAGAATCGATATCCATTACCTAGGATTGATGATCTTTTTGATCAACTTCAGGGGGCTAGATATTTTTCTAAGATAGATTTACGCTCTGGATATCATCAATTGAAGGTACAAGAAGAAGACATACCTAAAACTGCTTTCAGAACTAGGTATGGTCATTACGAGTTTACAGTCATGCCCTTCGGGTTAACGAATGCACCTGCAGCATTCATGGACATGATGAATAGGATCTGTAAACCGTACTTGGATAAATTTGTAATTGTTTTCATAGACGATATACTTATTTATTCCAAAAGTCAGACAGAGCATTGCGAACATCTTCATGCACTCTTAACTTTGTTAAGAAAAGAAAAGTTGTACGCCAAATTCTCGAAGTGTGAATTTTGGCTAAAGGAAGTGCAATTTTTAGGACACATGGTGAATCATGAAGGTATTCATGTAGATCCTGCTAAGATAGAGGCAATTACCAAGTGGAAGGTTCCACAAACCGCAATGGAAATAAGAAGTTTTATAGGTTTAGCTGGGTACTATAGACGGTTTATTAAGGATTTTTCCAAGATAGCCGTACCATTAACTAAGTTAACCTGTAAAGCCACTAAGTTTGAATGGGGACCTAAACAGGAAGAAGCCTTTAGGATTTTGAAGCAGAAACTAACCCATGCACCAATCTTAGCTTTACCAGAAGGAACTGAAGATTTTGAAGTATATTGTGATGCTTCAAAATTAGGATATGGATGTGTGCTTATGCAACGCAAAAAGGTAATTACGTACGCATCTAGGCAGTTGAAAAAGCACGAAGAGAATTATACGACTCATGATTTAGAGTTAGGAGCCGTAATTTTTGCCCTTAAGATTTGGAGACACTATCTTTACGGAAGTAAATTTACTGTCTACACTGACCACAAAAGTTTAAGATACATATTTGGGCAAAAAGAGTTAAACATGAGGCAAAGGAGATGGATGGAAATTTTAAGTGATTACGACTGTGATATTCAGTATCACGAAGGAAAGGCGAATGTAGTTGCAGATGCCTTAAGTCGTAAATATTATGAGAAACAACGAAGGGTTCGTGCTCTCAGATTAAATCTACAAATAGATTTAATGGAACAATTGAAGAATGTTCAAACTACAGCAATCAAGGATGATGCTGAAGGAATGAAAGGAAGAATAAAGGAATTAGAACAAGGAGCAGATGGAATTTGGAGATTCCATAAAAGTAGAATTTGGGTACCTAAGCAGGGAGACTTAAGACTTAAGATTTTAGAAGAAGCTCATAAATCTAGGTACACTATGCATCCAGGAAACAATAAAATGTACCAAGATCTAAGGAAGAACTTCTGGTGGATAGGAATGAAAAAGGACATAGCCAGCTATGTTTCTAAATGTCTTACTTGTTCACAAGTTAAGGCAGAACATCAGAAACCTTCAGGGTTACTACAACAGTTAGAAATGCCAGTATGGAAATGGGAACTTATAACAATGGATTTTGTTACTAAGTTACCCAAAACCAGAAAAGGAAATGATGCGATTTGGGTAATTGTGGATCGATTAACCAAATCAGCTCACTTTCTACCTATGAAAGAAACCTTTAGCATGGAAAGACTGGCTAAATTGTATGTAGATGAAGTTGTATCCTTACATGGAGTTCCACTCTCCATTGTTTCGGATAGAGATAGTCGTTTTACTTCCTATTTCTGGAAAAGTTTCCAGCAAGCTATGGGAACTCGACTAAACTTAAGCACTGCATATCATCCACAAACAGATGGACAAAGTGAAAGGACGATCCAAACTCTAGAAGACATGCTCCGAGCATGTGTAATAGACTTTGGTGGAAGTTGGGATGATCACTTACCATTAATTGAATTCTCCTATAACAATAGTTATCATTCAAGCATTGAAACCGCTCCATTCGAGGCACTGTATGGAAGAAAGTGCAGAACTCCCATTTATTGGGCAGAAATAGGAGAAAGTCAGTTATCAGGACCTGAAATAGTGCAAGAAACAACTGATAAGGTTACTCAAATCAAAGAAAGACTGAAAACGGCTCGAGATCGTCAGAAGAGTTATGCAGACAATAGATGCAAGCCGTTAGAATTCCAAGTTGGAGACAAAGTACTATTGAAAGTTTCTCCTTGGAAAGGAGTAGTCAGATTTGGAAAGAAAGGAAAGCTAAGTCCAAGGTACGTAGGACCATTTCCAGTGATCCAACGTATAGGACCAGTAGCTTATCGTTTACGACTACCAGAAGAACTATCTGGAGTACATGATGTATTTCATGTATCCAATCTCAAGAAATGCTTATCAGATGAATCACTGGTAGTACCTCTTCGAGATATAGAAATAAACGAAAAGCTAAAATTCGTTGAGAGACCACTTCAAATTGAGGATCGAAAGATCAAGTTTCTCAAGCACAAACGACTAGTTCTAGTCAAAGTCAGATGGGATTCAAAGAGAGGAGCTGAGTACACTTGGGAATTAGAATCAGAAATGAAGAAAAAGTATCCTCAATTATTTCAGTAAATCTCGAGGACGAGATTTTTCTTAAGGTGGGGAGAATGTAACAACTCTCATCAAAAGTCATAATTATTAAATTAATTAGTCCAAAAGGAAACCCTAATTGAGACACCCAAGTGATTCTGAACAAACCCTGAAATTTTTCATAATTTTCAGAATCAGGATTAGGGCCCCTAAAACTCAGGGGGGGGGGGTTAAACCCTATGGACGATTATCCATTTTAAACGTTGGCAACAAGGAATTATCGAAAACTGTCAACTCAGCCAAGCTAGTGCCAACCGTGGCAACCTATAGCTAAAATATAGGTCTCACGCGGCCCGCCTCAGGTTAAGCGTATTCTTACGCGGGCCGCCTGAGGGTAAAATTTCACCTATAAATAGTGGGGTTTGGGACTTGAATTCTGGTACTGAAACGACGTACAAATTCGCAAAATTCACTGAATTACGTTAGAATTACTACACAAACACACACGGGTATCGAAATTCTGCTGCAAAACAGGGTATTAGCACAATCGCTGCTACGATTCATTTATCCGACGATCAATATATCCAATGAATGTTTAAGTGCCGCCCACATTAGGGTTATACTTTATCATTCGTCATTAATTTGACGGATCATCGTTAATTCGATGGGTAAAGTATTATACTTTATCGTTCGTTGTTAATTCAACGGATCATCGTTAATTCGATGGATAAAGTATTATACCTTGTCGTTCGTTGTTAATTCAACGGATCATCGTTAATTCGATGGACAAAGTATTGCATTTTGTCATTCATTTGAGAATTTGATCTCGTAAATTATCGTAATTGCTGGATTGATTACTAACCCAGTTTTGTGTGCATTGTTATTTATATTAGGTTAACAAGGCTAAATCATAGATTAGACTCTGACCATATTAAATCAGCAATGTGAGTCATTCTCTCTTTTTATCAAATCTATTTACAAAATCCTGTTTTATTTAAAGTTATAATTACGGGGATTAAGTCTTTGTAATCACCAAGTTACAGCCGGTATGTGGGGTTTTGTATACATTACTTGATAATCGTCACCATTGGGGCAGCCAATGGGGGATATGACCATAGTCACAGACACCATTGGACGAATGGGCCAATGGGTTGAGTGACAAATACTGTGGGTAGTTGGCTTGATATCAGAAACATTGTAATCACTCTTAATACTGTAAATTATAACTAAATGTGTCATTTTAGTAAATAGAATGATTCACTCAGTATTTCCCGCTGACAAAACCTTTTTCAAACATGTTTCAGGTGATCTGTTGTAATTCAGGAAAAGTGTTGGGGAGCATTTCAAAGCTTAAGATAGTGGCTCATTATAAAATAAAGAAATAAGTTTTGTAACATAACGATTTCCTAGAAAAATCATACTATTGTAAATTATCGGGGTTTTATCCCGAATTGTGAAATAAAATAATCGGGGAAAAATTTTAGCTTTAAACGATCCTGTTTCCGCTGTTAAACTCAATTAAATCAATACCGCAGTATTTCTGTCCCGCGGCTCCTGAAACGGGTCAAACCGGGTCGGGGGTCGTGACACTTATAATTGGAATTCTGGATTACCTGAGCTTTTAAAAGCTTGCTTCTTCATTCATCGTCGATCATCATTGAGATTGTGGAAATTGAATGCTTTAATTACTATCAGTTACCCCAAAGAACTCAATCGTTCCTCCTTCAATGAGATTATAAAAAAATGGTCCTTGAAAATGGAACACACAGCCTCTGAATTAGGCAGGACACTCGGCATCCAAGTTAGCATTCTTTGGCACTTTAGATGATGCTTGTAAATCAGAATGCAAAGAACCAAACACAAGCCTGTTGCGTCGATCTTGCTCCTGCTGTTGCTGATGATGATGTTGGTTGCTGTGAATAAGCCCGATCTTTGAAAGATAATCAAGCACACGATCTGTTGTTGATGACCCTGAACGAAATTAGGGTTAGGGTTTTGGGGAAACCCTAACCCCTGATCTAAGTAATTGTGAGGTGGGATTATAATTTTCGACCACATATTGCGTTGAATTGTAGCTAACCTCATTTTGATGATTATCTACTGTCTTAGAGATTGTTGTTTGTATCTTTGATAACTACCAGTACTTGAATTGCAGAACATTTCATCTTATATATTTTTATTGCTTTACAGTTATAGGTTTTGAAAGGTTTGTTTTGTACCAGAAATGGGAGAAAATGGTGGTGAGGGTGGCGCGGGAAAGGGACAGAGAAGGTGAGAAGATTTTTGTGTCTGTGCGGCTGCGGTTGTTGAATGGGAGAGAGATTGTTACCAGGGATGAGTCTGATTGGTGTTTTGATGATAATACTCATGTTTACAAGAATGGGAACCTTAGTGTGCCATAGAGATCGATATATCTGTCTACATATACATTTGGTAGGTTTTTATTTTGCTGTTGGTTTCATTTAATAGTAGAAACTTGTCATCCATTCAGATCTTGAATTTGTGATTATAAACATGTTTATTATGGTGGTTAATTGTGTGTAGATACTAGATAAGGTTTTTGGTTGTGATTGCTCTTTGAGGAAGGTGTACCATGTTCGGTTAACCAGTTTGTTTACGGGTCACGCGAATCGCAGGTCGCGATTTCAATTCGGGTCAGCCAGATATGGGTAAAAATAGCAAATAAATCGAGGGTAAAAGGGTCATTCTAGCACTTGTTGTCACGTGAAAATATTGGAGTCCTTTTGCAGCAAGTTTTTAATACATCTCATTCCTTACTAGAATTGTATTGTGAGTTTTGTGTGTTAGTCGAGTAGGGCCTGAACCACATACTAGACTGGTGTGAAAAGATGTTGTGCTATCGGTTGTTGGTGGTATCAATGGTGAGTTTTTTTCCCTGGTTGTTACTAAGTTAAAGATGACGAAAAAGTGTAGATGTGATTCAAATGTGGCCAATAAGGATGTAACAGGAACACTTGTAATCCAATCAGATGATATTTGTTCAGATAGCTGCAAAGGTTTCCAATTGTCACTGTTTTTCCCTTGTGGTCTATTTAATATTTTGAGATAATCTGATAACAAGTATCTTTTTTTTTTACAGAAAGTGGTCCAACAGATGATTTTGTCGGGCATGAAGCTGGTGATGGTGCTGGGCCTGTTGCATGCTCATTTCCTTCTAATGGAATTTCATTGACAGAATCAAATAAAACAACTAGCAAGTCAAATGTTGGTCAACCACATACTAATCAATCAAGGTATGGTTTTTGTAAAAGTTTTTTTTTTAATAGTGAAGTGTTTGGTGCGTGTTTTAAAGTGATAATGTAATTTTATTGTATGATGAGAACAATAAACAATACCAATAGACTTTATGGTTGATGACATTAACATTATAATACCACAAAAGTAGTTCTTTGAAATCGATTCAAAATAGTTTATTGCATCATATTTGTCCAAACAAATACATCTTTCATTCATGTTCGACTCGGACTTGTTTTTTTCGCAAAAACAACTTTCTAAAAACCAAACAAGAAGCATAAATATCAAGATATACTCATAAAGTCCCTCCAGTTACTTGAGTTTCTCAAATAACTTAGGCGCAACATGCAACAAACACAAAAAACAAACAAATTAAACAAACAAATTGAAACTAATCAGTTGGGATACCCGCTGCAACGCGCGGGCATTCCCACTAGTTGATTTCAAAGTTGACTGTATTAGTAATTGCACTAACGTTTGCTTCCCTCCCCTGTTCGGCTGGCTGATTTCCTTGTAGCGGAGACATTGAATTGAGGGCAAAACTAGGAGAAAGGGTCGTGCTTTTAGGGAGGAAGTCATGACCATTTGTCTGCCGTCTTAAAATTTTAAAGAGATTACCATTGTACATTGGAGATATATTATATAGTAGTATTATAGATTATATTCCTCATTATGATAATGTTAATAAAGTAGATCCATAAGACTTTTGTTCTAAGTGGAGACGATGCTAATGGTAACCACTTTCCTTGTTTTTGTTTGGGGGCAAACTTCATTACTTTTTTTTTCATCTTTTTTTTCATTTTTGATGATTAATCATATAAAATTATTTTTATAAATAAGCCGACAAATGAAGTTAATAAAATAAAGAATACTATTGTATTACACAAATAATTAAATTATATAAAATTTCAATTTATTACTTATTGATTATCTAGTTATTTGTATTTATGTTCATGCATATGTAATTTTCTTTTTAATATATGTAATTATAATTGTACATACAACATGTTATATATAGGCGGGATTTGGAGAAAACGCCTAAAAGTGTGAAAACGGTGAGAATAATTTTGTTGACATGTGGCGTTACTGCTAACTTACACTAAGGATAGCATTGTCAAAAAACTCATGCACATGTCACTAACATGCCAAAAACTGTGCACACGCAAGTCACGTGCATATCCCACCATTTTTTTAAACTCCCGTAATTTTTTATACGTATTTTTAAGGAAAATAGCACCATAAAATCTAGTGTTTTATTATCTTTCCAACAAGTATACTATTGATATACTTTAAAAAAATGACATGAACTGGGTATCCAGATAAAAAAGTCATAAAAACACCCACTTCTGGAAAAACATCATGAAATACCTAGATAAAAACATCATAAAACACTCGGTTAAAAAACACCATGAAAAACCTAGTTGAAAATGCCATAAAACACACAGTTCATAAAAACACCACAAAACCTAGTTGAAAACGCCATAAAACCCCAATTTAGTTTTTTTTTTTTCAGAAAGTATATCAATAGTATACTCATTGGAAAGATAAAAAAACGTTGGATTTTATGGTGTAATTTTTTAAAAAAATAACCACATATAAAAAAGTTATGGACGTTTAAATATTATGGGGGAATGCATATCCCACCATTTTTTTAAACTCCCGTAATTTTTTATACGTATTTTTAAGGAAAATAACACCATAAAATCTAGTGTTTTATTATCTTTTCAACAAGTATACTATTGATATACTTTAAAAAAATACATTAACTGGGTATCCAGATAAAAACGTCATAAAAACACCCACTTCTGGAAAAACGTCATGAAATACCTAGATAAAAACATCATAAAACACTCAGTTAAAAAACACCATGAAAAACCTAGTTGAAAATGCCATAAAACACATAGTTCATAAAAACACCACAAAACCCAGTTGAAAACACCATAAAACCCCAATTTAGTTTTTTTTTTTCAGAAAGTATATCAATAGTATACTCATTGGAAAGATAAAAAACGTTGGATTTTACGGTGTAATTTTTTTAAAAAATAACCACATATAAAAAAGTTATAGACGTTTAAATATTATGGGAGAAATGACATGTGATTATCATGTGCACCATTCTTAGAATCTTCCCATTTTACCCATCTTGGTAGTTTTAAGATTCCTAGTATTTATAAAAATGTCACCGCATCAATCTCAGCCACAAATCACAAAGATTTTGTGGTTGAGAATCGCTCTCACGGTTTTCACATTTTTTATTGTTTTCTCCATAGCCCAATACTATATATATATATATATATATATATATATAGGATGAGGATCATGAGTGAACAACATCCTTATTTGTGAACCGTGTGAACTCATCTCAACCATCCATTTAATTAGTTGATGTAAAGGTTATGATTGTAATTTTACCTTTATTTATTTTTGTAAATTCCATTTTCTATAATGATATAGCAGTTACAATCTTATAATTTTGGAAACCTAACTAATTCATATGATTTTTTTCAAAGATTCGATCATATCTTTAACCATTATTTTCAAAATTCATAGTTATCATCTTATTTTTTTTGTGACTTACCGTGATTGTTTTAAATGGTTTACTACTTTGTATGATTAAATTTTTCTTTATAATATATTATTTTTTACTTAATGCTTTTCTATTTACGTTGGTTACAACTGTTTAGACCTCTGGTTAAGTAATAAAAACCATTTTGAAACTACATCATTACATCTTGTACATACATTAACTCTTTTATGTAATTACACAAATATACACTTGTATTTTTCAAGTATAAAACATCTGTTTGATTTCTTTATATCATTTGACGTATCCATAAATATACACTTGTGTATTTTATACATATTACATCTGTGCACTTTACGCTTGTACATTTGTGTATATTCATACATTATCCTTTATGAACTAAATCTCTGTTGACTATCTCGTTAAAATGGGATAAAAACATAACCATATCATGTCCACACACTAAACGTTGTAACTTATGTCCCAAATAACAAATCCAAAATTAAAAATAACAATAAAACAAAACAGTTTAACATCTAATTTCCATCGAAGAACAATAAATAACCCAACCATTACAACTATTGTCTGCAATCAATATTTTAACCATGAAGCTTATTGTTTACATTGATGCAACCGCTTTACCCATTACTTTAGCGCGACATTTGTTAGCATGGGAACAAACAATCTTGACAGCATACTTTTTCATTAACCTCGTCAAACTCGCCTTTTTTACCCGTACACTAGGTTCGGAATCTTTCAGTTGAAAGTACATTAACCAAATACCGGACTCTGTTATAAACACCATTTCCCTGCACATTAGCCGTACACTTAGATGATCAAACAACGTATATCCGCTATAAACCAAAATGTACACCAGTTTATCATTGCCATTACAAAACAATTTACACATGGAATAGATATTCAAACCTCGCAAATAACACGTCCAATTTGTTGTCAAAACAGGCTTCATTTAACTACTGTGTATCCTAAATCATATACACTAATGTATCCATATACAACACTAATATACATATGTGAATAATTTTACAACAACGATATACACATGTGTATAAACAGTGTACATCATCAAGATTATAACTATTGTGCCCACAGAATATACGTATACACATTTATAACACATATACATATGTGTATTAACGGCACATATATCACATCACAGTTTACAACTGTTGTATACCCCATAGATATGTTTATACGTTTTGCAAAAAAATCATATACATAAAAATAATACACAAGTGTACAACAATAGCATTACACCAACTATCCAAGACACAAGGGTCTGCAACCCATCGTTCCGATTACACTGGGGAAAAAACAGAGCACCGGCAAACCTCTGAATCACAAACCCCAAATCGACAAACCAACTACTCATGTACTCGAATTCATACCAATCAAAACAAAAACTCTTACCATAAACTTTTGATTAAACAACTACTAAAACTTCAAAACGATCTCATACACACCGATTGGACTAAACCCTAACTTTTCTATTTCAGAAAATTAGAAGGATTAATAATAATAGACAACCGGAATCTATGTACTGAGTATAAACTTACCGTTTTGTAAACTTCCGTTGATTTCCCTCGTGGAATGCCACTCCGATTATCCTACTTCGTATCGCCGGCGTGTGAAGGTGAGTGATACGGAAGATGTTCTTATTACCAGTGATATTTTGATACCAAATCAACAAGAGTAATTATTATGAAAGAAAAAGAGACAATTACAATTACAATTACGTTACCAATATGCCAAAATTAAACTGGTGTATTATGACATTATTACCCCTATTGATTATTTCTCTTCATTATATTTTAATCAAATAATTACTAAATTAAATCTCATCATCTAACAAATGAATGGTCAGGATATGTTCACTATGTTCACAAGTTACTCCTTGTTCACTCTAGAACCCTACCCTATATATATATATGAGAAGGATCCGTTAGGAACCACCCTTTATTGCGAGAACCGCGAGAACCAATGTGAACACAACCAAAAATACCTAAAAATAGCTAAAAAACACACACAAATTTTTTTTTTAATATTTTTTATAAAATCGCTACTTTTAGTAGCCAAAAAAAAATTTTTACTTTTTTTTTTGCTACTAAAAGTAGTTATTTTAATGTAAAAAATATTAAAAAAATAAATAAATTTTGTGTGTGTGTTTTTTTAGGTTTTTGAGGGGTTTAATTTTTAGCATTTTAGCTTTGGGGTGGGGGGTAGGTTTTTGGGTGGTGGGGGAGGGGGGTTTAGGTTTTTTTGGGGGGATGGGGGTTAGGTTTTTTTAGCTATTTTAGGTTGTGTTCACATTGGTTCTCGCAATAAAGGTGGTTCTCGCATGAACCTTACCCTATATATATATAGGATCCGGTTCAAGCAAGAACCAAGCTGAGTTGCGAGAACCGTAGGAATCAATATTAAACAATCAAAAGTGAACACCTCATTAAACATGTTATTATATTTGAGGGTATTTTTGTAAATTTGCCCCACCCCAAATCTCTGCAAATTACAAATCCCCATATCCCCTTTCTCCCTCCTTAAACCAAGATCTCCTTATCTCTCTGTTATTAGATCTGAATTCATCTCTTTCTTCTTTACAAATTAACACATCCTCTTCGCCAAAGATTAACACCAGCTTTTCTAGATCTAGGCCCTTCACAAGTTAGCACTTGCTTATTTAGATCTGGATCAATGATTTTGTGCGAAAACATATCGACCAACGAAGATGGACTCATTTTTGTTCAACTTGGCTTTGAAATTAACCCTTGTTCGTCACCGACTACATGTCCGTCACCTGCTTGGGAAAGACGACGATGGGTCTTAAAGGTGTTTCGAGTTGTCAGACGATGGTGTCACACCCCGACCCGCAGCGGAATAGGTGATCGGGGCATGATTTGGTTGATCCAAGAGCTTATGAATTGCTATTACTTGTTTTAAATAATCATTAATTCATAACAAATGTTTCACAAAACAATAATTCAAATAAACAATTACAAACACAAGACATTGTTCATAACTACTAAACTACTTTAATTCGTTTCTTGTTAACTAACGCCCATCCTATGTCCAATCTTCTCTTCAAGTCTGCTCACCTGTATCATGTGTAAAATTAGTTTTGGGGTCAACAAAGGTTGGTGAATAGATCTTTATTTGTTTTTATTAACTTTAAAAGTATAGTTGATTTATTTAATAAAAATTGTTTAACATGCAATATTAAGTGTAATAGGTGACATAAATCCATTAATCCAATAATCAACCAATCCATAAGTAAATAATATAACATGACACAACATAACATAACATAACATAAGAAATGAAACAATGACGCGATTCAAGCCCCGAAAGGCGAAAAGCGAAACTATGAAACAATTATGCGATTCAAGCCCCGAAAGGCGAAAAGTGAAACTATGAAACAATGATACGATTCAAGCCCCGAAAGGCGAAAAGCGAAACTATGAAACCCATGACACAAAGCGGTAAACACGTATAGCATATGAATAAAACAAGTAATGCAACATACGAAATAAACATGAGCACATATGACACTTAACTTGGCATGTTAATGAAAAATATACGAAACATAGGAAACATGACACATGAAACACCCCAAAAAGTTAAAGTGACAAAAGGGGAAAAGTAAGATCTACTGAGTGTTTGCATTATGTGATTCCTTGAAAAAGTAAGCGCACGAATAAGATTTGAAAACTTAAAACGGTGGGAATACAAGATGCTAAAATATCACAACACACAACTAAATACGTTGATTATTTGTTTATTTTAATTATTTATTTATTTAACCATAGATTATTTAAAGAATATCTGGTTATAACTTTTTATATATCGTGATTTTATTTTTAAGATCTAAAAGAATTAATTAATGATTTTCTATTATAATAACTAATTTTATAAAACTGATTAAGAACTATAATTATTGATTATAATTTTATTTAATTATCTTAGTTATAATAACTGATTAATTGTGTTTAGAATAAATCTTTTGAATTAAAAAAAAAACTGATTTTATAAAACGAATAAAATAAAATGAAAATGGGGGAGTCCGGGTTCGAACCGGCGACCTCCTGGTCACTCAATACATCCTCAACCACTAAGCTATGTTCAATCTTTGTTAGGTAAGTATGTATTTATTATACATAAACAGTGCTAAAGCTTTACCATTGAACTGGTTTAAAAAAAAAAGACATTCCAAATTCTTTGTTGATTCTAGTGATTGTTAATGTCGAGGAGATAACATATTTTGACAGTGGATTAATTGAGACAAGTGGTATGAGAGAAATATTACTGTTTTCTTTTTATTTGTTCATGATAAAATCTTTCACAAATTCACTATAACTATAAAAAAAAAAACAAAAACATAGATCAATTGGTGAGAAGAGGTATACCGGCAGTCGAAACGATGGGGATTTTTCCGGTGGACTCGGCTCTTTTGGCGGTGCCCAGATTGTCCGGCGGACGTCTTGTATCGCCAACGGTTTCTATTGTTTAAAAGAGCAGAGAAAATGGATCGATGATGATGATGATTCCTATAAATAAGAAAACGCGGTTTATCCAAGCTGTAACATCGATTCACGTTTGGAAAAACTGAATCAATTTCGAAGATTTCGGGATTTGATTGTTGTTTCTATCGTTGCAGACATGAGGGGCCGCAAAATTCAAAATACATATAACTGTGACTTGTTCTTAAAACAATAGATACGGGTTCTTGTCATATAAGAAGCAGTGATGCAGTGGTTAAGTGTTTGTTTGTTGTTTCTTGGCCTGATAGAGACTCAGGTTCGAGTCCTCTCAGGGTCTCTTTTTCTTTGTCCTCTTGATTTTTTCTTCTTTTTTTAAGAGTTAAATGCCATAGTCCCTGTGTTTTGACATTTTTTCACCTTTAGTCCCTAACTTTTTAAAATTACCTCTATAGTCCCCAACGTTTTCAATTTCGTTCCCGGATAGTCCCTGGCGCGGATGGAGGTTAGTGTTTTCAGTTAAATGGGTGTGAAATGACCTAAATACCCTTGCTATTAAAAAAATAACATTTTAATCAATAACCCCCTTCAATCCAAACACACCTCTCCTACCTATTCATCTTCAATCCAAACACACCTCTTGGAATCAAACATAAACACAATCAAATTACCATCAAAACAACAAAATATCTTAACCCAAGAAGTCAAGTTCAGCCACAGAAAACACACCAACTTTGCTTTCTTCATCTCCACACTCACATAGAACTGGGTTTGACTTTTGAAAACCAATAACAAGTGATGAATTATTGAAATGTTTATTTATTTGAAGATAAAGATTAGAAGACAAAAAGTCAAAGTGTTAGCCTGGTGGATAGTAAGATCCGGCGACTGAGATGGCGCCATAAATATTATCATATTCAGATTACAAGTGGGCATTGGTTATTTGGTTTGACTAGTTTTGATTGGATTCCGTTGAGCAACAAAATAACTGAGCGGCAGCAGGTTAATTCCACTTTTGTCTCCAAATAACTCAGCAGATTGATCGACTTATTCGACCCTTTGCCACTTAACTTCTGCGGCGGCGGTGGTGGTTGTGGCGGAGGGTGGTTGTGGTAGTGGGGAAGATGAAGTGTGTGCAGCGGTGGTGGTTGTGGCGGAGGGTGGTTGTGGCAGTGGTGATGATGGCGGCGGTGGTGGTTATGGCGAGGGTGGTTGTGGCAGTGGTGGCTGAGTGGTATGGCGGTGAAAGGCGGCGAGGGCGATGGGTTGGTGATAGAGGTGTTGACAAGCGGTGGGGTTTTATCATCGTGGTGGTGGAGATGAAGGTGGTGGTGGTTTTAGAGAGAGAGGGGGGTCTGAAGGTGATGATGAAGACAGGTTGTGGTGGTTATAGAGATGAGTTTAGTTTTTATATTTTAGAAAAAAATACTTAATTAATTCATTTTGTTTTACTTAAGGGCATTATAGTCATTTTACATCAACTTAACTGAGAAAACTAACCTCCATCCACGCCAGTGACTATCCGGGAACGAAAATTAAAAAGTTGGGGACTATAGAGGTAATTTTAGAAAGTTAGGGACTATAGGTGAAAAAAGGCCAAACTACAGGGACTATCCGGGCATTTAACTCTTTATTTAATTTAAAAGAATCCCAGGTTTTAACTAAGATCCCAAATGGTCCCTCTACTACTCTAGTCAGATTAACTTAGCTACAATCTTTATTAACCCAACAAAACTAACTTGGTTATTGAAATTAGACTTTTAACCAAGTTTGTTGATTGTTTCAATTAAGTCATCCAAACTTTTTTTGTCTTTATAATGTAACCAAACTTTAATTTAGTGTTCTGTTAGTGTGTAATTACCAGGTCATTATGTGACAACTCGAAATTTAGAACCTTTCATTTGTATCTCGATGTAACATGCTTAAACGTGTGACTAATTGACTTGTTGGTTTAATGAATGTTATTATGTGGTTATGTGCTATGCTTGTATGTATGTATGTATTTTTATGACCCGAGAACTATGAACCCGACTCGAGACCCCTTGGTCTCGAGTGAACAGTGTAACTATTGGGCCGGTTGGGCCATGCACCCCCTTTAATCCATCCGAAAGTCCATTAGGATGCACTAACTTAGAACAAGTATATAACCATGATGGATAGCCAACCTTTCCATTCTTTGGGCAACTACACACACTCTCCTACACACACTCGTACCTTCTCTCTCACTAAAACCCTAAAGATCAAACATCACCTCTCCTCTCCTTCTTCTCGGATTCAACCGGCGACCACAAGGAGCTCTCGGATCGGCTCACACACACACCCATTTTGGAAGCTTCATACACACCTTTGAACCCACACTTGACCGGTTAGTGATTCATGATTTGGTGTTTTTTCAAATGATGTTTTGATGAGTTAGTGTTCAAGTAATCGATTCATAAGTGTTCCATATTGTGTGTTTATATTTCGGTTGGTAATGA
This sequence comes from Helianthus tuberosus, assembly GCA_030545235.1. Classification (NCBI taxonomy): domain Eukaryota; kingdom Viridiplantae; phylum Streptophyta; class Magnoliopsida; order Asterales; family Asteraceae; genus Helianthus; species Helianthus tuberosus. The sequence goes on from CM060430.1 coordinate 40,720,805, forward strand.
TGTATAATGAAGATTATTTGATAATATGTTGCTTGTTAAAGCTTTATGCATGATTAAAGTGTTTGATCGGTTTGATGAGTTCTTGTTTGCTATTGATACATGCTTGGTTCCAAATACATAAAATGAACAAATATTCTCTTTTGTGGAAAGTATGAATGTTGTATGATAAATGTCTTGCTAAGATAAGCTTGAATGATAAAAGAATGATAAGGATCATCCGATTTATGAGATTATAGAACAAATGTATTGTTGCAAGATGATCTTGATATCTAGTTTAGGTATTATAACTCTTGTCCGTAAAATGCAAAATGTGTTTGAATAAGGGTTGTTTGTGTTATGAATATTTGATGAACATGATGAATATATGAAGAACTCGTTGAATATGATATGAATGTGTTGTGGATATTTGAAATTAAGGTGTTTGATCCATTTTCGGTTAGTGTTAGACAAAGAAACATGTTTAAGGATTGTGGTTGGATAGTACATTGTATCATGAAATCGAAATGCCATTGGATAGTACAATTGCCGGCTATTAACAGGTGTGCCAGTCGAGACCCTTGGTCTCGACTCGAGACCATGAGCATGACAACTCGAGACCGGGGATTTCGACACAGGTTACGAGTCGAGAACTCTCTAGTCTCGACTCGAGACCACACAATGCCAGCACAAAACAACATGACTCGAGACATCCACGGTTGCGACTCGAGAACTCAGATGTACGACTCGAGACCGCACAGTCTCGACTCGAGACCATGCACATGTGCACTGTTTGGACTTGCAGTGTTACGGGCTTAGATGTTTGGGCTGAACTTATGGACTTCATGTGTTGTTATTGAATACGTATGTTGTGCACACTGATTTGGACGTGTATACCATCACGAGCCCAACTGTTTGGGCCGCACACCTGGACTTTGGTTGTTACGTGAATGTTATTGTGGAACTTGTTACGAATTGTTGTTGAACTGCCATGCTAGACATGTATGCCATGATTGTTACTTGAGTACAATACATGTAGAACATACGTGCACTACTTGGATATGAACCTGACATGAATGGTATCTATGTTAGGACGTAGTTGACCACTTACAACTTGATTGACTTTTCTGTGTATCTGCCGAGCAAACCAAGGTGAGTTCACACCCTCAACAAAGCATGGGATTCCCTGGGTTGGGAATGGGGTTAAGGAACGTGGGTTCCTCGTCCTCCTTGGGTAGGACAGCATTGGTTCAGGAATGTAATTCCTCGTCCTCATGGACAGATAACTCGTACTAGACCAAAACTCTATCACGAAGTCCCTCCTTTTTATATCGACTTAATCGCCGGGCCAATGGAGAGCGGGTCATTAGTTAGATAGCGCTATTTAGGTCTGACAAGCCTCACACCGTGCCGCAGAGGACGGGCGTGAACTAATGGATCTGGGGCACGTCAATGATGATAGACATTGACAGTTTCAGGGCATATAAACATGACTACAGTCAGCAGTCGATATGGTAACGAGTCTAGTGTATACATGGGGTAGCCCCCACGGCCGAAATGCCAGATAACTAACATGGGGTAGCCCCCACGGCCGGAGTGCCAGAGTAACCGGGAATAAACAAGTCACGTTTTTCAACTATGGGGTAACCCCCACGGCAGGATGCCAGATAAAGGAAACTGTTTTCGAAACAACTTAAAACGAACACCCAACTGTGAACTCACTCAACTTGTTGTTGACTCGTTACTACATGCTTTGCAGGACATTAGGTACTTAGCTGGAGCTTGCATGGAAGAGAGTCGTTGTGGGACATGGACAGTTGTGTGCCATGTTAACCTTTGAAACAATTAAACTTATGTTTTGGTTTTAAACGTTATGCTTCCGCTTGCAACTTAAACTATGTTTTGTTTGGACACCAATTGTATTGGTTGGATTTTATAACCACTTATATGCTTGTTCAATATGATTGGTGGCTGGATCCTGGTCAGTCACGCCTCCACGCGGTAGTACTCCGCAGGTGGATTTTGGGGGTGTGACAGATTGTTATCAGAGCCATTGGTTATAGTGAACTTGGTTTTAATAAGGGGAAAAAGTTTTATTAAAATCAGACTATAACCTGTACAGTGCTCTACGGTCCACAACGACGCTTCACTCCACATGCAAGGCTCGACATTCTAGGTGATATGATCTATGTGTATATTGTCTACTTGTTAGTTACATAGTATATTGCTCATGGTATGCTTGGTTAGTATAACTACTATTGCTTGAACACGTGTGCACTTACTCCCTCCTGCCATCGCACTTTCGCGAACCTCTCTCACTCGTGTTTCCCTTGATATGAAGATCATGTCTGGACGCGTAAACATGACACAAGCCCAGTTGACGGCTCTGATTAACGAACGAGTTGCTGCGGCACTTGCAGCTGCACACGCAGGAGGTCAACATGTTCAGCCACCTGTGTGCACCTTCAAAACTTTCATGGACTGCCGACCAACTACTTTTAGCGGCACTGAAGGAGCCGTAGGCCTCCTCCACTGGTTTGAGAAACTAGAATCTGTGTTCGAAATGTGTGAATGCCCTGAGGAGCGCAGGGTGAAGTATGCCACCGGTACTCTCGAGGGTTTAGCTCTCACGTGGTGGAACGCTCAGGTTCAAATGCTGGGGTTGGTTGCTGCTAACTCCACCCCGTGGAACAACTTCAAGGAAATGATCAAAGAGGAGTACTGCAATCGTGATGAGATTCACAAACTGGAAGTAGAGTTTTTCAACCTCAAGATGACGGGGTCAGAAATTGAAGCTTATGTGAAAAGGTCGAACGAACTGGCAATTCTGTGTCCTACTATGGTGGATCCTCCCATCAAACGCATCGAACTATTTCTCAAGGGCTTAGTGCCAGAAATCCAAAGTCATGTGACTTCAGCAAACCTCGCCACCATCCAGCAAGTTGTGCAATTGGCTCACCGTCTCACGGATCAGGCGGTGGAGCAGAACAGGTTGCCAAAACGCATAGGTGCTGCAACTACTTCAGGTGCTCTTGGTGACAACAAACGGAAATGGGATGGTGCTTCAAGTAAGGGTTCTGCTTCTGTCCAATCTCAGTCACAGCAGAGAAAGACTGACGACTACAAGAGCCCTAGTCAGCAATCATCTGGTGGTCAAAGTCATGGTGGATACAAAGGGAATCACCCCAAATGCAATCGCTGCAGCCTGCATCACAGCGGGCCATGCACCAGGGGTAACTGTCATCGGTGCAACAAGCCAGGTCACGCTGCAAAGGATTGCAGGAGCTTGTATCCCGCCAACCAGAATCGTCAGCCAGCCCAACATAACCAACGTCAGCAGCAGCAAGGTGATAACAAAGGGTGCTTTCAGTGTGGAGCTGAAGGCCACTTCAAGAAAGATTGCCCCCAACTGAACAGGAACCAGAACAACAACAACAATCAGGGGAATGGTAACAATGGGAACAACAACAACAATGGAGCCAGGGGGCGGGCGTTCGTGATTGGGCAAGGTGAAGCAAGGAATGACCCCAATGTTGTGGCGGGTAAGTTCCTCCTCGACGACTTTTATGTTACAATTTTATTTGATTCGGGTGCCGATACTAGCTACATGTCACTAGAAGTTAGTCGAATGCTTAAGCGTATTCCCACACCCTTGAACAACAAGCACACTGTAGAGCTAGCAAATGGTAAGAGTTTAGAGGCCACACACGTAGTCAAGGGTTGTAAACTTGTTCTTGCTAACCAGAACTTTTCTATCGACCTTATTCCTATCGTCTTGGGTAGTTTCGACGTTGTCATTGGGATGGATTGGTTATCCCAACACCGAGCAGAGATTCTTTGCAACGAGAAGATTGTTCGTATTCCTAGTTCCGGTGATGAACCTCTCATGATTCGTGGCGACAAGAAGGGTGCTGTTGAGAACGTCATCTCTTTCCTTAAGGCCCAGAAGTGCTTGCGAAAGGGCCACACTGCCATTTTGGCTCTCGTTACTGACACCTCGGAGAAAGAGAAGAAGATAGAAGATTTTCCAATCGTACGCGACTATCCTGAGGTATTTCCGGAGGAATTACCTGGTCTTCCGCCGTATCGCCAAGTCGAATTTCAGATTGAACTAGCTCCTGGAGCTGCGCCTATAGCTCGTGCACCTTATCGCTTAGCTCCATCAGAGTTGGAAGAACTCTCTACGCAGCTACAAGAACTCTTGGATAAGGGTTTTATTCGTCCTAGCTCATCGCCCTGGGGAGCTCCAGTGCTATTTGTGAAGAAGAAAGATGGTACCTTCAGAATGTGCATCGACTACCGGGAACTCAACAAGGTGACGGTGAAGAATCGTTATCCTCTACCACGTATTGACGACTTGTTCGACCAGCTGCAAGGGTCAAGCTACTATTCAAAGATTGACCTGAGATCGGGATATCACCAGCTGAGAGTCCGAGAAGAGGACGTCTCCAAAACAGCTTTTAGAACGCGTTACGGACACTATGAGTTTTTGGTCATGCCTTTTGGGCTAACAAACGCACCTGCGATTTTCATGGACTTGATGAATCGAGTGTGCAAACCTTACCTGGACAAGTTCGTTATAGTCTTCATCGACGACATCCTGATCTATTCCAAGAGTCGGGAGGAGCACGAGCAGCATCTACGACTCATCCTGGAACTCCTTCGAACAGAACAGCTTTACGCCAAGTTCTCGAAATGCGACTTCTGGCTTCGTGAAGTCCATTTCCTAGGCCACGTGGTAAACAAGGATGGGATTCACGTTGATCCATCCAAGGTAGACGCAATTAAGAACTGGCCTGCACCTCGTACACCAAAGGAAATTCGCCAATTCTTGGGTTTGGCAGGTTACTACAGGAGGTTCATTAAGGATTTTTCCAAGATTACACAGCCTCTCACTTCACTGACGCAGAAAGGCGTTGTTTATCGCTGGGGAAATGCACAGGAATTAGCATTTCAGCATTTAAAGGATAGACTTTGCAGCGCACCTATCCTTTCATTACCAGAGGGCACAGATGATTTTGTGGTTTACTGTGACGCATCAATTCAAGGTCTTGGTTGTGTATTGATGCAACGAGATAAAGTTATAGCCTACGCCTCACGCCAACTTAAAGTTCATGAGAAGAACTACACTACAAACGATTTAGAGCTGGGAGCTGTTGTTTTTGCACTTAAGATATGGCGACATTACCTGTACGGCACCAAGTGCACCATTTACACCGACCACAGGAGTCTCGAGCACATCTTCAAACAGAAGGAACTAAACATGCGTCAACGACGATGGGTCGAGTTATTAAACGGTTACGAATGTGCAATCAAGTACCATCTTGGCAAAGCCAATGTTGTGGCTGATGCCCTTAGTCGAAAGGACACTACGCCTAAGCGCGTGCGAGCTTTGCAACTCACTATACATTCTAGTCTTCCTTCCCAAATACGGGACGCTCAGGTAGAGGCATTGAAACCAGAAAACGTCAGGGCTGAAGCCCTACGCGGCTCAAGGCAACGCTTAGAACAGAAGGAAGACGGTGCTTACTACGTAACGGGACGCATTTGGGTCCCACTCTACGACAACTTACGAGAGCTTGTGATGGATGAAGTGCACAAGTCTCGCTACTCGGTACATCCGGGTTCGGATAAGATGTACCACGATATCAAAACTACTTATTGGTGGCCTAGCATGAAGGCCCACATAGCAACTTACGTCAGCAAGTGTTTGACTTGTGCGAGAGTCAAGTCTGAATACCAGAAACCCTCAGGCCTACTCCAACAACCAGAGATACCGCAATGGAAATGGGAGCAAATTTCCATGGATTTTGTCACTGGCCTGCCTAGATCTCAACGTGGTAACGACACTATTTGGGTGATCGTGGATCGACTCACAAAGTCTGCTCACTTCTTGGCTATCAAGGAAACGGATAAGTTCTCCACTCTAGCAGACGTATACCTTAAGGAAGTTGTTTCGAGGCACGGGGTGCCCACCTCTATTATCTCAGATCGAGATGCACGATTTACTTCAGAACTGTGGCAAGCAATGCACAAATCCTTTGGCTCACGTTTAGATATGAGCACAGCGTATCACCCTCAGACGGACGGGCAGTCCGAGCGCACTATTCAAACCTTAGAAGACATGCTTCGTGCATGTGTAATAGACTTTGGCAACAGCTGGGAAAAGCACCTGCCACTTGTGGAATTCTCGTACAATAACAGCTACCACACCAGCATTAAAGCTGCTCCATTTGAGACATTGTACAGACGTAAATGCCGGTCACCTCTTTGCTGGGCAGAGGTGGGGGATAGTCAGATCACTGGTCCAGAACATGTGGTAGACACAACCGAACGAATTGCTCAAATACGACAACGCATGGCGGCAGCTCGTGACCGTCAGAAAGTCTACGCCGATAAGGGCAGGAAACCACTAGAGCTCCAGGTTGGGGAGCGGGTATTACTCAAAGTCTCACCCTGGAAGGGTGTGGTTCGTTTTGGTAAACGAGGCAAACTTAACCCACGATACGTCGGACCTTTCGAAATCATCGAGAAAATAGGCAGGGTGGCCTACAGACTGAACTTACCAGCAGAACTCGGTGCAGTTCACAATGTTTTCCACGTGTCAAATCTGAAGAAGTGTCTGTCAGATGAGACCCACATAGTTCCTCTGAAGGAACTCACTATCGACGAGCAGTTACGATTCGTCGAGGAACCAGTTGAAATCACGGACCGGGACGTTAAGGTCCTCAAGAGCACTAGAATACCTCTCGTTCGAGTTCGTTGGAACTCACGTCGCGGCCCAGAGTTCACCTGGGAACACGAAGATCAGATGAAACAAAAGTATCCCCAACTGTTCGCAAACAGTACCACCACTACTGAGGCTGAAGCTACGGAATTTCGGGACGAAATTCCAGATCAACGGGGGGTGGATGTGACACCCCAGGAAAACCGGGAAAACCATACAACTTAACTAGCTTCCTCAATGAGTGCTTACCAAATTTCGGGACGAAATTTCTTTCAACTTGGGGATGATGTGACAACTCGAAGTTTAGAACCTTTCATTTGTATCTCGATGTAACATGCTTAAACGTGTGACTAATTGACTTGTTTGTTTAATGAATGTTATTATGTGGTTATGTGCTATGCTTGTATGTATGTGTGTATTTTTATGACCCGAGAACTATGAACCCGACTAGAGACCCCTTGGTCTCGAGTGAACAGTGTAACTATTGGGCCGGTTGGGCCATGCACCCCCTTTAATCCATCCGAAAGTCCATTAGGGTGCACTAACTTAGAACAAGTATATAACCATGATGGATAGCCAACCTTTCCATTATTTGGGCAACTACACACACTCTCCTACACACACACTCCTACCTTCTCTCTCACTAAAACCCTAAAGATCAAACATCACCTCTCCTCTCCTTCTTCTCGGATTCAACCGGCGACCACAAGGAGCTCTCGGATCGGCTCACACACACACCCATTTTGGAAGCTTCATACACACCTTTGAACCCACACTTTACCGGTTAGTGATTCATGATTTGGTGTTTTGTCAAATGATGTTTTGATGAGTTAGTGTTCAAGTAATCGATTCATAAGTGTTCCATATTGTGTGTTTATATTTCGGTTGGTAATGATGTATAATGAAGATTATTTGATAATATGTTGCTTGTTAAAGCTTTATGCATGATTAAAGTGTTTGATCGGTTTGATGAGTTCTTGTTTGCTATTGATACATGCTTGGTTCCAAATACATAAAATGAACAAATATTCTCTTTTGTGGAAAGTATGAATGTTGTATGATAAATGTCTTGCTAAGATAAGCTTGAATGATAAAAGAATGATAAGGATCATCCGATTTATGAGATTATAGAACAAATGTATTGTTGCAAGATGATCTTGATATCTAGTTTAGGTATTATAACTCTTGTCCGTAAAATGCAAAATGTGTTTGAATAAGGGTTGTTTGTGTTATGAATATTTGATGAACATGATGAATATATGAAGAACTCGTTGAATATGATATGAATGTGTTGTGGATATTTGAATTAAGGTGTTTGATCCATTTTCGGTTAGTGTTAGACAAAGAAACATGTTTAAGGATTGTGGTTGGATAGTACATTGTATCATGAAATCGAAATGCCATTGGATAGTACAATTGCCGGCTATTAACAGGTGTGCCAGTCGAGACCCTTGGTCTCGACTCGAGACCATGAGCATGACAACTCGAGACCGGGGATTTCGACACAGGTTACGAGTCGAGAACTCTCTAGTCTCGACTCGAGACCACACAATGCCAGCACAAAACAACATGACTCGAGATCAGGGTTGCGAGTCTTGTTGCGACTCGAGACATCCACGGTTGCGACTCGAGAACTCAGATGTACGACTCGAGACCGCACAGTCTCGACTCGAGACCATGCACACGTGCACTGTTTGGACTTGCAGTGTTACGGGCTTAGATGTTTGGGCCGAACTTATGGACTTCATGTGTTGTTATTGAATACGTATGTTGTGCACACTGATTTGGACGTGTATACCATCACGAGCCCAACTGTTTGGGCCGCACACCTGGACTTTGGTTGTTACGTGAATGTTACTGTCGATTTGATTCCATGGTTTTTATCAGCATGAAACAATCTAAACTTACCTCATTATGAGCTTGACTGACAATTGATTAGGCAAAATCTAAAAAAAAACGTGTATCCATAGTCTATTTCAGGAATTCGTCTTGACGGTTGTGAGGCTCGTTCAAAGATAAACTCATGGCAGGGATGCTTATTTTGGATTTCGGGAGACTCTTTCGAAGATAAACAATCTAAGTATTATTGAAATCTGCAAAAAGAAAACAAAAAGTGTTGCATATTTGTAAAGTTATTGCTTTATTTCTTGACTTCAGTTCATAACCCATTATTTATTAGATTAAATTAAAACCTGGAGAAGATGAGTTGAAGAGTTGTTGTGCACATGAGTTTGAAATCCTTATATGGAATCGAGGTGATAAGGGAAATATTAGTAGGGTTCCTATGATCCAAGGGCTAAAAAGCAACTTGATTTTTTAGAGATGAATTAGTTGCAGGTTGTTCGTAGACTCAATGGAGAAGACAGAGTTTGGGTTTAATTTACTTTCTATTTTATGTCTTTTTCTTATCACAATGGTGTTTTAGTTAAATATAAAAGCCACATCATCATATATAAATAATCCACGTAAGAAATTATGAACTAAAAAAAAGTTTACCCGACACGTCATCAAATGTTACTTATTAACCTGATAATTGCACAAAATTAGAACATTAAATAAAAGTTAAATGACTTTAAAGTCACAAAAATAGTTTGAGTGACTTTAGTGAAACAATTGTGAAACTTGGTTACTATTCTATAAAGTTACCACTTTTTATAATTAAAATATTAACTAATATTATTTAAACAAATAAATAATTGAATAACTAAAGAAAAAAATACCTTCAATGATTATTTATTTCACGAAAACTTTCGAGGTTCGAATGTTAGGTTCCGGATTTCAAAACGGGTCGGAATTTGGGAGCCCAGTTTTATCGGATGTTACAGATGGTTTCTGGTGGTTTCAGGGGGTTTCGATGGTGGTTTCTGCAATGGGGTAGTGGTGTTGTGGGGCAGAGGTGGGTGCCAGTGTTAGTGTTGGTGTTGGTGGTGGTGGTGGTGGCGTTGGGGTTGGTGGCGGCGGCATCTTCGACCTCCCTTTCCTCTCTGCCGTCTCCCTTGTGACTGGTGTTTGGTGGTCTGGGGGTGCACAGTGGGGGCTAGATGGCAGTGGTGGGGTGGTCCGACGGTGGTTTTGTTACTGGTGGGGCAACATCATCAGGTCGGATCCGACGATGATGACGGCATAAGGTGTGATTTTTATTCAATTTGTAGTCAATTTAGGGTTAAAGATTTGTGAGTTTTGCTTGATTTGTTAAATAATGGAAAAATCCATATGGGTTTTTAAGGGTTTTGAGTTTGGTGAAATGGGTATATGAGTTTACATGAATTTATACTTTTTATGATGAATTTAAGCACAAATTGATGATAGGGTTTCTTGATTTGTTTAAAGATTGTGAAAATATTGGTGGGTTTTGTAGAGCTTTTTTTTTCAAGTGGGTTTTATTTTTTAAATAAATTTGTAGTCAGTGTATCAAAACATGAAATCAAGGGGGTAGGCGGAGGTGTGGTGGTGAACGTCGAAGGTGGGTGGTGGTGGGTAGAGGTGGATGATGTCGGTGGTGCCAGTGGTGCCGATGAGTTTCTAAATTTTTGTTTCATCCCGGTGGTGCCGATGAGTTTCTAAATTTTTTGTTTCATATCACAAAATTGTAGTTTCCTCTGTTGAACGTGTTTGGTATTGCTTATTTTACTCCAAAAGTGCTTATAAAGGGCGATGATGATGAATGCCAAGTTGTCTAAGTGAATCGGTGGCTGAGATATACCAAATCTTGGCGAGGCAATTTTCTGGCAGTGGATACATTAGATGTCGCCGTGATTATTGCGGCCATGGAGGTTTTATCCCTTTTCTACCGGTTCTTTTTACAGATCTAAGCCTCAATTTTTTTTCCCATTTTTTTCTTGATTACTCAAGGATCTGAGTCTTCTTGACCCTGTTGCTTTATATTGTTTTTGATCTATTCAGTTGACATTTTTTAATCTATTGTGTTTGTATTTCATGGGTATGTAGCAACATTGCAACAAACTCTAATGATTTGTGCAGTATGACTATAGACAGTTAGGATCGTTTACAACTCACTATTGTTTCTATGAATTGCTCTGTTCAGTTGGTTGTGTTGAAATAAAGATATGGGTTGAGTTAAAACCGGGGCGTAAAAAAAGTTTAAATCTGGGTCATGAAAAAAGTTTAAAACCGGAGCGTAAAAAAGTTTAAAACCGGGGCATAAAATTTTTTTAAAACCGGGTCATAAAAAAATTATCTGAGACTTACTGCATGTTTATAATTTTTTTTGTTGAAAAACAATCTCATTAATCAAATCACAATCAATAATGATACCAATCATTGAAGTACAGAGTAAAAAAGAACAATTTTTCCTTATCCTACTAAAAACAAAAATATTATTAATTAATGCACAATCGTTACTCTGCTTTGTTGTCTTTTAATCTCATCCATCAAAACACATTTGATCAATGGTTAGTATTGGTTCCTGCGCGTCTCGCAACTCAAGGTGGTTCTCATTTTACCCAATCCATGTATATATATATATAGGGTACGAGTTGGCTACAAAGCCTACGTTTCCTACAAAGTGTAGGAAGCAATCTCCTTGTGACATGTGTCATCTAGTGTTTTTTTTACTAAAGGGCATTAGTGTCACACCCTCAAAAATCTACATGCGGAGTTCTACCGCGAGGCGCGTGACACACCAGGATCACAGTCATTAGTCATACTGAACGACCACTATATGAGTTTAAAAAATTTCCCTGATTTTCTCAATAATGAGAAAATACTGTTTATACAAATGAGTTGCGGAAGCGTAACAATTACAAAATCAAAATAGTTAATGTAATTTAAAAATGAGTCTATTTGTTTTATGAAATCAATGTGGCTCCAAAATGCATCCTAGTCCTAATGTGTGCTACCTTAGCAACCTGAGAAAGACATGCAAGAACAAGTGTCAACACATAATGATGAGTGAGTTCACAGGTTTTTGGATACAGTTATAAAGTAGGTTATTTCTCAAGAGTTTTCCACTGTTTCAAACCCGAAACAGTAAGTTGCAGTGTTTAGCAGTTACTTACAAGTGTATTTTAAACCATGAATTTTTACATAAACTTTGCCATAATTTTTTGTTACAAAAATACAAATATTGGAGGTTGCTTTTCATAAATAAAAGTGACTAAATATGTATTTAGAAAATATATATTTAGAAGACACCATGTGTGTAATTATTTGTATATTTTGTGTGTCAGTTATATTATTTAATGACATGAAATAATATAACTCATTAAAATATCATGAATTACCATCCAAAATATTATCAAAATTCCAAGGAATAAATATACAAAGAATACCCAAAATACCGGTAAAACCGAACAAAGGAATATAACTCGAAAAATATTCCGGAAATATTATTCATATGTATATTTTGGTAAATAATATTTTGGACATCAAAGGAATGGAAATGGGATTTTCATAATTACTACAAAATATTTCATATTTTTGACAAAAAGAAAATATATTATTTTGGGTGAATGAAAATATATTTCTTGAACTTATTAAAAGAAGTATCATTTTTGGAAGAAATATGTATCTTCTCAAACAAACATGAACTATATTATTATTGAGGGAAAATGTAATTTCTTAAAATAAACTTGAAGTACATTATTTTTTGAAGGAAAAGAGATTTATATATTTTCTAAGTTAGACTTGGAAACATGTTAATTTGGGAACTTGTATGAGATTTACAAATATTTTTGCGAAAGGAAAAATTATAAATAATTTTTCTAAGTAATGTTTCCCAAAATATATATTTCGGAAATATATGTTGATGTATATTTACTAGAAATATTATTCCGGAAAAATTAATAAAATTAAGTATAAGAATACTTAACAATTACAAGAAAATATGTATTCTCGTACGTATACATACACTCCGGAATACGACACCAATACATGGCAAAAAATATACAAGTATAAGAATACGAATACAAATACACCAATCCTTGGGAAGGATATTCATGTACAAATACAAAAGTGTGATAGGTTAAAAGTATATTATTTTAACTATTATTCCAAAATTTAACAAACATAATTTAAGTTAAAATATTTATTATTTTAACAAATAAATTATATAACTTGGAATAATGATGAAGACACTTGGAAACGTAACTCAAAGGCACTAATTAATACTAAGTCAAGGCACGACCTGCTCGTCTAATAGACCATAGTACGTTGTAGGTAGTCGTGTACACTAGAGGAAACTTTGAGTTACAGGCGGATTCGAAGAACGCAAACCAGTGAGTTCATGATCCCCTTTTCTTTAACTGTTTTCGGTTTTATAACTTCGGGGGTGAAGTAAATGTTTCAACTGTTTACAAACATTTATACATGGTATGGTTAGCTAAGGAAGGGTACTGCTAGATCATGTGAGTGGTGTGTATGACGCTTAAGGCCATTAATCCTAGTTGTAGGACCGAGGGACATGAGTGATAGATCTATTTGGTTGTAGCGAGCCCCACCCATCAGTCTGTCGAGTGGACCATGTGGTGACTATATCTTATTACCGGAGACAAGTCTGCTAGGTTTGAGCTTTCCTACATCACGTCACAAATATTAACGTATTAGCTACACATTAATTGGTCTGTTTTCCTTGTTGCTTTCATATCGGGATTTCAATTACATACAAACATACTTACAAAGGTTTATTCACAAACACACACATGAACTCGCTCAACTTTTGTTGATGTTTTCAAACTACATGTATTTCAGGAAACTAAGTATGGATCTGGCGGGCATTAAAGTTTCAAGTGTTGTCTGGAATAAAAGATGTCATCCGGTGTCGAATGCTTTAGAGTGTGTATCCTATCCTGGATAGGATACATATTTCAAAGCTTGGTTATCACTAGTGTCTTTTGAAAAGTCCATACGGAACTTAAAACCTGTTGGTGTTGTATTCTGAATACGAAGTCTGTGTTTTTGGGGTTAAATCAATGTTGTTGTAATGTTTCAAAACCTAATCAATGGATGAACATCTTGGATTTATAATATAGTTGTTTGTTATGGTTGAATGCAATGATATTAAGCAAGTCACACCAAATCACGCTTCCGCAAAAGTCAGGGTGTGACAAGCAAAGTTAATGAGCATATAGATACAAGTGTACACATAGCATATAAAACTAATAAGTATCGCATGTTTTCATGTTTAAAGGTGGATATAGTGTGATTAAAATAAGTTTTAAGTGTTGCGTGTTTTGTATAATGTACACGTTGCACCCAAAGTGTTTAAAACGAAAATGGGTTCGAGTATAGTCACAGTTTTGCGTAGAAGGTACACGTAAACCGCGAGCGGAGTTGACGAAGTCTCGAGATTTTGCTGAAATGATTAAACGGGGATATAAGATTACTGATGTGAAAGAGTGTTGGATCAGATTGTTGAAATACAGAAAATTATATAAGTTGGAACACGTAGCAGTCCGTTCGTACGAAGGGACATAGTCGGTTCGTATGAACGGGGATTCTTGCTTATTACGAACCGACTGTTTTAAATGTGATATGGACTAAATTTGTCACACCCCCAAAATACCACATGCGGAAACCCCGCTAGGCGTGTGACGTACCAGGATCTAGCCACCAATCACATTGAACTAGGATCAAATTATAAAACAAAGTTCCCATTCAATAAGATAAAATATTCATAACATATCCAAGTTTAACATGTTCAGCGGAAGAAAATGGTTAAACACTGTTCAGTCGTTTAAAAAACCAATGTACGTGAAATTATTAAATAAGTCTCGCAAATCCAAGCAGTACGACCCATGACCACTCCAGCCATCCAGACAGCAAGTTCCTTTCCATAGTACCTAACGACCTGCGAGCATGCAACAAGTGTGCCAGACAACGCTGGTGAGTTCACGGTTTTACGACAACGTTAATTACCAAGTGTTTAATCCAGTTTGTTAACAAATCCGAAAGTAATGTTGATAATATCTCGATACTGAACAAGAGGGCTCCTGATGTATGTTTTGCCCGTTCCCCAGTGCTCCTATCAAAACACTGGGCATGACTGGGTCATTAGTTCACACCCCGTCCTCTCCGGTACGGGGTGATGGTGCCAAACCTAAGTAGCGCTACCAACTAATACCCCGTTACCTCTCCGGTAATAAAAAGATGGGACTTAAGAGTGATAGGGTGAGAGTATCATCCAACATTCCAGTTTTACCCAAAAGACTTATCCCTCCCCGGGATACCCACTGACTATCCCAACCACTGGGACGCATGCTCAAGAGTAGTGGACTCACCTTTGATTTGCTCGGTATGTTTTAATTACCCGTCCAGTTGGTCAACCCAAACCCTACCGTGGTTACCAAACAATATCAGTTTCATAATCATTCAAATCACATATTTGCACACTGTAAGTCATGTATGGTTACACAGTTTGCATCTAATATTACAATCTCTGTTATCATGTAACACATACCGATATATCATAACAGTCCACATCCCATGCACATGTCACTTAATGTTGAATAGTAAAGTTATCATGTAACTACTGCGTTTCACAAACAAGGTACTAATCAATGCATACTTTCAAGCTGTCTACTGTCCCATCCATCAACCCCTTCGACGAAACACCTCAGCGACGAAAGACTATCTTTCGTCGGACTAGCATGTGACGAAATATACATGTTTCGTCGAGATGGGGTTTGGCGAAATACCCATTTTTCGTCTGTGCAGGATTTGACGAAATATCACAATATTTGCAATACACCAGTTAACAAGAAATCAGTTCCCGCATCGCACCCTTATCGGTTTCAGGCTATGATCTATCAGGTTAATCCATGCTTTTGGTTTCAGTCATAATTAATCACATTCATCAACAACACTTAATCTAATCAATCAATGTTTCTAACCATTCCAATCGGATCATTAACACAGTCTTTTAACATATGCAAGTTACGCCCTTAAACAGACGCATTCACCGACTACCTTAACATAACCGTTTCCGTTTCTCATGTAGTTATAATCAAACAATGACTATTGAAACGCACACACCCTAATCTCGTACTCAATGTTCAAACAACATGTTAATTGACAAAACATCATGCACACAAGATCCAACAGGATTTTACAAAAACATCACAACACAATACCACGTATCCGAATTAATCCATCAACGAGATTAAAACACTAACCGTAATACCGAAGAGTTTTAGATAAATCGAGATGAAAGATGCTTGATGTCACACCCCGACCGCGTAAAACAACAAATCGCGGCGGAAAACGTCGGGGCGTGTTGCAACAGAATTATCGTTTCATAACCATGGATACAAAAGTGTTTCGTTTTATTGAATATTAAACATTATCATTGTCTTAAAATAGAACAAACAAGTTACATATCGACTAATATTGTTTTATGTCACTAAGGCCTCGTCCAGATCCTACGTGACGCATGCATCCTAGCAAATCATCATCAAGCATCAACTCCTGAAACATATGTGAAAATACAGTCAGCAAAGAAATGCTGGCGAGTACATAGGTTTTATAGGAGTATTGGATTCATGGCTAGTTTAAATGTTGCAATACTTTATTAAAAACCTTGTTTTGAAAAGAGTATAATATTGCAACTTTATTAACCAACTCAAAACAAGCGGGTTATAGTTTATGAAACCTCGTAGCCATGACTCTTAACCCGAAAACCTTTGTTTTAGTAAAGCAAATTGTAAAACATCTCGTATTAACTCGTTAATAAAACTCGTATGTTACTTCGAAAACATCGTTGTGTGACATTGTTTCGCTATCGTTTACCCAAATCGTTTAACATCGTATCGTCCAAATTGTTTACAAATCGTTTAGATAGTCCAAATCATCCTCGTTTTAATTGTGAATAACTTATATATAGTCGTCTCGCTAATAACATTCAAACCTTCGTGACTCGTCCCTCGTTTCTCGCATTAATAAACCACCATAGGGTAAATTAACAAATATCAGATTCAGTCGCTACCCTCAACCCCCACACATAACCATGGGTGTAGTATGATAACGGGATTTGTCAGATCCTATGGTACCATAACCTAATACTGGTCGGCTTGATCATTGCTAATGAATGTCATTTGTTATGTAACCCAACCAACAAGTTCGTTCACATTATCGAAATCGTTATTAGTTTTGTATAAATCGTCTTAATCGTTTTTGAAACCATCGTTATAACATCAAAAATCGTTTTGATACCATCGTTAAAACCTTGAAAACATTTAGTACATATGAATCACCCCAAAACAATTGAAAGCAGTAAAATAGGGGAACTATGTACTTACATGTAGTGCAAAGTATCCTCAGTCAATAGAACTTCAACAAACTCGAGCAAACTAGAGAAATCAAACAGTACCTAGTAATCGAATCACTAATCAAACAATAGACGCCTAAATCGGAAGATCGGACAGAATGAGGTCTTGTAAACCAAATGAGTGTTAGAACTCATGTGATATGGTTTAACAAAGCCTACATCCTCAATCGGAACCTAACCTAAGTGCTTTCGACCCATCGTGACCCATTAAGGTAACTTATGCTACTTTAACGCGTCGTGCGCGCAAAGCGCGTTCGAGACGTCTAACTAGTCCTATGACAAGTATTATATGCCCATACATGTTTTATCATGTTGTATAATCAGTTATGTACAAAAGTTTAAGTTACATAAGCTAAATTACCAATTATACATGAAAAGGGTATTTTGGTAATTTACCTAAGGCATATAAACTACCTATCATACAACTACTTAACGAAGCGACCATAAGGTATAACCTCGGAAGGTTATTCCCTATATACTATGGTCACCTAATGTATTTGGTCGGATCCTAATGATCGACCAAATGGGTCGGGCTCGAAGGTATAAGCGATTTATCAGATCGTTTACCCTTACGACCCTAGACAACGTGGTAATCAGTAGGCATAGTGCCAAGGGACTATAACCATCGTGATTACAATCACGTTGCGAAGTTCAAACGAACTTCGCATTGACCATAAACTGGTCAACGCAGAAAGTCAAACAAAGTTTGACTCTCAGACTCGAAAAGACTCGAAAAGCAATAAAAGAACGAAGGAATACTTACGAAGGGTCCCCGAATGCTAATCTCGATCCAAGTAACTCAGGTATGAAACAATGGTTTCAACTTAGAGTTTCTCAAATCAAAATTCTTGTGGGTTTTGCAAATGAAGGCATGGGGTATTTATAGGATTTCCCGAACTGTTAGGATCGTTTCTTGGAAAAAGTGCTTCAATCTTGGCCATACACTTGCACCCATGGTATTGTAATACCATGTGCACATAAAACCAGCCCATAGTATTGCCCAAAACCATGTGCAAAGGTGGTATAGGCCAGATTCAATGTTTCTACACAGAAAGTTTCAAAAATGGCAGATTTGGTCCTTGTAGTGTAATAAGGCCTTTTCCGACGCGTTTAAGGTCCGTTAACCCCATTTCAAAGCTCTAAAATGAAGTTAAAGTAAAGGGAACTTAAAATGTTCTCAAAAATATCTCAGATGTCGGTTCGTTTAGCCGTACGGTTGCGTTGTTCGGCTAATTACGACGGAATGCGCACAAGCGCGAAAAACGATCCAAATGACGCGACGAATGGATTTTTCTTATGCCAAACACTAAAATAAAATATTTTAGTGCTTACATAAATTTTTGGATGTCCATAGGTATTCAGAACGTAAGATATGCGCGAAAATGCAAACTTGTGCACTTTTTTACACTTTTAGTCCCTGAATGAGCATAAAGTTTATTTTAGCATACCGTACCCCTCAAAGCCTATTTCTAAGCTATGTAAAGGATATTTAGGGTATTTTTAACTTATGATCAAGTTCCGGAATGTTCGTTACTGTGTAAATCCCCATAGATTCACAGTTTGACACAATTAATCCCTCTGATCGAATAGACTTGTTTTCAACACACCAAACCATTCAAAACTTATTTCTAAGTTATGTAAAGGTTATTTAAGGTATGTTAAGCCTATGTCACTATCCCGGAGTGTTTGTTGCATTAAACTGGTTATATTTACGCATCTGTGCGCGTATAACCTTCTAGAAAGCGATTTAAAGCTTGAAATCGGAATCGAATCGAATTGTAAAATCACCAAACATAAACACACACATAAAGACATCAAAACAAATATAATAACACCAAAGCACATTGTTTTATTAATAAACAACATTGTTTTACATCGTACATCGATTACAGAGTACAGTTGTCACAGTCTCCCCTACTTCAGGAAATTTCATCCCGAAATTTTAACTAGAGGAAGCTTGTGAAAACAAATGCGGATACTTCGTCTTCATCTGGTCCTCACGTTCCCAAGTAAACTCAGGACCACGTTTGGATTCCCAGCGAACTTTGACCAAATGAATCCGTTTGTTCTTCAACTGTTTGTATGTACGTTCCACTATCTCCACAGGTTTCTCAACAAAGTGCATCGTTTCATCGATTTGGATCTTGTCGAGAGGAATGTGAAGATCAGCGTCAATCAAACACTTTCGCAAATTGGACACGTGAAAAGTCGGGTGAACGTTTCCAAGCTCTGGAGGTAGCTCTAGTCGGTAGGCAACCTTTCCAATTCTTTCAACGATCTTAAATGGTCCAACATATCGTGGTGCAAGTTTTCCTTTCCTTCCAAATCTCACGACTCCCTTCCAAGGTGAAACCTTGAGTAGGACACGATCTCCGACTTGAAATTCTAAGGGCTTGCGTCGTAAATTCGCATATCTCTTTTGACGTAATCTAGCTGTCACAAGATTATTGCGGATTTTCTTGATTTTGTCTGTTGTTTCCAGAACGAGTTCAGGTCCAGTAAGCTGAGCTTCACCGGTCTCGTTCCAGCAGACAGGTGAACGACATTTTCGACCGTAGAGAGCTTCGAATGGTGCCATTTTAATACTAGTATGATAGCTATTGTTGTAAGAGAACTCGATCAGTGGCAGATTAGAATCCCAACTACCACCAAAGTCTATTACACATGCTCTAAGCATATCCTCCAAAGTTTGAATCGTTCTCTCTGATTGGCCATCTGTTTGGGGATGATAAGCAGTGCTTAGATTCAATTGGGTTCCCAAAGCAGATTGCTTGGCCTTCCAGAAATGAGATGAAAATCAAGCATCACGATCAGAAATGATATCCAAAGGAACACCATGTCGTGACACAATCTCATCAACATAAATCTTCGCAAGTTTATCAGCAGATAGATCCTCGCGGATCGCAATAAAATGAGCTGAATTCGTAAATCGATCGACAACAACCCAAATAGCATCGTGACCTTTAGATGTACGCGGTAATTTAGTGATGAGATCCATCATAATGTTCTCCCACTTCCAAACCGGTATTTCTGGCTGTACAAGCAAGCCAGAAGGTCGTTGATGTTCGGCCTTGACTTTGAGACAAGTTAGGCATTTTGATACATACAAGGCAACATCCTTCTTCATACCAGGCCACCAGCACGAAGTACGAAGATCCTTGTACATTTTATCAGCACCAGGATGGATAGAATATCGAGACTTATGAGATTCGTCCATTACCAAGGTGCGAAGATCGTCCTGATTCGGAATCCACAAACAATCCATGAAATAGAGCAAACCATCGTCTTTCGCTTCAAGTTTAAGCTCAAGCTGATGTGGTAATTCCGTACCTATCAAATTTTGTGAAACACAAAATTGCTGAGCCTGAAGAACACGAGTTTGAAGATCAGATAGAGTTTGAATAGAATGAAGCTTGACTTGTTCTTTTCGACTAAGCGCATCAGCTACGACATTCGCCTTACCAGGATGGTAGCGAATCTCGCAATCATAGTCGTTCAAGAGTTCAACCCAACGTCGTTGCCTCATATTCAGCTCTTTCTGATTAAGAATATGCTGGAAACTTTTGTGGTCTGTGAAAACCACACACTTCGTTCCATAGAGGTAGTGTCTCCAGATTTTAAGCGCAAAAACCACAGCTCCTAACTCCAGATCATGAGTCGTGTAG
This sequence comes from Helianthus tuberosus, assembly GCA_030545235.1. Lineage (NCBI taxonomy): Eukaryota > Viridiplantae > Streptophyta > Magnoliopsida > Asterales > Asteraceae > Helianthus > Helianthus tuberosus. The sequence continues at coordinate 40,741,455 of CM060430.1, forward strand.
TTCTTCTCGTGAATTTTCAGCTGTCTAGATGCATATGCAATAACTTTACCTCGTTGCATGAGGACGCAACCAAGGCCTAGTTTGGATGCATCGCAATAGACAACGAAATCATCGCTTCCCTCGGGCAGAGATAGAACAGGAGTATTACATAACTTCTGCTTCAGCGTTTGGAACGCTTCTTCTTGCTTGGGTCCCCACTCAAAAGGCTTCTTCTTCTGAGTCAAAGCAGTGAGTGGAACCGCAATCTTCGAGAAATTTGAAATAAATCGCCGATAATAACCAGCAAGACCAAGAAAAGATCGAATCTCTGTGGGCGTCGTCGGTGTATTCCAGTCCTTAATAGCAGCAATCTTGGATGGATCCACATGAATACCCTGCTTATTGACTATGTGACCCAAGAATTGAACTTCTTTAAGCCAGAATTCACACTTGGAGAATTTAGCAAAAAGTTGTTCCTTCTTCAGGAGTTCCAATGTTAAGCGAAGGTGTTGTTCGTGCTCGGCTCGAGACTTTGAATAAATCAAGATGTCATCAATAAAAACAATGACGAACTGATCCAAATAAGGCTTGCAGACCTTATTCATTAAGTCCATGAAAACAGCAGGAGCATTAGTCAAACCGAAAGGCATGACTGTGAACTCGAAATGCCCATATCTTGTGCGGAAAGCAGTTTTGGGAATATCTTCTTCGAGAACACGAAGTTGATGATACCCAGAACGCAGATCGATCTTGGAAAAACATGAAGCACCCTGCAGTTGGTCGAAGAGATCATCAATTCGAGGTAGGGGATATCGATTCTTGATGGTGAGCTTATTAAGCTCACGATAATCGATACACATTCGAAAAGATCCATCTTTCTTTTTCACGAAGAGAACAGGAGCTCCCCAAGGTGAAAAGCTTGGTCGAATGAATCCTTTATCAGATAACTCTTGAAGCCGCTTCGATAATTCTTGCATCTCAGATGGTGCAAGTCGATAAGGCGCTTTTGCAATCGGGTTGGCATTGGGTACAAGGTCAATATGAAACTCGACTTGACGAACTGGAGGCAAACCAGGCAGTTCATCAGGAAACACCTCTGGATAATCCCGAACAATCGGAATATCCTGAATACTCTTGCTCTTGTCTTTCTCCTCGGTGACATGTGCCAGAAAAGCAACATATCCTTTTCGCAAATAACTTTGGGCCTTTGTACACGACATAAGCTTCAATCCACCAGATGGCTTCTCGCCACGAATCTCCAGAACATCACCAGAAGACAAAGGAATACGAACAATCTTATCGAAACAAACCACCTCAGCATGGTGTTTGGTTAGCCAATCCATTCCAACGATAATATCGAAGCTTCCAAGTTGCATCGGTGTGAGGTCAATAGGAAAAAGATGGTTATCAAGGTTCAACTGAAAACCATGAATAACATAATCGAGAATAAAAGGTTTACCAGTGGAAATTTCAACAGATAAGGGTTTCCTCAGTTTTGTTCTAGGTATCGCAAGCAAAGGCTCAAAAGACAATGAAACAAAACTTCTATCGGCACCGGAATCAAAAAGAATAGATGCAGGTCTATTGTTAACAAGAAACGTACTGTTAACCACTTCGTTGTTGACCCTAGCTTCGTTTGCATTCAAATTGTACGCTCGACCACGAGCGGGGTTCACATTGACGTTTGCATTCGGGTTTGCGTTAGCATTCGCTAGCCTCGGACAGTTGTTGCGGAAGTGACCATACTCTCCACAATTAAAACATGAACCCGGTGGGAATCTCGCAGCATTCCCTTGACCCTGAGCTGGAACCTGAGCAACCTGATTTTGTCCAAAACGACAAACATTGGCCATATGCCCAAGTCTACCACACGTCGTGCATTGCCTGCAAGCTTGTTGTGCAACGTGATGACCGTTGCAACGAGCACAGTGAGGTGCGGTACCAGCGTATGCTTTCTTTGCAGGTGGCTGAGCCGGTGGGTTCTGCGGGTTCTGAGCAGTCTGGGCTGTAACAACAAAATTTTGGGCACCCTTTCGCTTCTTCGATTTCTTCGACGTCTCTCCTTCCTTGTCCTTACCCTTTTTCTTGTTTTTCTCAGAATCAGTTGCCTTCTTTTTATCACCCTTGCGGGTGAGTTTACCCTTCCTGACTTGGGTCTCAGTCAGGGTAGCAGACAACTCTATTGCTTGGCGAAGGGTAGGAGGATTAACACCGGTCACAATCTCCAGAATAGAATCGGGTAGGCCATCGATATATCTCTCGATTGCTTTCTCAGGAGGGGTAACCATGGTGGGGCACAAGAGGCTGAGTTCCTCAAAACGATTCGTGTATGCACGGTGTTCAGCCCCATCTTGCTTTAAGTCCTCAAACTCACGTTCCAAAATTCAAATTTCTTGACGGGGACAAAACTCCTTCATCATGAGAGCCCGAAGCTCTGCCCATGTTTGTGCTAATGCCACTTCGGCACCCCTGTCGCGCATAATACCATTCCACCAGGTAAGCGCTCGCTTCTCAAATACGCTTGAAGCAAATTCAACCTTCCGCACATTCGGACACTGCACATGTCTGAATGTGTTTTCGATGCTCTCAAACCATTGCAAGAGCGTAGTTGCTCCTTGCGACCCAGAAAACTTTTGTGGCTTCGCAGAATTGAAGTTCTTGAAATTACATTGTGCGTTATTGTTGTTGTTATTATTGTTGTTGTTGTTGTTGTTAAATATCTCGTGGACTTGGGTTACCACACCGGGAAGTACAACAGCCACTTGCTGAGAAACCAGGGCTGCGATTTCTTCAATAGTAAAAGTTCGAGGATCGCGTCGAGGAGGCATTGTCTAACAAGGAAACAAGAGAATCGAGTGAGGTTGAAATTTAGGAAAAACAAAAGAGGTATAGACAAAACACATGGAAGGCGATCATTTGTTTGTTACCTCAAACAAACAAACGACACGCAGTGACTAATCAAAGTAAATAGGTCAAAATAATGTATAGCGAAGACATGCTCGCCTATAAGTGAACACTCATCCCAAGAATTCCCAGGTAAGCACAACTGGTCTCGCGTCTGATGAGATATATACGAAGTGCTTGCCTAGACAGAAAACCCAGAATACAGGCATTCACCCTTCCAGTTTGCACGTGTTCACATTATTTAAGACCCAAAACCTTGACGAGATTTTGAAAACTCAAAGGGGTTCAAAACCTTATAACAGAGGGTTCAAAACCTTACAATAGAGGGTTCAAAACCTTGTAATAGAGGGTTCAAAACCTTGTAATAAATTATTCAAAAACAGAAGATTCTTTTTCAAAAATCGTTTCGGAAAATTTGGTTTTTTTTTTGTTTTGATAATCACCTAAGGATAGGTGATATGCATGTTTTAAGATCTAAACACAAGATAGCTTGTGTTAGGGTCCTAGAAAAGTTATAGTCTAGGTCAAAGAATTACTAATAACCTAATTCCCTATAACCATTGGCTCTGATACCAACTCTTCTGTCACACCCCGACCGCGTAAAACAACAAATCGCGGCGGAAAACGTCGGGGCGTGTTGCAACAGAATTATCGTTTCATAACCATGGATACAAAAGTGTTTCGTTTTATTGAATATTAAACATTATCATTGTCTTAAAATAGAACAAACAAGTTACATATCGACTAATATTGTTTTATGTCACTAAGGCCTCGTCCAGATCCTACGTGACGCATGCATCCTAGCAAATCATCATCAAGCATCAACTCCTGAAACATATGTGAAAATACAGTCAGCAAAGAAATGCTGGCGAGTACATAGGTTTTATAGGAGTATTGGATTCATGGCTAGTTTAAATGTTGCAATACTTTATTAAAAACCTTGTTTTGAAAAGAGTATAATATTGCAACTTTATTAACTAACTCAAAACAAGCGGGTTATAGTTTATGAAACCTCGTAGCCATGATTCTTAACCCGAAAACCTTTGTTTTAGTAAAGCAAATTGTAAAACATCTCGTATTAACTCGTTAATAAAACTCGTATGTTACTTCGAAAACATCGTTGTGTGACATCGTTTTGCTATCGTTTACCCAAATCATTTAACATCGTATCGTCCAAATTGTTTACAAATCGTTTACATCGTCCAAATCATCCTCGTTTTAACTGTGAATAACTTATATATAGTCGTCTCGCTAATAACATTCAAACCTTCGTGACTCGTCCCTCGTTTCTCGCATTAATAAACCACCATAGGGTAAATTAACAAATATCAGATTCAGTCGCTACCCTCAACCCCCACACATAACCATGGGTGTAGTATGATAACGGGATTTGTCAGATCCTATGGTACCATAACCTAATACTGGTCGGCTTGATCATTGCTAATGAATGTCATTTGTTATGTAACCCAACCAACAAGTTCGTTCACATTATCGAAATCGTTATTAGTTTTGTATAAATCGTCTTAATCGTTTTTGAAACCATCGTTATAACATCAAAAATCATTTTGATACCATCGTTAAAACCTTGAAAACATTTAGTACATATGAATCACCCCAAAACAATTGAAAGCAGTAAAATAGGGGAACTATGTACTCACATGTAGTGCAAAGTATCCTCAGTCAATAGAACTTCAACAAACTCGAGCAAACTAGAGAAATCAAACAGTACCTAGTAATCGAATCACTAATCAAACAATAGACGCCTAAATCGGAAGATCGGACAGAATGAGGTCTTGTAAACCAAATGAGTGTTAGAACTCATGTGATATGGTTTAACAAAGCCTACATCCTCAATCGGAACCTAACCTAAGTGCTTTCGACCCATCGTGACCCATTAAGGTAACTTATGCTACTTTAACGCGTCGTGCGCGCAAAGCGCGTTCGAGACGTCTAACTAGTCCTATGACAAGTATTATATGCCCATACATGTTTTATCATGTTGTATAATCAGTTATGTACAAAAGTTTAAGTTACATAAGCTAAATTACCAATTATACATGAAAAGGGTATTTTAGTAATTTACCTAAGGCTTATAAACTACCTATCATACAACTACTTAACGAAGCGACCATAAAGGTATAACCTCGGAAGGTTATTCCCTATATACTATGGTCACCTAATGTATTTGGTCGGATCCTAATGATCGACCAAATGGGTCGGGCTCGAAGGTATAAACGATTTATCAGATCGCTTACCCTTACGACCCTAGACAACGTGGTAATCAGTAGGCATAGTCCCAAGGGACTATAACCATCGTGATTACAATCACGTTGTGAAGTTCAAACGAACTTCGCATTGACCATAAACTGGTCAACACAGAAAGTCAAACAAAGTTTGACTCTCAGACTCGAAAAGACTCGAAAAGCAATAAAAGAACGAAGGAATACTTACGAAGGGTCCCCGAATGCTAATCTCGATCCAAGTAACTCAGGTATGAAACAATGGTTTCAACTTAGAGTTTCTCAAATCAAAATTCTTGTGGGTTTTGCAAATGAAGGCATGGGGTATTTATAGGATTTCCCGAACCGTTAGGATCGTTTCTTGGAAAAAGTGCTTCAATCTTGGCCATACACTTGCACCCATGGTATTGTAATACCATGTGCACATCAAACCAGCCCATAGTATTGCCCAAAACCATGTGCAAAGGTGGTATAGGCCAGATTCAATGTTTCTGCACAGAAAGTTTCAAAAATGGCAGATTTGGTCCCTGTAGTGTAATAAGGCCTTTTCCGACACGTTTAAGGCCCGTTAACCCCATTTAAAAGCTCTAAAATGAAGTTAAAGTAAAGAGAACTTAAAATTTTCTCAAAAATATCTCGGATGTCGGTTCGTTTAGCCGTACGGTTGCGTTGTTCGGCTAATTACGACGGAATGCGCACAAGCGCGAAAAATGATCCAAATGACGCGACGAATGGATTTTTCTTATGCCAAACACTAAAATAAAATATTTTAGTGCTTACGTAAATTTTTGGATATCCGGAGGTATTCAGAACGTAAGATATGCGCGAAAATGCAAACTTGTGCACTTTTTTACACTTTTAGTCCCTGAATGAGCATAAAGTTTATTTTAGCATACCGTACCCCTCAAAGCCTATTTCTAAGCTATGTAAAGGATATTTAGGGTATTTTTAACTTAGGATCAAGTTCCGGAATGTTCGTTACTGTGTAAATCCCCATAGATTCACAGTTTGACACAATTAATCCCTGTGATCGAATAGACTTGTTTTAACTTATGGTACAAAGTGTACAATCTTTACAGATCACAAGAGCCTACAACACATATTCAACCAGAAGGAGTTGAATATGAGGCAAAGACGATGGGTTGAGCTGCTAAACGATTACGACTGCGAGATAAAGTATCATCCAGGGAAGGCGAATGTAGTCGCCGATGCCCTAAGTCGAAAGGAGAGGATCAAGCCCATAAGGGTTAGGGCTTTAGAAATGATTATCCGAACCGATCTTTCCTTGCGCATTCGTGCCGCACAGAAAGAAGCTCTCAAAGAAGGAAACCTTGAAGAAGAATATCTCCGTGGGATGGAGAAACTACTGGTACCAAACGAGGAAGGAACGTTATGTTTTGAGAAAAGGATTTAGGTTCCTTTGTTTGGAGGTTTAAGGAAGGTTATTTTCGATGAAGCTCACAAGTCACGGTACTCTATCCACCCAGGAGCAGGATAAGATGTACCAGGGTCTCAAAGATTATTATTGGTGGCCTAGGATGAAAGGCGATGTTGCTGTTTACGTGAGCAATTGTCTAACATGCGCTAAGGTTAAAGCGGAATACCAGAAGCCTTCAGGACTTCTGCAACAACCTGAGATTCCCAAGTGGAAATGGGAACAAATCTCAATGGATTTTATTACGAAGTTGCCAAGAACGCCAAGAGGCCATGACACTATTTGGATAATAGTGGATCGATTAACGAAGTCAGCACACTGTAAGTTGAAATACGAGCGAATTGGCTGAAATTTATATGAGAGAGATCGTCGCACGCCATGGAGTACCTCTCTCAATCATCTCTGATAGAGACGGAAGATTTATGTCAAGGATATGGCAATCCTTCCAAGAAGCCTTTGGCTCACAATTGAATCTGAGCACTGCGTTTCATCCGCAAACCGACGGTCAAAGCGAGCGAACGATACGGACTTTGGAAGACATGCTGAGAGCGTGTGTTATGGATTTGGGCGGTAGCTGGGATAAGCATTTGCCTTTGGTCGAATTTTCATACAACAACAGCTACCACACCAGTATTGGTGTCGCGCCATTTGAAGCCCTTTACGGACGCAAGTGCCGATCACCCTTATGTTGGGCTGACGCAGGTGATAGGCAGCTTGCTGGTCCCGAAATCGTCCAAGAGACGACAGACAAGATTGCGCAGATTCTTAAACGCATCGAAGCAGCTCGCCACAGACAGAAGGCCTATGCGGATCCAAACCGGAAACATGTGGAATTCCAAGTTGGAGTAATGGTATTATTGAAAGTTTCACCCTGGAAGGGTGTGGCACGCTTCGGAAAGCGTGGGAAGTTAAATCCGCGCTACATTGGTCCTTTCAGAGTTTTGGAAAGAATAGGACTAGTAGCATACAAGCTGGACTTACCTGCTGAACTCCGTTCAGTTCACGATACATTTCATGTATCCAACCTGAAGAAAAGTCCAACTCAAGATGACATTGCCATTCCCATCGACGAGATCCATGTTGACGACACGCTCCATTTCGTTGAAGAACCGGTGGAGGTTACGGATTGGAAAGTAAACAAGACCCGCCGGAGCAGTGTCAAGCTCGTCAAAGTTCGTTGGAATGCTAGACACGATCCTGAATACACCTGGGAACGTGAGGACCGGATGAAAGAGAAATACCCCCACTTATTTCCTAAGAACCCTGCATCTACAAGCAGAACTTAAAATTTCGGGACGAAATTTATTTAACGGGGGGAGAATGTGACAACCCTCACTAAACCAGGTATCCGTACGACTTAATTAATGATTAATTACTGCTTAATTACTGTGCTTGCTTGAACTTGTGAATAAACTGCTACTTGATTACTGATACATGTACTTACTTGCATCATACTTTACTTGCTGTCACTACATTATTTACATGCTGAACCTTAGTGACAAACATGATGCACAAAAAGCACAGTAGCACTATAACATGCTGATAAAGCCAGCATCAGGCAGACACTGCCTCTAAGGCCTGTATGAGCCAGAAATATTTTGCTACACTAGTGGTGAGTGTAGGGATACAAGGGTTGTAGAACTGCGTCTCTAGGAATAAGTTTCAATGACCGGATGTGCCTAAAACGTACTCTAAGTACAAAACTCAGCACTTTACATGATAATTCAGCTTTTAGCTAACTAATAAAGTGCCAAAACATGAGAAAAATATTACTAGACATTTTCCAAAGTGTCAGATATGAGTTGTGTCACTAAAAGGGGTAATAACGACACTTTAAAGCTTTGTTAACGCTTTAACGGATTACTATCCAACCGAACAACCGGACTTTACCCGGAACCTGAAAATATTGTTATTTTCATTATTTATCTTTTTCTGAGCCAGTTAGGGTCCCTGAACACCCTAACACCCATTGTAACGCGTGACACACCACTAACCGGGTTAATCCCTAAACTTAACTATATTAACCTAACTATGTGCCTAACTATCTAGTTGGATTCGAACTAGACCCCCCCCCCCCTTAACCAACCGTCCCCATCTAGGGGACATACATGGTACAATGTTGAATATTTTATTTCCACATGTTTAATATCTAGGATACACACTAACCATTGGTTAATGCCCTTGATGTTTGTCTATAAGTTCAACCATTAACACAACATAACCTTCACCACTTAAACTCACAAATCAACTCCTCCCTCTCTCTCAAGAGCTCACGGCCGAACCCCCTTTCAACACCCATCATAATTTCGAGTTTAGTTCATCACATTCCAATCATCTACAAGTGTTAAGGGTCGCATATAAGGAACCTTGGAGCAAACGGAAGGCGAAGGACCTCTTTATCTTGCTTTTATCCACGCGTTTTTCGCATAGATTCTTCCCTAGCCTTGTGCTAGTGGTATGTTGCTTAAATCACCTTCTTGAACTATTTTAAAGTGGTTAATACGATGTGTAATGGTTAAAACTCGAAATCTTACAAGTTGAAGCTTAAAAGTCTAACAAAAACACTAAAAATGGTGGATAAAAGCTTATAAGTTGTGTAAAACTTGTAGTATTTGAATTGTGTGATTATTTGGACCCGATCTATGTTGTGGTAGCTCGGATCATCATTTAACCTGGTTTAGTCATGATCTTGGATTATGACATAAAGCTTGTTTAAGTATAACAAGGGTTAGAAGAAGAAACTCTACCACACTCGAATCATGAACTTGTGTAAAAGTGTTTTAACTTGTAAAATAGTGATTAAAACTAGTAGATCTACGGATCTACAGGTGGTATTTTTAAAGGACCGAGTGTCAAGAAATCATGTTTTTCTAAAGACGGATCTTACACTAACAAGAATGGTTTTTTAGAACACACAAGTGTGTAAACACTTGTGTAACACAAAGTTTCGACAAAATAACTATTTTTGTAAAAGTTGACAAGAAGTTGTAAAGACGGAACTTCTCTAAAAACAAGGTTTTTACGAAACCGGATTGATTTATATAAAGATCCGCTAAAAGTAATGAGATTTACTTCACAGTTTGGATAAATCACAAGTTCATGAAATTTATGCGATTTATATACATATTTTGACTAGTTTGTGATTTGAACATTGTTTTGGTTGAATGTGAAAATTGTTGGTTGATTTGTAAAAGAAAATGATACGCTTGAAAGCGTGGCCACCTCCAGTTACAGAGGAAACTCTGGCAAAATTTTTCCAAAAGCCTAACACTTAGAAATATTTTCACTATAAGTGTTAGAAATACATTTTGACTTGTTTTCAAAATATAAGTTTCGCCACGACTATATTTACAAAACATCGGAGGTGGGATTTTCACAAAATAAAACGTGATACATATATATATTTAGTATATATTTTTCTTTCACAACATCACTTGTATAAGTGTTTATGATTATTTTGTGAACTACGTAAATATTATTTTTAGAGTAAAAATAATATTACTAAGTAATATTTTGGGAAAATCACATGTATGAAAATATAATATTTTTGAGAAGAATATTGATATTTTGAAGTGGAAATAAAAATATATTAAGTGAGACTTAATAATGTAATCCGAATTATACGAACGCACATGTATTAATTCCCCCATCCTTGGGAAGGAAAATAACTACCAAGTATACAGAATGTAAACACGAAATAGTTGCCTAATTATTTCCCAAAAACATAAACCATAAAGCTAAGGCACAACCATCCGTCTAATAGAGTTAGCACGTGTAGGTCGTCATACAGCTGATCGATTTGGAGGCATACTTGGTAGAGACGCACCACTGTGAGTTCATGTCCCCCTTTTCTCTTAACTGTTTTCAGTTTTCTAAACTGCGGGGGTGAAATACATGTTACTTTGATTACAAGTACTTTATACATGGTATGGTTAGCGTAAGGAGGTTTATTACTTAGATCATGTGAGTGGGTAGGCAGAAACTGGAGGCCATTAATCCTCATTGTAGGACCGAGGGACGTAAGCGGTAGATCTATCTGGGTGTAGCGAGCCCAACTCTAGGCCCAACAGAACGGACCTCAGAGAGGCCCAACAGAACGGACCTTGGAGTGACTTTGTACCCAACGCTAAATCTGCTAGGTTTGAGTCTTCCTACTTGCACTTCACATATATCAATGGCCTTGCAAACCATTGGTGATCTCTTTTTCCTTATTTGCTACATACCAAGACTATTTTTATACTCACAAAGGTTTACTTACTCACTTACACATGAACTCGCTCAACATTATTGTTGATTTTTCAACTTACATGTATTTCAGGAAATTAAAGATCTGGCGCGGTATGTTATGTTTTCCCGTTGCATAAGGTTTCCAAGGTCATCCCAGTTTAGGAAATGTGACTCTTTCCTAGACAAGTCACAAATCTTAAACTGCGTTTATTTCATGTCAGTGTTTATGTTATTCAAGACAATGTTTTATGTTATGAGGTTGTAAGTCTCTAGGACAAGGTTGTGTTACTCTGGTATTAAAACTTAATCGAATGGATGATCTTGCATGATTTTATTTCATATAGCTTTGTTATGGTTAAGCTATGGTATTAAGAAGTCACACCAAAATAACCACGCTTCCGCAAAGCCAGGGTGTGACAGGCAAGGAAAGGGGAGTCTCTAGGGTTTTATGCGTTTTACGTAACTGATCACAAGTTGTAATATAAAAGGGATTTGGGTCGTAACTCTCTCTGGGCTGAAGCCCCCTTAGTGGCGAAAGACATGCTCGACGAAAGACATGTTTCGTCGAGACTAAGGGTGGCGAAAGTCTGGTTTTTCGTTGGGACCAGAGATGACAAAGAACTTTACATTTAATCTTAATTATACTACATTCAATTATATTAACACCACACATACAATCATCAAACATAACACATAACACATAACAGTTAGTCATTCATAAAACTACACTCGACACCACACGAAACAGGATTATGAAATCAGTGATGTGCAAAGGGAAAGACCTTGAAATCTCGGGTTGTCACAAAATCGGTCTTGGAAACAGTAAAATAAAATAAATAACATAAAGAGTAATAAAATGATCAGGTGTAAAAATTGTGGTTAAAACAAAAAATAAAACAGCCTGGTTTAATTGATGGTGTGGGTTCGTACGAAGGCGCCCCCTTCGTACGAAGGCACTGTGTTCGTTAAAAGTTTCAGTTCGATCTGATTTGATTAAAGATGTTGGAGTATACATTTAATCTGTTTAATAGACCTTAAGTCAGTAAATAAAACACTTAATCGTGACAACAAGAGTGAAATCAGAGTTGAAATCGAAACCAAAAATATGCATCGAAGTCCCTTCGTACGAAGCGGGCATAGTCCCTTCATACGAAGGCACTGTTCTTGATGAAAATTCATGTTTGATCCATCGAACAGATCATTTCTTGATGGAAATTAACCCTAATGCATGCCCTTAACTATGAATTGAGTTAGGGTCTGATGGGTTCCCGATTCCATCAAGATCATGTAATAATTGCAACGAGAATTTAATTAAGTTGTAAAATTATATGAACTTTGATCCAGTCTCGTATAAGTGATGCTCCACAACAGTTTGCCTAGGTAAACGAGTGGAAACCATCTTCGAGATGATTAGGATCAAAAGGTTTTTGAAAAAAATTAAGAGTTTGTGATTAGAAATACAAGGAATGAAATAAAACAACATGGAAACGAAGAAATGAGAAATCTTACAAAGTTTCTGATCGCAACAGCAATTCGAGAGCGTTTGCAAGAGGAAGTGGCGAGTTGGAATGAGGACCTAGGGCCTATATTTATAGATTAGGGGGGTACACTTGGGTTTCCAAGATTTTCGCCCATTCTCCCTTCGTACGAAGCTACTCCCTTCGTACGAAGGGCCTGGTTTTAAGTATTTTTTTCCAATTTGATTATTTTATGTGTTTTAATTAGTTTAACGAGTATCAAGCATCAATGTATAATAAAGAATCAAGTTTCAAGCATAATATAGTTCAAAAACGTGGATTTTGAGTAAAAGTTTGCACATAAGTCTAACATGAATATGATTAAAATAATTTCGTTTTCTTTATGATCAATAGTCTCGGATTACAAATTGAAACAAAATAGAATACAACGAGAGTACAAGTGTCTAAAAATGGAAAGTACAACATGACTTGCTAAAATAAGAAAGGTACAAAAATTCGAAGCGTTATAGTTCCCACTCCCATTTCATACAATCTAAACTACCTATCATCCCGGGGAGACCATGATATTCAGCGTGATGTTCCATAATTTGTTGCATATCACTAAACACTGGTTTTCTCAAGTACTTTCATATATAGTTCAATGATTACGTACAAAAATTGTGAAGACTTTCCCTAGCCACCTGTGCCGACATTTTTAAATAGTCGTCCATTATGTCGGAACTATTTCCGTAAGCCAATTGTCTTAGGGCGACCGTAACCTTTTGCCACATGGTAAATCCTAATTACCACGTGCATCGGGTCTTTGTCGGAAAAAAATCGTAATTATCCTCTAAATCCTTTGATATTCTTAAAAATAATTTTTTACTCATACAAAAACAATGCCTAAACATTCTTTCATCATACGTTGGTTCAGGTGACAAATAATCGCTTACCAACAAATCGTTAGCGGTTTCGTGTTCACGAACGATATACTTTCTCCATTTGGGTTGGGGTTGAGAAGTCCCTTCTTCTGAATCTTCAACGATAACTTTCAGGACATCGCGACTGTTGATAATAATATTTCCGCCCCGTCGTTCGATGAGGATGACGAATCATAACTATCTGACGAATCGCTTGAACTTGAAGAATTCATTGAATATATTTTTTGGGTGATGGGAGGTGGTTTTATAAAATACCCGTTGGCCAAAGGCTAACCTAAATGGCTAGCCCAACAGTCACATGAACCCAGCCATCCACATCATCTCCCAAACTTGCCCCACGCCAGACTTCATAGCTACGTCAGCGGGGAACACCGCTACCCTCGCTGACCCGGTGTGGCTAAAGCGGCGTTGCTTGGCTACCCAGACCCCCAACCCAAGCCCACACCCCGTGGTCTTAACTCATTCACACGAGTCAATCATGGTAGTAGAAGGAACGAGTGAAAAGTAAAATCCACATCGAGTTGACTCAGATGATGACTCGGAAGAGAAGCACGAGGGAGAAAATTGTCATTTTCCCTATCGACCTACCACAGCTTTAAGACCTTGCGTACTGGGGCGGTATATGCCCGGATAGCGCCGAGATGGCGCCGAGAACACCGGGACGAAGGGCGCTATGCCCAAAAAAAAATTCAAAGCGCGATAGTTATCGCGGCGCTATTCGAACGAAGGTTTGATTATTTTGACCGTTTGTAAACGGTCATTTTATTAAAAAAAAAAAAATTATTTTTCAAACTTTCCTTTATAAATCATTACCTCCTCTCCTATTTTTTTTTTACCACAAACACTCAAATACTCTTATCTCTTCTATTTTTTTTACAAATCTTGATATTTTATACAATGCATCCATACAACCGTGGCTTCATTCCTCCCCGATCAAGTGCGGACTCAAACCAAAGTGGTAATCCTACTCGCCCCGTGTTGCCGGTTCCCACTAGACCCTACCCTTTCGGCTCCGGTTTTCTCGATTACAATCAACAAAGTCCCGGGTTCATAAATCTTTTGAACCAACCTCCGTCATGGGACCCTAATCTCTACGGGTGGAACCCGAATCAAAACACGGATGGGATGGGGTCGTCTCAAGCGTTTGGGTCGGCTAATGCTTTCGCCTCCCCACTATACGAACCCGATGTTGTTCCGGAGACGCAACCCGAGGTACCGGATACGCAACCGAAGATGCAAAAAGGAAAAGCAAAAGCAAAACGACCACATAAAAAAAAAGCGGAAACCAGCACCCGAGCGAAAAAAAAATGTGATCCGGTGGGAGTCCGATGAGGAGTATGCGTTAACCCGCGCTTTCATCGATGTGTCGGAGGACCCGGTTATAGGTATATTTTTTATTTTTCTGTTTTTTTATTTATTTTCTGTTTTTATTTTTCTGTGTTTTTGCAGTTTTTTTATTTATTTTCTGTTTTTATTTTTCTGTTTTTTTGCAGTTTTTTTTTTATTTTCTGTTTTTATTTTTCTGTTTTTTTTCAGTTTTTTTAGACTAATAAATTATATCTTTTTTTTTGTAGCAAACTATCAAGATAAATCAGTTTTTTGGAGCCGAATACGAGCACTTTTTTTCGAGCTAATTGGTAAAGATGAGGAATACCGCCCACCGGACTCTCTATCGGGGAAGTGGAGCGATATAAACAAGAAATGCACAAACTTTCAAACCGTGTACCAACGCACGTTTGCCGGATGGAAAAGTGGAAGTAACGATGAAGATATTACGCAAGCGGCATTGGTCGAGTATACGAAGGGTAATGGCCCTTTCCCATACATGAGGTGTTGGCAAATCCTTCGCCATAGCCCCAAATGGGCCACCGTATCTACTCCGAGTGGTCGTTCGGGAAATACACGGCCATCAAAGAGGTCCAAAACAAACGAGTCGGTTGAACCCGAAACGCCAACCTCCGACGCTCGAAACACCGACTTGAACGAGGATATTCCGGATGACGAGCCGGCGGAGGAGTTACCAAGACCGCCCGGAAGAAAAAGCCGGGCGAAAAAACCCGAGTCGTCGTCGATGTCTATGGGAACGGATATGAGTAACGCATTTTCGGAGATAAACATGCGACTTCATGAGTTACACGAACTCGGTAATAAACGTTTGGAGGAGAACCACGAAGTTACGGAGATTATGCGGGATAGACAATGGGAACGGGACTTTGAGTTCTACTCGAAACCGCACGACCACCTTACCGGAAAAGCTTTGAAGATGGCGTTGGCCCAAAAGGAAAGGATCGAAAAAAAATATAATCTTTGAAGTGTTTTTTTTTTTTTTTTTTTTTAGTGTAACCGTTTTTTTTTTTTAGTGTAACCGTTTTTTTTTTTTTTTTAGTGTAATGTTTTTATTTTTATTTTAGTGTAATGTTTTTTAATTTAATGAAATGAATTTTAATTTTATAAAGTTAGAAAATAATTATAAAAAATTAGAAATTAATAATTGAGTAATGATTAGACAGGGGCTTTATGACTACGGGCTTAAAGTGCATAAAGCCCCATAACGCCCCACGCTGACGTGGCGCGCCACGTGTCGCATAACGCCCACAAAGGGGCGTTATGACTACACATGCCCAGTAGAAAGAGATTTTGATGGAATTTACTAAGAAAGAGAAAAGATAAAAACAAGGGTTTGGCTCTCCTCTCTCTTTCAATCCTTTTCTCTCTCTCTCTCTCTCTCTCTCTCATATTTCTAGGGTTTCAACCGCTGATCGTTTCTTAGATCTGCACTCTTCCGCCTCCATCTCTGCCGATTTTCTAGGGTTTGTGTTGCTTTCATCCTCATTGCTTCTATATACAATGTGATTTTTAGTTTTTCTTTCGAGTTTGTGTGCCGTGTACGGCTGTTACTTGTTCGTTACTTCATTTGCTTTCGATTTGTTGTTGATAATCGGCTTTGCTACCTTTATGTGCTTGTGTTACGTGCTTTGAAGTTTTTGTTGATCTTGTTATTGTTGTGTATTTGCTTCTTTTCTTTAGTTTCGTTTGGTGAATCTATCGTCCGATATTTGCTGAGTTTTTAGATTTTCTTTTTTTCACATTTTGCTCATGAGAATGACATGTTAAAAAGGATATAATGTATTATCTTTTTGTTTTTAATTTTTTTGAGTATGTAAAACATGCAGGAGAATATTTGTGATGTGTATTTTACATTTGTTTCTCTTTTTTTTTTTTTCAAACGGAGTTTTTGATAGTATTGCTTTGTTTTGTGTAATTTCTTCATATCTGTGAGGTTATAGACATTAATATTAATTAGTTATTATATGATTGTGGATTTTGGTTGCTGTTTGAAGATTTATAGTGTACATGTAGAGTTTTGATGTAACATGCTGTTTGATTTGTATTAAAATGTATGCTATAATCTTGACAGGTGTTTGTGTAATTTATTTTTCTGTGAGTTTATATGTATTAATATTAGTTTGTTATACAATTATGAGTTTGCTTGTTGTTTGAAGATAGTTAACGTGTACATGTAGAGTTTGATTTGTAATAAAATGTATCCTGTTTTATGGTGACTAAGCTGATGATGGTTTTTGTTTGTTTTAGTTGACATAATGGTAAGGAAGAGGAGAACTGAAGGTCCTAGTGGCGGTGAAAGCTCTGAGCCCCAGGAAGGAAGTGGTGCTCAAAGACAACCAGCACAACAACAGCAGCAAGGTGGCTATCAGGGAAGAGGCCAGGGTGGTGGTTATCAAGGACGAGGGCAGCAGGGTGGTTACCAAGGCGGACAGGGTGGCTACCAAGGCGGACAGGGTGGCTACCAAGGCGGACAGCCTCAAGGAGGAAGAGGTTGGGCACAAAGGGGTGGTCGAGGTGGCGGTGATCCACAGCAGTATGCTCCAAGAGGAACTGCGCCACCTCAGCGACGTGGTGGGCCTGGACCTCAGTATTCTGGTGGACCTTCTAGGACGCCCGTTCCCGAGCTGTACCAAGCAACACAAGCTCCTCAACAGCCTGTGTCGACATTGCAGCCAGCAACACCTGGAACACCAGTTGAAGTGCATGCCGGGTCATCATCCACTAAGCAGATGGTGGATGAGTCAGCGGATCAGTTGCAGCAGCTATCAGTGCAGCAAGAAGAACCTAGCCAGTCTGTCGCACCTGCCTCCAGCAAATCATTGAGGTTTCCTTTGCGTCCGGGAAAAGGTCGCATCGGAGAAAGTTGCATTGTCAAAGCTAACCACTTTTTTGCTGAGCTGCCTGATAAGGATCTACACCAATACGATGTAAGCTCTTGTTCTTGGTTCTTTGTTATTCCAAGTTTTATTGCTGTATTATAAGTTGTGTTCATTATTTTGAGTTGTATAGGTGACAATCAATCCTGAAATGACATCACGTGGTGTGAACCGAGCCGTAATGGCACAACTTGTGACTCTGTACAGGGACTCTCATCTTGGGAAGAGGCTTCCTGCATATGACGGAAGAAAGAGTTTGTACACTGCTGGACCGCTTCCGTTTGTTTCAAAAGAGTTCAAAATTACTCTCCTAGATGAGGACGATGGTTCCGGCAACGCGAGGTCTCTTCATTTTGGCCACATCTCTATTTTCTTTCACCTGAATAGCGTGAGCCTGAGCATGTGTTTAAACCATTTGCAATTCGTTAACAATGCAGGAGAGAAAGAGACTTTAAAGTTGTGATCAAACTGGCTTCACGTGCGGATTTGCATCATCTTGGATTGTTTTTAGCAGGGAGGCAAGCGGATGCACCACAAGAAGCACTTCAGGTTCTGGATATTGTTTTACGTGAGCTGCCTACTAACCGGTATGACTTTACAGTTATTGTTGGTTGATATCCTCCCAATATTGTAGTGACTTACTGATCAAGTATTGGTTGTATTTTTTGTAGGTACACTCCTGTGGGACGATCATTCTATTCTCCTGATCTGGGTCGTAGACAACCACTCGGTGAGGGGTTGGAGAGCTGGCGCGGGTTCTATCAGAGCATACGGCCTACACAGATGGGGCTGTCTTTGAATATTGGTTAGTTTGTTTATAGTTACACTACAGTCGTCATATAACAAGTTTTTCTTGAAAATATGTTCAACTGATGTAATTGCATGACATGTTGATTTGCAGATATGTCTTCAACCGCTTTCATAGAGCCATTGCCTGTGATCGAATTTGTCACACAGCTTCTGAACAGGGATGTTTCTGCAAGGCCATTGTCTGACTCTGACCGTGTAAAGGTGACCTCAGTTTATTTAATTTTCAAAACTGTCTGAACAGTGTTTTTGATCAACGTTATTTTACAAACAATTTTACTTTACGTTGACTAGATTAAAAAGGCACTAAGAGGAGTCAAAGTTGAAGTTACTCATCGTGGTAACATGCGGAGGAAGTATCGAATATCTGGTTTAACATCCCAAGCAACCCGGGAACTTAAGTGAGAACCATGCTCTAAGTTGCAGTTATGTTATTTGTGTAACTAAAGCATGACATGCTTCATTTCTTTTGTTATGAATCAGTTTCCCAGTTGATGAAAGAGGTACATTGAAGTCTGTGGTTGAATACTTCCGAGAGACATATGGGTTTTCCATTCAACATGTTCAATGGCCATGCTTGCAAGTTGGCAATACTCAGAGGCCAAACTACTTACCTATGGAGGTTTACATTATTTTATTTATTTTTTGTATGATATTTTGACATGCGATGCGTGATTGAGTTCTAATGTTTTGTTTATTTTCAGGTCTGTAAGATTGTAGAGGGCCAGAGGTACTCAAAGAGGCTAAATGAGCGACAGATTACTGCTCTTCTTAAGGTCACCTGTCAGCGCCCCCAGGAAAGAGAAGGGGATATTCTCAAGGTTGGTTTTTTCTATTGTGGTATTTTCAATCTATTTACTGATTTTTGCACTGAATTTGGTTATATTTTACTTCTGTTGGGAATAAGAATATAGAAGTTGAGCAAAAAGAGGTTGAGAGCCAAAAATTCAAAAAACTATATTATTTTTATTTGAGGTAGTAGATTATATTATGTAACAACGTTGTTTTTGTAATCCCAAGTTTCAAATTAACACAATAACTTTTTTGTGAAGGTGATTCATTCCTACTCAACTTATTTATTGTTATTGAAACAATTAGCGTTTTCTGTGTTTTACTCTCTTCTGGCTTTGGTTCACTTACATGTATCTTAAATTTTGCAGACTGTCAGACACAATGCTTATGGACAGGATCCTTATGCGAAGGAGTTTGGGATAAAAATTAGCACACAGCTAGCATCTGTTGAAGCTCGGATTTTACCTCCTCCTAGGGTATATGAGAGAGCTCTTTTTAACGTTTTCAAGCACTTTTCACCATTTGCTAAGTATTTTTCTGCTTGTTTAGCTTAAGTATCATGACACCGGCCGCGAAAGGGACTGTCTGCCTCAAGTTGGGCAATGGAACATGATGAACAAAGTAGCTCCTTCTGCAACTTGTTTTTAGATTTTTTTACGTATTTTTGTCGAAGATGTGTAATGCTGTAAAATTCTTATACTTGTGACAGAAAATGGTCAATGGTGGAACAGTTGCAAATTGGATCTGCATAAACTTTGCTCGGAATGTTCAAGATAACATCGCCCGTAACTTTTGTTCTGAGCTTGCAACAATGTGCAAAACTTCTGGCATGGTATTGTCAACAAAACTTTTCATTTGCTGTATATTTTTTTTGTAAATCAAAATTGTTGCTGCTTTTGTGGTTATTTATTTTCAGTTTTTTTTTGCTTTTGTAGGACTTTTATCCTGAACCTGTGCTTCCTCCATTTAGTGGCCGTCCTGATCAGGTTGAAAGAGTCTTGAAAGCTCGATTCCATGATGCCATGACTAAACTTCAGTCCAACAGAAAGGAACTTGATTTGCTTATTGTCATCTTGCCAGACAACAATGGCTCTCTATATGGTATTATTAAATCATTGACTTTTGATGTTTCCATCTGTATATTCTTGTTTTTTTTCCAATTTTAGACATGTTTTCTGCTGTTTATTTTTGATGCAGGTGACCTGAAAAGGATTTGTGAGACTGATCTTGGGATTGTTTCTCAATGTTGTTTAACAAAACACGTGTTTAGGATGAGCAAGCAGTACCTAGCTAATGTTGCTTTAAAAATTAATGTTAAGGTTGGTGGAAGGAACACTGTTCTTGCTGATGCATTATCTAGGAGAATTCCGAATGTCAGTGATGTTCCGACAATCATATTCGGTGCTGATGTCACTCATCCTCACCCTGGAGAAGATTCTAGTCCCTCTATTGCTGCTGTATGTTTCTATCTTCTGTATTGATTTTATTTATAAAACCTTAAAACAAAAAGTCGGTGGTAAAAGCCACCGACACATTTCTAACCTCAAAGTTTGATAAAATGCCAAAAGTAACCCTTACTTTATAAATGTCACTTTGACCCCCTCAATTTTCTTACATTTTTATTTTACGTGTTGGTATAAATTTACGCTTTAACATAATTTTTGTTTGGAAACGAGTCGGATCAATTATATAATGTTTCATTTTTGTGTACGTTGGACCTAATTTTTGTTTGGAAACACACTGGGTCGAATATAATACTTTTACATTCGATGATATAAATTTGAGTCACTATACGTACATGTTTATTTTATGCACGTTTTGAGTTGGTCTACGTTTCGACGTAAATTTAGTTCAGAAGTGAGTCGGGTTGATTGTAGTGTATAATTTATCACGTCGCGTACGGTGTCACCGCAACTCGCGCGGGTAAAAAAACTAGTTTTTCTTGTACTCCAAAGTTGATAACCCTTTTTGTCTTGATAATCGCTTTGAATGATTTGTAGGTTGTGGCTTCACAAGACTGGCCCGAGATTACTAAGTATGCGGGATTGGTTTGTGCGCAAGCTCATCGTCAAGAACTGATTCAAGATCTATTTAAGGAATGGCAGGACCCGAATAGAGGCAAAGTGTCGGGTGGCATGATCAAGTATGCTATGTTTATGGCATATGCTCGTATGCTTTAAATTTCTGTTCGGTTATATGTAATATGTTTTCTAAGATCAATTTGTTTATGCGTGAAAAATAGGGAGCTTTTGATATCGTTCCGTAGAGCAACTGGGCAAAAACCCCAGCGTATCATCTTTTACAGGTATTTAATTCTTGCTTTTTTTTTACATTTTTACTAATATACTAATGCTTGATTATAAAGGGATGGTGTGAGTGAAGGCCAGTTCTATCAAGTTTTACTTTATGAGCTCGATGCTATCCGTAAGGTAAATGCAGTCCTGTTTAATATTTTCGTCTGTGTCATTAGTTGTGGTTCAGGCTTGTGCTTCATTGGAGACTGTTAAAACTTTGTTGTTGTCAGGCTTGTGCTTCATTGGAGCCAAATTATCAACCTCCTGTGACATTTGTTGTGGTTCAAAAACGGCATCACACTAGGCTGTTTGCAAACAATCATAATGATCGTAGATCCGTTGACAGGAGTGGAAATATACTTCCTGGTATGCTTTTTTTATCATATCCGTCACTTGTTTGTAACTTTATTTGATTACAAATTTATTTATATTTTTTTTCCTAATGTAATTCGCAGGCACAGTGGTTGATTCGAAGATCTGTCATCCTACTGAGTTTGATTTTTATTTGTGCAGTCACGCAGGGATTCAGGTGCGTTTTGATGTGATTTAAATGCTTTTCTTTATTTTTATCTTTTTTTTTTTTATAAATCTATAACTTGTACTGATGAAACAGGGTACAAGCCGTCCTGCTCATTATCATGTGTTGTGGGATGAGAACAGGTTTTCAGCTGATGACCTGCAATCACTCACCAATAATCTGTGCTACACGTAAGCTCATTCATCTCATTCTTCTATGATTTGTTATTATTTTTTTTCTCTTTGCTTATTTTGGCTTGCATTTCTTTTGTGACAGATATGCAAGGTGCACACGCTCGGTATCCATTGGTGAGTATCTTGTTTTTTTGCTTTTAGACGGGTGTAAATTAGCCGAGTCTGAAGTTGCCAAAGCGTGCAACTAAAAGATTATATAGTTATTTAGTAATTTTTTTGAAAACGAAAAGTAATAATATTTATATAAACGATCTGCTTTAGGTTTGTGAGCGTTTTTGACTTGTTTAGACCAGATAAATCATGCATGTACTGTGAAACTATTCTGTTGGGTTTTTAAAAGTTGGTTGTATGTTTGACATGCAGTACCACCGGCATACTATGCTCATCTTGCTGCTTTCCGGGCAAGGTTTTACATGGAGCCTGATACATCTGACAGTGGATCCATGATTAGTGGTGCTGCTGGTCGTGGTGCGGGTGGTAGAAGCACTCGTGTGCCTGGTGCGAATGCAGCCGTGAGACCTCTCCCTGCTCTCAAGGAGAACGTCAAACGGGTTATGTTCTATTGCTGAAATCCCAGTGTTCATATTTATGACCTGATTGGGATCAATGTGTTATGCTTTCTCGGGATTTATATACTGTTTTGCAACGGAGTTACAAATTGGCATTTGCTTGGATGTTTTGTTGTATGACGTTTATTTGCTTGGATGTTTGGTTGTATGACGTTTATTTGTTTGGATGTGTTTGTATGACATTTATGTTTAAAAATGGCTATGGGGCTTTTTTTCAACTTTAATTATGTTAATTATATTTTATAACAAGTATTATAAACATTGAGAAAGAAATAAAATTATGCAAGTTGGGCTAATAGTTCATTTTGTATTTAGTACTGAATTGAAGTTGAAGAGTTTTTGGTATTTAGTACTGGATTGAAACTGGAGTTTTTTAGTTACTGTAAGAGCATTATGAATGGATCTCTTATGTTTATATGAGTGAAAAAATTATTATATTATAAAGAATAATTGTGGTAAATAGTGTGAACATGGATAGAGAATCCAATGCGAATGATCTAAGGACCTGCTCTGCAAGTTTTTAAAGCTTAGTATACATGAATATATTAATTTAATATCAAGTATCTAAGTTGTTCTGATATGCCAACTAAAACTTTACGATAAAACTGTTTTTATTTATGTGATTTTTTTCTATATAATGGATGGATATGTCAAAATAGTGAAGATTACTCATATATCATAAAATAAATCCGGAGATCTCATCAACATACATGAAACAAAAAAAGAAAACGCATGCGCTAGGCAAAATGTGGGCTAAAATCTTAAAACACATTAATTAGGTTAAAAAAAGAAAAACACAAAAGCGGTAAAATACTAAAATATCGAAATACCGGTACTGATACCATATCGATACTGAATTGATACATTCGCTATGGTATTTGGTACCCACTTCTCTTCAATTTCGGTATTGGTAACTTAGATTATTCATCAAAGTTGCCATTAGAATTACATTCACAGATTTCAACGTGTAACACTTCGCCCGACGTAGCGCTGACTTGTACAATTATTAGAATCAAACATAATTCCATAATGATAAAAACATTACATTTTTTCAGTTAGAAAAAAAAAAAATCCAGTTCAAACATCATTAATTTTATGAAAACCCTGTGAGTTTTTAATTCCCCGAGCTCTCTTTCCCGTTATTCTTAGATAAACTTGTAACCTAACGTACATAAAAGACAAATGCACGAATGAGTAAAATTCGCTTTTACTTGGTAGGAACAAGACCAAATACAATTCTTAACAATATATCTTGAGGGAATTATATGGGTGATTTAGAGGTCACTGAAAACGGTCGGTGGTGACTGGCAGTGGAGAGTATGTAGTTTTCGTATAGAAATTTTTGGGTATATACGTTTTCGACCCCCCGGTCGGAAATCTCAAGTTTCGCCACTGGTTTTGACTCACACAAAACTTTATGCGGAGATATGCAAGAATATCAATTTGCGAAAGTTAATCCACGAAAACATCAATTAGTTTCGTATATTAAGGGTCAAGTTATTCTACAAAGACTTCTAATTGTAAGAAGTGTAAGAAGCATTTATAGAATGACAAGTGTCCAATAACCTAAAACTAAACTCACTACATCACCACTAAAAACCTAAACACCCACCACCACCCAAAAACCTAAACCCCCCCCCCCCCCCGGCAAAAAAAAAAAAAAAAAAAAACTATACCTCACCAAAAGAACCCCCAAAAAACCTAACCCCCACCCCCTAAAAACCTAAAAAAACCAACCCCCCCCCCCCCCCCCACCCGGGCAATAAAAAAAAAAAAAAAAAAAACTATACCTCACCAAAAAAAACCCTCCAAAAAACCTAAACCCCCCATTCCCACCCCCAAAAACCTAAACCTCCCACCCCTCCACCCCCACCACCACCCAAAAACCTAAACCCCCACCCCCACCCTCTGGGCAAAAAAATAAATAAATAAATAATTTTTTTTGGGTGGGTGATGTGGTGGGGGTGGGGGGGGGGGGGGGGTTTAGGTTTTTGGTGGTGGTGGATGTTTAAGGTTTTTTTTTTTTTTTTTTTTTTTTTTTTTTTTGTAGTGGAGTTTTTTTGTGTAGTGGGTTTTTTTAGGTTATTGGACACTTGCCACTTTATAAATCCTTCTTACAATTAGGATCCTTTGTATTTGATCCTAATCCTATTAAATGACCCATACAAATTGGAAATAAAATCTACACGAAAAGTTAACCAGCGACTCTTGCAATAAAATTGAGTTGGATTTCATAACACTTAATGTAGAATCTATTAGGCAATAAAACCTTCCAATTATAATGAAGCAAAGATAATGAGGACTAGTTCTCATATTGGAATGAATAATAATTCAAAGGGTCGTATTATTGGCACACCTTGGATTATATCGACACCTTCAATACGTATCGTATAGGCCTATATGATGCGTATTAATATTGGTTCAAACTTCAAGGTCAGTCAAAGGCTGACAATGTCTCCACTATAAAAAGTAATACGCATCGTATAGGCCTATACGGTGCGTATTAGTAGTAGGTTGTACATCAAAGCTGACATCTAGGGTTCACATGCAACCCTAATACGCATCGTATAGGCCTATACGATTCGTATTACTTTTTAAAGAAAGTACGAGGTAGCTTTCTGCCACTCAAAAGTGACATAAAGTGATTGACGTAAGCCTTATACGGGTCGTATAGGCCTATACGACCCGTATTGAATTCTGAATTTGCATTTTTCTTCTCCTATTTTGTAACACCCTAACACGTTTTAACCAAAGAGAGACGCAACGGAAAATACCGACTCAAAAATTCTTTCTTTCTTATCTATATTACATACTTGGAGGTTCATTTCTAAAATGTCAAACACTTTCTTGAAAAGATTTACAACCTTCATTCTTAATTCACACATCAAATGTAATATATAAATACAAGTCATGTGACTGCTCTTCCCGTACAATCCTTGCTCTTTGACTCGATCTTCAACCTCTTAGATTCCATAATGATGTTAATTCCGTGCAACCTGCAATCACCATATACATGCGCATCATTAATATTTGATGACGTCATTCATAATCTAAATATACATAATTAAATGACCATGCCACATTTTTTTCTACTCATGCTAATCCTTTCGATTATCATTCCAAGTACAATCTTGCATCCCAATCATTAAATCTTCATAAGGACAACGATAGTATACCTGCATTTTCATTTCATTCTCAAAGCACTTGATTAGTAACGTTAATACTCAAACGTATTGTAGCCATGCATACATGTATACAAGCTCTATTCTTTCGTGTACAATCAATCCCACTTCGTGCATACACACATACGTATATTTATACACACACACACATACATACATACATACATACATACATACATACATACATACATACATACATACATACATACATACATACATACATACATACATACATACATACATACATACATACATACATACATACATACATACATACATACATACATACATACAAGCTCTTACATACCACTTACATTCCCATATAATTTTACTAACATATCCTAGTCACAAACATCCATATAAATAAGTCTCATACGTACAAACTTACATGCATGTTCATTTCTATTCATGCTTACCTATGGATTCCGTCACTAACGTGTAGGTAGTTCTATACACATACATATCTCCAAACTTATTTCTTTCCCACACATACTTTGAGTGAACGTTCTTGCTCATGAGTGAACGTTCCAACTGTTGAGTGAACATTCTTGCTGACGAGTGAACGTTCCAACTGTTGAGTGAATATTCTTGCTGACGAGTGAACGTTCCAACTGTTGAGTGAACATTCTTGCTGACGAGTGAACATTCCAACTGTTGATTGAACATTCTTGCTGACGAGTGAACGTTCAAACTGTTCAGTGAACATTCTTGCTGACGAGTGAATGTTCCAACTGTTGAGTGAACATTCTTGTTGAGTGAACATTTAAACTCTTGAGTGAACATTGGCTGTAGATTACGGCATCTTGCTGTTGTTTCCCAAGCTACGGCTGACCTGCCGTAGCTTACGACGGGTTCTTTCACTCTAACCCTTCTTCCTTTTTAATTTTCACAAGACAACCATTAGATATCTGAACTTCCTTCTTCCACATTTTTCATGCTTCCAAGACGTAACATGACCATAATTCAAGCCCTCATATCCTTTTACTACTTAACCCTAAGATCAAACCATCTAACGCATCACGTTATGTTTCTTTCTACATTTTGACCCGTTCACTTCTACCGTGTGATTCCAACATAGATGACCACCAACGACTTACCATCTTAACTTCATTTATAAATAAGAAGTGATTCCGAAAATCACTTACCTTATGTGTCCGTGTTCGTATCCACTTCCTTGCCTCATCTTGGCCCGTTAGCCTTTCGTGCTTGATTCCATCTCGACATGATCCCTATACTTTCATGTCATCGCAATCACATTCTTGTTAGCATACATGATTGTACATATTAACGATCATATCAAATGCATATCTCACATTTGACTTTCATTAGTCAATTCTAACAAGCATAAGGCATATTCCCACAATCATATCTTTTCAACTCATGTAATTCATCACGTCATCACATATAACACATATCGATATAACACGTGCCATTTGACATTCTATAAAATTACAAGTGTGACAACAACCTAACCTTGATACTTATGCACAGTTGACTTTCAGAAGTCAACGGTTTATCATATGAACTTTCTACTTAACCTCATATATCCGTGTCATCATATTAGCCTATACTAATGACATTATATACATTTCAAACTCACGATGTAATATGCTTATAACCACATGATCACCAAATTATATACACATACACATACACATGCTAATGCTTTCATTATCTTACATTTGACAACCACATTTAAGGTTAGTCTATTTAACATAATCACAACATCATTATTTACTAGCAAGTTCATATGTTAATTTACTTAGTGCACATTCATTTCTAAATTACCAATAGGCAATTGGTCCAACACATGTTGTGCACCTCATCATTCAAGCATAGAGTACAAGTTCTAATGCATAATTCTACCCAATCATATAATTAACCAAAATCCTACATGTATTCCATTCAAAACATATTTCTCAAGTTTAATTATCATCGAATTACATCATCTCCACACATTATACACTTTCATCCATCATTTGCATACAATTTCATCTATTAATCTCACCTAGGCATTTCAACAAACACTTGGTGTGCGTACTACTTTCTAAGCACATTGTACAAGCATCTCATGCTCATCCTCCTACTTCTTTCCTTCATCAATCAAATACAACTAAAATCAACCTAACTCCATACCATACTCAACTTATCTAACAAGTATTCATCACATACAACATACTACATCAAATTTTGAACATGGATTGGACATAGGTGTTATACCCATGTCGCCATTTTCACTAACCCAAGTGGGTTTCACCTTAAAACATCAAATTACTTGATATCATACATAAAACAAGTTCTATTTGGTCATTCTAACACATATCCATGCTCAATTTCAACAAATTTAAGGATTGATCACAAACCCACTTCATACAAGATCACCAAATGACAAATTACAACTTACCACATGTTTATCTTGTCTAGATGGTAAGGATTCTTCTTTCATGCATTGATTTCACATCCAATTGATCTTGATTTTAGTTGGAATTGCATACTTGTTCTTGTAAGAGGGTTTTCTCCTCTCTTTCTTTCTCCAGACATTTTATGCACACACCTATGCACATTCTAGCTCTTTTTTTATAGATGAACTTAATTCCATTCCACCAAGTTTAGTCCCTCAAGTTTGCCATATTTCTTATTTGTCACAAACTTCCTTCCTCACTATTTAACTCATACTTTAACTAAGTTAGTTAAAACCGGTTAACCCACTTCATGCCATAAAATAAGTAAACACATTCGTAAGTTAAACATATGGGTTTTGGCGGGCGTTACACCCTACTTATTCATATCTAACTTAAATTAAAAATCCCATGGCATTTGGGGTGTTACATATTTAAACGATGAAGAAGACGATGATATATATCGTCTTCGTTATATATTCACATTCGCTAACAAACATGTCTTGGTTCAACCACATTTTCGGCGAATCGTCCGACACAAACACGAGCACGTTTATTCCGGAAAGCAATGTGGTATAGCATTTTTTTTAACTTGTTCTGTTTTTTTTTTTGTTATGAAATACTTAGCACATCGTTTATATTAGTGACTTTTACAAGAAATAACATTCACTTTAACAATCTGAGCTCCACGCATGTATTAGTGACAAATGAAATATTTTTTTTATTATAATATTATTATAACTAATTTTGAGCATATTTTGTTTTTCGCTTATAACTTTTAAGATAGAATGTTTTATAGAGTGTTCGGATTTGCGTATTAATATTCACAAGTCGAATCTATTTGGTGTGACACTTGTGCTCCGTAAACACACAAAATGTAGGACACTATCTTTTATCAAAGAAACAACGTGTTTTGGTCTCATAAAATTTTTTATTTTGGTTTTACAATTTCACATTTTGATTCTAGTTCACTTTCAAGCTTTAAATGGCGTTCTGGAAAGTTAAACGCGAACTGATGCGTAAACGTAATCAGTTTAATGTGGCAAACACTCCGGAATAGTGAAATAGGCTTAACATACCTTAAATAACCTCCACATAACTTAGAAATAAGTTTTGGATGGTTCCGTGTGTTGAAATCAAGTTTATTCGCTTACAGGGACAAATTTCGACAAACTGCGAAAGTATGCCGATTCGTACTGTAACGAACCTTATGGAATATGATCATAAGTTAAACATGCCCTAAATATCCTTTACAAATCTTAGAAATAGGCTTTGAGGTGTTTGGTGCGCAAAAATAAAGTTATTTGATCAACAGGGACTAAAAGCGTCAAAAAGTGCCCAAATGACCAGATTCATTGTATCTAGTCCAATTTTGATGCTTTGATGGTTTTTACCCCCTGATTTCGAATACCATTTGCTTTTTTTGAGTGTCCCATGGTTTAGAAATACCTTGTGCCCACATGTAAGGTCTAGATCAAGGCACGTTTTGCGAGGAACGATCCTAACGGTTCTCTAAAATCTATAAATACCCATGCTTTCATTCACTTCAACTCACACTTGATTCATTTTGCTCTAAGTTGAGGTTTAAATACTTCACACCTGAGCAAACTTGGATCAAACTTCCTAGTGTGGACCCTTTGTAAGTATTCTTTCGTGTTTTTATGCGTTTTTAGCACGAAAGTCAAACAGTGTTTGACTTTCTGCTTTGACCACGAGTTGGTCAACATGAAGTTTGTTGAACTTCGCAACATGAGAATAATCACGATGGTTATAGTCCCGTGTGACTATACCTACTGATTACCACGTTGACTAGGCGTAGTGACGAGTCGTAGTTTCGGCCAAAATGCGTATTCATGCGTATTTTGCAACCAAACTATTCTTGGGTATCAAAAACGTTTGTTTTGATATCAAACTTTTTTTCTAACTTCGTTAAACATGTTTTAACATGTTTAACTCGTCACTTTTAGGATAGTGCTTGTGTAGAGTCGTAAGTCAAGCGGTTTTGACAACCGCTTAGACTTTCGAACCCGACCCGTTTGGTCAATCATTAGGATCCGACCAAACATATAATGTGACCGTAGTTGTATAGGGAATAACCTTCCGAGGTTATACCTTATGGTCACTTCGTTTAGTTAGTTGTATGATAGGTAGTTTATATGCCTTAGGAAAATGACCAAAATGCCCTTTTTCGCATAATTTCATTTTAAGCATATGTAACACATGTTTTGACATCTAAACTGATTATATAACATAATTAGATATGTTAAGGCATATAATACTTGTTATAGGACTAGTTAGGCATCTCGAACGCGCTTTCGCGCGAACGACGCGTTAAAGTGGCGTAAGCTACCTTAATGGGTCGTAAGCGCTTAGGATAGGTTTCGATTTAGAATATAGGCTTTGTTAAACCATATCACATGAGTTCCAACACTCATTTGGTTTACAAGACCTCATTCTACCCGATCTTTCGATTTAGGCGTCGATTCCCTAACATAGTATCTGTTACCCTAGGAACCGTTCAACACTTGAACTCTTGGTCTTTTGAGATTTGTTATACCCTTTGAACCGGGACTATACACAACCCCAGGCGAGTACATAGTTCCCCTCTTTTACCTTTTTCAAATGTTTTGGGGTGATTCATATGTGTAATCGACCTGTTTTCAAAATGTATGGCATATGTGTGTTTACTAAGTGCTTTTATGTGTATTATTCCGATTATGCAAATGTAATGTTTTATCCTTAAGTGATCTACCTATCTTCATAGCTAGATTCATATATGATATTTGAAGTACAGCCTTAGATCTTCCTATCTTCATAGTAAGGTTTTTAAGAAGTACTTTACAACTCGATGGTTGGTTTTTGTGTAGTTTGTTGGTGATTTAGATAACGAAACTAGATAATACAATAAGCACATGGTGGATACGCCGCTGGTACTTCCTATATATAAGTGTGCTTATTGTATTACCTTTCGTGGCGTTATCCCGAATCACCATTAGGATTTAGGATTGTTTTGATTCAATAATTCAATATGACAAGAACCCAGGATCCCTGTAGTATCTATCTATCTTCATAGTTAGACTTATATGGGATGTTTAGAGTACTAATATTGGAGTCCATGTTTGGATTCATTGTGTACTTTAATGCATGTTAGATTAGACAATGTGACAGAACCCGAATCCTTATAGCATCTATCTATCTATCTTCATAGGCTGATTCTTGTAGGATGTTTAAAGTACTGATATTGGAGTCCTTGATTGGATTCATTATGTGCTTTAATGCATGTTTACGATTCGGTACAAGTTGACGATTTATGTGTTACGTGGTAGTTGTGATTTAGATAACGAAACGGGTACAATAAAATAAGAACATGGTGGATACGCCGCTGGTACTTCCTATAAATAAGTGTTCTTATTTTATTATTCTTGTAGCGTTATCTGGATCACTTTAGGATTTTGTGTACTATGGTTTCATTATTCGATTATCGAAATCCTTGTAGAATCTCCCATATCTTTATATGTTAGATTCTTAGGAGGATATTTATCATAGATCATTGATTTGATTTATATAATACTTATATAAGTTTTGATTTATTTCAAAACAGTTATTATTAATCCTTGATTGGATTCCTAATAACATATTAACAAGTTTTTATGATGGTTTAATCGAGATTTCAATGTAAGGCATAAAATGACTTAGTAAATATCATATTGCCATATACAAACCTATTTTGTCACGAGTTTTCACAGTTAAGATTAAAATATTGCAATGCCAAATGTTTTGCCATTTATTTGGCTAATAAAACCTATGTATTCGTTGGCATTTTTGTGCTGACTGTTTTTGCATATGTTTCAGGTTTTCGACCGTTCAAGCATGCAACGCATAGGACTGCATACGGGCCTTAGACTTCTAAAACAAAAGAACAATTACATGTATTCTTTGTTTGTAAAACAATGTTAATGATATTGAAACAATTTAGTACCAGTAGTTGTGAGCAATTTGTAACGTGACTCCCCGATATTTCCGCCGCATGTTGTTATATTACGCGATTGGGGTGTTACAGATTGGTATCAGAGCACTGGTTATAGGGAATTAGGTTATTAGCATGCCTTAAACCTAGTCTATAACCTTCCTAGGACCCAAACATGAGTAGACTTAGGACTTCTTTCCTAATCCACATCCTTATTCGTGCCACAACTACTCTATGATTTACGAATCATCTAACCTTAGATGATTTATCCAAAAACCCTTAGGCTTTATGCCTTAAGGTATTCCTAAAAATATTTTTTCTCAAAACGTTTTCATTAAAATATTTTTCAAAATGTTTTCTCAAACGTTTTTGTCAAAATATTTCGCCAACATGTTTTATCTCAAAAGATTTGTATCAAAAGATTTGTATCAAAAGATTTGTATCAAAAGATTTCTCAAATGCTTTTCTCAAACGTTTTTCATATAAATCTTGGGTTTTAATAATGTGAACACATGCAATCTGGATGGGTGGATGCCTGTACCCCGAGTTTTCTGTCTAAGGCTAGAGTGTTCGTACAAATCCGCATTATCGGACCAGTCACTCTTACCTGGGAATTCTTAGGGTGAGTGTCCACGTATAGGCTAAAGCATGTCTTCGTGAAACATTATAAAAACCTACCCATCTTGACCCTACCGAATGATTTTTAAACAACCTTTGTAACCCTACTCATTCATGTTACCCTCGGTAATGTGTTTGCTCTTCATGACAATCGAAGAATCCTTCCTTTCCCAATACCATTTCATCATATTACCTTCGGTGATATGTTTGGTTCGTTACAGTTGAAATGAATCTCATTTCATTTCACGACTCTACGATATCTTATTTTATTTTCAAAATACTACATTTGTGTTTTAAAATTTCAAAATTTTTACCATTTGGATGAGAATTTTCAAAATTTCAACACAAAGTTTCTTTATTTAAAATTTTTAATTTAAAAACATTTTGTATTATAAATTTTTAACAGGTAAAGAATTTATGATACAAACCATTAACCCGGTTTGTATTCTCTCATCCAAAAATATTACAAAAGTTTATTTTCAAACAACTCTTGTTTCAAGACAATAATGTTACAAACTCATAACAATTGGATAAATCTAACTTTTGGTTTTCTCTATAGCTGTACTTTCGAAATGCCTCCTCGACGAGATGCACAACCTCAAACCAACGAAGAAATCGCAACCCTAGTCACTCAGTAGATGGCTGCTGTGCTTTCGAACGTAGTAACTGATGTGTTAAAAATGCAACATATAAATTTCATCAAATGAGGCATAAAACTAACCCTTTTTTAGTACTAATGTTGGAAAAAGTGTGCTTTTGTCTTCCTTTTGTATTTTCAGGATTAAATGAGCTCAAATTAACAAAAGAAGCAAAAAGACATCAAAATCTAACATAAATACAAGAAAAGGAACAAGACGTGACATGCCCGACCCCATGACAGCATCTTCCCAAGCAAAACAAGAGATCAGAAGACTGAACACGCCCCGTGCTCAGCCAGCACGGGGGCGTGCCCAAGTGTCAGCAGAAAAGACAAAGTGGTAGAAGCTTCTATTGCCCACCACGGGGCCGTGCTCAGCGGACACGGGGCCGTGGTCAACTATAAGATTCGCACAATCCAACAAATCTGCATAGTACAAAGATTCTTCTGCACCACGGGGTCGTGCTCAGCGGACACGGGGGCGTGGTCAACTAAAAAGACAAAACTGCATTAAATGAAGAAAGAGAAGGATGTGGACACGGGGCCATGCCCACTGGACACGGGGCCGTGCCCGAGCTTCTGTTCAGCCTATAAATAGAAGTGCTTGGCTCAAGCTCAAACCATCCCTTGGCACACCACCTCTCTCACACTTCACCCACCACCCACCACCACCATAACACCATCATCCACCACCATCATCCATTGTCCATCGTAGAGTGTGTGAGTCGTCTCGGGATCCAAGATTGATCGTAAGAGTTCTTGACAATCAAGGCCATGTTTGCCTAAGTCTCTTACATCACTTGGTGAAGACAAAGTGTCTAGTGTAATACTTTTTATTTCTAATCTTTTTGCACTTTTTATTTGGTTTCGTATTAATGACTTTAATAACTAGTTGCTTATGTTGAAGGTGATCTTTCTTTATCGTTTGTCCGTGGTGTCTTGAAATTATTTTACTGTCTATATAAAATAAAAGATTTTCACCATTCATATCTCCACGGTCTATATGGAGGTATGTTGGCTACCTGGTCGGGGGTTAAGGGAACGGTTTGGTAAAGGTCTTGCCATTGTTCAGCGTTTAGAGGTCCTGCAATGGACCTGAGTCAAATTTAGTAGGACCTCCTTCAATACTTAACGGTATTGGATGGCGGGGGTCCAAACTCTTTGATCCCCTCATAAGTTAATTACTATTAATACTATAACCCGGCTATTTAGGACTGTATCCCTGCTGACTCAGACTACTTAGTCGAGGGTAACGTCACCTCCAAAAGAGGGGCCTACCATAATTTGCATTAATAACTTAATTAATTATCTTCCAATAATCCACCCTTTTAGGATTGTATCCTTGCTGACTCAAACTACTGGGGTGAGGGTAACGTCACCTTCAAAAGAGGGGCCTACTACAATAACTAAGATAATCTCTTAAAATAGTGCAAAAGTGCGGAAATAATCAAAGGTTACACTAGATACGAGTCGGAACCAAGTGATTCATCTTGTCTATCTGTTTTTCTTTTTATTTTCAGCATTTTAGTTAATTTTTATTTTTCTTAGTTTAAAACATTTTTCTAAACTTCTTTTTGATTTGATTAGACGTTGAGGATAAACCGGTACTAAAAGCTCTTGTGTCCTTGGACGACCTCGGTATCTTACCAACACTATACTACGCTCACGATGGGTGCACTTGCCCATATGTGTGTCTAGTGTTAGTAAATATCGTGTTTTATAAATTTAAAACTTGACTAAAAAGTGTTAAAGGGGCTTAAAATATACACCTAATATATATAACACTTCACACGCATCATAACCCAGATTCATCAGATATACAACAACAATAACAACAACAACGCCCAGTGTAATTTCAAGACCTTTAATTCAGCCAAACCGCTAAAATTTTCTGGGTCTGAAGGAGCAACCGTACTCTTGCAATGGTTCGAAAGTATAGAAAGCACATTCCGCCATGTTTAGTGTCCCAATGAGCGCAAGGTAGATTTCGCTTTGAGTGTCTTTCAAAGGAGAGCACTCACTTGGTGGAATGGTATTATGAAAGACCGAGGTGCCGATGAAGCAATGGAATTGACGTGGGAGGAATTTAAGGATCTTATGAAGAAGGAATTCTGCCCACAAAGTGAAATAAGGGCACTTGAAAATGAGTTCTATTATTTAAAACAAGATAGTGGGGAAAACCGTGCCTACACTGACCGATTTGAACAGTTAAGCCTACTTTGCCCCACTATGGTCACACCTTTGGATCGGGCCATTGAGAAATACATTGATGGTTTACCTGACCCTGTCCAAGACATTGTCATTGGCAGCCAACCTGCAACGCTTAGGGAGGCTAAGGAATTAGCTGCTATCTTGACTGACTCTCAGGTTAGAAAAGGTAAGTTATTTCGACAAGGAGACAAGAAACAAGACACCGAATCCGTTACCGAGAATTTGAAAAGATCAAAGGCCGAATCTTCTAAAGGTTCTAGGAAGCGCAAGGCTTCAAAGAATTTTTCAATTCCTGCACCTGCTCCACTGAACTCAGTACCCTTTAAGGGATTTTATCGCGGGAAGCAACCTCGGTGCAATCTTTGCAATTATCATCATGCGTCAAATTCCCCTTATCGCCAGTGTACAATTTGTGGTTTATTTGGACATCTAGCTGTGACCTGTCGTATCCAGAACCGAGCAGCCCCTACTCAGACTCGCCCAAGAGCATGTTTCAATTGTGGTGACTTAAATCATTTCAAGCGAAACTGCCCCAAGCTTGCCAATGCTAATGGACGAGTATTCAACATCAACGAGGCTTAAGCTAATGATCAAGCGCTTATGATAATTTGAACCTCTAAATTTCCTGTTTATTTTCAAGATCAATGTACATATTTTAACTATGTTTGTAATGACAATATAAGTTTCAAGAAGTTTATCTTTATCTCTGTTATTCAATTTTCAATTTCAAACTCTAATATGATTGCACCATGTGTGATTTCAAATTTCATGCTAATTTTGAGGATTCTGTTCTTTAGGAACTAAATCTTATAATTTAGTATAATGTGATTGCACTCTGGTGCATTCGTACAAACTTGGTAACACGATCAATACAAGTTAATACTGTTTTATGGTCATAGCATTATATACATGATTTGTTTATCAAATATGTATAGCACATGATTGTAAATTCAATTTGCTTTGTATGTTGATTTAACGTACTTAGTTTGTTAACTTAGCATACCTAGCACATGAATTGAGAACATTTTCTTGATATGCTTACATTATGATGATAATGTATGAATTATATATGTTGCGTTCTACCTGTTTGGTTAAGTATGAAACATATATAAATATTCGTACTAGAATAAAATACCTACTACCCAATTTGTTGTATGCAGAATAAGTAGTGCTATTATTACTATTATGAAATGCAATTTGATTTGACAGATATATTATTGTGACAATATTTAGTTGATAGTTCGACCTTATTATTTGTTTACCCTTGCTTAACAAGAGGAGCTATGTGGACCATGTGACGAAACGAGTAATTATGGGTGCACACTTAATTATGAGTTTCGACGCATGAGAATCATAGTAAGCCTTGTTAAGTATGGTGGCATAAAATCTAGAGTGATTAAGGTAACGGGAGGAGTATGATGCGATAAGAACACGGTGGATACGCCGATGGTACTTCCTATATATAAGTGTTCTTATTGTGTTATTCTTCAGAACGTTGCTGAAATCATTTAGTGATTTTATGTTATCTTGGACCATTATGTGATTATGTCTTTTAGTGTTATTTGTGTGGTTATTTTCGATGGAACACGACGAGTACATTCATTAACTCAAATCGAGCCGACCGGGAGTATATTATGGTGTTAAAGGTGAGGATCTTGATGCCATAGGTATGTTGACCCGTCTCCTATGCATGAGATGCTCATGGTGCATTGGATGTACCTCGTGGGATGATAGAAACCGTGTACGTGTAGGGCTTGAATGTACACCCTTTTGTTTGCTAGGAATTACACTAGTGCCCTACTTAAATGATTTTTGAACACTAGTCGACTATCACAAGTTTCAGAGGGTTGGATACCTTGAGATACTTTGAATATCTCAAATCACATTTTGAATTCCCTTCCAAATGATGCTCCGAATCTTTGGGATCTATCAATCTGCTTATCCATTAGTTGTTTCAATTCCACTCTACGGTCTCCTTCGAATAAATTTCGGGACGAAATTTCCTGAAGTAGGGGAGACTGTTACACTTGTGCTCCGTAAACACACACAATGTAGGACACTATATTTTATCAAATAAACAATGTGTTTTGGTCTCAAAAAATTGTTTATTTTGGTTTTACAATTTCACATTTTGATTCTAGTTCATTTTCAAGCTTTAAATCGCTTTCTGGAAAGTTAAACACGAACTGGTGCGTAAACGTAATCAGTTTAATGCGGCAAACACTCCGGAATAGTGACATAGGCTTAACATACCTTAAATAACCTCCACATAACTTAGAAATAAGTTTTGGATGGTTCGGTGTGTTGAAATCAAGTTTATTCGCTTACAGGGACTAATTTTGACAAACTGCGAAAGTATGCCGATTCG
The DNA here is from genome assembly GCA_030545235.1 of Helianthus tuberosus. Classification (NCBI taxonomy): domain Eukaryota; kingdom Viridiplantae; phylum Streptophyta; class Magnoliopsida; order Asterales; family Asteraceae; genus Helianthus; species Helianthus tuberosus. The sequence goes on from CM060430.1 coordinate 40,779,416, forward strand.
TACTGTAACAAACCTTCCGGAATATGATCATAAGTTAAACATGCCCTAAATATCCTTTACAAAGCTTAGAAATAGGCTTTGAGGTGTTTGGTGCGCAAAAGTAAACTTATTTGATCAACAGGGACTAAAAGCGTCAAAAAGTGACCAGATTCACTGTATCTAGTCCAATTTTGATGATTTGATGGTTTTTACCCCCTGATTTCAAATACCATTTGCTTGTTTTGAGTGACCCATGGTTTAGAAATACCTTGTGCCCACATGTAAGGTCTAGATCAAGGCACTTTTTGCGAGGAACGATCCTAACGGTTCTCCAAAATCTATAAATACCCATGCTTTCAATCACTTCAACTCACACTTGATTCATTTTACTCTAAGTTGAGGTTTCAACACTTCATACCTGAGCAAAATTGGATCAAACTTCCTAGCGTGGACCCTTTGTAAGTATTCTTTCGTGTTTTTATGCGTTTTTAGCACGAAAGTCAAACAGTGTTTGACTTTCTGCTTTGACCACGAGTTGGTCAACATGAAGTTTGTTGAACTTCGCAACGTGAGCATAATCACGATGGTTATAGTCCTATGTGACTATACCTACTGATTACCACGTTGACTAGGCGTAGTGACGAGTCGTAGTTTCGGCCAAAATGTGTATTCATGGTATTTTGCAACCAAACTATTCTTGGGTATCAAAACCGTTTGTTTTAATATCAGACTTGTTTTCTAACTTCGTTAAACATGTTTTAACATGTTTAACTCGTCACTTTTAGGATAGTGCTTGTGTAGAGTCGTAAGTCAAGCGGTTTTGACAACCGCTTAGACTTTCGAACCCGACCCGTTTGGTCAATCATTAGGATCCGACCAAACATATAATGTGACCATAGTTGTATAGGGAATAACCTTCCGAGGTTATACCTTATGGTCACTTCGTTTAGTTAGTTGTATGATAGGTAGTTTATATGCCTTAGAAAAATGACCAAAATGCCCTTTTTCGCATAATTTCATTTTAAGCATATGTAACACATGTTTTGACATCTAAACTGATTATATAACATAATTAGATATGCTAAGGCATATAATACTTGTCATAGGACTAGTTAGGCGTCTCGAACGCGCTTTCGCGCGAACGACGCGTTAAAGTGGCGTAAGCTACCTTAATGGGTCGTAAGCGCTTAGGTTAGGTTTCGATTTAGAATATAGGCTTTGTTAAACCATATCACATGAGTTCCAACACTCATTTGGTTTACAAGACCTCATTCTACCCGATCTTCCGATTTAGGTGTCGATTCCCTAACATAGTATCTGTTACCCTAGGAACCGCTTCAACACTTGAACTCTTGGTCTTTTGAGCTTTGTTATACCCTTTGAACCGGGACTATATGTGTGAAAACTCGTGTTTCCGAACCTATCTTTGTACCTTGATGTAACGAACGTAAACATTATGCGACTGTGAATTGGATGATTTAATGGAATGTGATGTTATTGAATGTTATGTGAATATGTGTTGTGGTTGTTTATATGTATGTATTATCACACGAAAGAAACCGATCACACTATAACAAAACCCGAACGCACAAGCCAATGGGCTTTGATTCATGCAACTCTCGGCCCACTTCTCCTTGAACTCGGAACACATAAGCAGCCCATGATGGGTTCGGCCTACTTCTCATATGCATAGCCTCATAATAGGTTAACACTCTCCATTATTTTGCAATCACACAACATAACAAAACCCTAGTGCTCTCATCTCTCTCTCTAAGCCGACGGCAAGCATCCCCTTTCTCTCGAAGATCATTCCTCGAATCGGATCACCCTCTATCTTTCGGTTAGTGTCTCATAATTTGTTAACTTGTTAATACTTGATACATGATATTGTAGTTGTTATAATATTGAATGATGATTCTGCTTATGTGCAATCGGATCTATCAAATCATATATGTATGATGACACATGTTGATGTAGCAATAGGCTTTGATGATTCAATAGATTTGAGGTCAATAGTTGATAAAGTTGGATAACCATGACAATCAAAAGTGGCGGCCATGTGATCATTTATGTTACCGATGACTGTTGCTAGTACTATGTGAATTGAATGGACTTGTATTTTAAGGATCCTTCATGATTACTTGCACATGATTGTCAGTATGTCTTGTGATTGTTATATGTATTTTTAAATGGAATAGATCTCAGTACATGTTCAAATTAATATATGATAATCATATTATTTATGTGTTGAATGACTTTGTTGTTGACTTGTATGGATGGAGGATCACGTGAACAAATCTGATCATTATATCGAATGTGGTTGAATTCTATTGGACCAATTAATTATCATATTCATACTTTCATTTCAGTTAAAGTTATTTAATATTGATAAAATTCATAAATTGGAAACCATTGAATGATTATAACTGAATCGAATATTTGGAAACAATGTAACTAATAATCATGATATTCGGAAGTGATAACTGATTGCATGAAATCCGGAATTTAAAACTAATCGCACAAGACTTCTTGGTCGTACAAGAAGTCCAGTCGCACAAGAGGATCCAATCGCACAAGAGGTCTTCAGTCGCACAAGTCTTAGTGGATCGCACAAGTGGTTATGTTGTTTAACTGTTGGGCCGGACTTACCTATTGGGGCTGGATCGCACAAGCTGGGTATCTATTTATGTTTTGTTGGGCCATAGACTTGGGCTGGGTAATAGAGCTGATCGCATAAGATGCATGGATCGCATAAGATGGATTGTTTGCTTATATGTTGGGCCGTGTATATGCATGTAGATGTATTTGGGCTTTTGGTTTATGGGCCGGGTAGTATTGGGCTCCAACGGATGACTCGCACAAGGCCACAAAGCTTGTGCGAGCCCAATCTTGAATACGCTATTAATTGTTGAACGTGTTGATGTATGTTGCCATGATCCGTATGTGTTTCTTAATTGCTATCTATGCGATACTTATGTGCTTAACTCGAACGTGAACCTGACTTGAATAATAACCATGTTAGGACGTGGTTGATCACTAGCATTTAGACTCGACTTTTCTGTGTATCTGCCGAGCAAACCAAGGTGAGTTCACACTCTACAAAGCATGGGATTCCCAGGGGTTGGGAATGGGGTTAAGGAACATGGATTCCTCGTCCTTTCTTGGGTAGGACAGTAATGGTTCAGGAATGTAATTCCTCGTCCTTACGGACAGATAACTTTTACTAGACCAAATCTCTATCACGAAGTCCCTCCTTTATATATCGACTTAATCGCCGGGCCAATGGCGAGCGGGTCATTAGTTAGATAGCGCTATTTAGGTCTGACAAGCCTCACACCGTGCCGCAGAGGACGGGCGTGAACTAATGGATCTGGGGCACATCAATGATGATAGACATTGAGAGTTTCAGGGCACTTAAACATGACTTCAGTCAGTAGTCGATATGGTAACGAGTCTAGTGTATACAAGGGGTAGCCCCCACGGCCGAAATGCCAGATAACTATCATGGGGTAGCCCCCACGGCTGGATTGCCAGAGTTAATGGGTTAAACAAATCACACTTTTCAACTATGGGGTAACCCCCACGGCAGGATGCCAGTTAAAGGAAACTGTTTTTGGAACAACTTAAAATGAACACCCAACCGTGAACTCACTCAACTTGTTGTTGACCCGTTACTACATGCTTTGCAAGTCAATAGGTACTTAGCTGGAGCTTGCACAAGGGAGAGTCGTTGTGGGACATGGACAACTGTGTGCCATGTTAAACCTTTGGATATTTAAACTTACGTTTTGGTTTTAAACATTATGCTTCCGCTCATAACTTAAACTATGGTTGTTTTGGACACTAATTATGTTGGTTGGACTTTTACTTTAATTTACTTGCTTGTTCAATATGATTAGTGGTTTGATCCTGGTCAGTCACGCCTCCAAGCGGTGATACTCCGCGTGTGGATTTTGGGGGTGTGACAGATTGGTATCAGAGTCATTGGTTATAGAGAACTTGGTTTTAATAAAGGAAAACGTTTTTGTTAAAGCCAGACTATAACCTGTACAGTGCTCTACGATCCACAACGACGCTTCACTCCACGTGCAAGGCTCGACATTCTAGGTGATATAATTTATGCTTACATTGCCTACTTGCTAGATTATGTAGAACTTTGCTCATGATATGCTTAGTTAGTATAGCTACTGTTGCTTGAACACGAGTGTGCTTACTCTCATCTGTCATCGCACTTTCGCGAACCTCTCTCACACATGTTTCTTTTGATATGAAGATCATGTCTGGACGCATTAACATGACACAAGCCCAGTTGACGGCTCTGATTAACGAACAAGTTGCTGCGGCACTTGCAGCCGCACAAGCAGGAGGTATATCCTGCAGTTTAAAACTCATTCTAGGATCTTTAGATCCTACTCTCGTGAACCTATCTTTGTGTTAAACTTTGTCCTTTCTTCCACCCACCACAGGTCAACATGCTCAGCCACCTGTGTGCACCTTCAAAACTTTTATGGACTGCCGACCCACAACTTTTAGCGGCACTGAAGGAGCAACAGGTCTCCTCCACTGGTTTGAGAAACTAGAATCTGTGTTCGAAATGTGTGAATGCCCTGAGGCACGCAGGGTGAAGTATGCGACCGGCACTCTCGAGGGTTTAGCCCTCACATGGTGGAACGCTCAGGTCCAAATGCTGGGGCTGGTTGCTGCTAACGCCACCCCATGGAACAATTTCAAAGAAATGATCAAGGAAGAATACTGCAGTCGCGATGACATCCATAAGTTGGAAGTCGAGTTGTTCAACCTCAAGATGACGGGGTCAGAAATTGAGACGTATACGAAGAGATCGAATGAGCTTGCATTACTGTGTCCTACCATGGTGGACCCTCCAATTAAGCGTATTGAACTTTTTCTCAAGGGCCTAGTGCCAGAAATCCAAAGTCATGTGACATCAGCAAACCTCGCCACCTACCAGCAGGTTGTTCAGTTGGCCCACCGTCTCATTGATCAGGCGGTGGAGCAGAACAGGTTACCAAAACGTATTAGTGCTACAGCTACCTCTGAACCTCCCAGTGACAACAAACGTAAATGGGATGGAGCTTCAAGCAGAGGTTCAACTTCTGTGCAATCTCAGTCTCAGCAGAGAAGGACTGACGACTATAGGAGTCCTAGTCAGCAATCATCTGGCAGCCAAAGCCGTGGTGTGTACAAGGGGAATCACCCTAAATGTAATCGCTGTAACCTACATCACAGCGGGCCATGCACCAGGGGTAATTGTCATCGGTGCAACAAGCCAGGCCACGCAGCGAAGGATTGTAGAAGTCTTTACCCCGCAAACCAGAATCGTCAGCAACAACAAGCTCCACAGATTCAACGCCAGTAACAGCAGCCGCAGGGTAACAACAAAGGGTGCTTTCAGTGTGGAGCTGAAGGCCACTTCAAGAGAGATTGTCCCCAGCTGAACAGGAACCCTAACAACAACAACAACAATCACAACAATCAGGGGAATGGAAACAACGAGGGTAACAACGGCAATGGTGCAAGGGGTCGTGCGTTCGTTATTGGCAATGGAGAAGCGAGGAATGATCCCAATGTTGTGACGGGTAAGTTCCTTCTCGACGACTTTTACGTTACTGTCTTATTTGATTCGGGTGCTGATACTAGTTATGTGTCCCTAAAAGTTAGTCAACTGCTTAAGCGTACCCTAACACCTTTGAACCCCAAGCACGCTGTAGAGTTAGCAAATGGTAAAAGTATAGAGGTCACACACGTAGTCAAAGGTTGTAATCTTGTTCTTGCTGATCACACTTTTTCGATCGACCTCCTTCCTATCACTCTGGGTAGTTTCGACGTTGTCATTGGGATGGACTGGTTATCCCAACATCAAGCAGAGATTCTTTGCAACGAAAAGATTGTTCGTATTCCTCGCCCAGGCGATGAACCTCTCATGATTCGCGGCGACAAGAGTGGTGCTGTTGTGAGCATCATTTCTTCCCTTAAGGCCCAAAAGTGTTTGCGTAAGGGCCATGATGTGGGGTAAAATACACATATTTGTCCCATGTAAATTGTATAATTATTGTATTGGTTTTATTTATTTTTATTTAGTTTTTAGTGTATATTATATTATTTTGTGTTTTGGCAGGTGCTGGTGCAAATGGAGTGAAAACTAGTAATATGGAAATGACCAGCCATTTGGGCAAAGTGGGGTGGTAGTAACCGAAGTAAAATTGGCGTTATTTTCTGTGAGTGAGCCGATGCCACTATCTCTATTTTATAATAAAAAAGGGTGTGGCTGAGATAATACATATTGGATATTTATCCACCGGGACAAAAAGAAAGTTTACATCATCATACATAAAGTGGCAGTTGGGGTACACATAAAATAAAAGTTGCGGCCAATATATACTAATATTAGAGGGGATCGATTTATTATTTGGAGGATTACATATCTTTTGATGGTTGCTATAAAGGCCACTATCTTATTATTATTGTTCTTCATGGGCCACCCAAGTTATATGTCCAGTATGTATTATGGACTTTGAGCATTTAACTTGTGATTTGCAAAGAAATAAAATGGGCCGCCAATATTATCCAGCCAAATCTAATTGCATTGAGATCATGGTATTGGGTTTTTAAAGAAGGAGATGTTTCAACAATTTACTTACATCATGTAATGGAGTATTGGGCCAATTAAACCATTATAAAGAAGCAAGATTTTTGTGCATCATCAGTTGTACATGGTGCTTGGGGAGTGTTTCAAAAAAAAAAAACTCTTCATCTTCCCATTTATCCACGACGTGTCCCACTCTCTCTCCCCAACATTGCATTCAGAATTTAGAGAGAGAAAGTCAAGGTTTGAGAGAGCATCTTCTCCCAGATCCACGTTTTCCTGCCTCTACATCTCCCTCCGCTGGCTATGACGGATGTCATCACTCAATGAAAGTGGTGGAGGAGATCGATGGTTGCGACGGTACCCATGTTTCAACTGTAGTGCGCTGCAAGCCGTCACCGATTGCTCCAAGGTTTGTCACCACAAACCCTAAAAAATGTGTTTGCTTTGATTCCTTTTTTTTTTTGTCCAATCTGATGCCTAAATCTCTTAAAGAAATGTGTAATGGGGAAATTGCCGGCGACGAAAGATGACGCACACTCTATTTGTTTTTATATTTCTTATATCACCTAATTTGACTTAGGTTTTCGTTGTGTTTGATTTGATATAGATTAAAGATCTGTACGTCGTCTTTGCTGTCTTCACTCCCATATTTCAGGCATTAGACTTATACGAATCACTTTGATTGAATGGTTGTTGTTATTATTTGGCGTTGAGATTAGATTATGTTAGTATTGCTATTTGAAAGCTCAATTTACGAATTTAGATGTCTGATTAGTTGGATTTTTTATGCTTATATTGTTGACTGAATCTGAAAGTTCTAATTCCATGGATTAGATGTGTTGAAAACTTTAGTAACTACATGTTGGCTGCTATATGTTTATGGATTTAATAATCGGATAAACAATTTCAATAAGCAATTCAATCACTGGCGACTGCTCACCTAAAGTTGTTTATTTGTCTTAAATCTTAATAGATAAATAATGACAATTTATTAATCACTTTCATTAAAACTACAGTTTGTATATGGATGTCAAAGTTAGATTCATGCTTTTGGAGCAAACTTTTTGAACATTTATAGTCAGCAAACTACTTATGATTTGAAGTACAAAAGCCTAACAACTTTTTGAACATTAATAGTTAGTAAACAATTTATATATTCGTATTCAATTAATTACCCTAACATTAATGTTTTCGCTTCATTCTGTTGACTGCTTCATATCGATTTGTTGAACAAATACTTTGCACTCAAATAGACGTGAATCGCTGTTAAAGTTGATGAAAGTATGATTGACGCGTACATAGTGGATCTGATTCTTTTTTTGGGCTGCGTGATTTATAAGTTTCTGTTGTTGAATCTATCGGTTTCGTTTGTTTTACTCAATAAGCGTTATAATTTGTATGTGTTTAGTGTTTCTGCAGAGTTTGAGATTGGGAGCTTGGTGTTGAACGTGTAGAAGGCATACCTGCATATGAGATTCAACCACTAGCTTTGAGATTGGGAGGTTAGTGTTTCTGCGTATAGCAATGTTGAGATCCAAGCGACAGCTTCTTTGCTCACCCTTGCTGATGCACCTGAAGTTTTACACATTTCTGTCAAACTTGGCATAGAAGGCATTGGGGATGTTTTAAAAAGGCCAATTTCGGCTGAATGCAAGGGGTTCTAAATTCTTAAATGTTGGTTTTCCAGCTCTCAGAAGTTGACCAGGATAACCCTTCAGTCAAAAGACTTGCTTGCTTTTATGTAAAATGAGCATAAGGTATTAGTTGAAAAATTTCTGAGACTTTTTAAGTCTATTAGGTAGATCAGTTGAAAATTTTCTAAAAGACTTTTTAAGTCTATTAGGTAGATAGAAGTGTAGCTACAAAGCAAGGTGTTTGCTTTGTTTGTGATGACGGGTCAAGAAGCATATTCCGTAAGCATATTCCGTTTACAAGTATGCACCCTCTTTATGTTTATGCATTGTTAGATTCTCTTATTTAGATAAAAAATATAATTTTAGAAGGTTACATGGGACAGGATCAGTCGGAGAAATGGTTAGAATCTACATAGAATAATTTGAACCTGACTTCTCAAAACAAGTGACACTGAAACCTTTGATAGGTTTGTTTACAAAATGGTTACTGATTATGTTTGATTGTCTTGATTTCGTTGGTTCACTGATGTACATTGTTATGCTATCAGATCTCGCACTAATGTCTCAAAGCTAAAGGAGATCACTGGAATGGAAAAACCTACAGTAATTATCTAAAGATTCTGTTTTCCACATAACAGACTACTCAAAAGTGGCATTGTAGCAAGTGTTCTTCCACTTTGCCTTAAATTGTAAGCCCCCGGCCGCAACGCGGTGGGCGTTCCACCTAGTTGAAAAATAAAAGGAACCTTGGAGGGGACGCAAGGGGGGGGGGGAGATGAAACATATATATTAATTAGGCGGCAACATCGGAGTCGACATCTGAGGGACGCACGGAGACAGACGAAGTCAGCCAGGGGACGAATTTTGAAAGCATCTTTGGCAAGGTTTTGAGCCACGAAATCGTTGGGTTGAAGCAAGAAGCTTGGAGAGCAAGGAATAACCGGGTTTTGCCATTCGGTTTCTTTAATTTTCTAGTTTTTTTGTTTTAATTCAATGAATTTATTACTTGAACCTTGTTTGATTATTTTTGAGACTTCGTTTGCTATGATTATTGGCTAGACTTTTCGTACTACCTAGGTTATGACAATAGTTAAATAAAGTTTGGTTCTTTATTCGATTTTTGGCGTGGTTGTGGATTTTTCTTGTATTGTAAAAGCTTCGGGAATTTAACTTGGTGCATATGAGTGCTTGACGATTATTTTATCACTGTTTATTGCTTCGTATAATCCTTGGTGACGGTCTTTATCACATAATAGGGTTGTATTAGGGTTTCTTGATTTAGGTGACGGTCTTTATCACATAATAGATCATTAATCCTTTAGGGTGAAAATTGCATAAGTAACCTTAGAAGTAATATCCGGTAATTTAATAAATCAAGTGTGTTGCTAAACTCGTCGCTGAGAGGCTCGAGGTTATTAATAGGTCTCGGTTTGGTTATAAGTCCTTAACATTTCATAGTCTATTAAACCAAGATTAAAACCCGTAGTTGCTTTAGACGTTCGCGCTGAGAGGTAGAGCGTCTTATATAGGCACTTTCAAGAAACTAGAGGACTGAGAGGAAATCTAGAAAACCGGTGAGCGTAACAGCCTAGGTAGTGCCATAAGAATCGCCTTGAGAGTGTTTGAGGGGCTTAGTGGTGTCTTAATAGGTTTAGTATCCAAAGATCCCGGTTCCACACCACAAAATCATCGAATAGAAATCCATTCTGAGTTTAGCTTGCGTCTAGCCTAGGTAGTCTTCATCACCACTGGTCAAAGTCTTCGTCCGAGTTCGTGTTTAGTTCTTTAGCTACTATAGTTTATTCGTTTTTGCATTCTTTAGGATTTTTAGAAACCCCCCCCCCTAATCAATAAACATTTAGTTTAAGTCCGTGTCAGTCTAAGTCTAGATAGAGTCATTAGCGTAATTTAGTAGAGTCTCTAGGGTTTGATATTCGGACTTCCTTAGGCTATACTGGATTGAACGGTACACTTGCCGGTCGTGTGGTTTAGGTTTTAGAGAGTCTTAGTTTTATAAATTTAAAACTTAGAGAGTCTAGTTTAGGGTTTAATTTAGTTAATTTAGTTAAACCACTTCGTGCACATCAGGCCACACTGCCTTTCTGGCTCTCGTTACTGACACCTTGAAGAAAGAGAAAAAGATAGAAGACTTTCCTATTGTACGCGACTATCCTGAGGTATTTCCTGATGAACTACCTGGCGTCCCGCCTCATCGCCAGGTCGAGTTTCAAATCGAGTTAGCTCCTGGAGCGGCACCCATAGCTCGTGCACCGTATCGTTTAGCTCCATCAGAGTTGAAAGAGCTATCTACACAACTACAAGAACTCTTAGATAAGGGTTTTATTCGTCCTAGCTCTTCGCCCTGGGGAGCTCCAGTGCTATTTGTGAAGAAGAAAGACGGTACGTTCAGAATGTGCATCGACTACCGTGAACTGAACAAGTTGACTGTGAAGAATCGCTATCCTCTTCCACGCATTGACGACTTGTTCGACCAGTTGCAAGGGTCGAGCTACTATTCAAAGATTGATTTGAGATCAGGATATCACCAGCTGAGAGTCCGGGAAGAGGACGTCTCCAAAACAGCCTTTAGAACTCGATATGGCCACTATGAGTTCTTGGTCATGCCTTTTGGGCTGACAAATGCACCTGCGGTCTTCATGGACTTGATGAATCGAGTGTGCAAGCCGTACCTAGACAAGTTTGTCATAGTTTTCATCGACGACATCCTGATCTATTCGAAGAGTCAGGAGGAACACGAGCAACATCTACGACTTATTTTGGAACTCCTTCGAGCAGAACAGCTGTACGCCAAGTTTTCAAAATGTGACTTCTGGCTTCGTGAAGTCCATTTCTTAGGCCATGTAGTGAACAAGGATGGGATTCACGTTGATCCATCCAAGGTAGAGTCGATCAAGAACTGGCCTGCACCCCATACGCCAATGGAAATTCGCCAATTCTTGGGATTGGCAGGTTACTACAGGAGGTTTATTAAGGATTTTTCCAAGATTGCACAGCCTCTTACTTCACTAACGCAGAAGGGCGTTGTTTATTGTTGGGGAAATGCACAGGAGTTAGCGTTTCAGCACTTAAAGGATAGACTTTGCAGTGCACCTATCCTTTCATTGCCAGAGGGCACAGATGACTTCGTGGTTTACTGCGACGCATCTATTCAGGGTCTTGGTTGTGTATTGATGCAACGGGATAAAGTTATAGCCTACGCCTCACGCCAACTCAAAGTTCATGAAAAGAACTACACCACACACGATTTAGAGCTGGGAGCGGTTATTTTTGCGCTTAAGATATGGAGACACTACCTGTATGGTACCAAATGTGCTATCTACACTGACCACAGGAGCCTCGAGCATATCTTCAAACAGAAGGAACTCAATATGCGACAGCGACGATGGGTCGAGCTACTGAATGACTACGAATGCTCGATCAGATATCACCCGGGCAAAGCCAATGTTGTGGCCGACGCCCTCAGTCGAAAGGACACTGCGCCCAAGCGCGTACGAGCTTTACAACTTACTATACAGTCTAGTCTTCCTTCGCAAATACGAAATGCTCAGGTAGAAGCATTGAAACCAGAAAACGTCAGGCTGAAGCCCTACGCGGCTCAAGGCAACGCTTAGAACAGAAGGAAGACGGTGCTTACCATGTAACAGGACGCATATGGGTCCCACTTTATGGCAACCTACGAGAACTTGTGATGGATGAGGCACACAAGTCTCGCTACTCGGTACATCCTGGTTCGGATAAGATGTACCACGATATCAAAACGACATATTGGTGGCCTAGCATGAAGGCCCACATAGCAACGTACGTTAGCAAATGTTTGACTTGTGCGAGAGTCAAGGCGGAATACCAAAAACCTTCAGGCCCACTTCAACAACCAGAGATACCACAATGGAAATGGGAGCAAATTTCCATGGATTTTGTTACTGGCCTGCCTAGATCTCAGCGGGGTAACGATACTATTTGGGTGATCGTGGATCGACTCACAAAGTCTGCTCACTTCTTGGCTATCAAGGAGATGGATAAGTTCTCCACACTAGCAGAAATATATCTTAAGGAAGTCGTTTCGAGGCACGGAGTGCCCACCTCTATTATCTCGGATCGAGATGCACGTTTTACATCAGAACTGTGGCAAGCAATGCACAAGTCCTTTGGCTCACGTTTGGATATGAGCACAGCTTATCACCCGTAAACGGATGGGCAGTCGGAACGTACCATCCAGACTCTTGAAGACATGCTTAGGGCATGTGTGATTGACTTTGGCAACGGCTGGGAAAAGCATCTGCCACTTGTGGAATTTTCGTACAACAATAGCTACCACACCAGCATTAAAGCTGCTCCATTTGAGGCATTGTACGGGCGTAAATGCCGGTCACCTCTTTGTTGGGCAGAGGTGGGGGATAGTCAGATTACTGGTCCAGAACATGTGGTTGACACAACAGAGAAAATTGCTCAGATACGACAACGAATGGCGGCGGCTCGTGACCGTCAGAAAGTCTACGCCGATAAGGGCAGAAAACCACTAGAGCTCCAGGTTGGGGAGCGTGTACTACTCAAAGTTTCACCCTGGAAGGGTGTGGTTCGTTTTGGGAAACGGGGCAAACTTAACCCACAATACGTTGGACCTTTCGAAGTCATTGAGAAAATAGGCAAGGTGGCCTACAGACTGAACTTACCAGCAGAACTCAGTGCAGTTCACAATGTTTTCCACGTGTCAAATCTGAAGAAGTGTCTGTCAGATGAGACCCACGTAGTTCCTTTGAAGGAGCTCACCATCGACGAGCAGCTACGATTCGTCGAGGAACCAGTTGAAATCACGGACCGGGATGTTAAGGTCCTCAAGCGTACTAGAATACCTATCGTTCGAGTTCGTTGGAACTCACGTCGCGGCCCAGAGTTCACCTGGGAACGCGAAGACCAGATGAAACAAAAGTATCCCCAACTGTTCGCAACCGGTACAACTACTACTGAGGCTGAAGCTACGGAATTTCGGGACGAAATTCCAGATCAACGGGGGGAGGATGTGACACCCCAGGAAAACCAGGAAAACCATGCAACTTAACTAGCTTCCTCAGTGAGTACGTGCTAAATTTCGGTACGAAATTTCTTTCAACTTGGGGATAATGTGACAACTCGTGTTTCCGAACCTATCTTTGTACCTTGATGTAACGAACGTAAACATTATGCGACTGTGAATTGGTTGATTTAATGGAATGTGATGTTATTGAATGTTATGTGAATATGTGTTGTGGTTGTTTATATGTATGTATTATCACACGAAAGAAACCGATCACACTATAACAAAACCCGAACGCACAAGCCAATGGGCTTTGATTCATGCAACTCTCGGCCCACTTCTCCTTGAACTCGGAACACATAAGCAGCCCATGATGGGTTCGGCCTACTTCTCATATGCATAGCCTCATAATTGGTTAACACTCTCCATTATTTTGCAATCACACAACATAACAAAACCCTAGTGCTCTCCTCTCTCTCTAAGCCGACGACAAGCATCCCCTTTCTCTCGAGGATCATTCCTCGAATCGGATCACCCTCTATCTTTCGGTTAGTGTCTCATAATTTGTTAACTTGTTAATACTTGATACATGATATTGTAGTTGTTATAATATTGAATGATGATTCTGCTTATGTGCTATCGGATCTATCAAATCATATATGTATGATGACACATGTTGATGTAGCAATAGGCTTTGATGATTCAATAGATTTGAGGTCAATAGTTGATAAAGTTGGATAACCATGACAATCAAAAGTGGCGGCCATGTGATCATTTATGTTACCGATGACTGTTTCTAGTACTGTGTGAATTGAATGGACTTGTATTTTAAGGATCCTTCATGATTACTTGCACATGATTGTCAGTATGTCTTGTGATTGTTATATGTATTTTTAAATGGAATAGATCTCAGTGCATGTTCAAATTAATATATGATAATCATATTATTTATGTGTTGAATGACTTTGTTGTTGACTTGTATGGATGGAGGATCACGTGAACAAATCTGATCATTATATCGAATGTGGTTGAATTCTATGGGACCAATTAATTATCATATTCATACTTTCATTTCGGTTAAAGTTATTTAATATTGATAAAATTCATAAATTGGAAACCATTGAATGATTATAACTGAATCGAATATTTGGAAACAATGTAACTAATATGCATGATATTCAGAAGTGATAACTGATTGCATGAAATCCGGAATTTAAAACTAATCGCACAAGACTTCTTGGTCGTACAAGAAGTCCAGTCGCACAAGAGGATCCAATCGCATAAGAGGTCTTCAGTCGCACAAGTCTTAGTGGATCGCACAAGTGGTTATGTTGTTTAACTGTTGGGCCGGACTTACCTATTGGGGCTGGATCGCACAAGCTGGGTATCTATTTATGGTTTGTTGGGCCGTAGACTTGGGCTGGGTAATAGAGCTGATCGCATAAGATGCATGGATCGCATAAGATGGATTGTTTGCTTATATGTTGGGCCGTGTATATGTATTTAGATGTATTTGGGCTTTTGGTTTATGGGCCGGGTAGTATTGGGCTCCAACGGATGACTCGCACAAGGCCACAAAGCTTGTGCGAGCCCAATCTTGAATACGCTATTAATTGTTGAACGTGTTGATGTATGTTGCCATGATCCGTATGTGTTTCTTAATTGCTATCTATGCGATACTTATGTGCTTAACTCGAACGTGAACCTGACTTGAATAATAACCATGTTAGGACGTGGTTGATCACTAGCATTTAGACTCGACTTTTCTGTGTATCTGCCGAGCAAACCAAGGTGAGTTCACACTCTACAAAGCATGGGATTCCCAGGGGTTGGGAATGGGGTTAAGGAACATGGATTCCTCGTCCTTTCTTGGGTAGGACAGTAATGGTTCAGGAATGTAATTCCTCGTCCTTACGGACAGATAACTTTTAATAGACCAAATCTCTATCACGAAGTCCCTCCTTTTTATATCGACTTAATCGCCGGGCCAATGGCGAGCGGGTCATTAGTTAGATAGCGCTATTTAGGTCTGACAAGCCTCACACCGTGCCGCAGAGGACGGGCGTGAACTAATGGATCTGGGGCACGTCAATGATGATAGACATTGACAGTTTCAGGGCACTTAAACATGACTTCAGTCAGTAGTCGATATGGTAACGAGTCTAGTGTATACAAGGGGTAGCCCCCACGGCCGAAATGCCAGATAACTATCATGGGGTAGCCCCCACGGCTGGATTGCCAGAGTTAATGGGTTAAACAAATCACACTTTTCAACTATGGGGTAACCCCCACGGCAGGATGCCAGTTAAAGGAAACTGTTTTTGGAACAACTTAAAATGAACACCCAACCATGAACTCACTCAACTTGTTGTTGACCCGTTACTACATGCTTTGCAGGTTAATAGGTACTTAGCTGGAGCTTGCACAAGGGAGAGTCGTTGTGGGACATGGACAGTTGTGTGCCATGTTAAACCTTTGGATATTTAAACTTACGTTTTGTTTTTAAACATTATGCTTCCGCTCATATCCTAAACTATGGTTGTTTTGGACACTAATTATGTTGGTTGGACTTTTACTTTAATTTACTAGCTTGTTCAATATGATTAGTGGTTTGATCCTGGTCAGTCACGCCTCCAAGCGGTGATACTCCGCATGTGAATTTTGGGGGTGTGACAATATGCAACCCCAAGCGAGTACGTAGTTCCCCTCTTTTACCGTTTTCAAATGTTTTGGGGTGATTCATATGTGTAATCGATCTGTTTTCAAAATGTATGGCATATGTGTGTTCACTAAGTGCTTTTATGTGTATTATTCCGATTATGCAAATGTAATGTTTTATCCTTAAGTGATCTACCTATCTTCATAGCTAGATTCATATAGGATATTTGAAGTACAGTCTTAGATCTTCCTATCTTCATAGTAAGGTTTCTAAGAAGTACTTTACAACTCGATGGTTGGTTTTTGTGTAGTTTGTTGGTGATATAGATAACGAAACTAGATAATACAATAAGCACATGGTGGATACGCCTCTGGTACTTCCTATATATAAGTGTGCTTATTGTATTACCTTTCGTGGCGTTATCCCGAATCACCATTAGGATTTAGGATTGTTATAATTCAATAATTCAATATGACAAGAACCCAGGATCCCTGTAGTATCTATCTATCTTCATAGTTAGACTTATATGGGATGTTTAGAGTGCTAATATTGGAGTCCATGTTTGGATTCATTGTGTACTTTAATGCATGTTAGATTAGACAATGTGACAGAACCCGAATCCTTATAACATCTATCTATCTTCATAGGCTGATTCTTGTAGGATGTTTAAAGTACTGATATTGGAGTCCTTGATTGGATTCATTGTGTGCTTTAATGCGTGTTTACGAATCGGTACAAGTTGACGATTTATGTGTTATGTGGTAGTTGTGATTTAGATAACGAAACGGGTACAATAAAATAAGAACATGGTGGATACGCCGCTGGTACTTCCTATATATAAGTGTTCTTATTTTATTATTCTTGTAGCGTTATCTGGACCACTTTAGGATTTTGTGTACTATGGTTTCATTATTCGATTATCGAAATCCTTGTAGAATCTCCCATATCTTTATATTTTAGATTCTTAGGAGGATATTTAAAGTATTATCATAGATCATTGATTTGATTTATATAATACTTATATAAGTTTTGATTTATTTCAAAACAGTTATTATTAATCCTTGATTGGATTCCTAATAACATATTAACAAGTTTTTATGATGGTTTAATCTAGATTTCAATGTAAGGCATAAAATGACTTAGTAAATATCATATTGCCATATATAAACCTATTTTGTCACGATTTTTCACAGTTAAGATTAAAATATTGCAATACCAAATGTTTTGCCATTTATTTGGCTAATAAAACCTATGTATTCGCCGGCATTTTTATGCTGACTGTTTTCGCATATGTTTCAGGTTTTCGACTGTTCAAGCATGCAACGCATAGGACTGCATACGGGCCTTAGACTTCTAAAACAAAAGAACAATTACATGTATTCTTTGTTTGTAAAATAATGTTAATGATATTGAAACAATTTAGTACCAGTAGTTGTGAGCAATTTGTAATGTGACTCCCCGATATTTCCGCCACATGTTGTTATATTACGCGATTGGGGTGTTACATTTGGAGTCGGGACCGACGATGCAGAAGTAGATAATATGATGGAGGTGTTGGGTTGTAAAAGAGGGGCCTTTCCGTTTGTGTATTTGGGGATCAAAGTTGGCGCGAATATGTCCCAGATTAGTAACTGGAATTCGGTCATTGAAGTTATAAAGGGTCGCCTTGTGTCTTGGAAGTCTAAGACTTTATCCTTAGGGGGTAGATTGATCCTTATTAAATCAATTCTCAAAAACTTACCAATCTACTATCTATCTCTATACCAAGCTCCTACAGCGGTGATTTAAAGTATTAAAGCGCTTATGAGGTTTTTTTATGGGCGGGCTAAAGTGAAGAAAAAAAGATCCTATGGGTAGCTTGGGATGTTATAGCTAGACCGAAAGTTAAAGGTGGTTTGGGCGTTAATAGATTGCAAGACATTAATGAGGCACTACTTATGAAATAGACATGGCGATTCAAAAAAGAAAGGAATTGTTTATGGAAAAGGGTCATCGCGGGGTGTCACGGTTCGAGCCGAGCTTGGGCGATGCTTCCATGTAGCTCATCGGCTAGCGGAGGTTGGAAACGTATAGTGAGAATTGGTCATAAAAAAATTCCTAATGGCCGAGATCTAAACAGTTACTTTGTTGGAGTTGTTGGAGATGGGTCTTCGATTAGCTTTTGGGCGGATATATGGCTTCGGGATGAGCCTTTGCGCTTTGTTTATCCGCATTTGTTCCGGTTGGAAAGGAAAAATGGGCTTTGGTCTCTTCTCGTGTGTAGGCTGTCAACGACATAAAGACTTTATCTTGGGATTGGCGCACGCCTCTTCCTTCATACGAGGAGATCACCGAGTTGTTTCAGTTGCTTTCGGATATTCATGACTATCAGTGGAAGAGTGGTGTCGACCGATGGATTTGGAAAGGTGACAAGACCGGGTTCTATACGGTTAATAAGGCGAAGAAATTGATTTCCTCTAGATTGGTGGTTACGAACGATTCAAACATGAAGTGGAAGGGTTGGACGCCTTTGAAGTGTAAAATAATGGTTTGGCGCACAGATCTTAACCGACTTCCAACTAGAGTGGAGCTAACCAAGCGTGGGGTAGTTTTAGAAAATGTCTCATGCGTTCTCTATGATACGGACTCGGAAACGCCTACTCATTTGTTCACCGGATGCTTGTTCTCATCGGAAATTTGGGCTAGGGTCGGAGCATGGTGTAAGCTGTAACACCTGCGTCCTTAGACTTTTAGATATTATCAATTTAGGTCCCTGAACTATGTGATCTTTGATCCTTTTTATACTTGGTGAATCTTATGCTCTATACTAGATACTTGGAATGTCTAAATCTAGATACTTGATGCTTGATACTTGGAATGTCTAGACTCTTGACTCTTGATACTTTGGTGCTTGACTCTTGAGGCTCGTGAAACTTGATACTTGGTTAAACGAGGGACTGGAGTCTTGTCACTGGCAGAAACTACGAAACTATGAAACTATGAGACTATGAAACTTAGAATCTTTTGTGTTTATGCTATAATCTAGTTATACTATTACCCAATAATACGCAACGCTTAATCTAACTCGCAAAACAAATCAAAGACGGTTAAATAGAAAGATGGGATTGACCGAGTGGCAATCCGATCGGATGACCATCCGATCAGATAGCCATCCGATCGGATGACCAACCGATCGGATGGCCACTCGACCGAGTCACCAACTGATCCGAGTGCACACCGCCTTCATTCCTCCTCACACTATAAATAGGCCTGTCACATCACCATTCTCACTGATGTGACAGCCTTACTTGACCAGACGCACGCACTCCTCATTTCTTCCATTTCTCAGCGATTTCGGTACGTTTTACACTAGAATTTTATACATCTTTGATCTACACGTCATTCTCTACGAGATTCTCCTTTGAAATCTCACTTTTCACCATGAAATCTCTCGGATTTGAGCACTTGAAGGTGATGTCACCATGGCGGTTTGCACCGAACTGTTGTGTGATGTCATTCTAGCCAAGATCTAGCTCAGATCTAAGGAATTTCATGCTAGATCTAAACTTTTCAAGCTAAAACCTATGTTCATCTTCATCTTTCCTTGAACTTCTACATAAAACGGTGAGATCCAGATCTAAACGGGCTGTAGAGTTCATTATTAGTCTGGAGTCGGCTTGGAAAGGGATTGTTACCCTAGAAGACGACCGAAGTACGGATCCTGACATAAGCACTATCACGGGCAGACGACTGAACGGACTGGGGTGATTCCCACTCGATCAGATCGGCTACACACTAATGTGCTTACCGATTGTCGCAAAACGTACATGTCGTTGCTAAGAAACTTAGAAATTTTACAAGTTTGGGAACGGAACAAGGACAACCCGATCGAGTGGCAATCCAATCGGATAGCCATCCAATCGAACTGCCACCCGATCAAGTGACACTTGTCTCTCAAACCCAATCATTTTTTATACTTGAACCTTTGATCGTCAAATGGCGGTCCGATCGGATAGTCATCCGATCGAACAGCCATCCGATCGAGGCAACATTGAATCCTTAAAACTTAGAATTTGAATCGAGTGGCAATCCAATCGGATAGCCATCCATCCCACTCACACCCATGCCATCTCAATCGAATGGTAATCCGATCGGATGGCCATCCGATTGGACAGCCATCCGATCAAGACGACTGATCCGACACTTGGTTGAATCTCGCTATTCTGCCCGACTCTTATATGTTGTAATCTAATCAGGTTAAATCCAAAGAGCTCCCTTTGATCCAATAACAGTTAACCTGTTAAGCAATCACTGTGAGTATACTCGATCCCTTTTTGTTTAAACTTTGGGATGTAACATGTATTCTATTAAACTACAATACTTGAGACTTTTGCAAACTAAACTCTATCCTACGCGTATGTGAAACTTGTGATTCTTGTATTCTATTTTGTGCTGTGTGGACGTTTAATCCAGGGTGTGTAGTTCCGCCTTAATATTAGTAGCGCTATAGGAGATGCACCTCCCCGTTATTCTTGGGGGTATTGTTAGGAGGATTCTAGTTTTCATTGAGACTTGGGAAAACAATAAAGCATCGGGATACTTGGGCTATCACTTGTTGGACTGCGAACCCTAGCATGGCTAAAACTATTTTGATTACATTACATATGGATATGAGTTGTTTTAAACTATTATGCTATTACTCAAACTTGTATACTCGCCGGTACATTTTGTACTGACTCTATTTTAATACATGTTGCAGGCTGATAGAAGCTGGAACTTTGGAAAACAAGCTAGTGTTGATGCTTAGAAACTCGCCTAGCTAAATTCTAGAAATTTAAACAATGGTTCTGTGATTGTATTTGATACTTATGGTTGTGTTGATGTTTTAGACAAATTTTGCATGAAACATATTTAATCTATATTGAAATATCTAGTGTTATGGAAACTCATGAGCAATCTGAACGCTTAGTGCTCGCACCCTGATGTTTCCGCCATCGGTTGGGGTGTGACAGATTGGTAACAGAGCCATAACTATAGGGAATTAGGATAAGTAGGAATACTTGCCCTAGTCTATAGTTCTAGGAATCTTGACTCTTATTTGTTATTTAAGACTTATGCATTCTACCGTATCTGATTCCTAGCAACACATTTCCCTGTTAAACTTACCTGCCTTTCCTAAGGCTGATACTATATACACTTGATACCTTAAAAACACTGTTAACCGGTGTTTGTATTTTGCACGAGATTTGCCCTCAAGTCAGGAGTGACATCCGAACCTTGATGGAAAATCTCCATATTATTCTAGTAGGTCTTGTCTGCGGATAAGTACCAACGCTATTAGGGTACGATGATGTCAAGTTAGAGGTGAAACTCAAACCTTGTTAACTAGTCCCACTCCATGAAGTTTTTATGTCTTGCCAAAGTCTCGAAACTTCCATTCAATTGGGTACGTGAAATGACCAAAAGGACGAATATCGTAGGCCTAATATCGATGACGTATTTGTCTAAGTAAGTCAAGACACGTTGCCTTAATTCGAAAGGGGTTCGAATCACTTTGGTTAGTCACCGTTCCTCTACCCGGAACACTCTATGTTTTATGAGCCTATCTTTTATGTTATCCCGATTTTTATGTGTGGTTTTAAACTTGATTCTTCGTTTATCTTGATTCTTCGTTCATTTTGAGGCTTTTTACATGAATCGCACGTATGTCCGCAATCTAAAACGTCAATTCTAATCTCTCAGGATCAAACTAAATTTATGAAACTTAACTATGATGTTAATCTATCTGGTGAATCTATGTGTTATTGTGGTTGTAAGGCACTAAAGGTAACATGGCATAGAATACGGGGGAAAAGTAACGTGTCCGAAGCATGGTGGATACGCCGCTGGTACTTCCTATATATAAGTGTTTCAGGCATGTTACCAACTTTCGTACTAAGTGCCATGCGAAACTTAGTGTCTTGCAGACCGGTGATGGGATTGTTGAAATCTAAACTATGAGAAACTACTTGTGTAGTCTACGGGAAATCTATGTGTAATCTATGAGTACTCTAGCGTAATCTATGTGTAATCTACGTATGTGTGGTTGAGAAACAAAATACGAAACATAGCCTAGCGCCGAAGATGGGGCAGACATGGCATGTCCGAAACATGGTGGATACGCCGCTGGTACTTCCTATATATAAGTGTTTCTGGCATATTACCGAATCTTCATACCACGCGCTAAGTGAAGTTCGTAGTTTTGTAGGCTCGGGTTGAAGTTGTGAAATCTACTTGGTTAAACTATGCTGTTGAATCTATTTTTCTAATCTATGATGTAATCTAATGTTGTGGTTAATGAAGTATGACACCGATGACGAGAGGAACGTGGCATGATTGAAGCATGGTGGATACGCCGCTGGTACTTCCTATATATAAGTTCTCCCGTCATGTTGCCGAACTTTCGTAGCACGTGCCATGCAGGATTTCGTTGTTTGTGGAAAGTCTATTGAATCTATGTAAATCTATTGAATCTATGGAAAGTCTATCGAATCTATGTGAATCTATCGGGTTAATCTACGTATGTATGTTGAGCGTGTTGCGACACGTAACATGACACCGAGTACGAGGCAGAAGCAATTGTGCCCGAAGCGTGGTGGATACGCCGCTGGTACTTCCTATATATAAGCGTTTTTGACATTTTGCCAAACTTCGTACAACGTGCCATGCGAAGGTCGTGGATTGGTGGTGTTGAATCTATGTGAAACTTGAGTCTTTAATCTATGTGAATCTTTCTGAATCTTAAGTCTTAATCTATCGTGTGTGAATCTATATTGTGAGGCTTTGTGAATCTAGACTTATACAATCCTTTTGTTGGATCTTTAGGATGTCTTCTCGTAAGCTATCCGACACTCTCAAGAGATCCAAGGAAAAGTCTCAGAAAAAGATGATGTCCTTCATGGCCGACCAGATTGCTCGAGTCGTGCCAAAGATCGTCTCTAAGATCCAAGGATCAAACACTCCTCCATCCTCTGTGGACTCGAAGGACGAGAAGCAAAAGCCTACTAAGTTCAGCTATAAGCATTTCATCTCTTGCAACCCTAAGCCTTTCACGGGCAGTGATGGGGTGACCGTTATACTCGAGTGGTTTGACAACATTGAGGTTACTTTCATCAACAACGAGTGCCCAGATCATCTAAAGACTAGGAGTGCGACTGGAATGTTTCAAGGCAGAGCGTTGGAGTGGTGGTCAAATGAGAGAAACATCAGTTCGAATGAAGAAGCCTATGCTCTTCCATGGACCGAGGTGCGAGAACTAATGATGCTTGAGTTCTGCCCTACTCATGAATAATTGAAGCTTGAAGAAGAGTTTTGGCATTTGAAGCAGATTGGTGATGATAATCTGGCTTATACTACCCGTTTCAAGCAGCTCAGTTTGATCATTCCTCACTTGTTTTCTACTCCTAAACGAATGATAACCAAGTACATCAATGGTCTACCTCCTGCTATGCGTGATTCTATTGAAGCAGCTCAGCTCAAAACTGGTGAAGAAGACTACCGTCTGGCAGCTAGTCTCAACAACAACCGTGTGCATGATAAGCAGTTTGCTAACTCTACCTCTTCCAAGTCTGCACATCAAGTTACTCAGCAGCCAAGTGGCAGCAAGAACAAGAGGCGAAAGTCTCAGGGTTCAAGATGCAATGCTATTGTTCCTGCTGCTAAACCTGCTCCTGCTGCTGCTCAGAACCCTCTTGCCCCGGAAGTCAAGAAGCAGTACACTAGGTCTTACCCCAAGTGTGCAACTTGCAACTTTCATCATCCTGTTGCTTCTGCATGTCTTTTGTGTACCAACTACAATCATTATGGTCACACGACTCCCTACTGCCATCAAGCTAATCCTACTCAACCAGCTCAGCAAGCCCCAGCTCAGGCAGCTTTACCAGCTCTCCCAGCTCCTCAGCAGAACCTGAGGCTAGTCAATGTTGTTCGTGCATGCTACAAGTGTAGAGACACTACCCATCTTCATAACCAATGTCCTCAGCTGAACCAGGACCAGCAGCCAGCCGCTCGTGGGCGAGTGTTCAACCTTAATGCTAACCAGCCTCGTAACGACAATGATGTTGTCAATGGTACGTTTCTCGTCAATAACCTTTACGCTTCGATTCTATTTGATACTGGTGCCGATAGAAGCTTTGTGTCCGTTGAATTTGAACCTTTGTTAAATTGTGCACGCTCTATGTTACCTAAGTCGTTTTTGGTGGAGGTCGCCGATGGAAAGTCTATTCTAGTTGATTCTATTCTTTGTGGTTGTTCTTTGACTCTTAACGACCACGTGTTTTCTATTGATCTAATACCCATGCAATTGGGTAGTTTTGATGTCATTATCGGTATGGATTGGTTGCGAAAGAATCATGCCAAGACTGCTTGTCACGAGAAGTTTGTTCGTCTACCACTTCCGTCCGGTGATATTCTGCATGTCTATGGAGACCGACCTTCGAAAGGACTGAAGCTAATGTCATGCACTCAAGCGAACAGATGCTTACGTGAACAGAACTTTGCCTTCTTGGCCCACGTGGTATAACAAAAGGGCAAAGGGAAGAACCTAGGCGATGTTCCAGTAGTGTGTGATTTCCCTGATGTCTTTCCTAATGATCTTCCTGGTCTTCCTCCTCCTAGATTCGTTGACTTTCGTATTGATCTCATACCTGGCGCGACTCTTGTCGCCAAGGCTCCCTATCGTCTTGCACCTTCCGAGATGCAAGAGTTATCTAGTCAGCTTCAAAAACTACTCGACAAGGGATTTATTCGCCCAAGTACCTCTCCGTGGGGTGCTCCTGTGCTATTCGTCAAGAAGAAAGATGGTTCGTTCCGTATGTGTATCGACTACTGTGAACTTAATAAGCTTACAGTTAAGAATCGTTATCCCCTTCCTCGTATTGATGACCTATTTGACCAACTTCAAGGCGCGTCCTGTTTCTCGAAAATCGATCTTCGTTCTGGTTATCATCAGCTTCGTGTACTCGAGGATGATGTACCCAAAACCGCTTTTCGTACTCGATATGGACACTACGAGTTCGTGGTCATGCCTTTTGGATTGACCAACGCACCCGTTGTGTTCATGGATCTCATGAATCGTGTTTGTAAGCCTTATTTGGATCGTTTTATGACAGTCTTTATCGATGATATTCTCATTTATTCTAAATCTAAGGCTGATCATGCTCGTCATTTGCGCTTGATGCTTGAACTCTTACGTGGTGAGCGTTTGTATGCTAAATTTTCTAAGTGTGAATTTTGGATTGATGAAGTGCAATTTCTTGGTCATGTCGTTATTAAGCAAGGTATTCATGTTGACCCGTCTAAAATCGAAGCCGTGAAGAATTGGAGTACGCCAAAATCTGCATCCGAGATTCGTTCCTTTCTAGGATTGGCGGGTTATTACCGTCGGTTCATCTCGGACTTTTCCAAGATTGTTGTTCCTCTCACTTCGTTGACTCAGAAAGAGAGACCTTTTGCTTGGGGTCCCGAGCAAGAGGAATCTTTTCAAACTCTTAAGACCCTTTTGTGTAACGCTCCTGTTCTTACTCTACCAGATAGGAATGACGATTTCGTGGTATATTGTGATGCCTCGAACTGTGGCTTGGGCTGTGTGCTCATGCAGCGTGACAAGGTTATTGCTTATGCTTCTCGTCAACTCAAGGTACATGAGAAAAACTACACTACTCACGATCTGGAGCTTGGTGCAATTGTATTTGCGTTAAAGATCTGGCGACACTACCTGTGTGGTACGAAGTGTGTGGTTTTCACTGACCATAAGAGCCTTCAACATATCTTTGACCAAAAGGAACTGAACATGCGACAGAGACGTTGGGTGGAATTGCTTAACGACTACGAATGTGAAATTCGCTATCATGCTGGAAAGGCAAATGTAGTGGCCGACACTCTTAGTCGTAAGACTTATGTCAATGCTATTCTTATCTCTAGTGATCTTCATGCGGGTATTCGTGAAGCTCAGTACTCGTCAGCTAATGAAGGTAGTCTATCTGTTGAAGTTCTTGGTGCTAACGAGAACCAACCCGAAACTAAATATGATGGTCTTCAATACTATCTAAATCGCATCTGGGTGCCAGATCGCGATAACCTTCGTGAACTAATTATGACTGAGGCTCATAAGTCGCGTTACTCTATTCACCCAGACGCTGATAAGATGTACCAGGATCTGCGTATGACTTACTTGTAGGTCCCCTGTTCGTACGGATCATCACAGAATTGTCAATCCAATCAAGAGTGCAGAATCCTCTTGATCAGAATATCACAGAATGAGTAGAAACATAAATTACTTATTAACCGGGTTTTTATTGATTATCAATCACAAGAATTACAATCAATCAAAACCCTAACCCACTCAAATTTCGTCCAAAACTCTAATCTCTCATGAAATTCCTCTCAAAACCGTTTTGGCTGATTAACCTAAACCCTAAAGCAAAGCCTTGTTTATATAATACAAGTTGCAACATCAGGCTAGGGTTTACTACATGGGCAAGCCCAATTCGTCCCCCCTTGACCCAACTGGGTTTTGTTTAGCCCAAACTCTAATATTTCAATAATACAAAACTAAACCCGCTAACCGTTTATCATTTAACTAATTACAAGATATCCAAAGACCAAATCTAAGCTGTTGTCACAAATATGCACCAACAAACTCCCCCTTAACAATAGCTTCATAAAATAACTTTGTCTTCACTCATCTTGCAATCTTCATGTAGTCTTGCACTGTCTTTGGTCTTTGGATAGCTTCAGCTTCAATAGCTTCTGTCAGCAACAGACTCCCCCTAAGTTGATGCATCCAATCACCAAATCTTCAAAACGTTAGCACTTGAGTAAACTCCAGTTTAGCATTTGCAAAGCAATCTTCAAAGTCTTCAATCTTGTCTGCAATGTAGAAAGGAGGTTCTACCATGCATCCAATCAAACTCTCATCTTCACAGCAACTTCGCAACAACATACGGCTTCAATCTGTATACTATAAAACAAACATCTCGAGAAACCATAAGAATTTTTCAACAAAGTTAAATAAATTATTATTATTCAAGAGATAGTTAAACTGTATCACAGATTAAGCATTTTCAATTCAGCACTAACATGCAAAACTTTTTGTCCAACACACAAGACCCTGACTGATTTAAGATTTTGAACTCACTTTCTAACACCGTCTCCCCCTATCAGTAACAATTCCTCCAAGAATAACAGTTTTTCGTACATTAAGAATTTTAACAGAAAAAGACACTATTTTGGGATTTTTATATTTTCTGAAAGCAAGTAAATACAAAAGCAATAAACACTCTATTTTTGTGAGAATCACCGGTAAGAAGATCATATCAGCACAATCAAACTGTTTCACACTATTAGATAATTCTTATATAATTTTTCGTGGAAAGTAGTCCAAGACGATTACCAGTATTTTTGTCCACTTAAACAAAATGCATGAACATTTCAAGTACCATTACCATATGATACGTTAAGGTAATATTATTACTGAAATACTAGTGTGTCCCACTTCAGGATGTACCCCCGCGATCAAGGTATGCACAAAGATTCATCGTAGTAGGTGAGTATACTGAATTCATCCGTTTTATTTTTCAACGTTAAGATAATTGGTGATCAGGTCAGTACTTCCATACAACAAAGAGACCAAAATATCTAACGAGGGCTAAGACAAATACCATTTTTGGTACGATATATGCATTTTGCACTTTTTGAATGACTCTCTAGGAGAGCTTCTTCATTTATGGGATTTGGCATTTTTTGCTCTTTTAAGATATCCTGGTTATGCCTAGGTCATCATGTATCTGGATGCAGCAGAAGGACAACCCTGATATCCCCAGATGAATTAATAGTATAAAGACCCAAAACCTCAGATTTTGGCAATCTATCAACGCAAGAATTAAGGTTATTAAACCATACACCACTGATGTGTTCCCCACTCATAGACAGTTCATTATGTTTATATCACATTGGTAAGTTGATTATTTCATGCTTTTTGCCTACTGGTACATCGTATGATGAAGCTGCTATCACACTTAAGTAATTTAGGTTCAATTTCAGTGTGACAGTTTAACTTGCTGATGTACTATCATTTCTTCTTTTTCACACAGTGATAACTCATTTTTTATTTTCTATTTTTTTATGTTTTTGATTTTTGTATGTTTTTGTATTTTTATGATTTTTAAGAAAACAGTAAACTATTTACAAAATTCTTATGAAAAACCAGTTATGCAGGATTCCTCATCCCGTTGAGTTCGACTAAATGTTCAAAGCGAGCCCTGTCAAATGCTTTAGTATAAAGATCTGCCAGGTTATCTTGTGTGTCGACTCGGTGTAGTTCAATTAGCCTCTTTTCAGCACAATCCCGTATAAAATGATGACGAATGTCAATATGTTTTGTGTGACTGTGTTTCACGGGATTATTTGTTATAGAAATTGTGGCATTATTATCTATCATAATAGGAGTACGAGTGAAATCCAAACCGTAATCGCGCATCTGCTGTTGTATCCAGAGAACCTGAGAGCAGCAGCTACCCGCAGCAATATATTCAGCTTCACACGTAGAGGTAGACACACAAGATTGCTTCTTGCATTGCCAAGACACAATCCTGCCTCCTAAGAACTGACAACCACCTGTTGTAGACTTCCTGTTAGACTTGCATTCTCCAAAGTCTGAGTCAGTGTAAGCAACAAACGTCAAATCACTATCAGCTGGATACCACAACCCAAGTTTAGGTTTCCCCTTAAAGTAACGAAGAATTCGCTTCACTGCTTTCATGTGTGACTCTTTTGGATTAGCCTGATATCTGGTACACAAGCATACGGCAAACATGATGTCAGGTCTTGAAGCAGTCAAGTACATTAGAGAACCAATCATTGCCCTGTATTGAGTGGGATCAACATCTTCAGTACTTTCATGATCTAGGCCAAGATTGTGATTTTCACATATGGGTGTGTTGAAAGTAGCGCAATCCTCCATTTTGAACCGAGCCAAAATGTCATACACATACTTTGTTTGATGAATAAACATCCCATCCTCCTTCTGTTCAACTTGTAATCCCAGAAAGTAAGACAGCTCACCCATAGCGCTCATTTCTAACTTGCTCTCCATCACCTGCTCAAACTCTTTACACATGTTTTCATCTGATGACCCAAAGATGATGTCATCCACATACACCTGTACCAGCATAAAATCTTCCTTCTTTCTCTTGATGAAAAGTGTACTGTCAATCTGACCTCTTTCAAAACCATTCTTGATCAGATGTGTAGACAGTGTCTCGTACCATGCCCTGGGAGCTTGATGTAACCCATACAAAGCCTTATCAAGTTTGTAAACTCGATCTGGATAGTCTGGATCAACGAACCCATCTGGTTGTGAGACATACACCACTTCTTGGACATTCCCGTAAAGAAACACACTCTTCACGTCTAGTTGGTAAACTTTGAAGCCCTTGAATGAAGCGAAAGCCAGAAACAAACGAATTGCCTCCAACCTTGCCACTGGTGCAAACACCTCATTGTAATCAATCCCTTCTTGCTGATTGAAACCTTTGACAACCAATCGAGCCTTGTTGCGCATCACAATTCCTCGTTCATCCTTCTTGCACCTAAATACCCATTTAGTGCCAATCTCTCTTTCACCTTAGGAAGATCAACTAACTCCCAAACCTTCAACTTTGAAAACTGGGCCAATTCCTTTTGCATAGCTTCATCCCAAGAATTGTCTTTTAGAGCCATATGAATGTTCTTCGGCTCCTCTTGAGAAATGAAGCAACTATACAAGCACTCGTTCACAATCCCAGTCTTCTCAATCGAAACAAA
Organism: Helianthus tuberosus; assembly: GCA_030545235.1. Classification (NCBI taxonomy): domain Eukaryota; kingdom Viridiplantae; phylum Streptophyta; class Magnoliopsida; order Asterales; family Asteraceae; genus Helianthus; species Helianthus tuberosus. The sequence goes on from CM060430.1 coordinate 40,809,148, forward strand.
TAAACAAGAATTCGCTGATATGCTTCTTCTCGTCTGAACACCTGCAGTAGGATCTCCAAGTATCATGTCAACTGGATGATCTCTATTTGCTCGTGTAGTAGCAACGGTATCCACTTCAAGATTATCACCCAAGTTTGATCCAATCTCCCCCTGAATATTCTGATTTGCAAACGGATTAATGAAATCCTCCCTCTGAATGGGTTCAGAGTCACTATCGCTTGAATCAGGATCAGCAGCACCTTGGGAAGTTTCTGGAGCATCTGTCATATCAACATTCGATCTAGGCATGAACTCGCCTTCATCGTCTTCACTTATCACTGTTTGAATCAGCTGAGGTTCATTTGCATCAGAAAACTCAGGAATATTAAATGATTTAAAAATGCTTTCATAATCATATAATATAGCTGGTCCATTCGTTGATTGTTGAGGTTTGTATGTAGTAATTTCAACATTAAAAACAACCTCAATTTTACCAGTTTTTAGATTAAAAACCCTTTTATTCGGTGTGCCAGGTACGTAACCTAGAAAGTAGCCTTCGTTAGCCACCTCACCGAATTTTTGTTTATCTTTATTTCGCACAATGGTGCAGGGTAATCCAAATGATTCAAAGCCTCTTAAGTTTGGTTCCTCGTTAAACATTAATTCATGACAAGTTTTGTTAAAACGTTTAACGGTCAAAACTTTGTTTAGGACATAACAAGCTGTATTCACAGCTTCTCCCCAGAAAAGAACTGGTAGCTTTGAATCTGAAAGCATAGTCCTAGCGGCTTCAATCAACGTCCTGTTTTTCCTCTCAGCGACTCCATTCTGTTGAGGGGTATAAGGAGCAGAAAATTTATGTTCTATTCCCTTGCGAAGACAATAGAGATCCAGAATCTGATTCTTGAATTCCGTGCCATTATCACTCCTTATCCTCTTGATCCTTGCATCATGGACGTTTTCCAATTTTGTAAAAAGATCTATCAGTATCTCCGCTGTCTCATCTTTTGTACCTAAAAAGAAAACCCATGAATAACGTGAGTAATTATCTGTGACAACAAGACAATAGTACTTTCCACCTATGCTCCTCACGTTCACTGGACCGAATAAATCCACGTGAAGTAATTCATAAGGGGCATCTATGGAATTTACTGTTTTTGATTTGTGAGGTGTCTTATGTTGTTTTCCTTTTTGACATGGAAGATATTTATCTTCCACATGAAACCTCTGCATTGGAACCCCTTTCACTAATTCATTTTTAATAATATAGTTCATTTTGCGATAGTAAATATGGGCCATGCTTCTGTGCCACAACATCGATTCAGCTTCAGATGCTTTTGATAGTAAACACGCCACCACAGCAGTCGGATCCTTAGCACCCATGTCCATGACATAAGTGTCATTTCTCCTTGGCGCTTGCATCATTATCCAATCGTCTGGAATCTCCAAACCTGGTTTCAACACTAATGCTTCATTCTTGGTAAAATGGACCGAGTGACCCTTGTCGCAGACTTGTGACACGCTCATTAGATTGTGGTTAAGCTGCTCAACATAGTTCACTTTATCCAGTGTGATCTTCCCATTGGTCACTTTTCCTCGTCCTGTAATTCTACCACCTTTAGCACCCGCAAAATTCACATTTCCACCATCATAATCTTCAAACTCAGTTAACAATCTCGCATCCCCCGTCATGTGCCAGGAGCAGACACTATCAACATACCATAAGTTGATAATCCTCCTTAGCAGCTCCTGCACACACCAACCAAGAAAGTAGTGAGATTGGGGGACCCAAGCCTTAATGGTCTTGGGTCGTCCAAATTCACCAACTATTGGAACATCTATCCAATATCCATTACTCCTAACTGGAGTCTTGGATCTCAGACCTGTTGATGAAATTTGATTTGTATTTCCACTAGGTCTATGGTCCTGGGGGTTCCTATATGTGTTTGGACTGTTTGACCTTTGAAAATTTTGATTCCAAGAAGCTTGATTGTTATAATTTCTAAAGCCATTGTTATAAAAAGTTCGACCACCATTATTTTGGTATCGATTTTGATATTAACCTTGACTTCTGAAATTATTAGAATTATAATTGTTCATTCTTGGTAAACTGCTTTTAGGTCTCTCATATCTGCCTGGTGGAGATTTAAGCTGAAATCTTGGTTGATTTCTTTGAAAACGAGGAACTTGTGGAGTTCCTTTTTCGGCCTTATCTACACCAACAACAACATTCTCTGGTTGCTTAGGCGCTGACTTCTTTGGAAAGTTAGACTCTCCCTCCTTTTTATCACCACTCTTCTCTGGTGACTTCTCTCTCTTTCTCTCACTAACTTGTGCTTCATTCTTTTTGTTAGGACAACAGCTAGCTACATGCCCTTTGTGTGACACTTGAAGCACGATCTCCTTTTCGAAGACTTCTTATCTGAAGCCTTTGAACTAGATTCAGGTTTTGATGATGATGCCTTAGAAGGATTTGGTTCAATTTGCTTAGTTTCAGAATTTTCTTTGTTTTTGTTTTTAGCATACTCTACATAAGATTCGTTTTCAATAACATCTGTTTCATTTTTCATGTCACTTCCTTGAACAAAATTAACCTTTTTAACAAAAAATTGATTTTTATTTTTAGGATGTGAAGTTTTCTTTTTCAAAACAGGTTTGCTGTTATTATACTTCTTAGCATCATTACTCTCAGACACATCACCTTGACTTGATGTGGAACTACTTGGTGCTGTTGACATAAAATTTGTTAGCTCATCATCATCAGGTAGGAATGAATAATCACGACTAAGAGGAGGTGGGACTTCATTAAAGCCCTTGAATCCCACACTAGTATTGTCATTACTCTTCTTTAACCCACCCATCATGTGTTTCATAACAAAAGTAGAGTCCCTGAATTGACCTAATTTCTTTTCAAGTTCAACAATTTTGAGTTGTGCATCTGACAACTCTTTGCATTTTTCAGAAATCTCTTTTGTTTTCTCAGCCATCATGTCATGAGCTAAGTCTATGACTTGAAGTTTTTCATTTAGTTTGCAGATTAAAGCTTCAATTTCACTTTCATAACCTTTTATTTTCTTCAAGTATAAAGATTCATTTCTTTTAGCAAAAAAGTTTGATTCTTTAATGTTAGACATCTCGCTTACCAAACTTTGGTTTTGCGTGGACAACCTGTCAACCTCAACCTGTAATTCACGACATTTTAAACACACAGAATTAGACTTTACCTCTCCTATTTGTTTGTCAAGGTTGGCCATGAGAGCCGCAAGCTGAGCTTCCATTCTTTTATATTTAGCATCCTTTTCTTCAGCTTCCCTTTCATGGTCAGACTTTTGCTTTTCCTCTTCAGCTTCAGTTGTTTGATCACCCTTCTCTTCTTCAGCTTTACTCTCTATCTCCACCTCAACATCCACTTTTGCTTCAGCATCTCCCACAGTAGCTTCATCATCATCAACTGGCACTATCTCTGCCATGAATGCCTGAGTGGCATTCTCATTATCTTCTAGATGAATACTCCAATCATATGAACCTTCTCGTGCTGTAGAGATCAAAACCTTTGAGCTAGAATTGTTTGATGCATTCTTGTTGTTTGAACTCTGACTTGAAGTCTCTTGCTTTTGTTTTTGACATTCCCTAGTGAAATGCCCATAACTTTGACAGTTAAAGCACCTCACTTTGGTCTTGTCGAAACCAACAGTCCTCCCTACAAACTTCCTTCCTGTTTTGTTCATGAACCTCTTGACTCTTCTGGAAATCATGGCCGTTTGCCATTGAAAATCCATCTTTTCAAGATCATTAGGATCAATCTGATCATAGTCTTCATCTAAAGTGGCAGGATTAGATATCTTCCCCTGAATGTAGTTCTCATAAGAAGCAACGAATGAGGCAAGTAGAGCAAGATGTTCTTCAGCAGACTTCACACTCATAGGCATCGACTTAGCACTACTACTACTACTCTGCTTAGGAGCTGATGTTCTCTTGGCTCCTGTGGATCCTCCTAAAGCGGCTATAAAACACACATCACCATCTTCATTTACTATGACATGCTCATTCTCACACGATAGAAATGCAGTAGCAGAATCGCTAGAAGCTTTGTGAGATGAAGAAGATGTAAGCCCATTGTAAATCCCTGGATCTTGACCCTGATCATATCCAGTGTCTTTCTTCTTCATACTGAGCTCATAAGCTTTCAGCTTGCCAACTACTTCTTCAAGCTCTTTGGTCTCATAATCTGCTTCTCCCTTGATCATGAGAGTGTAGATATCCTACTTAGTAGGTAGGGTATCGAGCAGCTTGTCATTTTTCTCTGTGTCAGAATAGCAAGTTATCTCATAATTTTCCATTTCCGACATCAGATGGTAGTATCGAGTGATGATGTCCTTAAGTGACTCATGTTTCATGTACTTGAAAACAGCAAACTGCTTCTTCAGTAGATCAACTTTGTTTTTCTTGACATCTGCATTTCCCGCATATCGCTTTTCTAATGCATCCCACATATCCTTTGAATTAGTGTACTTCTTGAAGGTATGCTTGATGCTATCAGGTAAGGACATTTTTGTTGCAGCCAAGGCTCTCTTTTCAGCCTCATACATCTTTTTATCAGCCTCTTGCATGTTCACATAGGCTGTTCTACGTGGTCTACCCTCAAAGTCGTGTGTTGGGTTTGTGTACCCATCTTCAATACATATCCACATGCGTGTGTCCTGATATTCAATGAAGGATTGAAAACGATCCTTCCATGTCAAATAATTTTCCACATTCATCATCTTAGGCGGTTTGCTGGTAGTGCCAGCCTCATGCTCCATTTTCAAAAGCTCATTTAAAGTAGACATGTTTGACATTTTAAACGTTACAGACTGATAAAACCGTACAAAATATCTCCGAAAACAGTGGTTACCAAATTACACCATTAGAATCGTCTCGAAAAGACGAATCCAATGATATATAATGTAGAAACCGAATTCGGGATTTTCCAGAGTCTTTTTTGTCCTAATAATGCAAGGAATTCAACGGTGCAGATGGTTTAGTGAAACGAGCTACGGATCAATTTCTATTTGCAAAACAGAGAAATTTTATCGACGCTTGCCAACAAAAATTGCACCCTTTTAAATTTGCTGGTGTTAAATCCTCTGTTAATTTCGCTGTTAAGTCGATTAATTTCGTTGGTCTGTTAATTGTTCAATTTCGCTGATCAAAGCTCGCTGAAAGGTTAATTTTGCTGCCAATTTCGCTAGTCAATTTCGCTATTACGATGACCAGTAAAGTCGCCGAACACCGTGATAATTTCGCTGAGGAAAATTATACGGTTACCAAAGTCGCCTTTGGATTTTAAATTCGCCGATCACCGAGATATTAAGTCCCAAATTCGCTGGTCAGTTAATTATGCTAGTCCAGTCTGCGAATTTGTTAAATTCGCCAGCCATTAAATACGAAAATTCAATCCTTTTGAAATTCTGAAGATTTTATCACCTCTCCAACACAAACCTGCAAAATCAGACAACCTAATCAGCACAATATTTTCGAAAAAAATGAAGAACTGATCGAAAAACACGAAGAACACAAAGAACAGTCTTCGAATCTTCAAGCCTTTCAGCCAAAAACTTTTCCAGAATCAACAAAATCTTTCCTGAAATCTTGCAAAACAGCAACCAAACAAAGCAGAATATCAAAAACAGCCAAAAATTTTCGAAATTTTTTTTTATCAAACCAACAAAAATTTCGAAACCCTAATTGTCAGGTTTCAAAAAAAATTTCGAAAATCTCCCTGTTTCTGCGAAGCACAATTCTGAACCAAGCCTTCAAGAGCCTAATGCTCTGATACCAATTGTAGGTCCCATGTTCGTATGGATCATCACAGAATTGTCAATCCAATCAAGAGTGCGGAATCCTCTTGATCAGAATATCACAGAATGAGTAGAAACAAAAATTACTTATCAACCGGGTTTTTATTGATTATCAATCACAAGAATTACAATCAATCAAAACCCTAACCCACTCAAATTTCGTCCAAGACTCTAATCTCTCATGAAATTCCTCTCAAAATTGTTTTGGCTGATTAACCTAAACCCTAAAGCAAAGCCTTGTTTATATAACACAAGGTTGCAATATTAGGCTAGGGTTTACTACATGGGCAAGCCCAATTCGTCCCCCCTTGACCCAACTGGGTTTTGTTTAGCCCAAACTCTAATATTTCACTAATACAAAACTAAACCCGCTAACCATTTATCATTTAACTAATTACAAGATATCCAAAGACCAAATCTAAGTTGTTGTCACAAATATGCACCAACATTACTGGTGGCCTGGTATGAAGAGGGACATTGCTGTATATGTTTCTAAATGCCTTACTTGCTCGAAAGTCAAGGCTGAATATCAGCGTCCTTCTGGACTCTTAGAGCAACCTGAAATCCCAGTTTGGAAATGGGATAGCATCGCTATGGACTTTATTACTAAACTGCCCCATACACCTTCTGGTCACGATAGTATCTGGATGATTGTTGATCGTTTGACCAAATCAGCCCACTTTCTTCCTATTCGCGAAGATTATAAAGTGGAGAAACTTGCTCGAATCTATACCGATGAGATTATATGCCGTCATGGCATACCTCTCGACATAATCTTAGACCGAGATGGTCGTTTTACTTCCCGTCTTTGGAAAACTTTTCAATCCGCTATGGGTTCTCATTTAAATCTTAGCACGACCTTTCATCCTCAAACGGATGGACAGACCGAGCGTACTATTCAAACCCTAGATGATATGCTCCGTTCTTGTGTCATCGACTTTGGTGGTAACTGGGATGTACATTTACCATTGATTGAGTTCTCGTACAACAACATCTATCATTCCAGTATTCAGATGGCTCCTTTTGAAGCTTTGTATGGCCGCAAGTGCCAATCTCCTCTCAGCTAGCATGAGATTGGTGACAAGCAGTTTACTAGCCCTGAAATTATTTAAGAGACAATGGATAAGATTCTTCAGATCCGTGATAACTTGATCAAGGCTAGGAGCAGACAAAAGAGCTATGCTGATAAAAGGCGCAAGCCACCGGAATTTGATGTTGGCGACCGAGTTCTTCTCAAGTAGGGCTGTCCAAATTGCTCGACGATCGAAGATCGCTCGAAAAATGCTCGTAAAATGCTCGTTCGATTCCCGCTCAATTTGTAAATGAACCAATCGGATCGGTTCGATTCAAATTCAATCCGAGCATGAGTAAAGCTCCACTCGCTCGACGATCACTCGGTTTCGCTCGAATTATTTTTATTAATATATATATATATATTATAGATTTTATAGATTAAAACCCAAAAAATATATATTATGGTTTTGTTTAATGCTTGTGTTAATAGGTTATATGTTGATTTGAAGTTGAATTTTGTGGATGAAGATGATCAAGCTTAAAGAAGAAGTTTATGGCTTTTGAACTAAATGACAATTTGTATTCGCACTTTATATTTAGAACATTTTTAGAATCATGATTTGAGTTATGTATTGCTTTTGTTAGTAAAGTGTTGGACATGTTTTAATTAAGTTAGAATTTGTTTTTTGTTGAATGAAGCCTTATCATTCAATCGAGCGAAACCGAGTAAAAAAGTTCTGCTCGATTTCTTTTAGGATTTGATAAAAACCAAGCAAAACTGAGCCGATCGATTCAAATTCAATCCGAGCATGAGCATCACTTTTGCGCTCGGTTTTGCAAATTTGATCCGCTCAGATCGGATCGGTTGTAAATCAATCCGAGCATGAGCATACCCTCGATCGGATAGGTTCATGAACACCCCTATTCTCAAGGTATTTCCTTGGAAGGGAGTAGTTCGCTTTGGTAAGAAGAGAAAGCGAGCTCCTCGCTATGTGGGTCCTTTCACGATACTTGAAAGGATAGGCAAGGTGGCGTACAGACCACAAAATCTGGAGACACTACCTCTATGGAACGAAGTGTGTGGTTTTCACAGACCACAAAAGTCTCCAGCATATTCTTAATCAGAAAGAGCTGAACATGAGGCAACGACGTCGGGTTGAACTTATAAACGATTATGATTGCGAGATTCGCTACCATCCTGGTAAGGCGAATGTCGTAGCCGATGCGCTTAGTCGAAAGGAACGAGTCAAGCTTCATTCTGTTCAAATTCTATCTGATCTTCAATCTCATGTCCTTCAAACTCAACGATCTTGTGTGATCAAAGGCTTATTGAAAAATGAGCTACCGCTTTAACTCGAGCTTAAACTCGAAAGGAAAAACGATGGTTCACTCTACTTCAAGGATCGTTAGTGGATTCCGAAACAAGACGATCTTCGAACCTGGTAATGGACGAATCTCACAAGTCTCGATATTCTATCCATGCTGGTGCTGATAAAATGTACAAGGATCTTCGTACTCAGTACTGGTGGCTGGGTATGAAAAAGGATGTTGCCTTGTATGTGTTGAAATGCCTAACTTGTCTCAAAGTCAAGGCTGAACATCAACGACCTTCTGGTTTACTTGTACAACCAGAGATACCGGCTTGGAAGTGGGAGAACACTGCGATGGATCTCATCACTAAGTTACCACGTACGTCTAAAGGTCATGATGCTATTTGGGTTGTTATCGATTGATTAACGAAATCAGCTCATTTTATTCCGATTCGCGAGGATCTATCTGCTGATAAACTTGCAAAGATTTATGTTGATGAGATTGTATCACGACATGGTGTTCCTTTGGATATCATTTCCGATCATGATGCTCGGTTTTCATCTCATTTCTGGAAGACCATGCAATCTGCTTTGGGAACCCAACTAAATCTAAGCACTGCTTATCATCCCCAAACAGATGGTCAATCTGAGAGGACGATTCAAACTTTGGAGGATATGCTTAGAGCATGCGTGATAGACTTTGGTGGTAATTGGGATTCTCACCTTCCATTGATTGAGTTCTCCTACAACAATAGTTATCATGCTAGTATTAATATGGCACCATTCAAAGCTCTCTATGGTCGAAAATGTCGTTCACCTGTCTGTTGGAATGAGATTGGTGAAGCACAGCTTACTGGACCTGAGCTCATTCTAGAAACAACAGACAAAATCAAGAAAATCCGTGATAATCTTGTGATAGCTGGAAGCCATCAAAAGAGTTATGCGGATATGCGACGCAAGCCCTTAGAATTTCAAGTCGGAGACCGTGTCCTACTCAAGGTATCACCTTGGAAGGGAGTGGTGAGATTTGGAAAGAAAGGAAAACTTGCACCACGATATGTTGGACCATTTAAGATTGTGGAAAGGATTGGGAATGTTGCCTATCGACTAGAGCTACCTCCAGAGCTTGGAAATATTCACCCGACTTTTCACGTGTCCAATTTTCGAAAGTGTTTAGCTGACGCCGATCTTCACATTCCACTCGACAAAATCCAAATCGATGAAACGATGCACTTTGTCGAGAAACCTGTGGAGATAACGGACCGTGCATTCAAACAGTTGAAGAACAAACGGATCCGATTGGTCAAGGTTCGCTGGGACTCTAAACGTGGCCCATAGTTTACTTGGGAACGTGAGGACCAGATGAAGATGAAGTATCCACATTTGTTTTCACAAGCTTCCTCTAGTTAAAATTTTGGGACGAAATTTCCTGAAGTAGGGGAGACTGTGACAACTGTGCTCTGTAATCGATGTACAATGTAAAACAATGTCAGTTATCAATAAAAAAATTTTCTTTGGTGTTATTATATGTTTTTTGGTGTTATTATATGTGTAATTTTGTTTGATGATTTTACAATTTGATTCGATTCCGATTTCAAGCTTTAAATCGCTTTCTGGAAGATTATACGTAAACTGGTGCGTAAACGCAGTAAGTTTAACGCAACAAACACTTCGGAATAGTGACATAGGCTTAACATACCTTAAATGACCTCCACATAACTTTGAAATAAGCTTTGGATGGTTTGGTGTGTTGAAATCAAGTTTGTTCGATCGCAGGGACTATTTGTGTCAAACTGTGAAACTATACCGATTTGTATAGTAACGAACATTCCGAAACTTGATCATTAGTTAAACATACCCTAAATATCCTTTACATAGCTTAGAAATAGGCTTTGAGGGGTTCGGTACGCTAAAATAAACTTTATTGATCAATAGGGACTAAAAGCGTAAAAAAGTGCATAAGTTTGCATTTTCGCGCATATCTCACGTTCTGAATATATCCGAACATCCAAAAATTTATGTAATCATTAAAATATTTTATTTTAGTGATTGGCTTGATAAAATTCGATTCGTAGCTTAATTTGGATCGTTTTTACGTCCGTTACGACTTCCATCGTCATTAACCGAATAACACAACCGTACGACCAAACGAGCCGACATCTGGGATATTTTTGAGCATGTTTTGAGTTCCCCATATTTTAACTTCATTTTAGAGCCTTAAAATGGGATTAACGGGGCATAAACATGTCAAAATGAGCCAAAATCCAAGTTTCTGAAGTGCAGGGACCATTTTGTCATTTCTGGAAAGTTGCCCAGGCGGGCTGCGTATGCCTGGTGTCTCTGGCTACGCGGGCCGCGCCAGAACACTCAGATCAGCAAACTGATTTCTGAAACAACAGCTGGTATTCAGGCCTTTTGGACATGGTTTCTTGCATTCTATGGGCAAATTTTGATGGTTTTTAAGTACCCCTAGTATTACAAAAATGTGTGCCCACTTGTACGGTCCAGATTGAGGCACGATTCTCGATAAACGATCCTAACGGCTCTTGTTTTCCTATAAATACCCATGCCCCTCGTTTGAATTCTGCACATTTGATCTGATTTTCATTCTCTAAGTTGAAGTCTTGCACTTCACACCTGAGAATAAATTGGATCAAACCTTCTTGGACCCTTTGTAAGTCCTCTTTCGTTCTTTTATGCGTTTCTAGCATGATGTTTGACTTTCAGCTTTGACCAGTCAATGGTCAACACAAAGTTCCGTTGAACTTTGCAACGTGAGCGTAATCACGATGGTTATAGTCCCTTGTGACTATACCTACTGATTACCACGTTGACTAGGCGTAGTGACGAGTCGTAGTTTCGGCCAAAATGCGTATTTATGCGTATTTTGTAACCAAACTACTATTGGGTATCAAAACCGTTTGTTTTTATACCAAAACCTGTTTTCTAACTTAACTAAACATGTTTTAGCATGTTTAGATCGTCACTTTTAGTTTAGTGCTTGTGTAGAGTCGTAAGTCAAGCGGACTAAACACCCGCTTAGACTTTCGAACTCGACCCGTTTGGTCGATCATTAGGATCCGACCAAGCATGTTTAGTGACCATAGTTGCATAGGGAATAACCTTTCGAGGTTATACCTTATGGTCACTTAGGTTTAATTAGTTGTATGATAGGTAGTTTATATGCATTAGGTAAATGACCAAAATGCCCTTTTCATGCATAATTGGTAATTAAGCATATGTAACATAAACTTTTGTCACGTAACTGATTATGCAACATATTTAAACATGTTTAGGCATATAATACTTGTCATAGGACTAGTTAGATGCCTCGAACGCGCTTTGCGCGAACGACACGTTAAAGTAGCGTAAGCTACCTTAATGGGTCGTGACGGGGCGAAAGCACTTAGGATAGGTTCCGATTTAGGATATAGGCTTTGTTAAACCATACCACATGAGTTCCAACACTCATTTGGTTTACAAGACCTCATTCTGTCTGATCTTCCGATTTAGGTGTCGATTGTTTGACTAGTGATTCGATTACTAGGTGCTGCTTGATTTCTCTGGTTTACTTGAGTTTGTTGAAGTTCTATTGATTGAGGATACTTTGCACTTCATGTGAGTACATAGTTCCCCTATTTTACTGTTTTCAATTGTTTTGGGGTGATTCATATGTATCAAAACGATTTTCGATATTATAACGATGATTTCAAAAACGATTAAGATGATTTATACTAAACTAATAACGATTTCGATAATGTGAACGAACTTGTTGGTTGTAGTTACATAACGAATGATATTCATTAATTTTGGCCGAACCGACCAGTATTAGGTTATGGTACCATAGGATTTGACAAATCCCGTTATCAAACTGCACCCATGGTTATGTGTGGGTTAGGTGGGTAAAGACTGAATCTGTGATTGTTAACTTACCCTTTGGTGGTTTGTTAATGCGAGATAGTCGAGTCACGAAGGTTTGAATGTTATTAGCGAGACGACCAAAAATAGTTTTCACAATTAAAACAAGGATGATTTAAACGACTTGAACGAGTTAAACGATTTGGAAACAATTTAAACGAGTTAAACGAATTGGATAAACGATTGGTTTTTGGTTAAGTGTTTAGATAACGGGACGGGCGTAGTATGGTGAAAACATGGGAGATACGCCGCTGGTACTTCTTATATATAAGTGTTTTCAACATATTACATACCGTGGCGTTATTTAGTTCACTTGGGTAAACGATTTTGAAACGATGTCACATAACGATGTTTTCGAAATGATATAAACCATACGAGTTTTATTAACGAGTTAATACGAGATGTTTTACAATTTGGTTTACTAAAACAAATGTTTTTGGGTTAAGAATCATGGGCACGAGGTTTTATAAATTATAACCCGCTTGATTTGAGTTGGTTAATTATGTTGCAATATTATACTCTTTTCAAAATAAGGTTTTTAATAAGGTATTGCAACATGTAATCTAGCCATGATTTCGATACTCTCATAAAACCTATGTACTCGCCAGCATTTCTTTGGTGACTTTGTTTTTACATATGTTTCAGGTGATGTTGCTTGAAGTTGATTACTAGGATGCATGAGTCACATAGGATCTGGACGAGGCCTTAGTGACATAATAACAGTGATAGTCGATATGTAACTCGTTTGTTTTGTGTTAAAACAATGTAAATTATTTATTGAATAAATAAAATGAAACTCTTTTTGTATCCATGGTTGTGAAACAATAATTCTGTTACAACACTCCCCGACGTTTCCACCACGATTTGTTGTTTTACGTGGTCGGGGTGTGACAAGTTATACTATTACCCAATAATACGCAACGCTTAATCTAACTCGCAAACCAAATCAAATACGGTTAAACAGAAAGATGGGATTGACCGAGTGGCAATCCGATTGTATAGCCATCCGATCGGATGACCAACGGATCGGATGGCCACTCGATCGAGTCACCATCCGATCCGAGTGTACACCGCCTTCATTCCTCCTTACACTATAAATAGGCCTGTCACATCACCATTCTCACTGATGTGACAGCCTCACTCGACCAGACGCACACACTCCTCATTTATTCCATTTCTCAGCGATTTCGGTACGTTTTACACTAGATTTTTGTACATCTTTGATCTACACATCATTCTCTACGAGATTCTCCTTTGAAATCTCACTTTTCACCATGAAATCTCTCGAATTTGAGCTCTTGAAGGTGATGCCACCATGGCGGTTTGCACCGAACTGTTGTGTGATGTCATTCTAGCCAAGATCTAGCTTAGATCTAAGGAATTTCATGCTAGATCTAAACTTTTCAAGCTAAAACCTATGTTCATCTTCATCTTTCCTTGAACTTTTACATAAAACGGTGAGATCCAGATCTAAACGGGCTGTAGACTTGATTATTAGTCTGGAGTCGGCTTGGAAAGGGAATGTTACCGGAGAAGACGACCGGAGTACGGATCCTGACATAAGCACTATCACGGGCAGACGACTGAACGGACTGGGGTGATTCCCACTCGATCAGATCAGCTACCCACTGATGTGCTTACCGATTATCTCAAAACATACCATGTCGTTGCTGTTTGACCAGAAACTTGGAAATTTTGTAAGTTTGGGAACGAAACAAGGACAACCCGATCGAGTGGCAATCCGATCGGATAGCCATCCGATTGAACTGCCACCCGATCAAGTGACACTTGTCTCTCAAACCCAATCATTTTTTATACTTGAACCTTTGATCGTCGAATGGCGGTCCGATCAGATAGTCATCCGATCGAACAGCCATCCGATCGAGGCAACATTGAATCTTTAAAACTTAGAATTTGAATCGAGTGGCAATCCGATCGGATAGACATCTGTCCCACTCACACCCATGCCATCTCAATCGAATGGCAATCCGATCGGATGGCCATCCGATCGGACAGCCATCCGATCAAGACGACTGATCCGACACTTGGTTGAATCTCGATATTCTGCCCGACTCTTATCTGTTGGAATCTAATCAGGCTAAATCCAAAGAGCTCCCTTTGATCCAATAACAATTAACCTGTTAAGCAATCACTGTGAGTATACTCGATCCCTTTTTGTTTTAAACTTTGGGATGTAACATGTATGTCACACCCCGACCGCGTAAAACAACGAAACCGCGGCGGAAACGTCGGAGAGTGTTGTAACAGAATTATTGTTTCACAACCATGGTAATTAAAGTTATGTTTTATTTATTAACAAAGGGGTTACATTATCTTAACACAACTGAAACAAAGAGTACATAACATAATTAAACTAGTTCTAGCTTCATTTTATGTCACTAAGGCATAGGTCCGCCTAAGTGTAACTTGATCCAACCTATGCATCAGCTCCTGAAAACACATGTGAAAATAGGTACGTCAGCATAAAAATGCCTGTGAGATACCTAGGTTTTGTGAAAATAGGATTCATGACTTATGTTTAAAAAATGTTTAATAAAGTTAGTTATGAATCTTGATAAGTGTTTTCTTTTATAAATCATATGAAAATGTGATAAGAAATCAGATTATATAAAAGAAAGGTGTATGGTTATTTAAATAACCGAGTAAAATGAGTTTGTATAAATTAAACTGTTTGTAAAACAATGTCTTGTAAAAATATGTTATTATGTAAAATGTATTATGTCTAAATGGAAATGGTTTAAATAACGCTACGATATGTAATATCATAAAAGCACTTATATATAGGAAGTACCAGCGGCGTATCCACCATGCTTTTATCATATTACACACACCTCGTTACTTAAATCACTTACCCAAACAAACCACCAAAATGTCTTGTTTAAACCAATTGTCAAATGTTTTTGTGTAAACCATGTCTATTGTCATATGTAAATCATGTAATGTGTAAACCAATGTCAAAATGTTTATGTCAAATGTAAATCATGTAATGTGTAACCAAATGTCATGTATGGCAAGTGAAATATGTCAACTAAAGCCATAGGTAAAATGCACAAAACAAGGAATTGAAATAAATCAAAGTTATATTTTGTAAAATAACTGCATGCTTTACTGATACAAACATCTATGCGGTATTGTGAAAATGCATACATTCAAGCCTTGAGACTGTGGCGACAAACCCTTAAACAAATTAAAGGTTTATCTGAATTATGTGTATCGAATTCGGTCATTCCATCCATCCAAACAAACCTAGGATTTCAGGAACGGGAGTTGTCAATTCCTATGGTACCACTACCTACTAACGAACGGCATGGCCAATGTTAATGAACGTATTTTTGTCCCATTTAAACAAACCAAATGTCATACCAAAATGTAAGCATGTTTTATGAAAACAATGCACTAAGTATGCACTAAATGGACATACATAGCGTGAAATGTAATGTAATGTAAAACAATGCACTAAGTATGCACTAAATGGACATACATAGCATGAAATGTAATGTAAAACAATGCACTAAGTATGCACTAAATGGACATACATAGCGTGAAATGTAATGTAAAACAATGCACTAAGTATGCACTAAATGGACATACATAGCGTTAAATGTAATGTAAAACAATGTACTAAGTATGCACTAAATGGACATACATAGCAAAAACATAATGAAATCATGTACTATAAGTGTACTAATGAACATAACAAGCATATGATATGAAAACATGGAAAGCACGAAAGTAACAAGTAGGCACATGTGTTTCACCCCAAAACGTTTGAAAAACAGTAAAAGAGGGGACTATGTACTCACTTGAGATTGCTCAATAGTCTTTAGATAACCACCAAGCAATGCTAGAAAGATCACGGAATCAAACGACACCTAATATAGGTAACTACGTTAATAAACGGACCTAAATCGGAGGATCGGGTAAAATGTGGTTTCGTAAACCAAATGAGTATAGGAACTCATGTAATATGGTTTAACAAAGCCTACATTCTAAAATGAAACTTAACCTAAGTGCTTACGACCCATTACGACTCGTTTAGGTAGCTTATGCTACTTTAACGCGTCGTTCGCGTAAAACGCGTTCGGACCGCCTAACTAGTCCTATGACAAGCAATATATGCCTTAACATGTCTAATAATGTTGCCTAATCAGTGTAGATGTCAAAATTTAGGTTACATATGCTTAAAATGAATTTATGCGTGAAAAGGGCATTTTGGTAATTTTCCTAAGGCATATAAACTACCTATCATACAACTAACTAAACGTAGTGACCATAAGGTATAACCTCGGAAGGTTATTCCCTATACAACTATGGTCACCTAATGTGTTTGGTCGGATCCTAATGATCGACCAAACGGGTCGGGTTCGAAAGTCTAAGCGGTTGTTTAGACCGCTTACCTTACGACCCTATATAAGCACTAAACCTAAAGTGACGAGCTAAACATGTTAAAAACATGTTTAACGAGGTTTGAAAACAGGTTTGGTATCAAAACAAAGGGTCTTGATACCCAAGAGTAGTTTGGTTGCAAAATACGCAAGAATACGCATTTTGACCGAAACTACGACTCGTCACTATGCCTAGATAACGTGGTAATCAGTAGGTATAGTCACAAAGGACTATGACCATCGTGATTACGCTCACGTTGCGAAGTTCAAACGAACTTCGTGTTGACCATAAACTGGTCAATGCAGAAAGTCAAACTCGTGCTTAAAATGCGTAAAAGAACGAAAGAACACTTACAAAAGATCCAAGAAATGGAGGTTTGATCTAATTATTCTCAGGTATGAAGTGAAAACACTCCAACTTAGAGAACAAATCAGATCAAGTGTGAGTTTGAAGGCAAATGCTTAGGGGGGGGTATTTATAGATTTCGGGTGACCGTTAGGATCGTTCCTCGTAAAACGAGCTTTGATCTTGGCCTTACACTTGCACCCACTTCTTTATGAAACCATGGGAACCCAAAACCAGCCCATAGGAAGCTTAAAAACCATTTGCAAGAGTGTGGAATAGCTGGATCAAGATGGAAACCAATTTCTGCTGTCTGCGGCATGCTTACGGACCGTATGTAGTTCCCCTTACGGTCTGCATGCTAAGTGCAGACCAACAACTTTCGCAAAAAGTCAGTTTTGGTCCCTGTTCGCGTATTGACGTGTTTTGGCACTTCTAACACCCGTCAAACCCATTTTCAAGCTCCATAAGGATGATAAAACATAGGGAACTTGAAATATGCTCAAAACTGTCACGGATGTCGGTTCGTTTGGCCGTACGATCACGTTATTCGGTTAATTACGACGAAACACGAACGGACGCGAAAAACGACCCAAATTACGCAACGAATGGATTTTTATCAAGCCAATCACTAAAATAAAATATTTTAATGATTACCTAAATTTTTGGATGTCCGGATGTATTTAGAACGTAAGATATGTGCGAAAATGCAAACTTATGCACTTTTTGACGCTTTTAGTCCCTGAATGACCAAAAAGTTTATTTTAGCATACCGAACCCCTCAAAGCCTATTTCTAAGCTATGTAAAGGATATTTAGGGTATGTTTAACTTATGATCAAGTTCCAGAATGTTCGTTACAGTACGAATCGGCATACTTTCGCAGTTTGTCGAATCTAGTCCCTGAAAGCGAACAAACTTGATTTTGCCATACCAAAGCCTTCAAAACTTATTTCTAAGTTATGTAAAGGTTATTTAAGGTATGTTAAGCATATGATGATGTTCCGGAGTGTTTGTCGCATTAAACTGATTACGTTTACGCATCGGTTTGCGTATAACTCTCCAGAAAACGATATATAGTTTGAAATTGAACGAAAATCAAAACATGCAAAATGTAAAACATAAACAAACAAATATTGGGATCAAATAACATTGTTTTATTGATAACTGAACTGTTAAAGGTTTATACAATGATTACAGACACAAATGTCACAATGTATTCTATTAAACTACAATACTCTAGACTTTTGCAAACTAAACTCTATCCTACGCGTATGTGAAAATTGTGATTCTTATATTCTATTTTGTGCTATGTGGACGTTTAATCTAGGGTGTGTAGTTCCGCCTTAACAATAGTAGCGCTATAGGAGATGCACCTCCCCGTTATTCTTGGGGGTATTGTTAGGAGGATTCTAGTTTTCCTTGAGACTTGGGAAAACAATAAAGCATCGGGATACTTGGGCTATCACTTGTTGGACTGCGAACCCTAGCTGGCTGAAACTATTTTGATTACATTACATATGGATATGAGTTGTTTTAAACTATTATGCTATTACTCAAACTTGTATACTCGCCGGTACATTTTGTACTGACTCTATTTTAATACATGTTGCAGGCTGATAGAAGCTGGAACTTTGGAAAACAAGCTAGGGTTGATGCTTAGAAACTCGCCTAGCTAGATTCTAGAAATTTAAACAATGGTTCTGTGATTGTATTTGATACTTATGGTTATGTTGATGTTTTAGACAAATTTTGCATGAAACATATTTAATCTATATTGAAATATCTAGTGTTATGGAAACTCATGAGCAATCTGAACGCTTAGTGTTATGGAAACTCATGAGCATGGTGTAAGCTGACTCCGATTTATGCTTTTGAAGTGAAAGACCCGTTGACGTTGGCGGAGACTCAAACAAAGACGAGCCAGGAGAAACACATATTAAGGGGAATCATATTCACTTCCATGTGGGTTATTTGGAACGAACGGAATGCTAGAGTTTTTAATGGTAAGCCCCGGAGAGCTATTGAAGCTATGCATACTATTAAGTCCGTGTCGTTCTTTTGGCTTCGGCATAGATCTAGATTGAAAGGTATTGATTGGAATGGTTGGTGTAATTACCCTCTAAACTTGATGTAACGTCGTTTGGCCCGGAGGTCCCCGTTTTGAGGTCCTCTTGTGGCGTTGTGTTTGAATGAAATTTTCCTTTCAAAAAAAAATGTTTTAGAGTTTCGAATATGCCATTGTAATGTGCTTATTTTTGTCTACGTAAAGATATAAAATTTACTCAATACCGAGTTGTTAATATTAACGTACAAATGATTGAAGTACAAATGTACAAGTCAAAAGTTGCCTTGCGGTGTACCTTTTTATGTTTTATTTTATAAATTACGCTGTTCACCGTTTTTTGTTATTTTAATAATATAATATAATGTTTTATATAAATCTGAATATACAGTAGTTGTGACATGTTTATTTTTATATACAATTCGATAAAAGTTTCATCCGAACGCGATAGATATGTGTTTTCTTCTTTACCGTGAGAAATCGAACCGATGTCATCTTAACATTGATACCTATACCGTATTTATTAATAATGGTTTTTATGATGTAATGGTATAAAATTCATTGAATAACATAGACACTAGAATTCGTTTATATGGTTTTCATCGATATAATACATATCTCTTTCCGTTGCTATATCAAATGTCGTATCGTACCAAGCCAAACCAATACCAACCGAGGACCCGCTGCGTCGTATTGTACCGAACCAAACCAATACCATTACCAACCGAGGACCCGCTGCGAAGTGCGGATAATCTAACTACTTAATTATAAAAAGTTGAACACAAATAACCAACCAATCCTATTGACAAATCTAAACAATTTAAAAAAAATCCAATTCACACCATTCAAAAGTCAAAACTTATGCCTCTCATCCATCCAACAATATTAAAATCAAGGCTGTTCAAAAAGTTCGCGGCTCGAAGTTTGCTCGGATTTAGCTTGGAAAAAGCTCGCTCGATATGGCTCGGTTTGAAAGTGAGCCTCACCGGCTCAGCTCAATTAGAAAGTGAGCTTCGCTCGGCTCGGCTCGGCTCGGCTCGTTATTATTAGGATTTAGGACCCAACTTTATCCGGTGTTTGGTGAAATTCCTGAATAACATTAATAAAACATTAAAACCCTAAATTCATACATCCACCACAGGCCTCTTGTTCTCTGGCAGCAGCGCACGCATTCAGTATTCATCAACTTGTGCGTTTTCTCTCAATCTTCCACCATCTTTCATCGATTCTACTCATAAATTTAACATCATACATCTTCCTTTCACTTCAGGTTTACCGAAATCATCACTGTGTAGCAGCAAATCGCACTCAATGGGTAAGATTTACATCCCTTTGTAGATCTTAACTCCTTACTTCAAATCCATCATCTTATATTACTTCATGAGGTTGTAAGTTTATGTGGATTACTGAAATTTCCCCCCAATTTTGTAGATAATATCCAGGAGGACATTCGTGCGTTGCAGCTTGATTCATCTGGTAGGTTTTATATAATTGTATTCATCTTATTTAATCGGAATCAGTGTGTTTCTTGATTATTTACTTTCTGTTCGGTAGGTTGATTTGGAAATATTCTGTACTGATGTATGTTTTTATACGTATTTTTTTTAAGTAGACATGTTTTAACACCTTCTTCGATCCATAGTTTGAAGTAGATAGGATTAATTTCCTGAATTTACAAGTTTTGGCCGAAATCTGGCCAGAATTTACAGGTTTTGGCCAGTATCGCTAGACTGGCATCAATTTTTGGCCGATTAGGACCGGATTTGACCACTGTTGACCGCCTAGCGATTAATTGGCGATTTAGATGAAGATTAATCAGTGAACCCTCGACTGGCGATTAATTGGCAACTAATCGGAGGCTAGGCGCGGCTTTTACAACCATGTTTAATTGGAATCAGTGTGTTTTGTTGATTATTTACGTTCTGCTCGGTAGGTTGATTTGGAAAAATTGTGTATATATGTGTGTGTGACATGTTTGTTGGAAAAAAATTGTATTAGTTTTGTGCTTCTTTTGAATTTAGTTAAAGAATTAGTTGTATAGTGGTACTGAAAATGTTGGAAGTTTAAAGGGAATTTGGAAATTATGAAAATTGTGTGATATTAAATTTTTTTACTAAATGCTAGCTGAAGATAGTAACATGGTGCCTAATGAGAATGGTGGGGAGCCTGAAGAATTGGCAATTCGTGATAATGTGGAAGAAGGTAAGAAGAATTTGACATTTAAGTATACTTGCTGAGTTTTATGATGAAATTAAGTTGATGTGCACTTTTACGATGTCATGTGGTGGTTTATTGGGTATAAAACGAAATTCATCAATGCGATGGAACATTTCATCAATGTAGTGTTATTCATTTATTTTGTTTCTTGAGGTCATTTCATCAATGCGATGAAATAAAATGTAAGGAACTCATAATAATCTTAATATTATTATTATTATTATTATTATTATTTTGAAGTGTTGATTCATACATGTTATGGGGAGACAACTGTTTCAGCCGAGTGTAAATCTAAACATGTAATATTTTAGTCCCCGGAATTGATCTACAATGTCTACATCATTAGTTGTTCTTGTATGGTTGTAGGAACACCACAAGACCAATAATTAACTTAAAACACTTTTAAAGTCAGAATAAACTATCAAAGAGCGCCCCCCCCCCCCCCCCCCCCCCAAAAAAAAAAATAATAAATAAATAAATAAATAAGTAAGTAAATAAAAAAATTAAAATGATCATGTTTTTCCTTCTAACTGTTAACCTCGCATAAGTTGTTATTGTGTTTAGAGAGAATTATATTGTTCGTGTCTTTCTGCTATGAGTGCAATGTACTGAGCTATTACTTTTGTGTGCGCAGATTTGAAGGACGAATCACACACAGAGGGGGATGCTGACTCCCAAACAATGCATTCGGAACCAAAAGATGTAGTTGAAGGTCATTCATTACCTGAAACCATGTCTATACCTCTCAATTGTTCAATTTTTTACTTTGTGATTGCTCAATAAAACATATATTTATTCCGATTGCAGTGAAAGAGCAAGTGACTCCTGCTCCAGAGCCTATTGAGGAGGAGGTGGAAAAGAACAAGAAACGCCATTTGAATGTGGTATTCATTGGTCATGTTGGTAGGTTGATCTTTATTTTTTTTTCTTGTATAAACTTTGTAATATCTAGTTTGTTATATGGTCACCATCTTAACCATTTAGGACAATATATATCTTAAGTCATTCTCATCGCTACTGTTTTATTGTATGATGAGCCACTTTTACGGTGTGTTCCCGAGTTAAAAATCCCTCCCCATCCCTCCCCTCCCCTCCATGTCTTTCCAAATTGGAAAGACTATTTTGAGGCAAAAAAAACCCCATTTTCCCTCCCCTCCCCTCCCCTCCCCCTGTTAAGTGGATCTCTGGAACACACCCTTAGAGTAAAGCTACCTGAACATAATTCATCACTTTTGTTTTGTCATATGGATTAAAGATGCTGGAAAGTCAACCATTGGAGGCCAGATACTCTACCTCAGTGGCCAAGTTGATGAAAGAACAATTCAAAAATATGAGAAAGAAGCCAAGGATAAGAGTAGAGAGAGCTGGTAAGCCATTTAACGTAAAGTTGAACAAACTAATAAAAGTTAGATAACGATCTAACTTTTTACGTTCACTTTTACTTCATGATAGGTACATGGCATACATTATGGATACCAATGCAGAGGAGAGGGTGAAGGTACTATTAATCTGCTTCTTTTATTTCTAGCCAAAATGTTTATTAAAATTTGTTATATGTTAACTTTATTTCTGCTTGATTTTGATTTTCTCATTCTGGTTCATGCTTGACCTGTGTGTTACTTCAATGCCATATTGCTCATTGTAGGGTATTACAGTTGAAGTCGGGAGAGCACATTTCGAGACAGAAACTACACGATTTACTATATTGGATGCACCGGTAACTCTTTTTACCATGATACTCCTGTTGTAGTGAAATGTAAATGTTATGTATATCTTTGTATGTGAATGTAAATGGATTTGTATATCTTTCAGGGACATAAAAGTTATGTACCTAATATGATCAGTGGCGCGTCTCAGGCTGATATAGGTGTACTGGTATGCATTTGTCTCAATGCGTTTTTGAGATCCTGCATTGTGATAGCTTACTTACATGTTTGCTCTCTCTCTCAGGTTATATCTGCTCGAAAAGGTGAATTTGAAACTGGATATGAAAGAGGTGGGCAAACTCGTGAACATGTTCAACTTGCAAAGACTTTGGGTGTCTCTAAGCTGCTGGTTGTTGTAAATAAAATGGATGAGCCTACTGTTAACTGGTCAAAAGAGAGGTGCTTTAGCCAGTTTTTACATATTATCTTAATTCATAACAAAAATCTGATTCTTATTAACTATAATGCTGTTTATTATCTTAGGTATGATGAAATTGAGTCAAAAATGGTTCCCTTTTTGAAGTCTTCAGGATACAATGTCAAGAAAGGTAAAGTCGTATTACGTATATATATTTACGAATATTGCTGTTCTGTTAATGATCTTGTCTTCACATTTGTTTTCGTATTTGGATTTTTTATCTTCTACAAATCGTTATATGTTTTCTTTCAATTTTGGGAGGACATGGATATTTTTGAGAACTTATTGCATCACAGTGATTACCAATGCTAAAAAAATCTGTTAAATATGCATAATAGTTAATCTGCTTTTGTTATATAATAGTCAAACCTTTGGAAAAAGGTTTGAGATAAGATTTTGAGAGCCACAATGGTTGCATGCCAAAATAATAAACACACACATTATCGGGTTATCAAATGGTAAGTTTGTTTTTCTTAAGAGTTGATTAAATTTCTAGAACGTGCTTATGTTAAGAAGTTCCATATTGCTAGAGAATTGTATAGTTTTCATATAGCTGTCATAGCAAATTGTAGATGTCTTTAATTAGTTTTCTGTTATAGCTGCTTGACTCTTGACTCTTGTATGATTACCTAGTTAATTAAGTCGGAAATATTTCATCTCACTCTGACTTCATGGTATCATGGTCTCAGAGCTCTTGTTTGAACCCTTGCCTCTTTCCAGATCAAGTAAAACACTGCTTTTGCTCTTGTTTGTTTCTGCTTCTCTTTTGTGACTATTTGATAGTCTAGTGCTACTAGTGCCACCATTCATATTTACTGTTGCTCTTGTCGATATCCTGGTTACACCAGATCCTAGTCCATTCCCAGAAGTTTCCATCAGAACCTTAAATCTGCTGCAAAAGTGAACCGAAACCCTAAATCTATTGCGGGTCAGTTTCTTATTATATTATTCATCACCCACCCTTTGTCTGTTACTAACAAAAACACAACTGGTTCATTTAAGTTTTTCTGTTCAAGGGTGTTTTCTTGCTGGAGAAAAGCCTAGCTGCCACTACTGTTCCGGTTGAACCACTGGTTTTCAGGATTTAAGTTCACACTTGTTCGCACCATAACACTAACCCGCATTCGATCCTGTATTCCAAAGTTAGCCAAATTATCCAATTTAATCATCTTTGTTCAACTATGACAAGAAAATGAAGCTTTGGTTCAAGATTTAAAGTTTGTTATTACCACTTGCTTCTTTGGAAAGGAAGATGTACCTAGATCTCAACATGAACTTTTTTGGGCAAGCTTTAATAGTCTAGTGCTACTACAAAAACTTGGATTTAACCATGTAGGTGAAAGGTTTTATATATTAATATACCCCATAAAACATTTTTGATCTACATGTCTAATTATAGGATTCAATAGTAATCTCTAAAATCTAAACCTTTCATCTGTTCTCTATGTTCCATCCTTTATAGGATTCACTAGTAATCTCTAAAATCTAAACCTTTCATCTGTTCTCTATGTTCCATCCTTTTCCAGATTCTCTAATATTAGTCAGCCCTATTATGATGATATATAATTGTTTTAGTTTGGGTCAAAACGGGTTTAGTAAAAATGATTTCAAGGGTTTTAACAAATTTGAGATTTTATCAAGAAAACAAGTGCAAGAAACAAATTTCATGGAATCTGTTCCCCCACCACAAAACCATGCCCATGGAATCTATCGACTTAATATGATGCTTTTCTTGATTACAAATTCAAGCATACATTCAAAATCACCAGTCTTAAAATCAAGGAACATGGCTCAGGTAATGGGTTTTACAACCGTCAACCGCCCAAATCTCTACACTACTATTATTTGAACTTAATACATCATCATCATCATACTCAGTAAATCCCACCAATAGCAAAGCTAAGGTAGGGTCTGAGGAGGGTAAGATGTAGACAACCTTACCCCTACCCCATAGGAATAGAGAGCTTGCTTCCAGTGAGACCCCCGGCTCGATAGTAGTTTTGCTTCAAGCCTTGGACATAAGGCACATAACACTCAGCAACAATCGGGACAAAGGCCGATTAGTGCATGTACCCCTTGTCTTTCAGCTATCAACGCCACCACATGGCTTAACTAATATTTAATACATACATGGCTTAATTTCGAAAACAAGTGTCGTTAAAAAAAGTTGGGAAGACGAGTTTTTGACTGTACAACCTCTACGAAAACCGATACACGCCTCTGGTTTGAAATTTACTTCAACAGTCGGTGACGGTGATTTAGAACTGTATCTAGTGGCACGGAGAATGGAAGAAGTTTTCGTTGGGTGATTTAGGAGTGTATATATTTTCATTTTTACCACCTGAGTTTTGCAGATTTTCTGATACTGTTATGATACTAAATAAATTTGGTAATCTTTCAATGGTTGCAGACATTCATTTTCTTCCAATATCTGGTCTTCAAGGTGCCAACATGCAAACAAGATTGGACAAAAAGGTATGTCCGTGGTGGAATGGTCCATGCCTGTTTGAAGCCCTTGACGCTATGGAGGTTCCTCCACGCGATCCAAACGGTCCATTTAGGTATCACTTCCAGTTTTTGGTTCTCTTAAACTACTTACGTCACTGAAACGAATTTTAATTTATTATCTAACTTAATTAATATTTAATTACCAGGATGCCTATTATTGACAAGTTCAAAGACATGGGGACCGTTGTTATGGGAAAAGTAGAATCTGGTAGTATACGCGAGGGAAACAATCTTCTCATTATGCCAAACAAGGTGCGTTTTCGAGGACTTATGAAAACTTTTTGTTTCTGAACACCAATCTCTAAACAATTGTATATTCAGGTTCAAGTGAAAGTCCTTGCCATATTTTGTGATGAGGACAAAGTTAGGACTGCTGGCCCTGGTGAGAATCTAAGAGTTCGATTATCTGGGATTGAAGAAGAAGACATACTTTCGGGTTTTGTTCTTTCCACCATTGGTATGTTTTCTTACTTAGATCAAGAGTAAATTGCCATTTTAGTCCCTGAGTTTTGTCCAAATTTGCCACTTTGATCCAAATAGTTTTTTTTGTGTCTCTGGGTCCCTGACTTTTACATTTTGTTGCCATTTTGATCATTTTGTCTAACTCCATCCAAAAACCCAGTTTGTACTTAATCACTAATGTTTTCAGTTGCCATTTTGATCCAATTCCAAAAAATCAAAAAAATTCCAAAAAATTCAAAAAAATCTAAAAATCAAAAAAATTCTAAAAAATCATAAAAATTCTAAAAAATTCAAAAAAATCTAAAAATAAAAAAAATTCTAAAAAATCATAAAAATTCTAAAAAATCCAAAAATCATTAAATGTTTCGGCACGAACCGTTTCGACCCGTACCGTTTCGAACGATTTTTGGATTTTTTAGAATTTTTATGATTTTTTAGAATTTTTTTGATTTTTAGATTTTTTTGAATTTTTTAGAATTTTTATGATTTTTTAGAATTTTTTTTTATTTTTAGATTTTTTTGGAATTTTTTTGATTTTTTGGAATTCTTTTGATTTTTTGGAATTGGATCAAAATGGCAACTGAAAACATTTTTTAAGGAAATCCCCAAAATACCCCTGTTACAAACTGGGTGTTTGGATGGAGTTAGACAAAATGATCAAAATGGCAACAAAATGTAAAAGTCAGGGACCCAGAGGCACAAAAAAACTATTTGGATCAAAGTGGCAAATTCGGACAAAACTCAGGGACTAAAATGGCAATTTACTCTTAGATCAATACTAACATAACTACCGACATTTTACCCTTGTATTTTTTTATTTAAGAGTTTATATCTTGTCTTTTTTATGCAGAAAAACCAATACCGGCAGTTAATGAGTTTGTTGCTCAGTTGCATATTCTTGAATTGCTGGATAACGTATGGAGCTAAAATAGCTTTAATCTTTGATTTGTATTATGCTTCATTAGCTATTTTTCTGAGATATATATTTTTCTGTTTTAGGCTATTTTTACTGCTGGTTACAAGGCTGTATTGCACATTCATTCTGTTGTGGAGGAGTGCGAGATTATTGAGCTGATGCAGCAAATTGATCCTAAAACCAGGAAACCTATGAAAAAGAAGGTGCTCTTTGTGAAAAACGGTGCTGTCGTTATATGTCGCATTCAGGTTAGTATTTCTCATCATTTATTGTTACATTCTTTTGTTGCTTATTTCACGGGTAAATTCTGATACATGTTGGGGTGACTGGAAACGTTTATTTTTGTCCAAATCTTTAGATTATAATAAGTAGTTATTGCGTCATATATAATTACAGTTTTCTACTATTATCTATTGTTAATAATCTACATTTTCAAAATGATTTTGAGTTGCACTTCCGGTGACATTTTATCCGTGTGACCCTTTCTTGACCTGTTTTCTTATTTGCTAGAATTTTCCCATTTTGTTGAAACAAATGGTTCGAATTTGCAACAATATTTAATCCCCCACTCGTATACGTGCTTGTGTTGCTTTTCCTATCATTATTTCCTTTTACCAGTCATAAAAACTATGAAATTCTTATGGTCGGTATTTGAATATCTTCCTCAGGTGTCTAATCTGATATGCATCGAGAAATTCTCAGATTTTCAACAGCTTGGGCGGTTTACACTCCGCACAGAAGGTAAATGCGAAACTAATTTGTGTAATCTTGTATCTATCTCCCACCGGCCATAGAAATTTAATAAAAAAATGATACATCCTTCTCATACAGGAAAAACAGTTGCAATTGGAAAAGTGACCGATCTTCGTGCATAAACAATTTTGGGAGAAATGGTAAATGTTGAAGATCGACTCATAACCTTAAATCAAAACGAAAACTGTTTTAAATGATTATGGTGCAGGAAAGCCCGTGAGAAGCTAATTGGGAGCAGAGTTGAGATGTGAAACGGGTTGATGATAGTTTTTGAATTTCTAGTGATTTGATGCTGAATTATATGAGTGATAGCATAAATTACAAATCAGTTGGTTTAGTAATGGCATGATGATGCTGTGGTCTTTTACCCGATGCTTTGCATCCTGTTATCTACGACATTGTAATCCTCATTTGATCATGCTATAGTTATGTGTTGTGTGACGGTTACTTTTGATCATGCTATTGGAACATTCGGAAATCACATGGTATGCATGTTTTGTTGTTTTGGTACTTTTTTTTCTTAAATTAAAGACAGGTCTTCACCGTTTGTCAACCAGTAACATCATTTACCATCATTAAAAACCTTAAATGTATGTAAAATCGGGATGAGCAAAATGGACCCGGTACCGAACCGGTACCGGTACCGAATTTACCGAACCGGGTACCTTTTCGGTACCCACTTTTGACATTTTCGGTGCCGGATCGGTACCGGTATTTTGCTGGTTTTTACCCTCAAATACCGGTACCGAACCGGGTATATTCGGTACCGGTACCCACTTTTGAGGATTTTCGGTACCGGACGGTACCGAGCTCATCCCTAATGTAAAATACTGAAAGTTATATTTACTTTTTTAACATAAATACTACCTGAGTTAAAATTACCATTATATTTACTTTTTTAACATAAATACTACCTGAGTTAAAATTACCATTTAAATTTATTGTTGCTTCCCGCAAACTTCTTTTGATCGTTAGGCTACTGGGTATGGGACCGTCCTTGGATAGTCCTGGAACGGCGCCGCCCCAAACACCGTGCCGCCCGGACCGTCCTGTCTTGACCGTCCTCTAGACGTTTGAGACGGGCTACTAAAGGACAAAATAGTGTGTGGACTGAGGGAGTATTGACCGTTTGAATAAAAAAAAATTTAAATTCAATTTTTCATTTAATTATACCAACGGCCATTTTTCAAATTTATACCAAATTCACTCCAACTTTTATAAATACTCACCGCTTTTACACCATTTTTCACACCTTTCACCCACTACAATCTCATATATCTCTCACATTTTATAAACACTCTTCCCTTTTTATATAAACTCAACATTTTTTATACCATTTTTTACCCACTACCACCCCATTTCTCTCTCAAAATTTACCATAGCTTCACATTCTTCCATTTATTCCATTTCTTCATCTTCTTTGTCTACGTGGTATTCATCATCTTTGGAAGAGAATGACGCATTTATGGAAAACATGATTATGAACGCGGCTCAGGTCTTCATGGCAGGTGATGAAGCGTCGTCCCAACAGCTAACTAGACGAGCAAAATTAAACCGAGACCAAGAAGGTACTTTACTATTTTTTCCGTATGTTTATTTAGATTTGAAAATGTATTTTATAATTAATTTCATATATTTTTCGTTTTAAATATATAGCCGCCCACGATAAACTAGTAGCCGATTATTTTGCCGACGAACCCGTGTACACAGACGAGATGTTTCGACGTCGGTTCCGCATGAGTCGTCGTCTTTTTTTACGTATTGCAGGCGACACAGTCTGATCCGTTTTTTTACACTGTGTTCAAAAATTATATCAAGCACATGAACAGAGACATGGTTTCCCAGGAATGCTCGGGAGCATTGATTGCATGCACTGGCCGTGGCAGAACTGCCCAGTTGCCTGGCAAGGTCAGTATACTAGGGGATATCATGGACATCCGACTATTATTCTAGAGGCTGTTGCGTCACAAGATCTCTGGATCTGGCATGCTTTTTTTGGTCTACCTGGTTCGCTCAATGACCATCATATACCAGTCACAGATATTTGACGATGTAGTGGCGGGAACAGGTCCAGACACAAGTTTTACGGTTTCGGGGGTGGAATACAGGCGAGGTTACTACCTAGCAGATGGAATATACCCAACGTACTCGACAATCGTTAAAACTATTCCGCACCCGACAGACGAAAAAAAGAAAAAAATTTGCGAAGTATCAAGAGGGTGCGAGAAAAGATATTGAATGGGCTTTTGGTGTTCTACAAAAAATGGCATATCATTGAACATCCAGCACGTTCGGCTACACCAAAGAGGTTACGATACATTATGTACGCTTATATCATCCTTCATAACATGGTCATTGAAGACGAAGGTAGATGATCGATGTCGTAAGGTCGGTCAAAAATATAAGTAAAAATGTCCTATTCACCTTTTACTAGTAAATGGAAAGTAGGGTGTCGAATCCACGGGGAATCAGTGGAAAGTATGAAAGTTCATTGTTTTTAATGATTATCTAATTCTAAACTAATTGCTTTTTGCTGATTAAGAGAGTCATTAGAAAAACAAATGTAATTAATGTGGTTGTAAACAATTATGAGAAAAAGGACCAATCTCCGGGTTTTCAGGTTGTGTAGAAACACGGGTAACCTAGTTACTACCATTTGGAAATCACATAGACATGAATTGCTAACTACTTGTTTTGATAAATAATTAACAGATAATATATTTGATTGCAATGATCCACGATCGAAACCGAAAGATTGATGCAACTGAATAGTAACCTAATTAATTACCAATCTTGGATTTCATAAACATAAACAAGTTCACTGGTTAAAGGTTGAAGAACAATGACAACTTAGAATTTAATCCCAATTGTTGATGACAAAACCAAATAACTGATGAACAAGTATGCAAATGATAATCCAACAATGTTTAATAAAAAAACAAATAAACAATAAAGATAAACTAACCAAATGATTAGTCAAATCTCAATCCAAAAGTTTGTAAAACTAAGTCAACCCGGTTCCTAACACAAACCCTAGTCCCGAAGATGATCACAGGTGGTTTAGCCGCTCATGCTCTTAATTTGATCTTCAATCTTGATGAGAATTTGCATGACTGATGATTAGAAGATGATTGGAAGGTGTAGAATGGTGGAAGAATGCCCCAAAAATCCCCTAATGGTCTTCCCAAAATCGTCCCAGGTCGAATGAAATAGAAGCCCCCTCTAAAAACCTAATTTTCGCACTTTAAACCTGATTTCCATAACCCCTGAACCGTAGGCTACTGTCAGAACCATAGGCTACTGTCGGCAGCTTATTCACAAAACTGTTTTCTTCATAACTTCTTCGTTTTAACTCCGTTTTCTTCCTCGTTTGCGCCCACGTCTTCGTAATACAATTCTCTATCATATCATGATTTGATATCTTTATTTACTCTCCATTTGCATTCTCCAAAACACCTATAATCTTCATATTTAACCTGCAAAGCATCATTTTCTCATAGTTATCCAATTCCACACATATAAACACTCAAATATGCATAAGATTAGACATTAAACCCATATAAATCACAATCCAAATACCATCCATCAGTAGAGCGATATGCGAGTACGACGAAAACGCGTCTACTGGAAATTTTGTTCCAGTTAGTTTGGAACAATAAGATTTGAACATGTTCTCTCTATGTAACGAGTACACACATCATAACCTACAAGCGGACTTGGTGGAGTACATTTGAAACAACACTCAAAACGAACCAGACGACCACATGCAGGACGAAGACTAGTAGCTTTTTTTAATATATTAGGATTTTTTATAAGTTTATGTTTTTTTTAGTTTATGTTTTTTTTTAAGTTTATGTTTTTTTTAGTTTATGTATTGTTTTTTAATATTAATGAAAATATTTTTCTTAATTTATTTGTTAAATGTTAAAAAGTGGAAGATCAAAAAACATAAAAAATAAAAAAGTGATGGGGTAGGATCATCCTCCCATTTCCACTAAATTTGAGGATGGACCATTCTTGGGAGGACTATGATGTGGCGCCTAGGTGGCGGAGGACATCATACCATGTAGCCTTAGTAATATTACATTTTTTTTAAATAGCAAACGGGACTTTATTCCAAAACCAAATCGCTGATTCTCAGCCAGGAACTGAGAGCCACCGATTGAGAGTACAAAACAGAAAATGGAAACAAAACGAAACAGTTACAACATTATTGTTATACAATCAAATTAAAGTCCCACCATTGTTGCCTTGAAATTTCTCTAAATCTTGATCTTTGCTTCACGTATTGATATGATTCTTCCTTTATATCTTCCGTTGTTTTATGTATTACACATCGTTTGCCTTTAAAAACCTTCTCATTTCTGACCTTCCATATGCTCCAAAATGTTTGTAGGACAATTGCATGAATGATCTTCCTCCTGTTCCGATTTATATGTATATCATTAACCTCCTGTAGTAGTTGTTTTGTGGATCCTTCGGTACTTAGTTGCCGGCATCTAACCCATTCAAGTATAGCTTTCCACACATGCGAAGCAAACCTGCAGTGCATCAAGACACGTTCTGCTGATTCTTCCTCATTTTCACATATTTTGTAGATGTAATTCGGTAATATAAGGCCCCTTCCTCTCAAGGCCGTTGCAGTCGGTATTTTGTTCTCCACAGCACGCCACACAAACATATTACTCTTTCCAGACGCCCAATTATTCCAAACAAAGTCCCCGATTTGTGAGTTCAAGTCAATCTGTTTTGCCAATGATTGTCTGATTGATTTCACCGAAAAACATAGATTATCATCTTCTTTCCAGAACCATACATCGCTATCCTCCGAAATTTGATGTTGTAACAGTTGGTTTTTTAGATCCGTCATCTCTAGTTTTTCCGTTACCGTTTCTGGCGTTCTCGACCACTCCCAATCCCATATTCGGCCCCCATTATTTTCCTTGTAGCAATCCTGTACACGTGCATCTTTTTTCACAGCTAACTGGTACACTTCTTTGTATCGATTTTTCAACGGTTCGTTACCCAGCCACGTATCTTCCCAAAATAAAGTTTTATCCCCAATACCGACTTTACTTATCAAACAAGTCGATGTGTTAATGTTATTTTTTTGTAAACTCAGAATCGATTTCTCCTATGTTTTTCCATACACCTGTAAATTTTTTATTCACCGGCACTGGTCTAATCTTTCTTTTCATACCATGGATAGCTTTAACAACTCTTACCCAAATTTGATCCGGTTCCATTTTCAGTCGCCACCACCACTTTAGTAGCAATGCTAAGTTTAGGTCCTTTATTCCCCCAATTCCCAACCCTCCAAAATCTTTTGATGCAACTACTCTTTCCCATCTAACCCATCTTATTTTTTAATTCGTATTATTCCCACCCCATAGGAACTTCCTTTTAATCCCTTCCAAAACCTTAACCACAGCTTTTGGGCATTTGTATAGTGGCATGTAATAATTAGGTAGGCTCCCTAGTACTGACTTGACAAGTATTACCCTACCGGCAAAGGATAAGTTTCTTGCTTTCCAATTAGATAGCCTTTTGTTAAATGTATCAATTACGTCTTTCCAATTAGATATCCTATTCATGTTTGCACCAACTCTTAGACCGAGATAAATGAATGGAAATTTACTTGCCTTACACTTAAAGATTGAAGCCATATTCTCCACTTCCGTCTCTGATCGGCACACTCCAAAAAGTTGACTCTTTCGTGGGTTGACTTTCAAGCCCGACACCATATTAAAAATTATAAGAATTCTTTTTTAGGTTCTTTATATTTTCTTCTTCCCATTCACCTATAAAGATCGAATCATCTGCGAATAGCATGTGTGTTATGTATGGTCTGTCACCCGGTAGTTTCACTCCTGAAAATAAATTTGCACTTTTTGCCCTTTCCATCATTACATGCAGACCTTCCATAGCTATTATGAATAGGAAAGGTGATAGTGGGTCACCTTGTCGTAAACCCCTTTTGTATTGGAATTCCCCGGTTGGGGATCCGTTGACGAGTATCGAGCCCCTTCCTGCAAAGAGAATCCCCATGATCCAATTCCTCCACATCGATGGAAAGCCCATGTGTGTTAGAATGGCAATCAAAAACTTCCAATTTAGTGTATCGTATGCCTTTTCGATGTCAGCTTTGAACACGAAAATGCTTTTCTTGGTTCTTTTTGCCCATGCCACTATTTCATTAATCACCAAAGGTCCATCTACGATGTTTCTTTCCGAAACGAAAGCTGATTGTACGTTTGAAACCACACTTTTAATGACCCCTTTAATTCTATTTGCAAGTACCTTAGAAATAATCTTATTCACCACATGTTGGGATTGAACCCTACCAGAGGAACAGATAATGTAAAGCCAAAACCAGGTCACAACAGAGGATTCACAATAAGCAGCAGTTTACACTTTGCTCTCCCCTTGAAAGTGATTTATAACAACTGATGGTCTCTATCTGCTGTTCATATTCAACTGCTGCTGTCCTTTCAACTGCTGATCAAAACCCTGAAGTATCCAACACTGCTGGTCCTATCTACTGATGATAAAGCACTGCCCAGTCAAGGACTGATCAACCTTGAGGAAAGCACTGACATAAAGGGAGAGCAGCTGTTTAGTAAATTGTTTGTTTTATGTATAGTCAGTGGTTAGGTTAGCAGTGTTTGTGTAAGGACAGTAGATACAGGTTGTTAGGCTGTTAGACGTCGCTTTCATGGTGACGTCAGCTGAGATACCTCAGTGGTTTGGTTTGCCTATAAATGTATCAGTACCCTGTACTGTTACATTTGATTGACTGAGCGAGTTCTTCTCCTCATGTCTAATCCTTTCATCTTGTGTGCAACCAACCTTGGGGCATCAGGCTGAGGGGGAGTTTAGTTTGTAAGCATATCTGTAATCTTTTGCTTTGATTTGTAAATCTTTTGACTCTATGAGAAGCAATTGTTTATCAAACTATTTTCTCCATTTGATTGTGTTTACAAAGTTTGTTTTCATTTCCGCTGCACTTTACATGTCTTCATATTTACAAATCGTTCCAAACATACAAACAAACACAATCATGAGAGCCTCCGATCCTAACAATTGGTATCAGAGCTTGGACAGTCAAATTCGATCTAACAATCAATTTGACATAACAGTTCGGCTCAAAATTCATTGATACTAAGGTTGGTTGTATTTTGTTGAAAAACATAGTATCGATTAATCATGTTCAAAATGGTTATTCAAAAACTCTGTAAATCAACCAAGATGTCATATGACACACAAATTTCACACAACAAGAAAATTCATGCACAAGATCCTCATGGTTTCTAGATCTGAAAACAATACCTGTTAAACCATGAGATTATTTTTATTTTCTAAATTGATTTAAACTGTTGATGTGTAATCTGTGATGTTTTCATTAAATACTAAAGTACAAACCTCAGATTAACAAAACCTATGTTCATAAAAACATCGTTGCTTTGTTAACACAAAAAGAGGGAAATTAAAACTTTAGTTATTTAGATCTTATGAGTTGAAAACAGGTTGAGTTCCTAAAAAGGACAAAATCAACTATGTTCAAGTACATTAAGAAAACAGGGGTCAACATAGTCTGTATCATATGTAATGTGAGATTGGGTGAAAAACTTGTGAAAACATGACCAAGTCTCTCAAAACATTATTGCAAAATGATTTTGGACTAATATTCACAAAAACTCTGAAGTGTGTTTATCTCAAAACTTTTGAACTCAGAAGAAAAGGGAATAAACTTAAAACACTTAAGAGTCAAAGCTTGGGGTAATAATGGTCAATTAAGCAACTGTTTGTGCTCATTAGTTCAAGAAAGTTCAAGTGACATTAGTGTTCCCAGTGATTGAACTTACAAAAGGACTAGACAAATTTTCAAAATCATCACATAGAAATTAGATCTACAACAGGATCTTCAAAACTCATGTGTCCATGTGTCCTCATGTTTGCAATCAACTAACACAGAAAATGGTACCAAACAGTGGTCAAAATGTTGTCAAAATATTCTACCACTGCTGTCAAACCACTGACCATTTTCATAAAACTTGAGAATGATATGATTATGTCTTCTATTGAAAATACACCAGATCCTTCTTGATACTGTTCTCAGAAAATCCTTTAACCATTTTTTTTCAAAGGATTTTCTCAAATAACCAGGACATATTATTCATTTCTTTTGGAATAATGTTTTTGGAACTCTTGCTTGTTTTTGTTGGCAATAGTTTCAGCTCCTGTCAGGATGTAATACCTTATTTTTGGTGGTATCTATGTCCTCATAAATGGGTCAAAAGGAAATGGTACATATGTCATGATCATGTCATACTCAGGCTTGCTCCTAAATTTTCATCAAAAATTGATTGCAAACTGTGCTTGAATTACTAGGGTACTCATGTTTTAATTGAATATTAAATGAAAATGAGTTGCCTTAGCAAAAAGTTTTCATCATCTGGGGTACTAAACCACTGTCTTTCAAAATTGACATGTGGCAAAACCTTGAATGAAAATCCTCAAAACTGTTGCTGAAACACCTGTTCTTCAGATTTGTACCATTTACCCTAACCACCGTTTTGTTCCAACGTCTGATCTCTAAACACTGTCCACTGCTGAAAGTTAACCACTGATCCCTCATTTTCTTGAAAAGCACTGATGCTCAAAATCAGTGTCTTATTCACTGATATGCTATCCACTGATAGTAAAAATCATCCACTGCCCATAATTTTTACCGTTGTGACCACTGATGCTTGATACGTCAGTGGCTCTTAAAACAACTGTTCTCTATACTTCATCCACTTCATCAGTGTTTGACACGTGGTCAGTTTTTAGCCCTCAGATCTTAATAACCACTGCCACATCAGCGATCATTTTTTAAATAAAACCCTGCCCTAAACCCCAAACAGGGTTTTACACTGTCGAATTGAATTCCAAAATTCTCTTCTCATAGCAGTTTCCAACCCTTCTTCTCAAAATCTCCAAAATCCTCCTTTGTTCTTCTCCGCAAAAATGACAAAATCAAAATCAAAACCTAAATCACCATCACCTTCCAAAGAGGTCGCTCAAACGGCCGAAGAACCCATCGAAATACCATTCAAACAATCTCACAACTATCTGGGTTTACTCACAAAACCTACTGATAATCACACCTTTGACACCATCATTGATACATTATCTGCATCAAAGTACAAAACTTTGTTGACAGCAAATGCTCCCATCTATCTGCAAACCCAGAGAGAGTTTTGGAAAAAGGCGTCGCTTGAAAAACAAGACGGAAAAGTCATAGCCATTAACTCCTCAATACAGGGTAAAGCAGTTCAAATAACCCCACAGTCGATCTCCGAAGTCTTTAATCTCAACGATCAGGAAGGTAAACTCTCTTTTGAGAAAGCCGAGATGAAAACTGATTTCGTAAACAGGGGGTATGCAGAACAATCAAAGGTTGATACCTTACAAAAAGGTTATTTTCCTTCTGCTCCAAGATTTTTATTTCACACACTTCTGATGTGTGCTTCGAATAAAACAACATCTTTTAACGAAATACCATTGAAAATTCAATGCCTGGGTTACGCTATTTTGAATAATAAGGACTACAACTACTCCCAGGAGATTTTCAATGACATGGTGAAAAACGTTGAAAGTAAAGCATTTTTACTTTTTCCAAGATTTTTGAGTTACTATTTTGAACAAAAATTTGAAAAGGAAAATTTAAATTTGCTAAAACAAGGTGTTCATTGTCAAATAAAAAGCTTAACAAAAGAAACATTTTCAAGGATGATGGCACCAATAAAAACAAAAGCAAGGGTACCTGAGCAGATTTTAGTGGTTACAACTGCTCCTCAGGTATCAGCTGCTGAGCCCACTGCTCCAGGTGATCATAGCAGCACAACCACTGCTTTGAAACCCACACCTGACATAACTAAAAAGACCAAAAGAAAAACTTCTAGAAAACCCACCAAACCTAAAACAAAGGCAACTATGGAAGATGAGATCCCAGAGGAAATGCCTGTGACAACACAAAAGTC
The DNA here is from genome assembly GCA_030545235.1 of Helianthus tuberosus. Taxonomy (NCBI): domain Eukaryota; kingdom Viridiplantae; phylum Streptophyta; class Magnoliopsida; order Asterales; family Asteraceae; genus Helianthus; species Helianthus tuberosus. The sequence continues at coordinate 40,847,026 of CM060430.1, forward strand.
ACCACAAACCACTGCTGCTACTTCCTCACAGCAGTTGGAAGAAAGATCTCAACCCATGCCTAAAACTCCTCCTGCATCCTCACAAAAGGATCAGGTTGTAAGCACAGGGACACCATAATATGAAGCTCTGAATCCACTTGGATCCATCTTCCTCAGTCCTGATCCCAAGGACATGTCTCTTTCAACCCCCATACCCTCACCAATAATAATGCCACAATCCATGCTACCTTTGTTGCATGCAGCTGCTATAGCTCAGACACAAACCAGTTCCTCTCTATCACCTGTCACTGAGAGTATACCCCCACAGGTGACTGGGTCTGATGCTACTACTCCTGCTATCCCAGCAACAATTGAGGAGGTTACACCCCCTGAGTTACAAATAACTCTCGGTGGTAGTTCAAGTGGAGCAGCAACTACAACTGGTGGATCAACAGATTCTCAGTTGGACAGTTGTTTCATAAGTAAGACTCCCTTGAAGGAAATTTCTTCAATAGTACCACTGTTAACCACTAGTGAGCCTATTTTGACCACTAGTAACATCAAAGGTTTATCAAGTGCTGAAGAAAGAAGTCCCCAGTACCAAGAACAAGGGGCATCAATGGGTGATTTTTGGGACTCTGTTCCTAAGACACACATTGATATAACCACTGCTAGTGGGGATTCAGATGATCCTACTAAAGTAGGTGATGATTCAAAATATCAGGAATTGACGGGTAGAGTTGACAAACTTGAAGAATCAGTTGCTGAAATAAAGGAGATGGTGCAAGAGATTTTAAAAGCCCAGAAAGCACAAGCCACTGCTATTCCTGCTCAAGCACCTGCACAACATGCATTTGCTGAAAATGAGCTTTGGAATATTTTTCAACCCATGCTTGAAGCACATCAACTTATGGCTGACAAAAAGCATGCTATTCAAGTACAAATGCTGACCAACATGGTTGAATCAAGGTTCAAGGACACTCAAGCAGATATCAAGGCTATAAAGGCAAGCATTCAAAGTGTCTCTGGCAAAGCTCCTTCTTCCATATCATTCCTTGATAACCCCCTTTCAGATAATGCCAAAAAGGGGGAGAATATCAAGCTGTTGAGAAAAATGAATACGAAGGGAATAGAGCATGGCCTCCATATTGAGCCTGAAAAAGAAAAAGAAAAGCAGGTCTCAAAACCTGTTAGCCAAACAGCTGATACAGCAGTAGTTACAAAAACTGCTGTCAGTAGCCAAACAACTGCTATGTCATCAACACACACCACTCTACCACACACCACTACAACTACTGCTCCACCATCATCATCTACAATCATACCATCACCACTGCCTCCTGTCATAAAACAGAAGACAACAGATGTTACAACATCTGTTGTAATGACAACAGTGATTGAAACACAAGTTGTTTCAACCACTGTCAGTCAATCACTGCCACAAACCACTGCTATCCAATCTACCACCACTGATCCACCCAAAACATCATCTGCTCCTTCTTCATTAAAAAGGAGAAGGAATCTCATATCAGATGATGATTCATCACCACCAACAAAAACTACCTCACCACTTCCATCTCCTGCTCAAAAGCAGAAGACAACTGCTGACATATCAGCAGTTGTAATGACAACAGATGTTGAGACACCAGTTGTTTCAACAGCTGTTAGTCAGTCTTCCACCACTGCTCTCACTCTTTCTACATCACAGCCAAAGCTCTTCAACAGAAAAAGAAAGCCAATAACTGCCGATGAGGGTATACATGATCCTAATGCTGCAAAATATCCACTGGAACTTGAAGCTATCAAAAATGAGATGAGACAATTCTATACAGAAGAGGATCCTTCAAAAAGAAGAGTCTCCTCACTCATAGGCTACATGCCACCAGAGGATATGGATGATTACCTCAAACTCAAGGCAAGGCAGGCTAAAGCAAGAGCTAAATTTGAAAGTGAACGTGAACATCTAAGCGAAGAAGGCATTGCTAAAAGACTGGATTTCTTCCTTGAAAAGGTAAAGCAGATGGAAGAATTCGCACAGGAACTAATCAAAGAAAAGGCTGAACAACGCAAAGAGTTAAGAAAACAATATCTTGCCTACATTATGAAAGAAAAATTCTATCCTGCTGAAGAAAAACAGTTTGAAGAATGGCCAATAATCGCTCTAAAGCATGAAGCTGAGAGGATTGATAGAATTAAGAATGATCCTAGAAAGAAGAAAAATGCTCCAAACTGGAACAAATTCAAAAAGCTCATTGCTGACTTCACTGCTGAGTATAAAAGAAAGAAAAAAGAGCTGGTGGATGCAAAAATGGATACTGCTGAAGCCATATCAAAATGGTCAAGACAACAGACTGATGAAGCCTACGAAAGGCTGAAGAAAAGAAAGATAACTATTTCAGGTACTTCTAAGAAGCAAGAACAAATGATGAAGCTTGAACAGAAGATGGGAAACCTCGACACACTGTTCCGGTCTACTTTTGTAACAAATCAAGAAGAGGGAGAACAGTTGACTGAAGAAGAGGTAATAGAAAAAGAAGCAGAGTTCTTCAAAGATACCATCACGAAAATGGGTCTAAAAGAAGAAACTTCAACAAAGCTTCAAAGCCTTTTTAAGGCATTAAACAAACCTGCGTCTCCAAACACTGCTAAAGACAAGACAGAAGCTGAAAGACAAGAACTTATTGAACAAGAAACTGCAGAAGATATAGCTGCAGCAGACAAAGTCATTGAAGAAACTTTCAAAAGAATGTCTGAAAGTCTGCAGGTGTTTTCAAGGCCATTATCCCTCAACTCATCATCAAATAAATCTCTCCCAAGAAATCCATTGGGTTCGAAAGTACTAAAGTGGATGTCTGACCAAAAGACCCTGTTGGTGCACTTGTGTCTGTACTTTGTCTGTATTATGTCATGATACCAAAACGATGTCTTGTGTTAGTCTGAGTTACGTCTTAGGTCTGTTATTTTGTGTGTTCGATGTAAGTTTGACCAAGTCAACCATCCTCCTGGTTTGACTTGGCCAAACAGTTAGAACAATGTTTGTAATATGTCTGTGTCGAAGGATGTGTCATCGAAGGATTGTTTAGATCCTTCGATGAGCTCGAAAGATAAACCTTCGATAGATGGACCTCGAAGGATATCATCCTTCGAGGTATATGTGGATCTTTCGAGCTGTTTCAGATCGATAGATGATCTTTCGATCAGTCTATCTGATCCTTCGACCAGACGAGCTGTGACGTGTATATATATACCCATGTAATGTGTTCACTTAAAAAAAAGAGAGAACACTCAGAGCAAAAACACACACACACGAGATTTAGAGAGAGTTTGCAGAATATATTTGTAAACCTTGTGCTTGTAACCGAACCTTTCATTCGTTTTAATACAGTGGTGTTAAACGGTGAACTTTGTGTGTCGTGTATTTATGTTCTCACATAAACTCCGGTTTGCATGCTAGCTTGGATTCCGCACTTGCTAGTGTGTTAGATATAACAAGGATTAGGTTTAACCTCAACCTCCGAGGGACCTACAAGTGGTATCAGAGCCGTGGCTCTTTTCCTTGTTAAAAACCAAGTTTATACAAGACTTTGGAGTGTTTGGACAAAAACTCACATGGTTTAGCATCTGTTTTTTTAGTGTTTTTCTCACATTTCTAGACGTTAAAACGTGTTCTAAACTAACCGGGTGTGTTAAAGGACGGGTTGGGTAACTTAAAAACTTGTTTTTAAGAAGTTTGGTAATTTCCGGCCAAATTCCGGCTTACTCCGGTGACCGGTTTCTGGATAAGAACCTTCTTTTAGGCAATATTTTATTGGTCTAATCTGGGTTGGCAGAAAGTATGGTCTGAACATACCTTCTGCCGAAAGTTCTTACCAACCAATCACCTTTTCACCAACCTGTCAACTTTTGTCAACTGTGTCAGTGCAGATCGAAGGATATCCTTCGAAGTCGAAAGATCATCTTTCGATCAAAGGAGGTTCGATAGATAATCATCCTTCGAACATCCTTCGAAGTCTGTGACTTATCCTTCGATCCAAGGAATCTTCTCGAAGGATATATCTGTCGATCTACAGGTCTTATTCGAAAGACAAGGATCCTTCGATTGGAGAGTCTTTCGAAATCATTGTTCGAAACTCAACAGTGATCTTTCGAACACTGTTGATCCTTCGAACAAGTTCTGTTCCTTCGATTCTAGTCTGTTTAAGTTTAACAAGTTTGTGTTTTTCAGGTCTTTCGATCAAGGATCCTTCGACTGGTTGTTATCATTCGAGATATTAACATAGTTTGTGAAAATTATATTTTTAAAAAGGGAAAACTTGTTTTTCAAATTTTAAATCAATTTTCACTTAATATATTAATTTTCTTTACAAAATGGGAACAAACGGTCAGTGGGATCCAACTGCGTGGACTCAAACAACTTTGACTCCACAATCATCAGCTACGCAATCTACGTCAGATTTCAACAAAACTGCATGGATGCAGGCTATTGCCCCACCTCAAGCTGCAATGATAACTGCAAATCAATGTGCATTGGTCACAAATCAAAGCAGCAGCATTCAAGCTATGATGCAGAACGACAGTGAAACTGGTACAAGCACTAAACCGCCAAAGCTAAATCACATCAATGATTGGGGATGGTGGAAAGAAAGGCTGAGAACTTATGTTCAGGGGCAAGGTCAAGATCTATGGATGTGCTTCTTCACGGCATTTGACAATGATTTGGAAGTTGCAGGATCCAATCCAGAAACTTACAGCACTATGTCTGATGATGATAAGAAGAAATTTGAGTTAGAAAAGAAAGCATTCATGATTCTCACACAAGCTCTTCACAGAGATATTTACCACCAGTTTGTTTACTGCACGACTACTAAAAGCTTGTGGGATATGCTCACGTTACGATGTGAAGGAAATGCTCAATCTAGAAAGATCAAGCAAGAATTACTGAAGAAAGAGTTTGAAGGATTCACGTGTATGGAGAATGAGACTTTGGCAGAGTTATCTACAAGGTTCCATCATTTGTTGAGCGAGATGTTTGCTTTTAGAGTCACTGCCACTCCACAAGAAATGGTGAAGAGATTCGCTGATAGCTTACCAGCAAAGTGGAGCAGTTATCTTGAAATTCTCAAAGAAAATGGTGTTCTAGACACAATCACCGTTTATGAGTTAATTCAAAGATTAGAGAACAAGGATGTAGAAGAAAAGCTTAAGGCAAAAAGAACACTAACTCCTCAAAATCCAGAGATGTACTATGGGATTGCAGGAGGTATCAGTGGAGAAAAACCAGCCTCTCAACATGCGAAGCTTCAAACAGCTTTCATCTCAAACACCGGACCATCCACAACAAATCAGTTTGATCCTTCAGCATACACGATGATGTATTCAAGACCAGATTCTTCTTCTCTACAACAGAATGTGCAACCGACAGCTCAGCAATTCACACCACCGCCTTTCTTAGACCCAAGCAGAGCTCAGCAGCAACAACCCCAACAGCAAGGTTTTTATGGAAGCTCTTCAACCTTTCAAGCCACTTCCAATCCGAACACAGTCAGATTAGACACTTCCAACTTTTCCAAAGTCAGTGTCGAAATAGCCAAGGAGCATATGGAGATGTTGAACACCTTGGTTAGTGCTTATTGTGGATTGATCGCAGGTCAGATTGGGAATATCAATCTAACCAATGAAGATTATCAGCAAGTGGATAAAGAAGAGTTTGAAATGATGGATATCAAATGGGCTCTTGCTAGTGCAATTCGAAGAGCAAAGGAGTTTATGGAAAGGACGGGGAGAACCAACTTGGAAAGCAAGAAAGACACCAAGTATGGGTTCGACAAGCAAGCTGTAACGTGCTTTAACTGTGGTGAACGGGGTCATTTCAAAAGGGAATGCACAAGACCAGCTCAGCATGGAAACCAAAATCCTTTCAGAAATCAAGGCAACCAGCAGAACCAGAACAGGAACAATGTTCGTACGTTGATACCTGTCAACAACCAAAGCCAAGCAGGGCCATCAAATGCAAACCAGGCACTTGTGGTTCAAGTAGATGAAGGTTGTGATTGGTCGCTTCAGTTGGGAAATGATGCTCCAGATGGAACAGCATGTTTTGCTGAAGTCGTAAAGGATTTAAAGCACGCCAGTGGTGGAGAATCTTCCACCAATGGTGATGAATCTTCTGAAGATGAAGACAGTTCTGGTTATAGTGGAAGCTCAGATGAAGAATCCTCCACTTTAGGCAATGATCATGTGGATGAGACATCAAGTGCGTCAGTCGATGCAGATATTGATGAGCTTTTGGAAGAAGCTGCAGCAGGAACTGAAAGAAGATCTAATTTGGTGGATCAATCTGCTTACTCTTCGTCTTCTCTCCATTCAGCCTTTATGGCTAATGTCGACAGTTTATCAAGTCAGGTATGTGTCAATGAACCCACTGTAGTTAGTTGTGAAAATTGTGATAGTTTAAATGTTAAATATGCTGAAAAGGAAAGTCAGTTTGAAATCACATACAAACACAATCAAGAATTGATTGTAGATCTCTCTAAAGCAACTGAAGCTAACTTGTTTTTAACCAGAAATGAAAAGGAATTTAAATCAACAATTGCGTCATTAAGACATGATGTTTCAGAATTACAAAAGGTTGTTATGCGAAAACAACATGCTAACAATAATCTTATTGACACAATTGAAAAGCAAATGGTAGAGTTGGCAACAGCTCGATGTGAATGTGAGACAATTAAGCAGAAACTGGAAAGCTATTCCAATTCCCGCTATGTATTGGATCACATCATTGACGTTCAAAAGAAAAAGGGGAATGCAAAATGTATTGGTATTGGATTCAAATCATGTCCTCCCCCAATGAATCACAATTACTCCAAATTGCCTGATGACGAGGATATGCCCCGTTTTGAACCTACTGTGCCACTCGGTCTAGATGACTTTGCAGCAGGCCTCGGGTTCACAACCGGTACAACATCCTCGGGTCAATCAGAATCTGAGAATGTGACAGATTCATCGTGTGTTAAGGAACAGAGTCCTCCCATTGTTGAGGATGCTGATTCTTCGGATGATGAATCTGAAGAAATTGTGAAACAACAGTCTAACTCGGTTACAACAGATATTCCAATCGAGAATCACATCCTGTGTGATCCACCAGTGAAACCGAGTAAGACTGAAATGTCAAAAGCAATGGAGTCCCTTGTATCTAGCAGTGAAGAGAATAACTTGTTGTACACGCTCAAAGGAGATAGCAAAATCTACTCTAACAAAGATTTTCCAATTAAAAATGTAAATCAAGATTTAATTGAGCAAATTTTTGAAGGATGCACTGATAAGTTTTTGGGGAACAAAAGTGGCAAAGTTACCGTCACTCAATGTGATCCAATTCCGTGTGAACAAATTAGAAAACAATACGGAAACCAAAAACTACCAATTGAGCGAAAACAACAAGTCAACTCCGGAAAGGGTAAGGTAAGGGGAAAGAAGGCTCAGAACAAGAATGTTCAAGCACCTAAAGTTCAGCAGCCTAAGACTGAACAACCAAAGGTTCAACAACAAAAGGTGCAAAACAAAAGAGCTCCTGTTAAGAAACGAGAACCGAAAATGAACTTTGTTGGATCCACGGGTTCAGACAAACTTGAAACATTTCAGGATAAATCTAACATTGATTTTATAAAACAAGTTAGAATTTTAAAACGAAATGATCAGAATAATTACACCCAACACACCAACGGATGTGATTTAGGTCCAAGCACGTCTAGATCACAAAGTTCATTGTCTGGTTCTCCGTCTGGTCATCAACATGTTTCTCCGAAGTTTGTAGAGCGGAGAACATGTTTTGAATGTGGGACAGTTGGGCATATTGTAAGATATTGCCCACACGTGCAAAAGCTGAAGTCAAAAACGAGTGCTCCCCAAGAAATCGATTACCGAAAACGATCAGTTTCCCCGAAACAAGACCCACGTGTCTTGAAAGAAAGGGAAAAGAAGTTAAAGCAAAAGAATCAAAAGGTAATTGAAAAGGCCTTAAAATCAGAGGTCAAAGAAGAAAAACCTGTACAAGCAAAATCTGAAACTGTAAAACCAGTAAATGCTAAAACAATAAATTCAAATACTGGTAAACGACAAACAGCTTGGAAGCAAAAGCAGGTAATTCAATCAGGGGGAGCACCACAGGTTCTTTTTCCTAATCATCAAGTGATTGAAATCACTTTCCTTGATGATCAAGGACGACCCAAGTCCACAAAGGCTTGGGTCCCCCTCTCCAACTAATCTCTGAGTGAGTGTGTAGGATATTCCAGGAGGAACTTTCGATAGTCGTAAGATTGTTGATAGTGGAGCGTCCATGCACAAGATCGGCGACACCAGACTCCGAAACATCATTATATCTAGGAGTTGTTGCCTTTGATGGAGAGAAATGAGAAAAGAAAGGAAAAAGATAAGAAGACAAACATTCCGATGAAGGAATGATGGTGAAAGAATGTGGTTGAATGAAGTTGAAAAATTCGACATGAAGAGATATGTGCCAAAATTGGTTGTTATGGTTTTTGATCGGGTCCTCAGGAAAGATTCAAATGAAAAGTACGCGACTGCAGCACGTCTGAAGCTTTTCGAAGATTCATGGATTTTTCTTCCACAAGAAGTTCAAAGTCCACAAGATGAACGTGCAGTGTACATTTCTTTACGGTGTGAATGAAGAAAATGTGTTTGTTGAACAAAACAACCGGGTGTGCGGATGCCTTGGCGTGGATTGAACAACCGTACACTACTTCTCAAAGAGAAAGACAAAGATTTTCGCTGGTACAATGTGGAAGACCAGCCGGACCCAAAGGTTTTTGATCTTGTTGCTGTGAAGGGATTTTAGTAGCTACAAAATCGACTTTGAAATCCACACCGGGTGGATATCCAGTTTAGGAGAGCACTCAGATTCCTTGCAATGCACGGAGCAGTTGCAGGATACGGTTTTTAAATTTCTAATCTCTCCTATACTTGTCGATATTTAAGCTGCTTTATGAATTAGTATTATCTCGTACAACACTCTTTGGCCAGGCACATTGATCTCGAATATTACTTCACAAGTGATTGTTTCAATATGAAACTCATCAATGCTGTCATGGTCCGCACCGCAAACCGACATGCCAACTGATTTTTCCAAAATTCGGTAAATCTTTTCTGATTAAAACTTAATTTTGGTAAACGACATTGAGGTAAAACAAGAGTAAAACCAACATCGGAAAATCATTTTTGTAAATACCTTTGAGTTTTAAATTTATCTTAGTTTATTGATTTTAGGGGGAGTAAATCCAAAATTTGGAAAATCCAAAAACATCGAAAAAAATTCAAAAACACAAAAACAATAGAAAAACAAAAATGAGTTTCCTGGCGAGCAAAAGAGAAAATGATAGTACATCAGTGGTCTGTCCAAACCTCTTCAAACCTAAAATGAACAATGATAAGCAGCTCTATATAAGATGTATCGGTAGGCTCACAATCATTTTAAAATGTGCAGGGTGATATAAACTTAAATTGACTGAAGACCGGGTGGGAACCATTCATTGGCATATGGTCTTAGTACCGAAATTTCGTTTGAGAGATTGCCGAGGTTCTGAGATATTCGGTCTTTATGCTGCTTATCATCTGGGTATCATGGTTGTATCTTTTACCGAAAAATAACGGGGACGCAAGTCTAGATCTTCCATGATACTATACATACGTGTACATATTGCATACGACCTCAATAAGTGATCAACAATCACATGTCCACAAAATAAGTGATAAAATATCACATTCATCCGGGAGTCAAGTTCGTCTCTCTGCTGTACGAAAGTACTGACCTGTTCACGGACTTGCTCCTGTGCCCTCATGCATATGAAAATCAAGTTCCTCATCAATAAGTGATTATATCACATAGGGCTTGTTTTCATTCAAAATAAGTGAGAATCTCACATCATATACGGTCAAACAGATGATAATCGGTATACTCACCGGTAAGATGAACCCTCGTGCATACCTTGATACGGGAATGTGTCGTGATGTGGATGAACACCGGTCGGTAAGTATAAATCATACCTTAACGTATCCCCTCCCATGATTACATCTGATAAGTTGAGCTTATGTGGACAACAATACCGATAATTGTTATAGGATGCTTATCTTAATGTTAACTAATTGAACAACAAGAGCGTTTTGGCATGACCGTACACTGATATGATTCTCTTACCCTTGAAACTCGCAAAAAGATTGTCTGTAAATATTTATTTAATGCTTTCAGTTTCTGTATCTTTGTATATATTTATTTATTGCTTTCCGTCTTTACTTTAAAAAAAAAATTAAAAAAATTCCAAAAAGATTTTAGGTGTGTTTTAATATAAACTTTATAAAATCCAAAAAGATTTTGCTTCTAGTTTATTTTTGATTGACTGATGTTGGAACTCGAGTCTGTCCTACCCAAAATCCTGATTATAAGCCGGAAAACAATTGCACCTTCATAAATGGTCAGAATTTGCAAGTTTTGAAAGTTAAAAACCTAAAACTGAACAATTTGTTAAACTTTCAAACTGTCGGACGGTAGTTGATTGAACAATGGTCACATGTGTGTCGTTTACTTATGATATTCCAAGCAGTTGTTCTCATTACGCGTTTAGATTTCTTGCATGTGCAGATTCTAAAGGCAAGGAGAACATGGTCGATGACAAGCTTCGGAATGAAGACACGACGTGAAGGCACTCAAATGATGAAGATGATCGAGTTACCGCTGACCATCATCAACACCACAAGGATCTCAAGTTGTAAAGATCAAGACTTTCACGAGCATAACTCAAAGGGGAGCTTATGTTAAGGGGGAGTTTGTCAACACACTTCCTACATGAAACGGGGAGTTTGTTGGTACACTTTCTGCTTTCAAGACGTGAAGACTTTAAAGATCCTCCGACATTGAAGACTTGAAAGGACGTCAAAGACTTGAAGACACGAGGGATCTACAAGAATTAAGATCGAGACAAAGCTACAGCCAAGGGGGAGTTTGTTGGTGCACTTGTGTCTGTACTTTGTCTGTATTATGTCATGATACCAAAACGATGTCTTGTGTTAGTCTGAGTTACGTCTTAGGTCTGTTATTTTGTGTGTTCGATGTAAGTTTGACCAAGTCAACCATCCTCCTGGTTTGACTTGGCCAAACAGTTAGAACAATGTTTGTAATATGTCTGTGTCGAAGGATGTGTCATCGAAGGATTGTTTAGATCCTTCGATGAGCTCGAAAGATAAACCTTCGATAGATGGACCTCGAAGGATATCATCCTTCGAGGTATATGTGGATCTTTCGAGCTGTTTCAGATCGATAGATGATCTTTCGATCAGTCTATCTGATCCTTCGACCAGACGAGCTGTGACGGGTATATATATACCCATGTAATGTGTTCACTTAAAAAAAAAGAGAGAACACTCAGAGCAAAAACACACACACACGAGATTTAGAGAGAGTTTGCAGAATACATTTGTAAACCTTGTGCTTGTAACCGAACCTTTCATTCGTTTTAATACAGTGGTGTTAAACGGTGAACTTTGTGTGTCGTGTATTTATGTTCTCACATAAACTCCGGTTTGCATGCTAGCTTGGATTCCGCACTTGCTAGTGTGTTAGATATAACAAGGATTAGGTTTAACCTCAACCTCCGAGGGACCTACAGACCCATGTATTGACTATTGTCAGATCCAATGGAAATGTGAAGTACATATCAAGGAAAGAAGCACTAGGCCTTAGTGTTCAAGATTTGCAGGATCTCCTTGAACTTTCACTGTGTAGGGATGAGGATGACCAGAGTGCAAAGGAATTTGAAGCTGAATTCAAAGAACAAGCTAAGGCACTCTTGATGAGAAATAAAGGTCCTGAATAATGACAGGTTTTGGCATTATCTGTTCCAGGGGGAGATTGTTGGGATTGAACCCTACCAGAGGAACAGATAATGTAAAGCCAAAACCAGGTCACATCAGTGGATTCACAATAAGCAGTAGTTTACACTTTGCTTTCCCCTTGATAGTGGATATCTATCAGCTGATAAACCTTAAGTACTGCTCAAAAGAACAACTGATGATCCAAACGCTGATGTAATCCTAAAGACTGCTGAAGACAAACTCTGTCGCTCTATCTACTGCTGTCTCTTAAGTGCTGCTGAAGACACAAACATTGCTCATTCAAGGACTGATCACCTTTGAAGAAAGCACTGATGTTGTTGTTAAGCATCAGGGCTTAGGCTACAACAGTGGAACGTGAAGCAGTTGTTTCCTCATAATTTGTATTTTAATTACAATCAGTTGTTAGACATCAGTGTTTGTGTAAGGACAGTAGATACAGGTTGTTAGGCTGTTAGACGTCGCTTTCATGGTGACGTCAGCTGAGACACCTCAGTGGTTTGGTTTGCCTATAAATGTATCAGTACCCTGTACTGTTACATTGGATTTTTGACTGAGCGAGTTCTTCTCCTCATGTCTAATCCTTTCATCTTGTGTGCAACCAACCTTGGGGCATCAGGCTGAGGGGGAGTTTAGTTTGTAAGCATATCTGTAATCTTTTGCTTTGATTTGTAAATCTTTTGACTCTATGAGAAGCAATTGTTTATCAAACTATTTTCTCCATTTGATTGTGTTTACAAAGTTTGTTTTCGTTTCCGCTGCACTTTACATGTCTTCATGTTTACAAATCATTCTAAACATACAAACAAACACAATCATGAGAGCCTCCGATTCTAACAATTGGTATCAGAGCCACTGCTATTCCCGAGATTTTAAAAGCTCAGAAAGCACAAGCCACTGCTATTCCTGCTCAAGCACCTGCACAACATGCATTTGCTGAAAATGAGCTTTGGAATATTTTTCAACCCATGCTTGAAGCACAGCAACTTATGGCTGACAAAAAGCATGCTATTCAAGTACAAATGCTGACCAACATGGTTGAATCAAGGTTCAAGGACACTCAAGCAGATATCAAGGCTATAAAGGCAAGCATTCAAAGTGTCTCTGGCAAAGCTCCTTCTTCCATATCATTCCTTGATAACCCCCTTTCAGATAATGCCAAAAAGGGGGAGAATATCAAGCTGTTGAGAAAAATGAATACGAAGGGAATAGAGCATGGCCTCCATATTGAGCCTGAAAAAGAAAAAGAAAAGCAGGTCTCAAAACCTGTTAGCCAAACAGCTGATACAGCAGTAGTTACAAAAACTGCTGTCAGTAGCCAAACAGCTGCTATGTCATCAACACACACCACTCTACCACACACCACTACAACTACTGCTCCACCATCATCATCTACAATCATACCATCACCACTGCCTCCTGTCATAAAACAGAAGACAACAGATGTTACAACATCTATTGTAATGACAACAGTGATTGAAACACAAGTTGTTTCAACCACTGTCAGTCAATCACTGCCACAAACCACTGCTATCCAATCTACCACCACTGATCCACCCAAAACATCATCTGCTCCTTCTTCATTAAAAAGGAGAAGGAATCTCATATCAGATGATGATTCACCACCACCATCACCACCATCAAAAACTACATCACCACTTCCATCCCCTGCTCAGAAGCAGAAGACAACTGCTGACATATCAGCAGTTGTAATGACAACAGATGTTGAGACACCAGTTGTTTCAACAGCTGTTAGTCAGTCATCTTCCACTGTTCCCACCAATCTTACATCACAACCTCCTAAGCTTCACAAACGAAAAAGAGAAACAACTCAGGATACTGATGAAAAGTATGATCCTGTTGCTGCTAAGTATCCACTGGAATTAGAAGCTATGAAAAATGAGATGAAACAATTTTATACTGAAGATGATCCCTCAAAAAGGAAATTTCCTTCTCTCATAGGTTTCATAATTCCAGAAGACATGGATGAATATCTTGAAATGAAAGTAAGACAAGCAAGGATAAGAGCCAGAATTGAATGCAAGAATCAAGGCGATGAAGCCATTTTGAAAAGAAGAGAATTCCTGCTCAACAAGGTTAAGCAAATAAAAGAATATGCAAGTGATCTGAACATGGAAATGTCAAGTCTATCTCCTAAAGCAGATCAACGAAATGAATTGAGGAAGGAATATCTTGCATACATAATGAAAGAAAAGTTCTATCCTGCTGAAGAAACAGAATTCAAAGATTGGCCAATAGTTGCATTAAAGCATGAGGCAAAAAGAATTGAAAAGGTTAAAAATGATCCAAGTAAGAAGAAGACAGCTCCAAATTGGAATAAATACAGGAAGCTCATAGCTGATCTTATTTCTGAATACAAGAGAAAGAAGCAGGAGTTGGTAGATGCAAGAGTGGATTCTGCAAGTGCCATAGCAAAATGGACCAAGCAGCAAACAGACGAAGCTTATGAAAGACTTAAGAAAAGGAGGGACACTCCTAAAAAGTCTGACTACAAAAAGCTAAAGGAACAGGTCAAGACTTTTGAAACGCAGATCAGCAAAGCAGAAGCCTTTGTTACAAGGTTGAGAAAAGAAAGGAAGGAAATGCTGACTGTTGGAGAAGAAAGGCATAAGGAAGATGATCTGATTGAAGAAGCTACCAAGAAATTGGCTTCAGATAAAGAAAACTTAGCAAAACTACAAGACCTTACCAAAAGGGTCAAAGTAGTAAGCAAACCATCATCAGCAGGTATCACAGACAGTGAGCTTGATCAACAACAGAAACAAGAACTGCTTGACAAAGAAGTTGCAGAAGATATAGCTGCAGCAAACAAAGTCATAGAAGAAGCTTTTAAAAGAATGTCTGAAGTTCAAGATACTGCTTTACAGTTTTTCTCAAGGCCAAATGCATCCAACTCATCAGGAAATAAATCTCTACCAAGAAACCCATTTGGTTTAAAAATACTAAAGTGGCTCTCTGATCAAAAGACCCATGTATTGACCTTGGTCAGAACCAATGGAGAAGTGAGGCATATATCAAGGAATCAAGCACTAGGCCTGAGTGTTGAAGATCAACTAGATCTCCTTGAGCTTACACTGTGCAGGGATGAAGATGACACAAGTTCCAAGGAATTTGAAGAAGAATTTAAAAGACATGTAAGGGAACTTCTGATGAGGAATAAAGATCCAGAATAATGACAGGTTTTGGCATTATCTGTTCCAGGGGGAGATTGTTGGGATTGAACCCTACCAGAGGAACAGATAATGTAAAGCCAAAACCAGGTCACAACAGAGGATTCACAATAAGCAGCAGTTTACACTTTGCTCTCCCCTTGAAAGTGATTTATAACAACTGATGGTCTCTATCTGCTGTTCATATTCAACTGCTGCTGTCCTTTCAACTGCTGATCAAAACCCTGAAGTATCTAACACTGCTGGTCCTATCTACTGATGATAAAGCACTGCCCAGTCAAGGACTGATCAACCTTGAGGAAAGCACTGACATAAAGGGAGAGCAGCTGTTTAGTAAATTGTTTGTTTTATGTATAGTCAGTGGTTAGGTTAGCAGTGTTTGTGTAAGGACAGTAGATACAGGTTGTTAGGCTGTTAGACGTCGCTTTCATGGTGACGTCAGCTGAGATACCTCAGTGGTTTGGTTTGCCTATAAATGTATCAGTACCCTGTACTGTTACATTTGATTGACTGAGCGAGTTCTTCTCCTCATGTCTAATCCTTTCATCTTGTGTGCAACCAACCTTGGGGCATCAGGCTGAGGGGGAGTTTAGTTTGTAAGCATATCTGTAATCTTTTGCTTTGATTTGTAAATCTTTTGACTCTATGAGAAGCAATTGTTTATCAAACTATTTTCTCCATTTGATTGTGTTTACAAAGTTTGTTTTCATTTCCGCTGCACTTTACATGTCTTCATATTTACAAATCGTTCCAAACATACAAACAAACACAATCATGAGAGCCTCCGATCCTAACAATTGGTATCAGAGCTTGGACAGTCAAATTCGATCTAACAATCAATTTGACATAACAGTTCGGCTCAAAATTCATTGATACTAAGGTTGGTTGTATTTTGTTGAAAAACATAGTATCGATTAATCATGTTCAAAATGGTTATTCAAAAACTCTATAAATCAACCAAGATGTCATATGACACACAAATTTCACACAACAAGAAAATTCATGCACAAGATCCTCATGGTTTCTAGATCTGAAAACAATACCTGTTAAACCATGAGATTATTTTTATTTTCTAAATTGATTTAAACTGTTGATGTGTAATCTGTGATGTTTTCATTAAATACTAAAGTACAAACCTCAGATTTATCCTTGAAAGCCATGTGAAAATGACTTTTAATTTCAGTTGGATCCGAAACCCATTGTCCTTCAACCCAAAGCCCACAAATCTTATTCTTTGCTATGTGATTATTTACAATAGCATGGAAGTAACTTGTATTCTCATCTCCCAACCCTACCCATTTCACCCTTGATTTTTGTTGTAAGTCTAAAAGTTGTATTTTATGCCAATCCCTAATAGTCGCCTTACAATCCTGCCATTCCCCAATCTCAACTTCCGTAAGGTTCCTATTTTCGGCCACGTCATCCAGAGTGATCAATTTATTACGTGCTTCCGTATACTCCTTCTCATCTTCTTCTTTTTTTACTTTTTCGCCACACTTTTAATTCATCGCTAATCATTTTTAGTTTGAAAGCCAGAACCTCATCTTTAAAAGTGGACTCACATACCTTCGTGATACCCCTCCTGACTGCCTCCTCAAAACCCGACAACTCAAACCAGCTATTAAACAGTCTAAATGGTGGTGCACCAAAATTATTGTTAATCGTAGTGAGGATGAGTGGGCTATGATCGGATATCTCCTTGTTTAAAGCCAAAAGCGTTGCATTTGGCTATTTAGACATAAACTCTTCGCATACTAAAACTCGATCAATCTTGCTGAGATTCTTTCCATCCCCGGACATAAACGTAAACCTTTTCCCCCCATGTTATATTCTTGAAACCCACTGCTACTTATAAAATTATTAAAACTTAAAGCCCCATTAACATCAAAAGCAGAGTTAAATCGGTCACCCAGTTCCCGTACCTCGTTAAAATCACCGAGTATTATCCACTGCCCATCTACGTTGTTCCTGACTTCAAGTAGCTCTTCCCACATGTGTTTTCTATTTGCTAATATCGTAGACCCATAGACGTTTACAATAACAACTTCCTCTTCACAACCCGTGACTTGCCCTTTTGTGAGTAAAAAATTCTGATTTTTAATTTCGAGATTTTTCTTGAACATACCTATGTTCCAGATTGACAATATTCCGCCCGATCTTCCATCTGCATCTACTTTTGAGTACTCAAATTCTGAGTTAATCCAGAACCTTTTAATGATATTTGCTGACATATCCCGCAACTGTGTTTCCTGAATTGCAAAAAAAGACAAATTGTATCTTGTAATTATTTCCCTAACTTTCGCACCCTTTCCTACACCCCCTGCTCCTTTTATGTTCAGAGACCCGTAATTCATTGTTGACCAGCCTCCACCTAATCTTTAGTCACTGCATCCCTGACCATTCCTTCATTCTGTGTTAAATCTATACCCATTTTTTCCCCAAGTTTTATCGTTTCACAGACTTCCTTATGTATCTCGTTCACATCAAGATTTGACTCCAAAATCTGTGTTTCGGGGACAAATTCTTCGGCACTTACCTCTAGTTCTTGGTCTTCAACCCATTCGGATTCGTATCCATCATCAACCCCGGCCCCTCCTTGATCGAAATTATTAATATCTTCCTCCGAAATTCTTATTTTTGCCCTGCTCCTCCTTTTACTGAATTTATCCCTCTTACCTACCGCCCTCTTCTTTTTGCGGATTCTCGATTCATCTGACAACTCCACATTTAAGTCTGGAATCTTTTTTTTAGCTATGGTGTGGTTGGGCTTTAAACACCCCGAACGGCTCTCCACAATGCTGATTCTTTTTCTCTTCTTTTGGGTTTCCCTATTCGGCCCATTACCCCTATCTCCTTTAAGCCCATCTAGTCCAACATTCGTTGGGACTTGGTTATTATCCATTTCTGGGTCCACTGGATTCGAGTCAGACTTTTGACCTGCCTTGTCATCTTCTGCTGACCTGTCATTACCCGCATTATCTTCTTTATTCTTTTCATTTTCTTTATTTATTACATCTTCTCTCCCTTCATTTACTGTTTGTTGTTCCCACACCTCGTTCACATTGTTCAAAGAGACCACCTCGTCCGTTGGTTTTCCTCCTTCATCCACGTTCATCGGAGATTCCTTATCCGGCGAAGGTATCTCCGTTTCCGGCGGTCTTTGGTCGTTATCTGTTTCTGAGTTCCGTTGGTCGTTTCCCGTTGTTTCGGCATCGTTATCCTTTGTCTTAGAAACCATAGGTTCTGAACCATCTTCCGTATTTGGTCTGAGATCCGGTTACCAAAACTGAGACTCTTCCAACACCCATACGTCATACAATCTATTTTTCCACCTTATGGTAATCTTATTATTAATCGTCGCTCCATGATTTACAAGAACTCCAACCGCATCATAGTTGAAGTTAATATCATTTTCATCTACATCAGAAGGCTTTATTACTTTTCCGAACCTTTCCCCAACACAGTTGAAGACCCCATCTATCCACAGTTGGAGTGGAATGCCTCTGATTCTAAGCCATGCTATTCTTTGGTATGGTATATCCTCTCCATTCCATTTTTTAATTTCACTGAACCAATCCTTCCACCTGTCTTCTTTGTCAGCTAACATTTCCTCCATGCTTAATGCTGAATCAAAAATAATTAGGATACGCAGACCCCCCATGTACCTTACTTGATCGTCTCTTAGGCCCAATTGTTTCCTCATTGTTCCAACTTTCTTTAAGGATTCAACCTTCTGGAATTCACCTAGCACCGCTTTACCACTCCATTTGGTATACAGGCTTGACTCATTTGCGAAAGTTAGAGTGTTTTCACTTCCTTGCTGAGTTTTTATTCCTTTTGCCACTTCAGCCCATGACATCCCCTGTTTGACATATGACCGATTATATTCCTTTGGTCTCTCACTACCAGGCTGTTCATTCCTTTCTGGTTTTTTTACCCAAATTTTGTTTTGTTTGTGATCATTCTTTTTCACCACTTTTACGAAACGTGCTACATTTGCTTTAATCTTCCACCCAAAAAAACTCATTTGGTTAAGAGCTTTTGTCATCTTTTCTATATCCATCACTTTTACGAACCTGAGAAAACCAAAACGTTGCCCTTTCTTATCGAGTTTCCTGGCTATGTACGCTTCAACGACATGCCCATAATTCCAGCATTCAGTCCATAGTTCGCCGTCGGAGATATGCGGGTGGATATTCGAAACATAGAACATGGTTGCTTTCTCCTTTGTCTCTCCCATGTTGAAACTTCCACCTTCAGGGTAACCATCATCAGTGTCTCTGATTTCCCTTTATTCTCTTTCCTCGTACATGGTGAATGTCGATGACTGTTCCGTGACAAGGAAACCAGAATCCCTTCAGCGAATGGAAGAGACAACCACACAGATTAGAATGAAAGGTAAGATCGTAAAAGCGATACTATGCAGTTACGGCAACCTTGCACGCTAACCTGATGATTCCTACTTCGTTGAGCCTCCGGCGATGGTTTCCTTATACTCCGATGACTTTTCCTTACTCTAGAACCCAAATCCCTTCGGCGAATGGAAGATGAAAACAATCGGCTTAGGATGAAAGGTAGGATTTCAATTGAATCAACCTCGCACGCTAAACCAATGAATCCAGTCTTCGTCGAGCCTCCGACGATGGTTCACTTTTTCCGGTGACTTTTCACTTTCTCGTAAAATACACTGGTGTATTTTCATCATCAAATCCTGATCAAATTCTAGCTATTGATTTACACTTGTGTATTGATAATCAAGGGCTAAGATTAGTTCACACAGTTTACTATCAAGGGGGTTGTTCACAAATGAACCTAACCCTATATATAGGGTGGGGTTCTAGAGTGAACACTAGCGTATTTGTGAACTAAGTGAACAAATCCTGACCATTGATTTACATCATCAAATCGTAAAATACACTGGTGTATTTTCATCATCAAATCCTGATTAAATTCTAGCTATTGATTTACACTTGTGTATTGATAATCAAGGGCTAAGATTAGTTCACACAGTTCACTATCAAGGGGGTTGTTCACAAATGAACCTAACCCTATATATCGGGTAGAGTTCGTGCGAGAACCACCCTTATTGCGAGAACCGCGAGAACCAATGTGAACAGGGGGCAATTTTGTAAATACATAAAACTTGTAAATTAGCCGCTCCTCTCCCTGTATCCTATACTACTGGACTTCAAACAAAAAATAAATCACAATCTATCAAGTAATCACGTCCGACAATCCCACAAGCATCATCAATCTGCGATTCATCATAGCGATTCACAAAAAATCAAGTTCGACGCTCCACAATATCAGCAGTTCGTCATCAAAATTCGCCATATGTTCGATATTAGTGCAATAAGAACATAATCATCGATCGCACATTCGTCTTCGATTCGAAATTAGGGCAAAACGATCATAATCATCAAGGTTTGTTGTACAAATAGGGACAATTTGAAGAACATATGTCGTCTAATGGAATCACGATTCGTTGTTGCACCGTTATGTGAATTTGTAAGTTCATACACTTTGTTTTGTAGTCGTATATGACAATACAACTCTTAATCATCGATTCAGATATGTTATTACGTGATTATGACACTTAAGCAGTCGTTTCATATATGTTTCATATCTGCATTATTGAAAATTGTGTTATATATATGATTTGAGTGAACAGGGGCGAATGTTGTGATAGAACTATATGTATTTTGGTAGTTATGTGTTTGTTCATGTGGTTTTTCTTACTGAATAATGTTATGTGAATAATGCTAGATATGATGGGCAACACGAAATTTGATTTGGTAAGTGTAAGGGTTTTTTTTTACTGAATTATAACTGTTGATAAGTTATGTCATGTTAATGCACATGTGCATAGCTATAGTTATGCACATGTGCATATTTTGACAGAATATGCTTACACGGAATAGGATAATAAGGTAATGTTGTGATCTATATAGATATGCACATGTGCATATTTCCTGATAGAACAGGCTTACACAGAACATGTTGATTAGGTATAATTGTAGAACATGTTGATTAGGTATAATTACGTGATATATAGTTATGCATATGTGCATAACTTGACAGAATATGATTACACATAACAGGATAATAAATTAAATTTGTGATCTATATAGTTATGCACATGTGCATAGCTTGACAGAATATGATTACACATAACAGGATAATAAATTAAATTTGTGATCTATATAGTTATGCACATGTGCATAAATTGTTATAAGGTTAATATGCACGTGTTCATAATTTGCAATAATAGTTTAACAAGGTAGATAATGTTGATGCATATGACTTTGAATAGGAGTCTCACATATGCATCAATGATCTGTAATCGGTATTTAGTTTTATTTAGGTTTTTTTGGTGTGATATACAGTTATGCGAACATTTATTTCATCATGGAATATGTTAATAAGGTATAATTGTGTGATATATAGTTATGCACATGTGCATAAATTGACGGAATTTGTTAATATGCACATGTTTTGGTCAAAAATCACACTAGGATAATACAACCAAATCCGATTTTGTGAGGTGTGATGCTTGAATGAATGGACAAATGTATGAACAATGTATGAATAAAATGAATGTTGGACACAAGGATTTATACGAGGAAAAAGCCCTTGATCAATATATGATCTCTGGCACAAAAACCTCGAGTGATGGAAACTACCGATCACCAACTATATTAAACAAATAAAGGTTACAAATCGGGATGACAACAAGCTTGTTACAAGGATCACTAATGTGCAGAATGTGTGTAATCGCCAATAAGTTGCAGAGAGTTCTCGAGAGTGTGTGTGTGTGTTACTCAATGTTCTATCTATTCGAGCTTGTTATCCCCTTATAAAAATAGAAATAAACTAGCTAACTAACATTCCACAAAAGATGCTAGCTTCCCAAGATCCCCATAACGTTCACGAAGGCTATGCACGTGTGGAAATAGAAGGCATATTCCCCTGGAATCTCGGCAAGGCCAAGTCCCATTCGAAAACTCCTGCAAAACAAGTTCAAATATAGTGGAAACAACCGTTAGTATAAGGATAATAAAGAGGATCCTGGATCCTTAAACCTGCAACGTCTTCTGAGGATCCTTAATTTAAACCAAACTAAGGATCCGTGATCCTGGCTGCACTTGAGGATCCGTGATCCATAAGATGTAAAAATCCATCCCTAACAATTGCCCCCAAAATATGAGGAAATAAATATAACTAAATGAGTCGTATTTTCTGTCTTATCACAAACGAACTAGTTAACGTAAATATAGCAGTTGTAATCGGACTAGCCGTTGCAACATGACGTCAGGGACAAGACTACCTGCAAAATCATCATTATATAAACAGGTTAGAGATAAGGACCAATTCGCATTTAAATTCGAGCGTTACTCTCCTTTAAATGTTCATCCGGAGATCAAAGAGGTATCTCTCTTCTCCCTTCTCTCTAAATTTTCTTATTCTGATCCTCTACTCTCGAGCATCCATGGCGAAGATGACACTCCGATCCTCACTCGCTAAGGATCCTAAGAGGGATAGCCCTCTGAAAAGCCAAGGAGTCACTAAAAACCCTTCGTTGGAACTATGCCTCTTCACTGATCCAGAAATTGACCGGATTCGCCATTGCTTTCCGGCTGAAACCGTTTTCCGATCCTTTGACTCTTCAATGAAGAGTGATTATATTTCCGATACTTGGGTCACCTTCCCAGCCACCCCTTTTCTGATAGGGTTCTCTTATCCTTTCCCTGCTTTTACACAATCTTTCTTTACACTCACGGGCATGTGCTATATACAGGCCATGCCCATGATGTGGAGAGTTCTGTACACCCTTGAAAACATTATAGAGCAAGGAGATGTTGAATTAGGGATGTAACTAGCCCAAAGATCCAAACTGGTTTTAGTGCTGACAGTTCATCTGGAACAAAGGGTAGTAATGTAACTCAGAGTGGTGGATCTTCGTCTTCGTATTCAAGCTTTGATCCAAATCATACAACACCAAGTCCTCAACAACAAAATTCTACAAATCTGCAGTGCAATGTTACTTTGAACATTCAAAATGGTCAAAATCTTTCTCCAGAAATAGCAAAGCAACACATGGCATCACTTGTTGCTATGTTAGAATCGTATGAAGGTTTGATTGCTGGCAAAATTGGAAATCCGATGCTTACAAAAGAGGATTATGACCAGATTGATGCTGAAGAACTTGAGTTGATGGATGTCAAATGGTGTTTGGCTAGTGCTTGGAGGAGGGCAGAAAAGTTTCAACAAATTACTGGTAGAGATGAGTTTCGAGGAATGGCTATTTCTCCATTAGGGTTTGACAAATCGAAAGTCACTTGTTTTCGTTGCAAAGGTAAAGGACATTTTAAACGAGAATGCAAAAACAAAGAAGCAACTGGAAGACAAGATGGAAAAAATGATTATTATCAAAAGTCAATTTTTCATCAGATTGATCAACAACCACAAATTGATAAACAACCACAGACTGCTCATGCACGTACCATTCAAGAGAAAAGAGCTTTGTTTGGTATAATTGATCAAGATGATGAATTTGTTGCAGAGGGATTTAGCTGGGATAAATACATTCCACCAGGTTCAGGTCTTGTTGCTAGAATTCTGGGTGAAGATGAGGCTAATAAGAAAAGAATCCCGATTTTTCCAGATCTTGGAAGCGATATAGATACCGATGATGAGGAAGAATATCTTAACAAAGCTAGAAAAGGCATAGACCCTGACAGTTTTAATTTGTTTTTTGTAGATAAAGTTGAGTTGATGAATCAAAAGAAAATTGCCAAATTGAGGAGAGAGCTGGAAGCAGCAAGAATCCTTGCTGATGAAAAAGCAAAGACAGAAGCTAGAGAAGCTAATGTTGATCAAGTAACTGAGAAAGTAGTAGAAAAAATCATTGAAGTGGAGAAAGTGGTAGAAAAGATAGTTGAAGTTGAAAAAATAGTTGAAGTTGAGAAACTTGTCGAAGTTGAGAAAATCGTCGAGATAAAAAAAATTGTTGAAGTTGAGAAACTCGTTGAAGTTGAGAAGACTGTTGAAGTTGAAAAGATTGTTGAAGTTATTAAACCTTGTCTGAACTGTTTGGAGTCTTGCAAACATTGTGTGGAGAAAGACAAGAAGATTTGTGAACTTGAATAGGTGAAAGAGAATTTTTTGTCTGATGTGAAGTATGTGAAGGAATCTTATGATGTCCTGAACAACACAGTTAATGGTTTGAAAAAGACAAACTCAGAAATTGATGCTGCTATGTCAAAAATGAGCTCAACATTAATGATGAAACAGAAGATCATCAATGAGTATATTGAAGATTGTGCTAAACTGAAGCAGGATTTAGAGCTTGAGAAGATTGAGAGTGAAAGGATTAAACGATTACTGTTGAGTTATACAACATGTGATTATTTGATTGATCGTGTTTATCCTACTGTTGTAGGTCTTGAAGCATTCAAGGAGGAAAAGACTGAAGATACTGATACTGGTAAGAAACAAAGTGTCAAGTATAACAGATGTCCGCCCCCGATCCATGAAAGTTATTCTCCCAGAAAGCCAAATGAGGAACGTGTAAATAAGGCTCTCAACATCAAGTTAAAGTCTGAAATCATTGATGAATTACCAGACAATATTGATGTCACATTCACAGCGACTGACACTGATCATGAGTCTGAGTTGTTAAAGAAAGTGGTCGATCAGGTGTTGGATATGGATGAAGAGTCAAAACCGGAGTCTAAATCTGAAAGTTCGAGTTCGTCAGAAAAGAGTCCGAGTTCACCGGTTAAACGGGTTTACAATAAAGAATTCTTGTTATCAAAATCTAATTTGAATGATGGACCAATCAAAGTGGCATATACTTTGAATGATTCAGACAAATTATATTCTGATGAGGAATTTCCAATAAGAAGTGTCAAAACTGAGATGATTAAACAGGTTTTCAAATTAACAGAAATTAATATTTCTGAAATAAAAGATTTAAATTTTCATGAAAAACCTAAAAAATACACTTCAAGAGTTCAACAAAGATTGAACAAGAAAAAGGGTTACGGTTCTGGTTATGGTTTTCAACAGAGACCAAACCATAACAGTAATTTCAAAAAGAAAGGTTTAGGATTTATTCCTCCAGAAAATTATAAAAATCAGAAAAAATATAAACCAAATACTAAATTTATTGCAGGAACAAGTTGTGAAGAAGAGCAGAAGAAACCATTCTGGAAACAATCAAATCAAGAGTTTCTTGCTGAAGTAAAGAAGAATGTGAAGAAATTTGCTCCGAGAGTTGACAGAAGAACCTGTTTCAAATGTCAAAAAGTTGGACATATTGCTTGGAATTGCCATGAGTTTAGTGATTCACAACAGGGAGTTTCTTCTAATCCTGTTTTGAAAAAGAAATGTATTGATGAAAAGAAACAACCTACTGAGAAACTTAAAATGAACAAAAACTCAACTTCTGAATATAGTGAAAACTCAAAACGTTTTTACAAAAGAAGAGTTGATAGTAACAAACAAAAATGGGTTGTTAAGAGTCCAGAGAGTAGTTCTGACAATGAATCTGATTCCACAAAATCAGAGGAGTCATTTGTTGAGAAGAAGAACGAAAATTCCATTCCAGAGGTGAACGATGAAAACTTTCCTAAATTGTCTAAAGAAAATTTGAAGTTGAAAGTTGGTAAAACTGAGATTTCAGGTCAATTCTTTGCTGGTAACAAAGAATTTGATGCTGAAAAAGCGTTTAATGGCAAAGTTAAACATATTTTTGGGAAGATGGTTGATGGAAAGGTTAAAGGTACAAAAGAATTTTACAAATCAAAATGTTGGTGGGATAGATGTGTACCAGAATCTCCCAAGGCTGGTCAGGCTTGGGGGAAAGTATTTCCTAACTGAAATCCTGACTTGCCGGAGCTCCCAAGTTGGTAATAGTGGAGCATGAATCGGCATCATTCAAATGTTTTTGAAAATTAAAAATTGGTACAAGTGTGACTTGCCGGAGCTCCCAGGTTGGTAAGCGAGGATTTGGTATCGGCATCTTTCTTGAGAAATTCACGAAAGTGATTTCGTCTTACAAGTGGTAAATCAGGGACATTAAGTTGTACTTGATTTTCTACTAGTGGTATTTGATGGTTGAATTTAAAACTATTAAATTTTTCAAAAGGTTGAAGTTGAAAGAACAATGTGATGAATTGATCCCCTAACCTACAAGAGGTTTTCTGAAATCAACAAAACTTATTTTCCAGAAAAACCATTTGATTAAAACAAACTTAAGTGTTTTGAAATAATAATGGGAAAATAGTTTGTTGTGAGGGGGAGTTCTGATTGTTTATGCCAAGTGGATGGCGAATGGAAGTGATTTGATACCAGTTGTCATTTTACTTGTACAGTTTGTTTTCAAATTTCTTTAAATGATTTTGAATTTTAGGGGGAGTAAGAATTTCAGAAAATCCAAAAACATTTGAAAATCTGAAAATGTCAAAAACATGATAAAATTCAAAAATGAGTTTTGTTGTAAAAAGAGGAAATGATAGTACATCAGTGGATGATCACAGCATGCTAAAAAATTGGAAAGTCAAATGTGATAAACGGTCTCACTGATGATGTGTCAGTAGGTTTTTACACATTTAGTAGATTGTGACGAGATATAAACCTAAATATCAAACTTGCTTATGTCGTGGGTAACATCTCTCGGATATATGGGTAACCCCCGAAATCTTGTTTGAAAGACCCCTCTTTCTGAGATACTAGGTCTTTATGCTTAGTGATATCTGGGGTATTATCCCGGGACTTCTGATTTTGCGAAAGCAATGGCCTAGTCCCCGGAGAATATTTTACGCTTGCTTGAAATATAGCTCACCCCTCAGCATAAAAAATGATGAAACATTAAAAATGCTAATCATGTGCTGTTGTAAAAAAGATCCTCTAAAGGGGACCCACCAAAAGTCGAAGCCGTCATCTCTCTGCTGAACGGAAGTTTTGACCTGAGCTCTCACGGCCCTAGCAATTTAACCCCTTACAGATATCATCTAGGTATACTTACCTATAAGACTAAATATTGGGATATGGATACGGGAGTATATTCTGAGGTGGGACACGCGAATAAGTTTAAGTATCTAAAACATTAATATCGTATCTCGAAACAGTTGAACTTTGTGTGAAAATTTAAGTGGATCAGTATACTGACAATCTAAGTGAATCGTTTAGAACTTAAAATGTTTAAAGCTTAACGGTGTTGGTGATTTGTCTCAAGAACTGATATGATCATCTTTTACAAACTCACAAAAATATTTGTTTGTAAATATTTCTTTACTACATTCCTTTAATGTCAAAAATCCAAAAGGATTTTCGGTGTGTTTTAGCATAAATTTTGAAAAATTCAAAAAGATTTTAGACAACTGATATTGAAAAGCCGATTTTCAAAATTCTGAGTGCTAAACATGAAGAACAGGTTTGGGAGTGTATGTTTTGAAAAGATTTTCTTACAAGTGGTTAACAAAGTTTAAATTTGTCAAATTATAAATTTGTGAAATTTATTGTGAGGTAGAGTTTGTGCAGGTTATGGCTATGAGAGAGCCAGGTTGCGATTCGTGAACCTGTAAACACGTGAGCAGAATATGAGCCAGATGATCCTGGAAATTACAAGAGATTGTTAAATCATCATTCGAGGGGGAGTTTGAATGATTGAGAGCCAGGATGAGAGAGAAGAAGAGATAGAGATTTGATGGATGCTTACAATTGTTAGACATTTTGAAAGAAGCCCAAAGACTGATAAAGAATGAAGATTGTGAAGACTCGACACCGAAGACTTCGTCAATATCCGAGGGGGAGTCTGTTGGTGTATTACGTCTATCGACTTCATCTTGTATCGAGTCTTGTATTAGAATTGTCAGATCAGGGCACATTGTACGAGAAACTAGGGTTTGTGTTAAAGTGGGTAATTTCGCTTGAAACAGCCACTGCCACTTTCAAGGGAAATTAACATTGTAATTCCGCTTGAAATGGTCAGTGCCACTTTCAAGGGAAATTAACATTGTAATTCCGCTTGAAATGGTCAGTGCCACTTTTAAGGGAAATTAACATTGTAATTCCGCTTGAAATGGTCAGTGCCACTTTCAAGGGAAATTAACAGTTCTAATTCCGCTTGAAAGTGTCAGTGCCACTTTCAAGCGGAATCACCTCCACTATATATAGGCTTCATGTCTAGTCATTTGTAACGGAATTAGATTTATATACCGAGGTGCTGCCGGTCTGTCTAGTGATTGTAAACAGTGTTAAATCAATATACAAGACGTTTAAAGTGTGAATCAAGCTGTTTCCAAGTCTATACGTCTGTTTCCGCCTGTCGTATAGATAAGAACTCTTCTGAACGACTCGTTTGGGTCACAAAATGATCCTACACCGAGTTGAGTCAGATGTATAACCTCGTTAGCCACGGTTCACATCGATTTCTATTTAAACACAAACCTGGTCAGCCTCATCCAATCCTCAAAACCACCAAAAACGATACCCACTGGAGGAACCAATTCTTTTTTGTTAGGAGGGGTTCAATCCCAGACGGGAAGGATCTCCCTAAAAAGTGGATCACCCAGGGTAGGATATGGGATCCTTAGACAAGGATCATAGTAGCACTCTTTTATTTTTAAGGATAACTGATCCTTCTTTCTGTTCTTGCAGCTATTTCACTTTCTCATATCCAAGAGACACCTGCAACAAAGGAAAGGGTTGTTGCTTTCTGGAACCTTGATCATGCTGTAAGGACATTTCAAGTTAAAGCAAAGGATACACAAGAAGTATCCTCCGGTTCCTTCACCATGTCAAGTAAGTATTCAAATTTGTGTATGATTAAATGTTTAAATGAAAATAAAACAAGAATACTTATCTGTGTTTTGCATTTGTAGGTGCTGGAAAATCCTAAAAATCAGCTTCCAGGTTCAGTGTCAGCGATCTTGATGCGTTTGCTTCCTCAAAATCCATCAAGAAGCAACTAGCTGCCAGTCCCAGCGACCCGAACCCCAAAAGCATGAGCACACGGGGCAAGGGTGCCAAGAAAAGAAAAGCCTCTGAACCCCTTGAAGGCCTCCCTCTCATCCAACATCAGTTCGAGGAGTACGTCTCTGAGGTAAGGATCCCGGATCCTTAAATCTGATCTTCCCTTTCTGAGGTTAACGGATCCTGACCATGTGCTTGTTTTATGCAGAAATTTGCTGAGATCCAAATGCTCCTGGATAACAATCTTGAAGAGGCTGAGCAAAAGAACCTGGACCTTTAGAAGATATTCTTGGCCAAAGACAAAACAATCTCCTCCCTCGAGAAGGATCTCACTCTGGTGAAAAGGGAGCTGGTATTGACCCAAATCACAGCTCAGCAGGAGAAGGAGGAGGTGATGGAAGGGGCAAAACTCTCTGCTACAATCGCCATGCTCAAGATCAAGCTTCAAATGGCAAAGGAGGCTGAGGATCCTTCTTTTGACCGGTGTGCCTGGGACCAAGAGGCTTGGAAGCGGAAGTTGGTAGAGCTGGATGATGAAGAGGATGCTGAGGAGGTCTTGGAAATTGAGGATGGTGGCAGTGGTGTGAAGGATCAAGCGGAATGAGCAGCTAGTGGTGATGATGATGCAGCGAAGGTGTAGGCTGCAACAATGGGCGATGATGGAAATTTCTAGACCTGGCCGGAGCCCATTTTTTATGGTTTAATGTCTTTTGGTTGTTGATGTTTTAAACAATGGTTGGTCTATACTTGAACAATAGTTTTAGGGTTTAGGATCACTGATCCTTCGAACAATAGGGGGTAACAAAGGTGGATGGGTCCTTCTGTTTGTGGAGGATGAAGCCTTTGGTGCCCCTCGCCTTTATTTCCTGCACTTGGACTTTGTTATTATGGACACCCTTTACCTACCCCAGCGGACGGACCACGTGTTGCTGGTAGATGCTTGGGGTAGGTAATTTTGACAACCTTTGAAGGGTTTAACTTTTGATAAATAAATAAAACCTTAATCGTTTGGCTTATCTTGTGTTGTTCATTCTGTATTTATTTACCTTTCAATTACCATTGCACAATCCTTTGAACTTACAAGTTAACAATGAAAGTATATTAGATTATGTCAAAAAGTTTAGGATATGATCAAGGATCAAAAAAGTTCAAAAATTGAGAAAATTTTAGGATCATATATCCTGTTGTCAAAGAATAAGGGTAAATCAAGAATAAAGTTAAGGTAAATAAGGATCATACCAGAGAATCCAAGTTAGGATCCTAAATCCTTAGTACTTACAATTGAGATAACCAAAAGACAAACCTCATATATAGTTAGGATCCTGGATCCTTAACTGTTTAGCTTTGGAAACCTTAAAAGGAACATAACTTGGGACTAAGCCAACTGTAAAGGAAAAGTTAGTAACTGGGGACAAGCCCAACATTTTGGGGACAAGCCTAATAAACTGGGGACAAGCCCAAAAAACTGGGGACAAGCCCAAAGGATCTTGTGTAAACTGGAGTATGGCCCTTACTGGCGACTATCCAAACTTAGTGACATGAAAATGCCAAAACCTTAGCTAACATGAAAACGTTAGAAACCTTAGGAATGGATGTATGATACGTCTACCATTATATATAGGATCCTGAATACAGCCAGTACAATGAAATTGTCAGCCCCTAAAGCGGGTACTGGTCCCATTGCCTTTAACTGAACCAGGATCATCGTGCGCTATTGGCCAAGGTAGTAGATACCTTAAATTGGGGACAAGCCCAAAACTGGGGATAAACCCAAAAAACTGGGGACAAGCCCATAAAACTTAGGAGACTTCTGTGGATACTTGATCCTTTGTTAAGGATGCATCAATCTTCTGCAAAACTCGGAACTTAGTAAAAAAGGGTAAAGGATCCTGGACCCTTCTCCTTGTAATAAAATAAATTAAAGGATAAATAAATTAGAATCAGATCATTACCAGACTGAGGATCATATATCCTTTAAGGATCCTTAATGTATACCAAATATGAAGATGGCCAAGGATCCTGGATCCTTCTTACATGAAGTATCTCTTCAAATGGACAGCATTCCAAGCTCTTGGTAGCAAATCACCTTCCATTGTTAATAATTGATATGCCCCCTTTCCTGCCTCAGCTTCAATAAGATAGGGGCCTTCCCACTTTGGTGCTAACTTGCCATCAGCAGGATTTGTGGTATTTTGGAATGCTTTCCTTAACACCATATCACCTACTTGAAACTTCCTGATCCTGACATTCTTGTTATAAGCTCCAACCATCCTTTGTTGATAACTAACCAATCTTATCCTTGCCAAATCCCTGAGTTCTTCTATGGTATCCAAGTCTTGAACCAAGTTTTCAGCATTTCCTTCAGGATCACAGATGCTTGTTCTAGCAGTAGGAACCACCATTTCTGTAGAGATCACTGATTCTGCTCCAAACACTAAAGAAAATGGAGTTTGGCCGGTAGCATTCTTGGGAGTTGTCCTATCAGCCCATAGCACATAAGGTAGCTCTTCTGCCCATTTTCCTTTCTTGGATCCAAGCTTCTTCTTCAAGTTGTTGATGATGATCTTATTGGATGATTCTGCTTGGCCGTTAGCTTGTGGGTGGACTGGTTGATGTTATCATCTTAATCCCCCAGCTGTCACAAAAGTTAGTAGTTCTACTCCCAATAAATTAGGATCCATTATCACAAACAATTTCAGAAGGAATACCAAATCTGGTAATAATATTTCTTTTAATAAAGGATATCACTTCTTTTTCTCTGACTTGAGCAAAGGCTTCAACTTCTATCCACTTGGAAAAGTAAACAGTCATGGCAAGCATAAACACTTTTCCTCCTGGTGCTTTGGGAAGTTTGCCAACTATATCCATTCCCCATCTTATGAATGGCCAAGAAGAGGATATAAGATGCAGGAGCTCTGCTGGTTGATGAAGGATATTGCTATGTCTCTGGCAAGCATCACATTTCTTTGCATAATCCAAAGCATCCTTCTTCATAGTAGGCCAATAGTATCCTGTCCTAAGGATCCATGAGAACAGTGCTCTGCCCCAAGTGTGGTTTCCACAATCTCCTTCATGAAAGTCCTTTAGGACTTCTTGAACTTCAGGATCCTCAATGCACCTTAGATATGGACCTGCAAGAGATCGTTTATATAACATGTTATTCAATATTGTAAATTGAGATACCTTGACTTTGAAAGCTCTAGGATTTTCTCCTGTAGGAATCTCTCCATGCTGTATATATCTGATGATTGGAAGGATCCATGATCCTGAATGTGATTGTGCACCATCACTAGGTATGATTGCAGAATCCTCTCCTATCTCCATAGCTGCGTGATCCTCAATAATAAGAGCCAAGATATGGATAATGGGAATTTTAATATCCTCTGGAATCTTCAAGGATGATCCAAGGTTGGCCAATGCATCAGCTTCTGCATTTTCTTCTCTGGGTACCTGTGTCAAACTAAAAGAAGCAAAAAAGTGTGCCAATTCCTTGACTATCTCTAGATATTTGATTAGTCTTTCGCCTTTAACAACATAAGAACCATTAAAGTGGTTAGTAATTAACAATGAAACTACATGTACCTGAAGATACTTGATCCTCATATGCTTGGCAATTTGCAAACCAGCTATCAAGGCCTCTTATTCAGCCTCATTATTAGTAGTTTGAAACTCACAAGCTATTGAGTGAGGTATTATGTCCCCCTGTGGTGATTTTAGTAGTACTCCAAGTCCAGTTCCCTTGACATTAGAGGCTCCGTCTGTGAAGAGTATCCAAGGATCCTTGGCCTCTTCAAGCTGCTGTACTTCTAACTCAGCTTCCCTTTGTAGATCACTATTGAAATATGCCACAAAGTCAGCCAAGGCTTGGGATTTAATGGCAGTTCTTGGTTCATATCTTATATCATAAGCACTAAGCTTCACTGCCCATTTGGCCATCCTTCCTGACATTTCAGGTTTCCTGAGAACATTCTTAATTGGAAAGTTAGTCTTAACAATGATAGCATGAGTTTCAAAATAATGGCGTAATTTAGTAGATGCCATAATCAAAGCAAGGATAAGTTTTTCTAAATGTGAATACCTGGATTCAGCATCGAACAAACTTTTACTTACATAATATACAGGATGTTGTGTACCTTCGTGATCCTTAACAAGGACTGCACTTACTGCTTTAGAAGAGACTGTCAAATATAAGGATAATATATCCCCTTTTTCTGGTTTCATTAAGGCAGGAGCTGAGGATAGGTAATCCTTAAGGGCTTTGAGAGCATTCTCATGCTTTTCAGTCCACTCAAATTTCTTGTTCTTTCTCAGGATGTCATAGAATTCCTTGCACTTCTCTGATGACTTTGAGATGAACCTGTTCATGGTTGCGATCCTCCCTGTCAACCTTTGCACATCCTTGGCATTGGCAGGAGATTTAATATTCACAATCGTCTTGATTTGCTCTGGACTTGCCTCTATGCCTCTTTTTGTCACCATGTAACCTAGAAACTTGCCTGCTTTTACACCAAAGTGACACTTGGAAGGATTTAATTTCATATTGAATTTATCAAGGATATCAAATGCTTCCTCCAAGTCTTTAAGGTGATCCTCAGCTTTCTTAGACTTAACCACCATGTCATCTATATAGACTTCTATAGTGTGTCCAATTTATTCTTTAAACATCATATTGACTAGCCTTTGATAGGTAGCACCTGCATTTCTTAGTCCAAATGGCATAGCAATATAACAATAGATACCAGTTAGGGTCATAAAGGCTGTATCCTCTTGATCAGATGGTTCCATCTGAATTTTTTGAAATCCAGATGAGGCATCCATAAAAGTCAACAACTCATGACCCACGGTAGCATCCACCATGGAGTCAATGTGGGGTAATGGGAAAGGATCCTTGGGACATGCCTTGTTTAAATCAGTAAAATCGACACGTACCCTCCACTTTTCGTTTTTCTTTTGAACAACCACATTGGCTAACCATCTTGGATACTTAACCTCTCTAATCATACTTACTCGGAGCAACTTATCTACCTCCTCCTGGATAATGGCATTCCTCTCAGGTGTAAACTTTATCCTTTTTTGATGTATGGGTTTGAATGACCTGTCAATGCCAAGCTTATGAGTAATAATATCTTTAGAGATACCTATTATGTCTTCATGCTTCCAGGCAAAAGTAGTTTTTCTCTTCTTGAGGAAGGATACTAGATAATGTTCGATGTCATTGAGGATCCCGGGTCCTATGAAGATTTTGGATTCAGGATCCTGAGGATCCATCAGGATATCTTTCACATCTTGTTCTCTTGCCTCCAGGACATCTCTTGGAGGATGCTTTAATTGCTATTGCTCCCTGGGTCTTGAGGCTGGCTTCATCGATGAAGTATAGCAATTCTTTGCTTCTTGTTGGTCACTCTCAATCTTCACCACACCCCATGGACTAGGAAGCTTTACACATTGATGATATGTAGATGGGACTGCTTTCATGTCATGTATCCATGGCCTGCCAAGGATAACATTGCAACAGGATAAGCAATCTTTAACACAAATTTTTTGAAAAGAACTAAGTCCCTCTATGTAAATGGGAAGCTTAATGTCCCCCAATGTGTTCTTGGTTTCCCCACTGAATCCTACAAGAACCGAAGATCTTGGGATAATTTCTAATTCAGGGATGTTCATCTTCTTGAGGACATCAAGCTGAATGATGTTTACAGAGCTTCCTCCATCTATCAGAATCCTGCGAACAAAATGATTAGATATAAACAATGAAATAACGAGAGTCATGATGAGGATCCTGAACATCCATACGATCATCCTCATCAAAGGTAATAACTTTCTCCTGTGTAACAGTGGAGGTTCGGATGGGTCTATCCCCATTATCCATCTTGGTCTCCTTGGCATGCCTCTTAGCTGCTGAAAAGGAAGTGCCACATATTCCTGATCCACCAGATATGAAGTTGATAATTTGTGCATCAGCAGGAGGAGCAGGAGCTCTTTCTAGAACCTTTTCAGGATCCTGGATCCTTGACTTTTTTTCTTCCCAACAGCTCCTTCAAATGCGCTTTGCTTAACAAGTAACCAATCTCTTTTCTGAGTGCAATACATTCTTCAGTGAGATGCCCGAAATCTTTATGATATGCACACCATTTGGATTTGTCTTTTGTTACAGCTGGCTTATCACTCTTTCTGGGCCACCTAGATTTTTCACCTAGGTTCTGCATTGCAAGGATTAGTTCATTATTATCAACAGAAAAGCAATATTCAGAAATGGGAGGATAATCCTCATCATTCATTTCTTGCTCCACTGCATGCATGTTCTGGTTATCTGACTTGTTGTATGATTTAGACTTGTTGTTCCTGAAGTAGGATCCTTGTTTTTCCTGCTTCGAGGATCTTGCCAGTCTTTCTTGGATCCTTTTATCATCCTCTAATAGGATGAATCTAAGGGCCCTGGTTCTTACTTCATCAAGATTCCTGCAAGGGGTCATGACAAGATCATCATAGAACTGTGAATCCCTAAGTAAACCCATTTTGAAAGCTTCTACAGCCGTAGCAATGTCCAAATTAAGAATCTCTAAGGATTCTTTACTGAATTTAGTGATATAATCTCTAAGTGATTCATTTTGACCTTGTGTTACCCTATATAGATCACTAGTTAAACGTTCAAATTTCCTACTGCATGAGAATTGGCTATTAAACAAGTTAACTAGATTAGCAAATGAAGTAATAGAATAAGGGGGAAGACTTAGCAGCCATTTAAGAGCTAATCATGTCAGTGTGGATCCGAAACCCTTGCATAGACATGCTTCTTTCAACCTCGCAGGAATGGGATTGATTTCCATCCGTTCTCTGTACTGAGCTACATGCTCTTCTGGATCCGTTGAGCCATCATAAAGTTTCATGGTTGGTATTTGAAACCTCTTCGGAATCTCTTCATCACAAATAGGTGGTGCAAAACGAGATATCTTGTGGCTTCCATCTGGAATTTCAGGAATGGGCTTAACCACTCCTAGAACGCTGGATATCATATCCTTGAGTTTCTGTAATTCCTTAGCCATAGCTTGGTTGATTCCCGTATCCTGCAAAAAGCCATGGTTAGCATTATAAGAATTATTCAAAGTGTTACCTCCTGAAGGATTCAGGTTTGGAATTCCTGATGTGAATCCATATTGACGAGATTCTAGTACAATAGAGGGACCAGATGAAGCAATAGTTTGCATAGGTATGAAGTCTCCCAAATGAATCTTTGAACTTCTGGGTTCTGCACTTCTTAAGGATCCTTGACCCTAAAAGACATTGGATCCTTGATGCACCGAAGTTGGGGTCTTGGAGGATAATCCATGGATCCATGAGCCTGAGATGAGGATCCTTGACCCTGAGATGAGGATCCCTGAACCTGAAATGAGGATCCTGGATGCTGAGAGTAGGATCCTTGAACCGTCTACGTCCCCATGTATCCTCCTGAACTAATGAAGGATCCTTGATGCTGGAAGGAGGATCCTTGAGGCTGAAGAGAGGATCCTGAAGGCTGAAAGTAGGATCCTTGAGCCTGAGTCATTGCCATTGATCCATAATGCATTCCCAATGATCCACTCTGATACTGGACATCTGATGCTGTAGAGTGCTGGGCAGTTATGACTGGAGTGTCGAAATTCAGCGATCTCAACATCAAAGGAGAGTGATCCTCTGCTGATCTCTTTAATTTCTTGATGTCATCAATCTCTCGAAGGATCCTGTCATTAGTTTTGTCCTGCTGTTGCATGTAATTCCTCATCTGCAAAATCAAAGAATAAAGATCATTGTTAGCAGGGCCAGAAGTAACAGCAGAAGTTGGTTTTGAGAAAATGGGGGTTTGTTTCTTCGCAGCATTCTCAGCATTCCTCTGGGATCCAGAAGGAACAGGTGGCAAAGGTGGAATGCCCTGTGAAGAGGTGATCGCTGGCATGGAGCTTGAAGTGTTCTTCGCTTGAGAAGCCATGTGGTTGAAGGTGATAAACCGAAATGAATGAAATGAACAAAATTTCTCAGAAATGAAGCACCAATTGCCCCACGGTGGGCGCCAAACTGTTTTGGTCAAAAATTACACTAGGATAATACAACCAAATCCGATTTTGTGAGGTGTGATGCTTGAATGAATGGACAAATGTATAAATAATGTATGAATAAAATGAATGTTGGACACAAGGATTTATACGAGGAAAAAGCCCTTGATCAATATATGATCTCCGGCAAAAAAAACCTCGGGTGATGGAAATTACCGATCACCAACTATATTAAACAAATAAAGGTTACAAATCGGGATGACAACAAGCTTGTTACAAGGATCACTAATGTGCAGAATGTGTGTAATCGCCAATAAGTTGTAGAGAGTTCTCGAGAGTGTGTGTGTTACTCAATGTTCTATCTATTCAAGCTTGTTATCCCCTTGTAAATGTGACAACCCTCATAAATCCAGGTATCCGTACAATTTAATTTATATAAATTAGTGCGTAATGACTGTGCTAAATTACAACTGATGACTTAAACTGCTTTCTGATTTCTGTATCATACATACATGTGCATCTCACTGCATATTGTCACATCATTTTTGCATACAAACCTTTAGTGACATAGATGATGCACAAAGCACAGTTAGCACAGTTAGCGGATAACTCAGAAAATATGCTGACGGAGTTCAGTACATAGACAGACAGTGTTTTGAGGCCCAGTATGGGCCAGGGACAAGGTACTACACTAGTATGGAGTGTAGGGAAGTAAGGACCATAAAACTGCGTCACTAGGTGATAGTTTAAGTGCCGGAAAGTGCCTAAAACCCATTAAAAGTACAGAATTCTGTATATTTCAGCAAAATTCAGCTTTTTTTAACAAGCTAGTAATTTGCAAAAATATGGTAAAATGGTCACGTATGCTTTCCTAAATGTCGGGAATTAAAAGTGTCACAAAAGGGTACTTAAAAACACTAAACGAAATAACTTGACACTTTAACGAACCGGTATCTAACCGAACAACCGGACATTACCCGGAATACCAAAATATTGCTAGAAGCATTGTTTTATTATTTCTTGGCTAGTTACGATCCCCGAACACCCTAACATACTACATAATGCATCCTACACTTAAAACACTAGACTTTACACTTAACCTCCAACTAATTAACCTATTTACCATCAAAGTTACACATAACCCCCCCCCCCCCTTTCATACTTACGGTTATAGGGACGGCCCCACCAAAATCTTACAAGATTTTTTTTGACACTACTAGATATTATGAGATCTCCACAAATCTTACAAGATCTACTTTGATCTTCATAATCTTTCAAGATTCCTATAAATCCCCAATGATCTTCCTTGGATACTCTATAGATCTTACTTGGATTTGTAGAGATTGTTTAAGATATTGCTTGTACTCTTGAGAACATATGAACCAATGGGTAAGCTTCTAATGTGGATTATAAATATGCACCAAGAGTTCATAACTCTCATTATCTTTCACCTACACAACACACACCTCTCCTTCTTCCTCCCTCCCACTCTCGGCCGACCTCCATCTCCACACCACCACCATTTTTCATTCACCTTCCAACCATTTCAAGGTCATACTAAGGTGCAAGGAACCATACAAAGGAGTTTGGTGCTTGAAGATCTTGAAGGACCTCTTTTATTTGCTATTATCCTTCACTTTTGTCATCACCAACACATTGTGTTCTTCCCTAGCCTTTGAGCTAGTTGTAAGCTTCTTGTTACTAGTTTTTACTTCTCATTTAGTTGGTTAAAAGTTGTAGTATATTGACTATCACAAGAACACTAAAAGACTTAAACATGAATCATGAACATAAAGCTTACATATGATGAAACATTGATGAAACTATGTCGTTTAGTGTATGAATGATGTTTGCTTGTTGTTTTCTTGAGAAGATGATGTTGACACCACATGGAGCTTGCTAGATTGTGATTAAACACATGATCTAGCAAGTGAGAGGATGATTATGTGACAACATAAGATGATCATCCTCTTGCACAAGCATGAACTTGATGAATAAAATGATTTCTTGAAAAGTAATAAAATAAGTGAATTGATAGTCTTATGGATCCAAGATTTGGAAATGATTTTCCAGTGAAACCAAGTTCAAAATATGATATTTGGAAGATCATGGTTTTTACTTAAACCTACACTATTTTTAGTGGAAAAACAAGTGTATTGACACTTATGAAACAAGAAGATCTAATAAATAAACATTTTTATAAAATATGTTTACAAGTTGTAAACACCTAGTTTCTTTAAGAATGAGATTTTTAAAGGAATAAACACACTTTAAAGGGTAACTAAACCTACTAAACACTTTACCAAGTTAGTACAAGTGTTTGTGAAAGATCAAGTTCATGTTGTTAAGTAAAGTGTATAGTTTTTGCACTTGAGAAGTGTAAGTTGTTTAAGGATTAATTATTGATTGTTGTGTTGATTTTTGAAAAGAAAAAGATGTGCTTTAATAGCATGGACAACTCCATTTTCAAAGGAAACTATGGCAAAATTTTCTAAAAATACAAACACTTAAAGAAATATTTTCTAACAAATATTTACTAGTGTATTTAAATCATGGTTTTCAATATAAACTTTGCCATAGACTTTGTTACAAAAATACAAGTATTGGAGGTTGGTTTTGATAAATAAAAATGAATAAATATGTATTTAAAATATATATTGACATCTTGGTATCAGAGCTTCGGTCGTAGCGAACTAGGATTCTTTCTCGAGTCTAGACTACAATCATTAGGGCTCTCACGAAAATGTTTTCATAACATACTTTCATTGCATACGCGAAACGCCCAGATCCAGGAAACAAGCATTTTTACAATAAAATATACAAATCACATTTCAAAGAATTCGGTTATAGTTCAGTCTGAGAGACTGGGTAATTCAGTCTGAGAGACTGGGGAGTTAGTCTGAGAGACTAGCTGGGGCAGTCTAAGAGACTGGGAAGGTCAGTCTGAGAGACTGGGTAGTTCAGTCTGAGAGACTGGGAAGGTCAGTCTGAGAGACTGGGTAGTTCAGTTTGAGAAACTGGGAAGGCCAGTCTGAGAGACTGGGTAGTTCAGTTTGAGAAACTGGGAGGTTTTGTCTGAGAGACCGGGTAATTCAGTTTGGGAAACTGGGAGTTTAGTCGGAGAGACTAGAGAGTTCAGTCTGAGAGGCTGGGTAGTTAGTCTGAGAGACTAGTTGGGACAGTTTGAGAAACTGGGGTGTTTCAGTCTGAGAGACTGGGGTGTTTCAGTATGAGAGACTGGGTGTTTGGTCTGAGATACTGGGTGTTTGGTCTGAGAGACTGGGTGTTTGGTCTGAGAGATTGGGTGTTTAGTCTGGGAGACTGGTTGGTTTAGTCTGGGAGAGTAGGTGGGTTAGTTTGAGAGACTAGGAAGGATAGAAAGTTTCATAATATGAATATATGATGAATTATCTTGGCTTGCAATACACTAAGTGTTAGTGATTACTATGGATATACATGCTATGACTATTATGTACCGGTACACATGTCACTTTATTTAGAAAGCGAGTTATCAGATATTGATAACCCTATGGCCGTCACAAATAATGAGGTTGCACCTGCGCCGGAGATGTTTACGTCAGACACTGAGAGTGACCCTGACATGCTGACCAAGGGCGGAGACGACTTTCAACCGTTCGCGCTACCAGACCTTGGTGATGATTTACCCTTGCTGATGGCTTCCTTGACGAGGATCTTTGTCATCCTAGTTTCAGTCCATGACCACCTCATCACTGGTCATCCCGATAGTGAGCACACCAT
Organism: Helianthus tuberosus; assembly: GCA_030545235.1. NCBI lineage: Eukaryota > Viridiplantae > Streptophyta > Magnoliopsida > Asterales > Asteraceae > Helianthus > Helianthus tuberosus. The sequence continues at coordinate 40,887,860 of CM060430.1, forward strand.
GGCCCCGATCCTCGATGATGCGTCTCCTGTGGACATTCCTTCCGAAGGTGGACTACTCGACGAGTAGTTGATGATGACGTTGACATGTTTATTGATGGTCCTACTGATGACACCCATGATGATGGGAAGTTAGACGAGAACGTTGTTACTAATTTCACTTCTTGAGGCCCCTGTTATCAAGCTGTTCTCTGAATCTAGTATACACTCGATTTCAGACTCCTTTGAGTCTGTGACATCTGCAGCCTTACAGACGACCAGATTGCAGCTTTTTACTACTGACTCAGATAATAACACTGCTATGACTGCTGCACCATCACCAGCTTGAGATACCACACCTTTACACGACCCGGAGCCTGCTCCTAAGCCAGCTCCTGTTCCTTTTGGGTCAACTTGATGTTGCACCTGCTGGTCCTACACCCTTACTTGATCAAGACCCTGTTCCATTTGGTTTACCAGACATTGCACCCCTTATACCTGACCCAGTACCTGCACCTGATGATCTTCTCTATTGTTAGGACATTCGTTCATGCACCCACACCCACTGATGTTGCTCCTTTTCCCCTATGGAAACCGACGTCCATTGCACCGATGTACCTATCGCTTCTTTCAGGACATACCTGCACCCCGGGAAGATACTCCAGGTCAGCACCCACATGATGATTCTTTTACTACAGCAGCATTTTTCCCCGACCTCACAGGCCGAACCGTTTGCTCCTTCCAATACTTTACCGATGGACGAGCTATTTTGATGGTCCCTACCATGCACTATGCTGATTTCAGACTCCTACCATCCCTCACATTATGGAGGCTATACACAGAATGAGTTGCTCCTGTCACATCAGCTACAGTTGAGGATATGAGTAGCAAAGTTTTGGAGCTTGAGCTGACACCACGTCCTCCACCTTGTCTATTGTCAGTATACTTTGATCCTCCACATTTATCAAAGATTCCTTTTGTGCTCTCACCTGCTGCTATTACACCTTTCCCAGGTTTTTGATGCTTGAGCGGCATATCAGTGAATTACTTTGATGTATATACAAGCTTGAGGAGGAGTTCACGAATGTTAGCAGTTTACTTTTCTTTCCTCCTCCACCTCAGTCACCAGTATAATTGTTTTTGGATTATGCGGATTGCATTACAATTGGGTAAAGACACTAGTGATAAGCCGAGATTATGGATACTTTTGAAGACCACTTCTGACTACGTAATTTTGATACACTAATATACTTATTGGACAAGGGTAGGGTGACCCTGTGTCCCTTTTGATGTGATACATTTTGTAAGACAATGCAATTGTGGTCGGAGGATAATGAGAGCCCAATCATCATTAAACATGCGACAATACCTTGTGGCCAATAACCAATGAAAGCTCAGTCACTATGTCTTCGTTAAGCACGTTGTTGATCTATATGTGTGTGCTATAATTATAATGCTACGTGCTTGCTTGCTCTGCTCTCATTAAACGTAATTCCCAAACTACTTGGTGAAGCTATGAATATGCTATTGCTGAACTAGTTGATATGATAATCTATTATGTGTATGTACATATGATCTCTAAACAACTATATGCGCTCCCTGAACAATTAAGACCTGGCCTAACCGATCTTCTTCTTAGAAGATGTCGATACAAGGGAACATCGATACCAACGGCCCTCTGCTAGCGACATCGGCAGAATTACAAGAGCGCATCTCACAGGCCATCGCACAGCACGAGGCTCTTCGCTTCAAACGTAGCAGAGGTACCTCAGGAAACAACCCACCCAACGGCTGCACCTACAAGCAGTTCTTGAACCACAAACCTCGAGAATTCGACGGCACTGGGGGTGCCTTAGCTTTTGTGCGTTGGGTTGAGAAGACGAATTCTGTTTTACGATTAAGCAAATGTGCCCCAGAACATCAGGTCACGTACATAGTTGGACTATTTATAGATGGGCTCTGTCATGGTGGAACCTTCAGGTTCAGACAATGGGCGAGACTGCTGTGAATGCTTTGACGTGGGACAAACCGAAAGGACTGATGCATAAAAGATATTGCTCTAGGGCAGAAGTCCAGAAGTTGGAGACTGAACTGTGGAACTTGAAAATGGAAGGCCCAAAGATAAATGAGTATGTGCAGAGATTTGACGATTTATCACAAGTTGCTTCGCGTTTGGTGGAACCAGAATATAGAAAGATCGAACGCTTCATCAGGGGATTGGCACCTCTGATTTTAAGCCTGGTAACAACATCTAAACCCCTAACGATCCTCGAGGCTATCAGCATAAGCGTGGCGCTCACTGAAGAAGCGATTAGACTAGGAAAAATTTCCACTTCGGAAGAGAAAAAGGAGACTCATGTAGAGCCATCTGGAGACAACAAGAGAAAGCTCGCAAATTTCAAGGAGGTTACTCGGGCGAGTAACAAGAAGAAGGCCAAAAAGGGAAAAGACTACATGGGTATCCTACCTAAGTGCGACAATTGTTTACGTTATCATGTCGGACGATGTAAATATGGAAAATGTGATAACTGTGGCAAGAGGGGGCATCCTAAAGAAACTTGTAGGCAAGATACTGAACGTAGTAATGAAGGCCAAGATGGTAGCGAGAATCACGGAGGAAACAACGACAATGACAATTATCAAGGCAGAACGAGCGACAGACAGAAACGTGCTCAAGGTTGTTTTAACTGTGGAAGCAAAAAGCATTTCAGAAAATATTACCCTAAAAACAATCAGGCACAAGGATGAAAGCTCAACACCGGAGCTAGGGAGACACGCCAGGAATTCAAGCATGGATACGGTACGCCCCATACTATTCAACGTTATGCATCTGTGCTGCTAGATACTGTTGCAAATTTTAAGCTTCGCATCTCTAGAGTTTGAGAGTATACTTGGTTGAGTAGCAAGTAAGTTAGATAACCCACACTCGATGGAACTAGCTAAGGGGAATCTAGTGGAAGCCAACACAGTAACTAGAAACGGCAAGATAGAACCCGGAGAGCGTAAGTTTACGTTTGATCTACTGCCAGTTGAGTTGGGAAGCTTCGACGAGGTAATTGGGATGGATTAGTTGCCAAGCGATCGAGCGGAGATTGATATCCGCATCCCGATGGCGAATGAAGGAACAATCGTGACTCATGAAGCAGGATACACCTCTACAGATTACTAATTGCTTGAAGGCACAAAATTTTTTGTGTAAAGGATGTGTTGTTCTCTTGGCTCATGTCGTGGGACAAGGGAGCCGAATAACCAAAACTCGAAGATTTCCCTGTGGTAAGGAAATATCTTGAAGACTTCCCCGAAGGCTTGCCAGAATCATCTCCTCAATGACGAGTTGAATTTCGCATTGATTTAATTCCAGGCGCCGCGCCTGCAGTCAATGCACCTTAGCTACTTACACCTTCGGAGGTGCAAGGATTGTCAGTGTAACCTCAATGGTTGATAGAGAAGGAATATAACAGACAAAGATTCCCGTTTCGGGTAACCCCAGTTATGCTCGTCAAGAAGAAGGACGATGATTTTCAAATGAGCATCGACTACCAGGAGCCGAACGAGCTAACCAACAAGAGTCGATAACTCTTGCTAAGGATCAACAAATTTCTTACTTAACTAACTGTGAGGATCCAACTACTATTACATGACTGATCGATGATCGAGTGTCATTAGCTGAGAATTCAGGAAGAAAGTATACCGAGGAAATTGTGGGATAATAACTTGTTTTAAACGTACACAGAAATGGTGTTCCCTACATGATGCACAGAACAATTTTACACCGAATACGAAACTCTGAGAATCTAGGAAACATGTACTTAAGGTGCTTGGGAAACCAGGACCAAACTCGTAAAGGTTGCTTAGGAACCACATCTGTTAACTCAAGCAAACACCATTATCCTGACATATATGCCATTTCAGTTAACCAAATAGAAAGTACTTAAATTTCTTTTGTTGAAGTCTTCACTTTTGCTTCTAGCGAGTAGATGTTTGCATTTCTACTCCCCTTAATGGTAGTTGCATCGCGTTAATTTTCTTCGCTGAGAGCGAACACACATTTGCCTCGATACTTGGTCATTTCTTCATACTCATTGTTTCATTACTTGAAAACTCACATGTTACGCAAGCACCATTTGCTATGCATGCGGTTTCATTTCAAACGCTTCATTGAAGTTCAAATATTATGTTGCTAAATCTAATTACTGGTTTGTGATTCGAATAACCTACATTATTGTAATTGTTGGCTCTTTTGTTATCGAGTCAACACACTTTCTTGAAACTTTTTTTTCTTTCAAGTTACATTCATGGTTTATTTTTGTAACCATGCTGAGATTCCCCTTGTTGGTACATACGTTTATTGTCGGGCTACGCTGAAACCAGGATCAATTTCTTGAACTTATCCATTTCGCATGTTCGTTTTGAGACGCTGTATGATGTATTGAGAGCATCATATTCAAATACTCTTGCAAAGGTTCTTTTGTTTCGAGTCACAGTGGACTTGATTGGTCTACGACTCCACTAAATCGTTTGTTGATCTCGATACTTACAGTGATACTTTCACAGAATTGAAGCTTGCGCTAATCTCGTTAAGCATCTCATACACGGATTTGATTATTTATTGGCTTGCTCTAGATCCGTTTTGTTTATCACGATTAAAGCGGTCTCAACACGGTTGTGTGAAAAGGCAATGGTACATAGATTCATTTCATAGTACGGTGTACCTCCTAATGATTCTTTCGTTACAAATTGAATACCTTGCAGTGTTTAATGCTTTCCATCTTCAATCAGAAACAGTAATTCTTCGATGTCCCGCATTCAACAAAAAAAATGTTATGACATTGTGTAAAACAAAATCTTCAGGTTGTTTCAGTACGCTTTCATTTGATTTCAAACTCGGTGAACTTGTTCAGTCACCACTATTATTGAATCATGCCATTACAACGCCTTGTGGTGTCATTACAAATTTGTAGCTTGTGCTAATCGTGGTCAATCGTTCCACACAAAACTACATATACTTTCGTTTGACTAAGTCATTTAAACATTCCTGATGCAACTACAAATCAAGACAATGATACACCAGATTCGCTTGTATTTCATTCGGTGTATTTCCGCAATTCAAGAATGTCAACACACTAACCCTTACCGTTGATTTATTCGAAAGATGACAGATCATTTTCATATTCAAGTGTTGATTTTGAATTCATATAGCGGAGGCTATGGTTTGTGAAAACTCGTTTGCATATTGTGACCGATTATTTGAGAATCCTTCGGTCGAAACTCCTTTGTTGCACCCCTGTTAACTAAGTTACACTAGATTCTACATCGATACATCTCGTGTCCTTTGACATCAAATGCTAAGAGCACATACTTTTTAATCATTGGGTTCTTGTGTGGAGATATATCCCAGGAATTCGTCGGATGTGAATAAGGTTTAATTCGGTTTTGTGATTACCTACTTCTATATTGTCCATATACATATACGCATAATGTAACCTTAAGGAAATAAGGTAGTATAAATTTCGAGGACGAAATTTTCTTAACAGGGGGAGAATGTGACAACCCTCATAAATCCAGGTATCCGTACAATTTAATTTATATAAATTAGTGCGTAATGACTGTGCTAAATTACAACTGATGACTTAAACTGCTTTCTGATTTCTGTATCATACATACATGTGCATCTCACTGCATATTGTCACATCATTTTTTCATACAAACCTTTAGTGACATAGATGATGCACAAAGCACATTTAGCACAGTTAGCGGATAACTCAGAAAATATGCTGACGGAGTTCAGTATATAGACAGACAGTGTTTTGAGGCCCAGTATGGGCCAGGGACAAGGTACTACACTAGTATGGAGTGTAGGGAAGTAAGGACCATAAAACTGCATAACCAGGTGATAGTTTAATTTCCGGAAAGTGCCTAAAACCCATTAAAAGTACAGAATTCTGCATATTTCAGCAAAATTCAGCTTTATTTTTACAAGCTAGTAATTTGCAAAAATATGGTAAAATGGTCCTGTATGCTTTCCTAAGTGTAGGGAATTAAAAGTGTCACAAAAGGGTACTTAAAGAACACATAAACGGAATAACTTGACACTTTAACGAACCGGTATCTAACCGAACAACCGGACATTACCCGGAACACCAAAATATTGCTAGAAGCATTGTTTTATTATTTCTTGGCTAGTTACGATCCCCGAACACCCTAACATACTACATAATGCATCCTACACTTAAAACACTAGACTTTACACTTAACCTCCAACTAATTAACCTATTTACCATCAAAGTTACACATAACCCCCCCCCCCCCCCTTCATACTTACGGTTATGGGGATGGCCCCACCTCAATCTTACAAGATTTTATTTTTACACTACTAGATATTATGAGATCTCCACAAATCTTACAAGATCTACTTTGATCTTCATAATCTTTCAAGATTCCTATAAATCCCCAATGATCTTCCTTGGATACTCTATAGATCTTACTTGGATTTGTAGAGATTGTTTAAGATATTGCTTGTACTCTTGAGAACACATGAACCAATGGGTAAGCTTCTAATGTGGATTATAAATATGCACCAAGAGTTCATAACTCTCATTATCTTTCACCTACACAACACACACCTCTCCTTCTTCCTCCCTCCCACTCTCGGCCGACCTCCATCTCCACACCACCACCATTTTTCATTCACCTTCCAACCATTTCAAGGTCATACTAAGGTGCAAGAAACCATACAAAGGAGTTTGGTGCTTGAAGACCTTGAAGGACCTCTTTTATTTGCTATTATCCTTCACTTTTGTAATCACCAACACATTGTGTTCTTCCCTAGCCTTTGAGCTAGTTGTAAGCTTCTTGTTACTAGTTTTTACTTCTCATTTAGTTGGTTAAAAGTTGTAGTATATTGACTATCACAAGAACACTAAAAGACTTAAACATGAATCATGAACATAAAGCTTATATGTGATGAAACATTGATGAAACTATGTTGTTTAGTGTATGAATGATGTTTGCTTGTTGTTTTCTTGAGAAGATGATGTTGATCACCACATGGAGCTTGCTAGATTGTGATTAAACACATGATCTAGCAAGTGAGAGGATGATTATGTGACAACATAAGATGATCATCCTCTTGCACAAGCATGAACTTGATGAATAAAATGATTTCTTGAAAAGTAATAAACAAAGTGAATTGATAGTCTTATGGATCCAAGATTTGGGAATGATTTTCCAATGAAACCAAGTTCAAAATATGATATTTGGAAGATCATGGTTTTTACTTAAACCTACACTATTTTTAGTGGAAAAACAAGTGTATAGACACTTATGAAACAAGAAGATCTAATAAATAAACATTTTTGTAAAATATGTTTACAAGTTGTAAACAACTAGTTTCTTTAAGAATGAGATTTTTAAAGGAATAAACACACTTTAAAGGGTAACTAAACCTACTAAACACTTTACCAAGTTACTACAAGTGTTTGTGAAAGATCAAGTTCATGTTGTTAAGTAAAGTGTATAGTTTTTACACTTGAGAATTGTAAGTTGTTTAAGGATTAATTATTGATTGTTGTGTTGATTTTTGAAAAGAAAATGATGTGCTTTAATAGCATGGACACCTCCATTTTCAAAGGAAACTATAGCAAAATTTTCTAAAAATACAAACACTTAAAGAAATATTTCTAACAAATATTTACTAGTGTATTTAAATCATGGTTTTCAATATAAACTTTGCCATAGACTTTGTTTTAAAAATACAAGTATTGGAGGTTGGTTTTGATAAATAAATATGTATTTAAAATATATATTTACATGGTGTGTGATTACGTGTATATTTCGTGTAATAGTTATATTGTTTTAAGGGTTAAAATGATATAACTTAACAAGATACGAGGACTTACAAAATATTTCGGAAAATATACTCATTTTGGTAAAACTTTGGATACGAAAGAATGAAAGTGATTTTTACCAAGTTATATCATATTTTTGGACAGGAGAAAATGTATTATCTTTGGGAAAGTAAAAATATATTTACTTGGGTTTATTAAGAAATATAGTATTTTTGGGAAAAATATATATTTTCTTGGAATGTATTGTTTTGAATAAAAATAAGGTTTATATATATATATATATATATATATATATATATTTCTAAGTGAGACTTAAAAACATATATTCTTTTGGATTAACACGCCGGAATACGACGCCAATACTTGACAAGAATACTAAAGTACCTGTATGAGATACCCCCATCCTTGGGAAGGAAATACAAATACAAAGTACTTGAGAAGTATTGATACAAGATATTGTTTAAACAATTATTCCAAAACTAAATATAATTTAAAGTTAAAATAATTATTATTTTAGCAAATAATTATAACTTGGAATAATATTGGGAACATAAAAGGAACGTAACTCAAAAACGTAAATACAAAGGCAAGGCACAACCCGTTCGTCTAATAGACGTTAGTACACTGTAGGTAGTCGTGGTTGCTGACAGGGTTTGAGTTACGAGCATAGAAGACGCAATACTGTGAGTTCATGTCCCCCTTTTCTTTTAACTGTTTTCAGCTTTATACTTCGGGGGTGAAATACATGTTACAATTATTACAGACGTTTTATACATGGTATGATTAGCTTAAGGAGGGTTACTTCTAGATCATGTGAATGGGTAGGGCGATTAAGGCCATCAATACTCGTTGTAGGACTGAGGGGCATGAGTGATAGATCTATTTGGGTGTAGCGAGCCCCACCCCTGAGTCCGCTGAGTGGACCATGTGGTGACTATGTCTTACAGCCGGAGGCCCGGTGCGAAATCTGCTAGGTTTGAGTCTTCCTGCATCACTTCACACACACCATTGGCTTTGCAACCCAGTGGTGATCTCTTTTTCCTTATTGCTACATACCAGGGACTTACATACATACTTACAATATTTTCAAAGGTTTATACATACACACAAACGAACACATGAAATCACCCAACTTTTGTTGATGTTTTCAAACTACATGTATTTCAGGGAATTTAAAAGTGGATCTGGCGGGCGTTGGAAGTTTTTATGCTGCGTTAAGAATAAAGATGTAATCCATGGTCTTTGATTTTGGTTAGTGTGTCTTATTCCTGGACAAGACACGTCTTCCAACCCTTGGTGTTGTTCAATATCTTTTGAAGAATTCTTAATGAACTTATAAACAAATTGTACGGTTTGTAAAATTTGAATTTGAAGTCTACGTTTCAAAACCATGTTACTATGTTTCAAACTTATTTAACTGATGACAAACCTATGGTTTTATCATATAGTTGATGTTATGATTGGATGCAATGATATTAAGAAAGTCACACCATAATCACGCTTCCGCAAAAGTCAGGGTGTGACAATAAAAATAGAAATAAACTAGCTAACTAACATTCCGCAAAAGATGCTAGCTTCCCACGATCCCCATAACGTTCACGAAGGCTATGCACGTGTGGAAATAGAAGGTATATTCCCCTGGAATCTCGGCAAGACCAAGTCCCATTCGAATACTCCCGCAAAACAAGTTCAAATATAGTGGAAACAACCGTTAGTATAAGGATAATAATGAGGATCCTGGATCCTTAAACCTGCAACGTCTTCTGAGGATCCTTAATTTAAACCGAACTGAGGATCCGTGATCCTGGCTGCACTTGAGGATCCGTGATCCATAAGATGTAAGATTCCATCCCTAACAGCACATGTGCATAATTTGTCAACATAGATTATTAAGGTATTTAATGTTTATGCACATATATATAATGATGCACGTGTGCATATCTTATATGTTGATCATAAATTAATGTTGATACACATGCTCATTATAGATCATTGATGGAAAAAAAAATACATGGATTAACAGATGAAAGAGTTAAGCAGATGTTAGATGAAGAAGCGTTGAAACAATAGGAATGTTGGGGTGTGCTCAACAACTGGGAAAAGGAACAGATAATATGATGTTATGGATGTTATATGTGGGTGATTCAAGGACATGAAACTCGTAGTGTTTGTTTTTTGTTTTGTTTGGGCAGTAGTAAGTGGCTAACTGATGTGGTGTGGGTATATTTGGTTGACAGTAGTTGTATAGGATACATTATGTATGGATGCACATGTGCATTATTCAAAATAGTAATCATATGTCGATGTATTATGTATATCAAAGGATGTATTATGTATATTAAAGAGATGTATATACGTATTAAAGCGGTGCTTGTATGTTATTAAAAAATATGTATGGGTGCACATGAGCATTATTAGAACACGTATATTGCGCATGTGCATCTTTTTTTCCGTATCAAATAACCATGTTAAGTTACACATAAAAACATGTATGCACATGCGCATCTTTCTATCGATACATTAAGTTTGGTAATGCACATGAAAACAACTAAAAAACATAATCAAAACGTAAATTTGATAATCCACATCATGACAACGAAAAAAAAAAAAAACAGAATCAAAATGAATATTGATTGGAATTTGTTTATTGTCATAAATAGTTAATTCAAGAATCATAAATTTGGGTTGGTCGATTTACGACGTCTGGTTGAACATCTAAGAACGATTGTAGCTCGTTATCAACTATAACGTAATCAAAATAAAAGTCTTTGAGGTTGGCAAATTGGGGTTTCATTGTATGTAATATAATGTCTGAATCAGGTTCACCGATAAATAGATGTACGTCTCTCGTATGTCTCTGGAATAGTTTTTGAAATATTCTCTCGTCTACATTACCCTTATCATCCTATATTTTCAAATGTATACATAATGTAATTGTCAATATAATGCACGTGTGCATAATGTAATTGTCAACATAATGCACACGAGCATTATCATTTTATATATAATGACATTTTTTTTTGAACATAACAAGATGCCATATATTCAAACGATAACTTTAGACATGAACTAGAGAAGTACGCATACAATAAACATATAAACTCCTATTTTTCTATTACATTCACACCACTGGTGTACCACTCTTCAATCACTAAATTCTCCATTTTGGCTATGACTTTCATCCACAACAGAGTACACTCATTGACTTGTTACAGTCTTCTAGCATTTGAACACAACACGACTTTGAATACCTTCTCATTTCTACTCGACCATATGATCCATAATGTAACCATCACTATGCAGTTGATTGCCTTTTTCTTCTTCTTAGAAATATCCAGCTTCCAGGAAAAAGAGAGAATATCTGCCACTGTTGAGTAAGCATGTAAATCTTTTACTCCCAGCCATGCTCCGACCATCCACCATGGCGTTTTCGAAATCAAACACAGAATGAAGATGTGTTCAACAGTTTCTTGCTCGTATCCGCAACCCGAGCACAATGTGTTGCTGATATGAATTCCCCTTTTTTTACAGCTTTGTCTTTGTCGGTAACCTGCCTTCGACGCCTTTCCATGCTAACATATTGGCTTTAGGCGTAGCCCAGCCGTTCCAGGTCATTACAAAGCCACTCGACGGGTCCCCGCTTGTGACACACAAATCCTATCTAATGGGTTTAACATTGAAAGTCGACTAATTTTTTCGAGTGCCAACCCCACCCATATTGACCCGTCTTCATTCGGTTGTCAGCTTGTTCTTCCATTGCCAATCTCACACAGTCACCTCCCCTATTTTTTGTAGCTGTCCGCCACCCAAGACCCTTTGTTTGCTGTACATAATTCGATAGTTATCCATAAGGCACTTGTTTAGAATACATACATCAACGATATAGTCTAGTTTCAACATAATGCACATGTGCATATAATTTAATACAATATAATTTACAGTAAACATAATGCACATGTGCATATAATTTAATACAACATCATTTACAGTAAATATAATGATTTACAAAGTATATACATCATTTACAGTCAACATAATACCTTTAGTCACAAATCAAATGAATTGCAACTCTTGACGTTCTGTATTTGTAGGTATCTTGTGACTATCAACTGTATTATCAGAAGATGGACCAACAATGTCAGCATCAGTAAACATAATGCACATATGCATATAATTTAATACAACATCATTTACAGTAAATATAATGATTTACAAAGTATATACATCATTTACAGTCAACATAATACCTTTAGTCACAAATCGAATGAATTCCAACTCTTGATGTTATGTATTTGTAGGTATCTTGTGACTATCAATTGTATTATCAGAAGATGGACCAACAATGTCAGCATCAGATGTATGAGGAGGATTATCAGAGAATATAGAATGTATGAGGAGGAACATCAGATGTGTGAGGATCGACACGTGATGAATCAGAGGATGCCATGTAGAGGGTGTAAATGGTGGGTTGTTCATTGTGAATGCCGCCGAAAACACCGTGCCCGGATGTCGCCGCCGTGAACTCCGGTGAGTTACGTGAACGCCGTCAGCCGTCGTCGTCAATCTATACAACAATCTGATCTGATGAATGAAACCCTAATAATTAAAAGTTGTAGATCGTGAACAAAGTGGTGAGAAGAGGGGCGCGTGTTTTGTAATAAATATCACATAATTACAATTTTGCAATGTGTTCACACTGGTTCTCGCGGTTCTCGCAATAAAGGGTGGTTTCTAACGGATCCTTATCATATATATATATATATATATATATATATAGGGCTAGGATCATGTGAGAAGTAGTAGGCTATTTGAGAAACTTGAGAAGAAATCTGGACCACACTTTTTCTCTAAGCAAAAAAAAAAAAAAAAAAGGAAAAAACGCAAAAAAAAATTATTTTTTTTATTTTTTATTTTTTTGGAAAAATCGCAGCTTTTTCTATTAGTTTTTTTTTTTGAATTTATACATATGTGTGTAATGTCAATTATACATTCCAAACATGTATATGCATACATGTTTAAAATTGAAATATAAGAGTTGTAAATCTATGATTGAGGTGAATGATTTATATTTAACATTAGTATTTAGGGTTTAGCTTTATGGTTTAGCATAGTTTTTGTTGTTTAGCTTTGGGGTTTAGCATTAGTATTTAGGGTTTATCTTTAGGGTTTAATATTAGTTTTTAGCTTTAGGGTTTATGATGTGCGCAAAATGCAACATATAAATTACATCAAATGTGGTATTAAACTAACCCTTATTAGTACTAATGTTGGAAAAAGTGTGTTTTTGTCTTCATTTTGTATTTTCAGGATTAAATGAGCTCAAATGAACAAAAGAAGCAAAAAAAGCAGCTAAATCTAACATAAATACAAGAAAAGGGATAAACGTGGCATGCCCGACCCCTTGACAGCATCTTCCCAAGCAAAACAAGATAACAGAAGGCTGAACACGCCCCGTGCTCAATGAGCACGGGGGCGTGCCCAAGTGTCTGCAGAAAAGACAAAGCTGTAGAAGCTTCTATCACCCACCACGGGGGCGTGCCCAGCGGACACGGGGCCATGGTCAACTCTAAGATTCACAGAATCTGAGGAAATCTTGATAGTACAGATACGCTTCTGCACACGGGGTCGTGCCCAGCGGACACGGGGGCGTGGTCAACTAATGCAGACAAACTGCATTTAATGAAGGAAGAGAAGACGGGTGGACACGGGTCCGGGCTTCTGTGCAGGCTATAAATAGGGGTGCTTGGCTCATTTGCAAACCATCCCTTGGCAAACCACCTCTCTCACACTTCACCCACCCACCACCACCATCACAACCCACATCCACCACCATCATCCATAATCCATCATAGAGTGTGTGTGAGTAGTCTCGGGATCCAAGATTGATCGTAAGAGTTCTTGACAATCAAAGGCCATGTTTGCCTAAGTCTCTTACATCACTTGGTGAAGACAAGTGTCTAGTGTAATACTTTTTTATTTTTAATCTTTTCGCACTTTTTATTTGGTTATGTATTAATGACTTTAATAACTAGTTTCTTATGTTGAAGGTGAGTCTTCCTAATCGTTTGTCTGTGGTGTCTTGGCATTATTTTACTGTCTATATAAAATAAAAGATTTTCACCATTCATATCTCCACGGTCTATATGGAGGTATGTTGGCTACCTGGTCGGGGGTTAAGGGAACGATTTGGTATGAGTCTTGCCTTGTTCAGTGTATAGATCCTGCAAGGACCTGGGTCAACTTTAGTAGGACCTCCTTCAATACCCATTGGTATTGGATGGCGGGGGTCCGAACTCCTTGATCCCCTCATATGTAAACTACTATTAATACTTTAACCCGGCTACTTAGGACTGTATCCCTGCTGACTCAGACTACTTAGCCGAGGGTAACTTCACCTCCAGAAGAGGGGCCTACCACAATATGCATTAATAACTTAATTAATTATCTTTCAATAATCCAACCCTTTAGGATTGTATCCTTGCTGACTCAAACTACTAGGTTGAGGGTAACGTCACCTTCAGAAGAGGGGCCTACTACAATAACTAAGATAATCTCTTAAAAAGTGCAAAAGTGCGGAAATAATCCAAGGTTACACTAAACACGAGTCGGATCCAAGTGATTCATCTTGTCTATCTGTTTTTCTTTTTATTTTATTTTTCAGCATTTTAGTTAGTTTTATTTTTATTAGTTTAAAACCTTTTTCTAAACTTTTGATTTGATTAGACGTTGAGGATAAACGGGTACTAAAAGCTCTTGTGTCCTTGGACGACCTCGATATCTTACCAACACTATACTACGCTCACGATGGGTGCACTTGCCCATATGTGTGTTTAGTGTTAGTAAATATCGTGTTTTATAAATTTAAAACTTGGCTAAAAAATGTTAAAGGGCTTAAAATATACTTTAAAAATATACGACACTTCACACGCATCAAGTTTTTGGTGCCGTTGCCGGGGACACGAGGATTTTAAGAAAGCTTAGAATCGACGGCCTAATCAGTTTTTCAAAACCTTTTTAAACGCACGCATTATTTTTTTCTGCATTTTAGTTAGATTTTGCATTTACAATAGCCTGAACACGGGGCTGTGCTCACTGAACACGCCCCCGTGCTCAACGAAACCAGTAACTTTAATTCAAACGCCCAGATACAGATTCTGTACATGGGGCCATGCTCACTGAACATAGGGCCGTGTCCAGCCTCTGTTTCCGTTTTTATTTTTGTTTTCTGGTCTCGAGACTTTGTTGTGGTCTGCTGAGTGATTCTTATGGATCAATACTCATGAGGTTATAACTACACCTATGAGGAGGATGATTATAGGGAAAACTATTGCACCAATTGTGGTGACCCGCACTCGGTTCAATATTGTGACTTATTTCACCCATCCACTTCATACACCTACTATAAGGAGCCCAGGTACGAGCCATCAACTTCATACACATCCTATGAAGACCCAAGGTATGAACCTCCTCCCTCATACTCATATTTTGATGAACCAAGGTATGAGCCTTCATACTCATACTTTGAGGAACCACAATATGAGTCACCACCTTCATATGCTTATTATGAGGAACCATGGCATGAACAACCCACCTCATATGAGTATTATGAAGAACAATGTTACGACCCGTATCCATCATATACTTACAATGAAGGACAATGGTGTGAACCATCTACTTCCTATGAGTATTATGGGGAACAAAGGATTGAACAACCGGATTCGAGCTTTGAGGATCCCGATCCTTACTCTATCACCGACATAGCCGATAGGATAATAGAAAAACTAAAAACTATCGAACGTTACATATTAGAATCTCGCACAAGGGAAGAGGAGTCCCGCGCAAGAGAAGAATTAAATAAAAAAGAGATAGTTGAAAATTTAAAAATGGAAGAACAAATAAGTGAAAAACCGACACATGAGTTAATCAACGAAAAGAGTGAGTCCGTTAACGTTATAATTCAAGAAGAGTCTAATTTTAAAGAAATTAATCTCTTGTCACATTCTTTCGAAAATCATTGTTTAGTTCCCACTCATGCTAAGTTTTTAAAAGAGTTAAACACTAACACTAAAATTGACGAAACGGTAAGCATTAAGTTAACTAATGATCAAACGTCACTAATAAAAGAGAATCCATTTGAAATTAACATTACACCAGTTCCATGTTTTTTTCAAAATTCATTTATTAGTAATATCACGATTGATAAGGATCTTTGTGTTAACATAATGCCAAACTACATTTTCGAAAAATTAAGTATTGGTGATTTTTCTCCACTTCAAATACCCATTTTTCTATCCAATCGGAAAGTAATAAAATCAATCGGTGTAGTTGAGGATGTTTTGGTTCAAACAAATCAAATGTTAATCCCAACCGACTTTGTCATCCTTGATGACGCTCCTCTAGTGTTGGGACGACCTTTTGTAAAAACCCACGAAGCTTTGAAAAACTGGAAGCGCAACAATCTATCTATTCAATTAGGGGCATTTAAAAGGAGTGTCGATCTTGAGCGTTCAATGAAATATCCATTCGGCAATAATGATCCCCTAATTGAAGATGAAGATGAACCACCCGATACAAAAGAAGAAACTGACCACTTTGTTGAAGAAGAGGTTGCCATAGAACAAACTTTTATAGTTCTCGATCGAAATGAGCAACCAAATAAGGAGTCTCCTAAAGACCCACCTCTTGAGCTCAAAGAACTCCCAAAAGGTTTGGAATATGCTTTTCTCGACAAAGATGGTAAATCACCTGTAATTATTTTGTCTAAATTAACTAGCTTAGAAAAAGAAAAAATAATTTCACTTTTGAAAAAAACACAAAAATGCGATCGCTTGGAAGCTTGTAGATATTAAAGGTATAAGTCCTTCCATGTGCACACACAAAATTTTAATGAATGATGACTACAAATCGGTAATACAACCACAACGTAGAGTAAATCCAAATGTCCAAGAAGTGGATAAAAATGAAGTCATCAAATTGCTTGACGCCGGACTTATTTACCCTATCTCCGATAGTCCGTGGGTAAGTCCCGTCCAAGGAGTTCCAAAGAAAGGAGGTATAACGGTAATAACTAATGAAAAGAATGAATTAATACCAACGAGAACCGTCACAGGATGGAGGGTATGTATAGATTATAGGCGGTTAAATGAAGCCACAAGGAAAGATCACTTCCCTTTACCCTTCATTGATCAAATGTTAGAAAGATTATCCGGTCATAAATTTTACTGTTTCTTGGATGGTTTTTTAGGTTACTTTCAAATCCCGACCCGAAGACCAAGAAAAGACAACTTTCACCTGTCCCTATGGAACTTTTGCTTATCGACGCATGCCCTTTGGTCTATGTAATGCCCCCGCGACCTTTCAACGTTGCATGGTGGCCATCTTCCATGATATGATAGAAAAGACAATGGAAGTCTTCATGGACAAATTTTCTATCTTTGGAGATTCATACGACCAATGCCTCGATAACCTTGAACGAATGCTATCCCGATGTGAGGAAACCAACCTCGCCCTTAATTGGGAAAAATGCCATTTCATGGTAACGAAGGGAATAGTACTCGGTCATAAGATCTCAAGCGAAGGAATGGAGGTTGATCGAGCCAAAATAGACTACCGCCCCAATCCTCCGTTAGAGCAATCGGAAGTTTCCTAGGGCATGCCGGATTCTATAGGCGATTTATCAAAGACTTTTCTAAAATTTCAAGACCTCTAACAAAATTACTTGAAAAGATGCTCCTTTCATCTTTGACAAGGATTGCAATCAAGCATTTCTATCCCTTAAGGAAATGCTAGTCAATGCACCTATCATGATAGCGCATGATTGGAAATTACCTTTCGAAATCATGTGTGATGCAAGTGACTTTTACAGTTGGAGCCGTCTTGGGACAAAGAAAAGAAAAGCATTTTCACCCAATTTATTATGCTAATAAAACACTTAACGATGTGCAAGAAAATTACACAACAACACAAAAAGAATTGCTAGCTGTGGTATTTGCTTTTGATAAATTTCGTTCTTATCTTGTTCTTTCTAAAACAATAGTCTATACAGATCATGCAGCCATTCGATATCTCTTCAAGAAGCAGGATGCTAAACCACGTTTGATTCGGTGGATTCTACTCCTCCAAGAATTTGATATTGAAATCAAAGACAAAAGACGAGCAGAAAACACCGCAGCAGATCATATTTCGCGCCTAGAAGACCCAGCTTTGGAGGCAACCAGGGATGAACAAGTCAATGAAAAATTTCCAACGGAGTCCTTGGAAATGGTGGAATACAGAGAAGAACCATGGTACGCCGACTATGCTAACTACCTAGCTAGCGGTATAGTCACAAAAGGTTGGCCACATCATCAAAGAAAAAAAATTCTTTGCTGATGTAAAGCATTACTTTTGGGAAGACCCTTATCTTTTCAAAATGTGTGCCGACCAACTCATCCGACGATGCGTACATGGTAGTGAAGCACGAAGAATTCTCCGCCATTGTCATGAAGGTCCATACGGAGGACATCATGGTGTCGCTAGTACCGCACGAAAGGTATTCGATTCAGGATTTTACTGGCCAACCATTTACAAAGACGCCCAAAGTCTTGTCAAAACATGTGACGCTTGCCAAAGAACAGGTAATATTTCTTCCAAAAATGAAATGCCTCAAAATGGCATTCTTGTTTGTGAAATTTTTTATGTGTGGGGACTCGACTTTATGGGACCTTTCCCACCTTCAAAAGGAAACAAATATATACATGTGGCAGTCGATTACTTGTCTAAATGGGCCGAGGCCGAGGCACTTCCAACAAATGATGGAAGAGTCGTGGTAAGATTTCTGAAAAGATTATTCTCTCGTTTTGGAACACCAAAAGCTTTAATAAGTGAAAGCGGTACCTATTTTTGTAATCATCAACTTGGAAAAAATCTTAACAAGATATAGGGTCTATCACCGGGTTTCAACGGCATATCACCCTCAAACAAACGGACAAGCCAAAGTGACTAATAGAGGTTTAAAACGAATACTTGAAAAAACCGTAGGGTTAAATAAAAAAGAATGGGCCGATAAATTAGATGATGCTTTATGGGCTTTTCGTACTGCTTATAAAACAACAATAGGTACAACCCCATATAAGCTCGTCTATGGAAAAAGTTGTCACTTGCCAGTAGAAATTGCACACAAAGCCTACTGGGCAATTAAAAATGTAAACTTAGATTTAGAATTTGCCGGTAAAAATCGATTTTGTCAATTAAATGAATTAGACGAATTAAGGAATTATGCATACTCTAACTCCGAAATTTATAAGGAAAGAATGAAGAACTTGCATGATAAACATATTAAACCTAATGAATTTCGAGTAGGGGATCGAGTTCTATTGTTTAATTCACGACTTCGACTGTTTCCTGATAAATTAAAGTCTAGGTGGTCAGGACCTTTTTCCATCACCCATATTTTTCCTCACGGTGCAGTAGAAATTAAATCTTGAAATGGAAATCCATTTAAAGTCAATGGCCAACGGCTGAAGCTCTATCAAGGATTCATTGAGGATGAGGAGGAAGAAATCTCATTTCAAACGGTCGAAGAATGAAAGCATCAACATCATACCTGGTAAGTTACGAGTAAGCAGGGTGACATTTAAATCGTTAAGTCTTCTAACCAAGTTTTTAGGAAATAGAGCACTCACATGAGCACTTAAAAAAATTAAAAACTTGCCCGCCCATGGGGACGTGTCCACTGGACACGGGGCCGTGTCCGCGCAACTGTTGGGATAAAACCCCTTTTTCATAACATTTTTTTTCATTCCACACGCCCTGTTTCCCCTAAAACTCTCTGGTTCAGGCGATTTTCTGCAAGATTTCAACGTCTCCTCTACTTCTAACAACATCAAGGTATGATTCTATCGTCTTTAGTAGTTAGATTAAGCATTTGCATGTAGTTAAAACACCAAAAAATTGGGGGAAAATCTAGGGTTCTTGAACTTCCTCCGGATCGAACCTCAAATTTTTTCTTAGATCTGTTAGCATTAGTTTAGATAAGTGTTATAGGAAGTAAATCAACTTGTATTGTTCATAGATTTGCCCGATTTCTCACAAAAACCCCAAACCCTTGTTTTTGAACCGAAAAAGATAAAATTGAAGGGGTAAAAGGTTTGTTTTGGGAAAAACATGTGACAACTCGAGTTTCCAAGATTCCATCTTCGCATTAATTGCACGTTAATTGTTTAAGTTGTTTTTTTACACGACTTGTTTGTTTCACAACTGTAAATCGTATTGTGACTGATATGTTATATATGGTGTGTATTAAGTGTGTTATTAAGTGTGCTTTATATAATTGGTGTGCATATATTTGAGTGTAAGTTAATAATATATTTGGTATTAATATTGACTGCTTAACATGGAACCTTGCCAGACACCCCCCCCCCCCCACGAAAACACCCCATGACCGAAAACACCTCATGTGTTTTCGTCCACTATGAGGCCGGGGAAAACCAGAATGGGCTTTGGCCCAGTGACGGTCCGTTTTAGTATTTTAACACCCAACCTTTACGTGAACTGTTATTTGGCAAACCCTAATCACATCGCCTCTCTCTCTCATTTTTCTTTGAACCCGACGACAATCTCTAGCTCTTTGGGAACCGTTGCTACGTTGCTAGTCTCTTGTCATAACTGGTTAGTATATCATCTCGGTAACTGGATTGTTATTACGCATATTAGATGATTGTTATATAGTGACTGTAAACTGTTATGTGATCATGTGGTGAATTGGATTGATTGGTTTGGTAGGAATCCTTATAAGCTGAGATTGTGATCGGTTGTGTTATGGTTTCTGTCAATGTCAGGATGATGTTATGTGTATATGTATATCTTTGAATGTTATAATGAAGGATGGATACGGTTGATGTTATCATGTGGGTTAGATCTGATGTTGTGATAGTATTTGGATAGATCTCGGTGCATGTTCAATTTAATGTATGATAATCATATTATTTCAGTGTCGAATGATTTCGTATTAATGCCTTGTATGTATGGAGGATCGCATGAATTGTTATGACTGAATGATTATATGATGAAGTCGACATGATTATTAAACGATCACTAGGGTTCTGCGTTTGTAACTGTTGGTGATTGAAGGAGCCGACGAAAACACTACCCCAACGAAAACACTTTGGGATTTCGTCGCCCAAGTGTTTTCGCCAACAAGTGATTTCGCCCACCAAGTGTTTTCGTCACAAGGGTTTTCGCCACATTGAATTCGTCGAGTGTTTTAAATATTAACTCTGTTAGCTTATAAATTCTGTTAAGCCTGTTAACTCTGTTAAGTATTTAACTATGTTTAGCCTATTAACTGAGTTAAGTTTATTAACTCAGTTAACTTTATTAACTCTGTTAAATTCATGTATGAAACTCTGTTAAGTAGGTAACTCTTGTTAACTCTGTTAGTTAATTCGGTTAGTTAATTAACAGTGTTAGTTTATTATTACTGTTATGTATATAAATCCTGTTAAATTGCTAACTTCGTTAAGACTGTTAACCCTCTCAAGTGTGTTAATGAATAACCATATTAGTACAAACGGTGAAGGACATTTATGTAAAGCATGAACTGCATTTATGTGATTAATTGCTTATGTGATACGTGATAATTTCCTAGGCACACTTTGTGACATAGATTATGTGTGAATCTTTACGAACTTGAACTGATTGAATATACGTGCATACTATAGGACTTGACTGATTACTTGTGAGCACATAGTTTAGCATATCGAGCAAACCAAGGTGAGTTCACACTCCTAAGGCATGGGATTCCCGGTGGGTTGGGAATGGGATTGAATAACTACTCATATTATCATTACTATTAAACTACTTTTCACTGTCCTCGGGTTGGGAAGGGTACGTACGTAAAACCTACGTACACTCATACTTACTATTGTCCTCGGATTGAAGGGCACGTACGTAAAACCTACGTACACTCATACTTGCTACGGTCCTTGGATCAAGAAGGGCACGTACGAATACGACTAGTCTAGTAACATACAACATGGGAAGCCCCCACTAATCATCGCAAACATGTTTGGGAAACTGCGATACAGATTAATACGATACACATGGGAAGCCCCCACTAATCTTCGCAAACATGTCTGGGAGACCGCGATACGAATTATAACGATACATGGTTTACAAAACGAACATATGATTTATGAAACGAATGCTATAACTAAACAACCAACTGTGAACTCGCTCAACTTTGTTGTTGACTCGTTGTTACTTGCCTTGCAGGTCATTAGGTACTCATGGAGCTTGCATTGGAGTGGGAAGAGTCGTTGTGGGACATGGACAGCTGTGTGCCATGCTAAACATTTGAAACGTTTAAACTTATGACTTGGTTTTAAACTTTATGCTTCCGCTTGCAACTTAAACTATGTTTTGTTTAGACACCAATTGTATTGTGTTGGATTTTTATATACTACTTACATGCTTGTTCAAAATGATTGGTGGCTTGATCCTGGTCAGTCACGCCTCCAAGCGGTGATACTCCGCGTGTGGATTTTAGGGGTGTGACAGATTGGTATCAGAGCCATAGGTTATAGTGAACTTGGTTTTAATAAGGGAAAAGTTTTTGTTAAAACCAGACTATAACCAGAACAGTGCTCAACGATCCACAACGACGCTTCGCTCCACGTGCAAGACTCAACACTATAGGTGATATGATTTATGTTTATATTGCCTACTTGCTAGTTACATAGAACTTTGCTCGTGGTATGCTTAGATAAACGTAACAACTATTGATTGAAAACACATGTGTACTTACTCTCTTCTGTCATCGCATTTTTGCGAACCTCTCTCACTCATGTTTCCTTTGATATGAAGATCATGAGTGGACGCGTTAACCTAACTCAAGCCCAGTTGGCGGCTTTGATCACTGAACAAGTTACTGCAACACTCGCAGCTGCCCAGGCAGGAGGTATAACCTGCCATCACAACTTACTCTAGGATCTTTAGATCCTACTCTCGTAAACCAACACTTGTGTTTAATTTCATTTTACACACACGACAGGTCAACACGCTCAGCCTCCTTTGTGTACTTTCAAAACCTTTATGGACTGTTGTCCTAATACTTTCAGCAGCACTGAAGGAGCCGTAGGACTCCTCCACTGGTTCGAGAAGCTCGAGTCGGTCTTCGAAATGTGTGAATGCCCTGAGGCTCGTTGGGTGAAGTATGCTACTGGTACTCTCGAGGGCATAGCGCTCACGTGGTGGAACGCGCAAGTTCAAATGTTAGGGCTGGCAGCTGCTAACGCCACCCCATGGAGCGACTACAAGGAACTAATTAAGCGAGAATACTGTAATCGTGATGACATCCACAAGTTGGAAGTGGAGTTCTTCAACCTGAAGATGACGGGGTCAGAAATAGAGGCGTATACGAAGCGATCCAACGAACTGGCAGTGTTATGTCCAACTATGGTGGATCCTCCCATTAAGCGTATCGAGCGGTACCTCAAAGGCTTAGTACCTGAGATTCAAAGCCATGTGACCTCTGCTAATCTTGCTACTATCCAGGATGTTATTCGTCTTGCTCATATTCTCACAGACCAGGCAAGGCTGCCTAAGCGTATAGGTGCTACTGCTACTACTACTTCTGCTATTCCCAGTGATAACAAGCAAAAATGGGATGGAACCTCCAACAAGGGTTCGACTTCAGTTCAGTCCCAGGCACAGCAGCGAAAGATTGATGACTATCAGAGCCCTGGTCAGCAATCTTCTGGTAGTCAAGGGCAGGGTGGATATCGAGGAAACCTCCCGAAGTGCAACAAATGCAACAGACACCACAATGGTCAGTGCAACAGGGGTCATTGCCAGAGGTGTCTCAAGATGGGTCATGAAGCTAAGGATTGCAGGATCTCACGACCTACGAATCAGAACCATCAACAACAACCACCCGCTCCACAGAACCAGCAGCAGCAACAGCGAGGCAACCGGGGATGCTTTTAGTGTGGTGCTGAAGGCCACTTCAAGCGGAACTGCCCTCAGTTAAACCAGAATCAGAACAACAACAACAATAATCAGGGCAATGGGAACAACAACGGGGGAAACAATGATGGCAATGGTGCCAGGGGTCGAGCGTTCGTGATTGGTCAGGGTGACTCAAGGAATGATCCTAACGTGGTGATGGGTAAGTTTCTTCTCGACGACCTTTATGTTACTGTTTTATTTGATTCGGGTGCCGATACAAGTTATGTGTCTTTAAAAGTTAGTCAAATGCTTAAACGCACACCAACACTTTTGAACACCAAGCATGTCGTAGATTTAGCAAACGGTAAAAGCCTAGAAGCCACACACATAGTTAAGGGTTGTAATCTCGTCTTAGCTGGTCAGACTTTCTCTATCGATCTCATTCCTATAGTTTTGGGTAGTTTCGACATCGTCATTGGGATGGATTGGTTATCCCAACAGCAAGCAGAGATCCTTTGCAAAGAGAAGATTGTTCGTATTCCCCGTTCTGGTAAAGAACCTCTCGTGATCCAAGGCGACAAGAGTGGTGCTGTTGTGGGCATCATCTCCTTCCTTAAGGCCCAGAAGTGTTTGCGAAAGGGCCACACTGCTATTTTAGCACTTGCTACTGACGCATCAACGAAAGAGAAGAAGATAGAGGATATTCCAGTTGTACGTGACTTTCCTCAAGTGTCCCCTGAAGATTTACCTGGGCTACCGCCTCATCGCTAGGTCGAATTTCAGATCGAGCTAACTCCTGGAGCAGCGCCCATAGCTCGAGCACCTTATCGCTTAGCTCCAACCGAACTGGAAGAACTGTCTAAGCAATTGCAAGAACTCTTGGAAAAGGGTTTCATTCGTCCTAGCTCTTCGCCCTGGGGAGCTCCAGTATTATTTGTGAAGAAGAAAGACGGTACCTTCCGCATGTGCATAGATTACCGCGAATTAAACAAAGTGACCGTGAAGAACCGCTATCCTCTTCCACGCATTGATGACTTATTCGACCAGTTGCAAGGGTCGAGCTTCTATTCGAAGATTGATATGAGATCAGGCTACCATCAACTGAGAGTCCGGGACGAGGACGTCTCCAAAACAGCATTCAGAACTCGCTACGGCCACTACGAGTTTCTGGTCATGCCATTCGGGTTAACAAACGCACCTTCATGGATCTTATGAATAGAGTGTGCAAGCCTTACTTGGATAAGTTCGTGATTGTATTCATCGACGACATTTTGATCTACTCCAAGAGTCAGGAGGAACACGAGCAGCATTTGCGACTTATCTTGGAACTTCTACGTACAGAGCAACTCTATGCAAAGTTCTCGAAATGTGACTTCTGGCTTCGCGAAGTCCATTTCCTAGGCCACGTGGTAAACAAGGATGGGATTCATGTTGATCCATCCAAGGTAGACTCGATCAAGAACTGGCCTGCACCCCGTACACCAACAGAAATCCGCCAATTCTTGGGTTTGGCGGGCTACTATAGAAGGTTCATCAAGGACTTCTCCAAGATTGCACAGCCTCTCACCTCACTAACTCAGAAAGGCGTTAGCTATCATTGGGGTAATGCACAGGAATCAGCATTTCAGCACTTAAAGGATAGACTTTGTAGTGCACCTATCCTTTCATTGCCTGAAGGCACAGACGATTTTGTGGTTTATTGTGACACTACACACGATTTGGAGCTGGGAGCTGTTGTTTTCGCACTCAAGATATGGAGACATTACCTGTACGGTACCAAGTGCACCATCTACACCGATCACAGGAGTCTCAAGCATATCTACAAACAGAAGGAGTTGAACATGCGACAACGTCGATGGGTCGAGCTACTGAATGATTACGAATGTGCCATCAAGTACCATCCGGGCAAGGCAAATGTCGTGGCCGACGCCCTCAGTCGAAAGGATACTACACCTAGGCGTGTACGAGCGTTGCAACTCACTATCCAGTCTAGTCTTCCTACACAGATACGAGATGCTCAGGTTGAAGCATTGAAACCAGAAAACGTCAGGGCTGAAGCCCTACGCGGCTCAAGGCAACGGTTAGAACAAAAGGAAGACGGCGCCTACAACGTAACAGGACGCATCTGGGTCCCACTCTATGGCAATCTACGAGAACTTGTAATGGATGAAGCACATAAGTCTCGCTACTCAGTACATCCTGGTTCAGATAAGATGTACCACGATCTCAGAACTACGTATTGGTGGCCTAGCATGAAAGCTCACATAGCAACTTACGTCAGCAAATGTTTGACTTGTGCGAGAGTCAAGACCGAATACCAGAAACCATTAGGCCTACTCCAACAACCAGAGATTCCACAATGGAAATGGGATCAAATTTCCATGGATTTCGTTACTGGCCTACCTAGATCTCAACGTGGAAATTATACTATTTGGGTGATCGTGGGTCGACTCACAAAGTCTGCACACTTTTTGGCTATCAAAGAAACAGATAAGTTCTCTAATTTAGCAGACGTCTACCTTAAGGAAGTTGTCTCGAGGCACGGGGTGCCAACCTCTATTATTTCCGATCGTGATGCACGTTTTACTTCAGAACTGTGGCAAGCAATGCACAAATCTTTTGGCTCTCGATTAGACATGAGCACAGCTTATCATCCGCAAATGGATGGGCAGTCTGAACGCACCATCCAAACTCTTGAAGACATGCTTCGTGCATGTGTAATCGATTTTGGCAACGGCTGGGAAAAACATCTCCCTCTAGTGGAATTTTCGTATAATAATAGTTACCACACTAGCATTCAAGCCGCTCCGTTTGAGGCACTGTACGGGCGTAAGTGCCGATCACCTCTTTGCTGGGTAGAAGTTGGCGACAGCCAAATCACTGGCCCAGAACTCGTAGTTGATACTACAGAAAGGATTGCTCAGATACGACAACGCATGGCGAAAGCTCGTGACCGTCAGAAAAGTTACGCTGATAAGCGTAGGAAACCACTCGAGTTCCA
This sequence comes from Helianthus tuberosus, assembly GCA_030545235.1. Taxonomy (NCBI): domain Eukaryota; kingdom Viridiplantae; phylum Streptophyta; class Magnoliopsida; order Asterales; family Asteraceae; genus Helianthus; species Helianthus tuberosus. Next base: position 40,914,611 of record CM060430.1, read on the forward strand.
AGTTGGGGATCGAGTGCTACTCAAAGTTTCACCTTGGAAGGGTGTGGTTCGCTTTGGAAAAAGGGGAAAACTTAATTCGTGTTACGTCGGACCGTTCGAAATCATCGAGAAAATTGGCAAAGTGGCCTACAAACTAAACCTACCCGCAGAACTCAGTGCAGTTCACAACGTTTTTCACGTGTCCAATATGAAGAAGTGTCTGTCAGATGAGACCCTCATAGTTCCTTTGAAGGAGCTCACTATCGACGATCAGCTGCGATTCGTCGAGGAACCGGTTGAAATCACGGACCGAGACGTTAAGGTTCTCAAGCA